>JAJEKV010000225.1:0-737712 GCA_021234155.1 Isoetes taiwanensis
GTAGTTCCCAAGAGCTCACAAAGGACTACTTGAGATCTGAATTCAGGCAGGATAATCAACACAAGAAGAAGCAACAGACAAAGGAAAAGGAAAAGAGGCTGGAATCTTCTTTGACTGTTAGTTCTGACAGATCTAATTGTATGCTTCCAGTTCCTGAGATCCATGATTTTACATCTGATTCTAGTTGTCCGGAAACATTTTGGAAGAGGCTATATCTATAGGCAATGCTCAAGTATTGGACCCAATCAGATC
The DNA here is from genome assembly GCA_021234155.1 of Isoetes taiwanensis. NCBI lineage: Eukaryota > Viridiplantae > Streptophyta > Lycopodiopsida > Isoetales > Isoetaceae > Isoetes > Isoetes taiwanensis. Next base: position 253 of record JAJEKV010000225.1, read on the forward strand.
TCCTTCCTGCTGCTAACCACGAGTTTCCAATCTTGTAAAGGTATTTCTCCATCTATATTCTCTGATCTGGATCTGCAGTATGAAATGTTAGACAGCACTTGTCTTCTTGAGAATAATGAAATTACAGACCAGTTTAGGTGAAACAACAGAATTTATGGAAATAGCAGCATCTACAGATTTGGAACAACACCAAGATATTTATAGTTGAATCTGAACAAGATGATTTGCATGTGGCTTGTCTGCATCAGCATAGGGATGAAATATTTGAGCATCAAGTGTATACTGCAGATTTCAAAGATGAGTTGGTTCTTCAACTTCCTTGGATGGATATATATGAGCAGAATGCTGGTTTTGTTCCATAATCACTAGGTTAGTAAACATGAAGTCGATTTTCCACTTTATATTCATCTACATATTCCATTTTGCTTGCACACATGATGGGAAAGTGGAGGATCATTCTAATTTGGATGATTGTTTGGGGTATATTTCTTACCCTGGTATTGGAGGATTAACCAATAGGCTAAAGGTCAGTTACAGATGCTTGCATTTGAGAAATCAAGTTCTCGTTGCTCTTGAGTTACTTAAATCTTCAAATCTGATTTCTAGTCATGATTTAGCTGCAAATAGTCCTCATTTATTCCAAGGGCAGTTTCAAGCGCATGAGCAGATTTTAATCTCTGAGATGAGCAAGGGAACAGGGCCGGGCACATATAGGTGTTATACCCGCGATTGTTTTGAAATTTCCTTCTGCAAAAATCTTGGCAGAGCAGTTTCAGTTTTTTAAATTAAAGTGCTCAAGCAAGGGCATGCACTTCTCAGTAGGGTCTGGGACAAGTGTAGAGAATGGGTACAGGGGCAGAAAAATTTGGTTTAAGACCAATATTTAAATTGGCCAGCATGGCTACTTTTGTGGCTCACTCTACTCCATATGCTGAACTCTTCTACAGGTGTTTTGAGTTTGCAGCAGTGTTTGTCCTCGGGGGATGATTTCGTGTGCTAGTCATCAGGGGATGTTAGAATATTGTATTCTATGTGTTATGATGACTAGGCACACTGTGCCTGTAGTCACGCTTGCTGACCTGGCACACTGCAGCTTGCACACTAGTCATCATTTGTTGCTGCTGACATGGCACTTCATATATTAGCCAGAGTCAAGCCTCATACAGTGATTAAAGCTCCACATAGCATTGGTTAGCTTGCGCTTGTATCTTGCATCTTTCTTTGCATTCTTCATGAGCCCACTGGATTCTATCACCAGGTTAGACAAAAAATGGCATTCCCGGCATCATGTGAAGCCTCCTTCAAGGATTGAGGAGATTGAGAGGAAACATATAAAAAACTTCTTCCAAGGCTGTTATTGATGCTGCCATCAGCACTGAAGCTCATTCTAAGGTATTCTTGGACTCAAAACAACAGTTTCTACATATGTTAGTTGTTATTTGACTTGCATTGCTTTGAAACAGGCTGTTGCTAGTCACAACACGGTTTCACAGAAGGTGGGCTTATTATATAATATCAATCAAAGTTCCAACTGAAGGCTTAGTTTCTGTGTCTTAACAAATAAAATCTCATGTATGTCTAGCCAAATTTTATCGGACAGAGATGCACAAGGGGGTGACTACTGGTCAGAATAGAGCTCGGTGGTTCCAGATCAAAAGGCACAGGTAGATCCATGATGGACATTAACAGTGCGATATTCCACTCGTTGTTATGCTGATATATCGCCCCCCTAGGCCTTCCACTTGGGCGAAAAGGTATCATGCCTGTTGGTGCAGAGACTGTACCTCGGACTGATAAGGTGCATATCTAATAGTATGCTTGTGTATGTATGGGTCTTGTTTTACACCAACGTTCCGCAAAAACGCTTGCATGCTATCATCAAGTTCTGGCTTGCTTGGTTCTAGGACTATGTATTTGTTAATTGTTTATATTACACTACACTATCCTCTTTGTTTTTCTTGGTTGCTTCAGGACTAGCAATTAGTTGCTGCCTGCAGAAAAGCGTCCATCTCTTTGAGCGTTAGGTGTCTGCAGAGTCTTCTTAATGGAAAACTGTGGGAAATCACGAACATCAATTGTCAAATCATGAAAAAGTAGATACACTAAAAGAAATGCACCCGATCTACCAGATATAACTGCGGAGGGAAGAAGACTAATTAGACATCTCAGAGCCATCTTATAAGTCTCTGTCCTGCTTATTGAGCAAACTTTTGATACCCCCTCAAGTGGAAAAGAGGAAGCAAAATTTCACCTTTGTTTACCATGATCTGTCTCTTAGTAAACTTAATTTCTTCACCATCTATTCTTTAAATTGTAAGAAACACATGCCTATTAATTGTTTGTTGAAGGACTCAGCAAGCTGGTCCCTGTTTGAATATGCATATGTATCCCTCACAAAGTGTAAATGTGTGTCCAAATAATCGGTCCGTGCATGGAACATAGGAAATCTTGCAAGCTCTACTGTGGGCTGATCATTACAACTTGCATAGGCAAATATGTATGTCTGATTAGCCACATAGCTTTAGCCACACCCAAGACAGTATCTTGTTTCTTACTCATCCACGTTACCTTCAAGGTAAGTAATTATGCCACTGATTCTACTCCTTGTATCCTCACATCCTGTGAAACCACTATAAGCATGTACTGTCCAAAAAGTAATTTCTGACTTGCTACCAAAGCCTTCCAAATAAGCAAGAACCCTTTCATGGCTTTGCTTTGAAGCTGACATGTGTAAATAAGAGCCTTTAATTGTCAAGTCAATAAGAGCTTCCACATCTATATGCCTTCAAGCAAAAAATCATTGCAACATTTGAGAAGTAGCAAGCTGCTATACTAGAGTCTGATATGTTGTTGAAGCTTCATACAAATTCCTTTACCAAAGGATTTTGGTTTCAAGGGAGTCTATATGATCACATGAAACTCAGATGGCACCATAAATAAACACTAAGGTAAGACTCGTTGCCAAAGGTTTTGCTCAAAAGTTTGGTAATGATTATGACAAAAAGTTTGGTATGTATTATGATGGCGTGTATGCATCTTCTGCAGTTTCTAGCCAATGCATAATAGCGAAGCAATGAGTGTCGAGATTGACTAGTCAGCTTAGCAATTTCAGCTGAAAGGTTTTTGCGTCACCTATTTAAGCTGAAAGATATAGATCTGTACACTATCGGAGCGAATTTTTTTGAATGGGATCAGTTGAATGGGTACTGGAAAAGCAGATAGAACCCACAGACTCTAAGGATGCAAAATGGCCCTTTCTGATAAATTAAAGTTACTCCCTAAATGGAAAATCCTACTGGAGGATGGAAATGGTTATCAGTCTTCAAATTCTTTTGGAGGTAACCAGCAAAATTTGGCTCTGAAGAGTCATTTTTAGAATGTGAGAACCTTCTTGCAAAATTTTGGGGTTGCGCTGAAGAAAGGTGCCCAATTTAGCAGGGATAACTACAAATTACTAACTAGTCATCTCGTGGGCCAACTTATGTGTCCCCATCAGCCTGTTGTCATGCGTTTTATTTACACAAAAGCATGTTATAAACATTACATCTAATAAGACGAATGAGGTTTTCTTTTGCTCAGTTCTACTTTCTCCTAGTGGTTGTCTTTCTTTGGGAAGCCTCTGTGTTTCTTCATGCATCTATGAGCACTTAATTGAAGTTGAATACCTTGGAACATAAAACATGCCTTTAATGGCCTTGATAGGTTTCATCATGATTAAGGAAATGTATCTGGGCATGTTTGACTACAATGCGGCTCTTGCTTCATCATGATTAAGAAATGTATCTGGACATGTTTGACTACAATGTGGCTCTTGCTTTTTTTGTTCAGGACCCGGCAATTTCGTCTGCAGACTTTGAAAGCAACTGACAGGGGACACTGACTTTTTGTCAGAGCTTCGATGAGGTTGGTGTCTATGCTTAATCTTTTAATGGGTAGACGTTCAGTCTTTTCTGCTTCTACTAGGATTGTGCTCGTTCAGTCTTTCTACTTCTAGTAGGGATTTGCTTGTTAACGGAAGATTGTAAGCCCTATTGCTCTTGGAAGGTGTTATTATTGATATAATTGCTTTCCTTTATTGGATTACATACACACTGTTCCCTCATTTTAGAGGAAATGTGATTTTTGCTTGTCTTATTAAGAAAAATTAGAAAACAAGGCATGTTGATGATGTTTTAGATTTGTGCCTTTCAAGACGTTGATCCATTTGCATGTTGCTGATGTCTAACACCCTAGCAAAAGATCGTCATGGCCCCTTCTAATTTTGGGATTCCTTATGAACTCCATGGTTTCAGGTTAGAAGGGTGGCTGATGAGATTGATGAATTGATGTCTACTCTGGACGTGAGGAATGGAGCTCCCCAGGGAATGCTGAATAAGCAGAACTTGGAAAGCTTGGAGAAGAAATTGAGTGTGACATTGACTGACTGCAAGAGCTTTAAGGTGACATTCCGAAGCAAGCATACTCTTGCTTGCATTTTGACAATGCATGCTGGTTAGGATTTATTTCTTTTTTCGTCATAATTTGCTATGATATAATTTCAGTTTAACATTCACTTAAGCCTCAAAAATGTTTGACCATTAATCATTATCTGTGCTTGTTGTTCTGCTTATTAGTGGCTTACAAATGTCATAGCAGTTGTACTTACAGACGAATGGTTTTTATTTTGATTGTTCTTATTTTCCTTCTTTTGCAGTCTAAACTGGTGAATATTCATCATGAGATTGCTGATCTTCACGACCAGAGCTTGCAAGGTTGCTGTTAAATCTCTTTTGTTTGTTTGCGCAGTTGCCTCATTTGATGCAATTGATCTGATCACCTTTTTGTTACATCATCATGTCTATGTTTTGATGCATGTATTGTGTCTCTGTAAAGAGCTTTGCAGTAGTTAAGGACCTGAAATTTTTAAGTTGGCTTCAAGTATGCAAATATAGGTAGCTTGAAATTTAATGGTTGAAAGTGCCTCAGTGTTGTATCTTTATCAGACCCATATTAAATTGCTCTATCTGGCTAACTGCATGTCTATACATGGCGCTCTGTTTACTTGTTTCTAATTTTTTGACCTAATGATGATTAACCAAACATTCTAAATAGCTGTGGTTATTTGCATGTAAAATTCATCATGAAGTGGATGCCTGGAGAATTTACGTCCAAAGCTTGGTTGAACAAGCAGCAGATGCGAAATATCAAGATATTTCCTTCCACCGGAAACTACAGCCGAGATGGAGCTCAAGCGGAAGAATGTCTTGAGGGCAGAACAGGTGCAGATAAACTTTAAAAGTTGCAACAGGTTTTCATCTTTTGTTGTTTACTCAGACTCAACAAGTTGGGAAATTTGCAGATTTTAAAAGAAAGGATTGCAGAATTAGAGAATCATTTCCATGTCCTTGAGCTGAATCAGAAAAAGACAACTTAACGATCCTTTGAGAAAGCGAGCTTCACAGTCTTCACTTTTTGGAGTGCGGTATGGGAGGAACATTGTGTGATGTATTTATCGCTTATTGGAGTGTTACTAATGTTGAGATATGTAATGTTTGGACAGACAACCACAGTCATTTCAAAGCCTTTACAGTACGGTAAATACACAATTAGAAGTTGCAGGGCAACTCTGTTTTCTTCCCTTACGCACCAGATGGAAGTTCTTAAGATTTCTCCATCTAGTTCAAAAAATGCATATTCTAGAAGGGAAACAATTTTGAAGTCCCTAGGTATTCCAGCAGATGTAGTGCATGAATCTACCTCGTCTTCTGAAATTGGCAGCCTTGAAACTCTAAATGCATCCGGCCATGTACTTTCTACTCCGAAAAAAGCAGCATTGCTGGAGAAACCTGGTGTCTCTTTGCATGACTCAACAACACGAAGACGCAGAGATTCCATGGACAATGTAAGTCTCAGACCATTAAGTGAACCTAATGTACTTGCATGTGTCTCAAGGCATATTGGGTGTTGTAGGCTTGGGCAAAGGGTTGCTGCTGCAAAACAACCATCAAAGGGTTTCCCATACAAGCCCGACAGAGAAGAAAAACAATGGTTCAAGAACAGAGCAAAAGAGGTTACAGTTATGGGGATCTGATCACTCACCAGAGGCAGGGATTAAGACGCATCTTTCTCCAATGTCAATGGCTGTGTTGGAGGTACCCGTTTCCTCCAGACAGGACCGCATGACTGGTAAACCATTTATGTCTTCAAATACGCGTCAAAAGTTGGAGTCAAATGAAGGTATTTACTTATATCCTAGTTGTTCATTTGCTATAGAGGTTACCTATCATTTCTGCTTGCTTGATGACATTTCTGGTTGGCAGGGGAAAGGAAAACTCCAGATTCATTAAGGTTCATATCAACTTCAGAAGCAAGTGTACCTACTAAATCGGTCTCAAATATTCCAAAGAAATCAGATGCAAACATAACAGACCGACTTGTGAAAGAAGTAATGCCAAAGACTTCTCCATTCCAAGCTGTTCAACAGCCATCTAAGATGGAATTTTTGAAGCAGGAAGGTAACAAACCAGTCAATATTATACCGAAACCTGAGTTAGGTCCAGTTCCTAAGACACAACCGATGACAATTGCACCCAGTGTGGTATCTAAAAGCGAGCTTAAAACAGTTCCTGTTGCAACTTTACCTTCAACTGCCTATAGGGGAATAGAAGATGGTGCAGTTAAAATGCTTTCTAATAATGCAACGTCGTCACCGATGCTATTTCCCCTTGCACCTATTACTTCAAGCAGTCATGTGAATACCTTGCCATTGGCAACTGCTTCCATGGTCAGCAGCAGCAGCAGCACCATGCTGTCTAATTCTGGCTCTAAGGTGATATCCTCATCCGTTGCTGCACAAGCTAAATTGGAACATATTACTCGGAGACCAGCGTCTGATTCTCCGCCTAAAGAGGTGGTGCCCTCGGCTGCAAGCATAGCTGCTGTATCAAGTTCCTCAATGACTGTTACCATAGGTGCTAATACGATGTCATCTTTCGAAAACGTGGCACCCTCAATTGCCAGTGCGACTGCTGCATCAAATTCCTCTCCAATACCTGTCATGGCTTCCAGCATGATGCCATCTCCAGCATTCAATATACAACCTAAATTGGATCAGTTTAGCCAAAGCTCTATGGCCCAAACTTCTGGTATTTTTTTCCTCTCTCTCTAACTCACAGGTGGCGAGTGGCCTGAACTCTGGTGTTGGATCTCCGGCTGGGCTTACTGTAAAGCCAGCAATTAGTCCTCAGTATTGCCTACACCTATTGAGAGTGATGATGAAGAGGACATGGATGAGGAGATCTCTTCTGGCGGTGAAGCGTTTGGAGCGTTTGGGGGCCTCGGTTTAGGTGGTTCAGTTGCTTCGTCTTCGCAGAAAGCGAATCCCTTTGGTGCTACCTTCACTAGTCAAAAGCTCAGCTTTTACATTGACACAACCAACTGGCCAGTTGTTTCGTCCACCTTCATTTTCATTAACATCAGCCCAGAGCTCGGCGTCGTCATAAAGCTCAACTTCCTTTTTGGTGCCCCTTCCACTCGCCTAATACTGGCAATTTGTTTGGCAGTCCATCCACTTCATCTAATACAGGAGGGAACTTATTTGGGCAGCCAAGCCTGGGTGCTTTGGCAAACCTGCACAGTTGGGGCCAGGCCAGCAAGCTCTGGGAAGTGCATTGGGTGCATTTGGACAGACTAGGCAAGTTGGTTTGGAACGCCATTTGGTTCTGCAGTTGGGTGGCATTACATCAGGTGGTGGATTTTGCAAATGCAGCAACAGGTGGTGGATTTGCGAATGCAACAGGTGTGTTACATTGACTTTCTGGTTTCATGCCTAGCATTTTTCTTCAAAGAGATTTATATGATTTTGTGTTGCAGGTTTCTCAAGCATAGCTTCTGGTGGTGGGTTTAGTGCCTTCAGTCAGAAAGCAAGCAACAGTGCTTTTGCCAGTTTGCAGGCTCACCTGGTGGGTTTGGAGGAGCTACCCCTGCATTTGGATTTTCAGGGCCTTCTGCTGGAGCTTCTGGATTTGGTGCACAGTCTAGTCAAGGCAGGCGCTTCACACAGATCTGAAAATAAAGTGCTGGAAATTTCCTTAATAGTTGTGCATGCAATGAGGCATCTAAGCAGCCAGGCCATTTTGTAGTTTCAGTAGGTCTGTGGCTTTGCAATTTTGCTTGATTGCAAGATAAGCGCGTCAAGTTGTCCTATGGCAACCTTAAGAATAGGGGAGAAGACCTGTGGGAGAAAGGAAACAGGTAACTAGACAGCATAATATCAAATCAAGATGAAGGCACTTGGAACGGGCAGGTATCGCTGCTGTCTGTTCAGATTGTCATCAACATTCTAGTAAAGAAACTATCAAAAGGAGAAAAGAGGAGCAAATAAAAAATGTACAGGAACAGGAATATTAATGCAAGTGCACATCTTGCACATTATTTAAAGGCGATTCTTTTAGTTTTATAAAATGTCAGCGGAACAGAAACTTCCACTTTGGACAGATCACTGTAGCATGCCAATAAGCTTAAAAAGAACCTTGAAGCTCAACCTCTCTATCCTCACTATCTATTGCACCAATTTTTATAATTGAAGGATATAATGAGTAAATTAAGTAATGTTAGTGTAAAGGGTAAAGTTAAACGTCTCTAGGGTAATATTTGGCTATGAGGACAAGTGGCACTAGAGTTGAGGCGTTATCATATATAGGTGACATTTTCTATGTTTGGTTATGGATAACTAATGCCTCTCCGCGATGCTCCTATTATTAACTTGAATTTTTAGAGCTGGAATGACTCTAAATTAAAAATTCGGTATCAACTAAAAAGGAGGCGGCCGGTCAAGGCGCGTTGCGAGTGTGGGGCGTGGATAATTGCCATTGGCTATTGTAGAAAATGGCCACGTAAAATGTTTAGGGTTTCTGTTGGGGCTGCGCCGCGAGCGATGAGGGCTCTTAAGCGGCACCATAGTAGTGGTGCACATGGCGATCACCATAGCCATGTTTAGCGAATCTTTATGATTATTCAACTCCGGCACTATCTCCCTTTCGGCGGTTTTTCAATGGGATTGCATTTCCTTCTGGGTAAACTCGAACTTGCTTGTATTTCATTTTTTTTTTACGTATTTCTTGGCGTACGCATTTCTTGACCCGGCATACTCAAAGCTTGTGATTTAGGAACAAGTGAAATTCTTGAAAATTCTTTATTGTGGTAAGCACATAGCAATGTAGAATTTTCTTTTGTTAAACCATATCTTTTACGTAGAAATGTATTGGATGAGGGGCGTAGATCTAGAACTCTCTTGCAGAAGTATTCATACATCTTGCTTCTTCCTTTAGGAAAACTTAGAACTATAATGAAAGGTTTATTTGCATCTTTGCAAAATCACATGTAAAGATAGTGTAAACATAAAGGTTCTTTGCTTTCACTTTGCATCTATGATATCTTGTGTGTATCTATGTCATATACCTTTACGGAAATAAGATCTACAAGTTATTTTTTTAGGTTGATGACTTGCAAAAGAAATAGAGATTTTTTGAATGGGGTCACAACTAAAGCGAAATTGCATTATAAATTTAAAATTTTATTAAATGGCGATTGATATCTGAGAATTTTCAAGTTAAAAGAAGAGGCCAGAAGGCCTAACCATTGAACTTAAAGAAAGGCTATCACATCGGTCATGTCTAGCGAGAACATGGAGCATATGGAAAGGGGTGAATGTTTAAATTATGCATGCTAGAAACTTTATGGCTTTTGGATTAGTCAAACCATACCTGAGTAGGACATGACTTGGTAAAAGTCAATAGATCTAAGCAGCATTTGGAGGTTTACTTATATTATTACGGTAAGTCCATATCGATCGAAAAAGCGTTACAAAAGCAATCCATTTTTGGAAAAAACCGTTTGAATTTGCTTGTATTTCATATATTTTTGATCGGCATGCTACAACTTGTAGGCATGAGTAAAATTACTAATATGTATTGTGGTGGTCTTTTCTGTAGGTTGGCCAATGTAGAAAGAAGTTGGCTCCTAATTTTCTTATGTTAAACCATATCTTTTCTCTAGAGATGTATTGGATGGGAACATTCGGCCTAAGAGGAAAAATTACATTAAATTTTGAAATCAAACTCTGAGTTTTGTTAAGGTTAATGGATGTTTGGTATGAATGTCACTTGGAACATGGTTTTAGACCTCATTGTCACAATAAAATAAACAATTTTGCATGGCAGCCTTAAATGGCCACCTTGATAGCCTATGTGGGCTGGCCCCGACCTTGGTGGTACCAATACCCCTATTACTTTGGCGCATCGAGGAAGTTGAGGTGGCTTTGCCATCCTTTCATGCAACAAAATTTATAAAATCGTGGTCTTGTTGGGCATGTTGCCATGTGGCATGCATGGCTTGTAAGATCTTTAACTTCATTCTTTGCAACACTTTCTCCCTTAAGTGCGCAGCCAATGGACACCCTTCCCTATGTGAAATTTTAAGTTTGGCAATTTTGTCGACATAAAAGCGTCCCTTTTTTTTTGGCGTTTTTAATCGAAAACCAATTGTCACGTTTCCTTGTCCTTTTTGGTTTCGTTTGGTGTCGTTTTTATAACGTCAATCGGGTTAATGAAATTAGTGACAAAGGATGGAAGAGTTGCAAGTTCGAACTAATGGAATTGAGCTTGGAAGACTCTCTAGACGAGGATAGGTTCATCTCGATTACACAAAAAATTACAATTCATGGAAGAATTTGATGAAAGCCTTTTTCTCATTAAAGGCTTTTGGTAGTCGATGGAAAATCGGGGCCATCTAAATAAAAAAATTCCAATTTGGAAGAATAAAAATTCTGTTTGGAAGAAGAGGTTGTGGATACGACGGAGGATATGGTTTTACGTTCTTGGCGGGGCAATTTCACGGCCGGAGCCCGCTTGAAATTGCCACGAAACGAAAAAAACGGTCGATCAGGTACCCCTACAATATCATGTCGAGTGAATTTGAATGATTATTTTTTTTATGCGATCTCTAACTGCGCATAACCCGGTGATGTAGAATCGAAGAATTCAAGCTGCTATTAGTGTTCTTTTGAGTCGGCGATAAGTATATCGAGAATGCACCACCCGGAATAGAATGCGACCGATTATGATATTGTTTTGTCAATGCAATTCGGTAATGGAAAGCGATACTCACTGTTGGATATAGGATTGAGTATAATTATCTACTTACTACCGTGTGAGATACACTTAAAATTGATCCAAGTAAACAAAAGGCCAAACGTTGAAATTAGTGCAGCGAGAAGCATCACGATTGAATGTTGTTTTCATTCTTCCGCAGTGGTGCAACAAGACATATAGCGAGGAAATGAACAAATTACGGAAAAGGGTGAAAGCATGTTAGGGTGTACCACTTTTGGAACCTGCAAAAGTACATACACTAGGTACTTTAGAATTGGGTACTTTTTTAATTTTCTTTTCATTAAAACTAACTAAAAATTCAAAATAAAAGTCAATGTCATGTTAATATTCAGCGTTAAGATAAAGGTAATGTTATTGGAGGCCAAAATAAATACAACAATTCTAAAACATAGCTTTTATTGAGATATTACATAGGTACCCAGTACCCAGAGGTGGCTACCTTTTTGGGTACCTTTTTAGTCCCTAAATGATACTTTTTAAGGCACACCCTAACATGCTTTTACCCAAAAATCTAAAAGTAGTTAGAAATTCTACGCCCGTGATGACTATTCATATAAAATAGTTGATCGCGGTGATGTGAATTTGGGACGTGAAATGGCTCAAGTGGAATCAATTTAGGATATATTATATATGTCGAGGGTTGAAAAGAAATTTGCTTTCGATTGCCTCTCTTACAAATAAGGATATAATGTATTCTTCAATGAAAAAGTGCCACAATTTTTCAGATGAAGATGAGCCTAAAATAGTTGGAAGGGCAAAAGAGATGGAAGATTATACATTTTTTATCTTGCTGATAGAGGTCAACAAACACAGTAGCCTCATAGATACTACGACCAAAGTAAGCCTCGGGTTCCAAATCACCAATATGAATAGCCACCTCATACCAAAAGATTTCCATTTTGATGATAGGAAGGGCTCATACATCTTTGCTTTAATCCTGTCAAATGTTCTCCTTTAGATTATGAACTAGGAGACGACAAAGCCTAAGGTCTCTCATTATTTTTTTCTCTTCTAAATATATTATATAGCTACATTCCTTTTCAAAGCAAGGCCAAAAGATCCAAAATGCCAATTGAATAGATTTCAAAGACTTGGAGATGTTTCATTTGGTGGCTGCAGAGATTGAATATGTCTGCCTATTTAAAAGTTATATACATGCTTCTACTCATAATAAATGCCAATGCAAATATTGCTACTACAAAGAGATAATAGTCAATGAGAGATGCATTGTTCTGCAAAAGGACATAAATTTTTTATGTGCATCAAGCATAAGAGTGTAAAATGGAATTTGGAGGAACAAGAAGGAAGGCAAGAATGGAATTTGGAGTAACAAGAAGGAACACCCGCAGCATGTGCTTCATTAACAAACAAAAAATTAGAGAACTCCTTAAGCGAAAGGAACCTACAACTGTGCATACCATGCTTGAAGAATTTCCAACTTTGAATGAGACATTCAAAAATCAAACTAGAATGTTTGAGCATCATTTTGTTCATAATGCCAAGTAAGGTAATATCAGAACTTGCATCTATAATAGTATGTTTCTGTTACCCTTATGAGTTGCAAAATCTCTCTTATAGGGAATTCTCTAGGGAATACATAGAGGGTGGTTGTAGGCATGTTAATGTTAAAGCCAAAGGACATAATATGTCAACATTATTTTGTCAATATTAAGACATGGAAATTCCATAATGTGCATTTACAAGAAACATGATGATTTGGCAAATCTATTAACTATAACTAATTTTCATAAGGACTTACAATCTCTTGTCGAAGGTACAAATTAGAAGATAATTCAACTTGTTCATGCTATTTACATCAAGCTACGCCACGATCGCCATTCGCGTTGGCAAAAAGACCAAATTCTTTGGAGTTTGATGTTTAGGATTGGATCTCAAAATGGATACAAAAGGGAGACTGGGATAATAAAATATCATATTCTTAAATGCAATGGGTGTGTCCACCTTAACAAATATTGGATAGTATTGGTTGTTCTTTTATCCTTAGTTATTCATAGATGTGCGCTCATGGATGCATGTAAATATGTGATTAACATTGGATAATACTGTATTGGCTCTTACATTAAAGTCATCTCTATCCATTTCATGAGAACATCATGAGATCGATTCCCATGGCATAAAAAACTTTCTTCACCAAAGGCAATGTGCAATAATTAATCATACCACAATATTAACTTAATGTTAACTTGTCCATGCATATAGTCCATCCTAATGTCAAAATTTGAACCTAATCTTTCAACTTTCTCTTATATTAAAGAAGATAAAAGACCATGTCTAGCATCACATGTATAATACATCCGCTCTTTTTCAAAGTAACATGATTGCTTTAAAATATTCTAAACTATAACACATTCTTACTTCTAGACAAGCCAAACTTTGTCTAAAAATAGAATGTCTCCTTGCCCACTTTTAGATTAATGTGAAGCCTAACATAAGTTGCATAAAGTGAAAGGTAAGGTTGAGAATATGTGATCTTAAGCACGTGACCATTTTGCATCATCGAAATTCTCTATATTTTTACAAAGGGATCCCTTAGTTCACCAATATTAATATCATTGTAAATAAAGTAAATTGTGTGCTATATATTCTAAATGAGGTGCACCCTAGACTACCGCAATTGTTAGATCCGTCGATCCTATGACCCAGACTATATGTTGGAGCCCCTGGACATCTCTCTTTTTGCTTATGGTCATTTATGATTGGGGGCACCTATGATTTTGAAACATGAAATACGTGTTCGCCTAAAGTTTTGATGGAATATTGAGCCTCTATACAACTTCATCTAGGATTTTAGAATATGAAATACAGGGGCTCGAACCTCTACCGAAATAACTCAGTCCTAATAAGACTACTTTGAACGAGTGAGCTAACATGATTATTTTTTATCTTAAATCCATATTTTTTTTATAATAACCCATTCAATTGTTTTAAGGATATGGTCTATGGTTCCAGAAATTGCCATTTTTACATCCATATCAAATCCTTCTGGACTCCTCTGTTATTGTGCTACATATTCCCACACATTTACTTGTTATTGAAAACACAAACAAGGTAATACAACAGCAACAAAACAATGGTGGTTGTGCTCAAGGAACTATTGATTAACATCTAATGCCCTCCTTGTAATAGTTGCCACAAACAAAGAATATAGATGACCAAAGCACCAACAGTGCAAATCCTTTAAACCCACATTACTGTAGAGGGCCAAAACATGCTAATAGTCCCTTTTCTTCATTTAACAATAATTTCCCTCCATGACCATCTTCATAACCACCCACTCCCCACTCTTTGCCAACTCCAAAACCTACCCAATTCATTTTTTAAGCCTACATTACTACTAGTTCTTTTTTATTATAATAATTTATAATCAAGAAACCATTATTCAAAGACTAATTGGTAGCATGTATCCACACTCTACTTGGACTGTAGATGCTTGCATGCCTTATTTGGACCACAAGTGCTTGGAAGAGATAGATAGATCTTATTTTAACGTCAGTTTTTACAATGGAGTACATACTCCATTTTTTGCAGAGACACGAGAATATAATGCACTATTGTCACTAAGTGCCTTTCGAGCATTGATTGACTGTAATCATAAGTAGGAAAACCTAGCCTTTTGCAATATGTTCAAAATAGAGAAAAACCTAGCCTTTTACAATACGTCCAAAGAAGAATACAATTGCGTGTGTTTTCTAAAAGAACAAAGATCACCGTGCTGCCATTTTTTTTTCATGGACCTGTTTCAAAGGCATCAAGATTGGAACACGAAGGAAAAAGAACTTTGAAATAGAGTGCTCATTGAAACATATTGTTGCATTTTTTCTTTATGTACAATATAGCTTAACAAAAAGGTGAGCAATTTACTAGTCATTAACACTAGAGTTGTCCCTTGATGGACCATAAATGGTTCATTTATGCGGTTAAGCTTTAAAATTCATATAAAATCAATGACATAAAATTGAGTTAAACCCTTTCTAGATGTTAATATATGGCGGTCATGTTGCGCAGGGAAAAATAGTTAAAAATGCATATACCCCAAAATTGAAAATTATGTTTATGTGAATCAAGGGGGGTCAAGTCCAGTTTGCTTCATGTTTACATAATGTAAAACTGTCTCAATAAAAGGATTTTTTTGATTTTTTTCATTATAATGGTATTTTTCTATACGAGATAAGGATTAATACACAAAAACCTTGTTCCAATCGAAGTATAGAAAAAGGAAGATATAGCTGAGTCAAACATGTGGGGGTCAAAATAGTTTTTTACGTCTTACATTGGACCAATAATGGTTCCCAAAAGAAATTTTACATTTCAATTAAAATTCTATAACTTTTGCATGAAAATGATTTTTTACTTCAAATTTGGTATATAAGTACTTGACTAATTGGTCCATGCATAAAAAATATTTGTTGGGCTGTAATTTGAAGCTTCAGCTTTAACTTATAACCATCATTCAATTAAATTGGGATTATGTCTGTTCCAAAATCGCGCCAGATAAGCGTTATTTTTAGCTCATCTAGTGTTTTTTAATTCTATTTTTGGCATTTAAAAAGTTTAGTGTATGTTGCATATATAGTTATTTTTTCATATTTACTTTAAATAAGGTACTTATTTGCTTGAAATTAACATCACAATATCACAACAAAATAGCCACTTACTTAACAAAATCAAGCAAATATTACAATACATAAAAATAATATTGCTTCAATATTCACATCTTTTTAACAAATTTAAATCTAGAGTTATGGTATTTAGGCCAATAAAATGTGAATATCTATACAATTAATAAATAAGATGACCTACAAAATGCTTTAAAGTAGACAATTTTAGTAAATGACCAACCTCCCAAATACTTTAAAATAGACAATTACGGTTTTAAAGCAGGACAATTTTGGTAAGTGGCGTTCCTATAAAATGCTTTAAAATAAACAATTTTGATAAGTGGCGTGGTGGTGTTATCGGCGCTGGCGCAATTCCTCTTTGTGTGCAAGCTGCGGGGAGTTCTAAACCCCTGTTTCTTCACCCTTTCAGTGAGCTTTTGCCTTTCATCTTAGAGTGGAGTAACATCTTATGGCTTTTTGAACCACATTTTACAACGCTATTCCTTTGCGGTTGAATACTTGGAAACTAAATTGGCACTTTGAATTGGCACTTTGAATCCACTTGACAAAATATACCTTTGCATTGGGCAAGGAAGAAGAAGAAATGTTATCAAGAGCTTCGATTGGTGTCCTTACCGAGTTGAATGGCCACCGGTATTACGAACCTTAAGCGGTATTTATTTTTTTACGATTGGGGCATGCCATGATTGAATTCTAAAACATTACCCGTAAAACGAGGAGGCTGTTACAAGGAGCGAACTAAGATCTCCGTAGATGGGTATGGAAGATGCTCGCCAATAAGCGGGTATGGAGCTCGCGCCAATGGGTATGGAAGACATGCAATGTAGGCTATGGGGCTCACGGCCATACCGCAGAGCTGCATGGAGGAATGGTGGTGAAGAATGAGTCGGTACCAATCCAAACATCGGATTTAAACACACTTCCACTAAATTTCTCGAATGGAAGGCGGCTCTGGCGTGACCACAAAGCCTCTCACGATTTTTTCTTCTTCTTGATTCTTTGGGCCGATGGTTTTATACAAATCCTTAAGCTTGGAAGCGAGAAAAAAAATGATTCATCTTGCATCCATCTATCGGAAGGAGCCACGAAATGACTTATTTTTGCGAGAAATGGCAAATGCATCTCCTGCTTGAGTATAGAGGGCGAGGAAACTCATGGCCGTTCTTTAAAGTCCATGTTTGCTTCATCACGGTTCTGCGGCGTGAGATAGGCGAAATGAGCTCCACTGTTAGAGGAAGAAACTAGCAATCAAGTTGAGAATATAGAAGTCGGCCATTATCGAGGAAACTTAATAAGCTTTGTGAGATACTCTCGGTGACCCCTTTTGTTATCTCCATACCTGTTCAACAAGCACCAAGTCGAATATTGTATACAAGCATCAAATCATCAGGAAAGGGCTACTTACCTCGGCAAGAGTGTAGCGATGAGAAAAACATCGAGAAGGGCTACTTACCAAAAGAGAGCCACGGCCGAGGAAGCAAAGCTTTGCCCTTTTGAGGCAGCTTCAGCTATTAGGGGCGGCCCGGCCACGAAAATGAAATGTAAAGAGAAATATAAAAGTGGGAGGAATTTTTATGACGGGGCGGGACGCGTTTTGAGAAAAGCCAAAACACAAAGAAAGGAAAAATTTTGGGGGGAATTTTTTGAGGGCGGGCGGGAAACGCGTTTTCTAAAAACAGAAAATTTCAGTAAAACGCACGCAAATCTCCCGTATTCAAAATTCTAAAAATTATGACATATTCCGAATTTAAATGAATGATGGTTTTATAATAACACTTTTAAGTAACTTTTAATTGATGTCTATTTTATTATATTTGAAAGAAATTTATTGAAATAGTATGTCATTGAAAAAATAATATATGAATGCTTGTATGGATATGAAACCAATGAAAAAACAAGTAAAGAAAAAGAGCAAAAGGCACGATCATGATAAATCAATAAAGGTTTACGTACATAAGACCATTCTTGGTCCACAGGGTTCATTTTAAATCAATAACTTCTTTACCTTATTGGATCTCAAGCGAATTTTAGGATATTAGTATTTAGAGTGAGATCCTCTATCAATAAAAAATATTTATTGCTAGGTTTGGGCTAAAACTTTTAGTATTAGTTCCAAGTTATCATCAAATATTTTCCATATTTGATCTCTAGATTTGTGCCTTGAAAATGAACTTCAAACACCATATTTCAAAGCTTCCCAAAGTTAAGATAGCAATGCAAGATGAACCAAGGAAAAATATGAAAATATATGCCTAAAGAAGATCAAGATATTTGCTATGCCGATGCCAATTATTGGTCCACATGACCTCTCATTTAAAAGTTAAGAACATCATCATCTTAATCAATTCTTTAGAATATAGTTTATATCACATTATATATGATAACATTAGGGAGGATTGTCTATCTAAAAGGTGATATTGGAGCACAAAAATTAAGTAGTTACGGGCTACTTTGAATGTATGAGAAAGTTCACTTACACCTTTCAAAGATTATCTTATAGACGATGAGAAATCATAATATCATTGTAGGGAACAAAATGAATAGAGCCAATGCAAATAAATAGAAATTTTCTCAATCCGGTTGGTTTAATCACGGACCTATACATAGTCCATGCTTATTTATATTCAAATCTTGTATATAATATATTATCCTAACATGAAATTTGAGATATATATTGCCAACAAAGGTTCAAATTTACAAAATTTATAGCCTATCATAAAAGTTGATCTACATGTACTATGGTCCTACTTAGACTACAACATTTTGGAGCAGCCACACATTGTCTAACTTTATAATATTGGAAAGTAAGTAGGTTTTTCTTTTTTTTTCCCTAATAAGACCACAACAAGGATCTCAATATCCTTTTTATCATACATTGCGCCATTTCAAAGGCTTATGGAAGAATTATAGTGCAATAAGTTAATTTTTGAGATGAACTAGAAAAGCAGTCTGGAAAGTTTTTTGATCTATTTATTTATAGTCATGGCTAAAGTTCATGATATTGTCCTCTATTCATCAATAACTATCACTACCTACATTATTGTTGAGTTTTAGACCTATAAAGGTATAATCAATGCACTTTGGAACATTTCTTTGTGTTCATCTGTTATATTAGAGCTCGTTTAGATCTAGATAATGCATGGTTATACCCTAGTTACACTATATTTATGTTGATAAAGTAAATTCCTACATAGAGTTGATTAGAATGCATCATTTACTATCCTTATGAGACTTATGGATGGGATTTATTGAAGCACTTTAACCCATATTTTTATTTTTGAATTACGTACAATAATTTCTTTTAGTTAATAACGATACTAATAAAACATATAAACATAAAAAAATTCTTTGGACTATAGGTTACCCAGTTAAGGACTCATTGTCACAAAAATTAAGTCAAAACTTGTAATAATAAGAGAGAAATAATTCTTGAACCTCATGCAGCATTTTTTAAGCAAACTAGGGTTTGGCGACTTCAATTAAAATCGGCAAGGCATGGAAACATGTAAATTGATATGTTTTATCATAATACATCAATTAATTTCATATTTAGCAAAGGTTTAGACACTTTTATGCTAGAAAATTGAAGAATGCAGTTCTAGAGTGCTGTAAAAACTGCCAAATTCTTCAAAGTTTGAACAATCATACCAATATAAAGGTGTATCCAATGGTCATAAAATTCTCACAGGTCGTTAAGAATCAAGTGAAGACTCAAATAGTGTTGGTATATTTTAAAATTAAAATTTATCTTGTGAGATATATCGGTTTAAGTGGCAGGGGATATGGTGGACCATTTCTGGTCCATGGACGAAAATGGTCCCGGGACAACTCTAGTGTTAAGAAAAGAATCAGAAATATAGAAGAGCTTGAAGCGAGGGCTGGTATAAAATGTATGATTTAGTATATTAAGGAGATGGATTATGGAAGTTCCAAATTCCTTTTTAGGATTGCTAAGGGCAGGTTTTAAAAAAATACTATCACTGAAGTGGAAAGTAATGATGGTATTTATTCAATGATCAAGTTACATCACAAAAATCTTTCATGATTACAAAGAGCTTTTCCGCGGATCGCCTATTTTTTCAAGAATCTATCCTTGATGCAAATAACCCGAGGGAGCCTAATGGACAATATTATGCCACATCCCCTTTTGAAACTATGGATGATTGATTTCTATCACGGGACATGTAGGAGCGTGGGGGCGCTAGGTGTAGCGTTTGAGCTCGGGTAAAGGCGGATATCTGAGGGTGATGTGAGATGGCAGTGCGTGTGTAGGGCCCCCGGTAGGCCATGAGAGGGATTTGGATAGGGGAATGAGGGACATAATGGAATAGTGCGAGGCTATGGCGGGGTTTGGGACAAAGGGGCGGGGGCGAGAATGGATCGAAGCTTGATTGACAAGGGAGAGGATTTAGGGGAAAAGATGTTGGCGCTTTTTAGAAAGATGTCATATCGGGGAATAGGTACAAATCATTGAGATAGTACATGCTATGTGAGAAAAGGGAGAGAATGGAATAGATAAAGGTAAAAAGAATCTTTTTACCGCATGACAGCTGGTTGATTCGAACATGGCGAAAGGAGATCGGGAGAACAGATCACATTCCATTTCTCAAATCAAATGCACATTTGGCACGTCCTATATTGGAGGAAATCAATCTTTGAACAAAGGAATCGACACAAAGC
The DNA here is from genome assembly GCA_021234155.1 of Isoetes taiwanensis. NCBI lineage: Eukaryota > Viridiplantae > Streptophyta > Lycopodiopsida > Isoetales > Isoetaceae > Isoetes > Isoetes taiwanensis. Next base: position 20,723 of record JAJEKV010000225.1, read on the forward strand.
GACCACGGCGGTCATGAGTTTGAGGTACTCCTTCTCTTGGCATGCTTTCATTAGGACGGACTTAAGCGGCTTGAATCCAGCGGTTATTGGTTGCATTAGGCACGAGGGGTTAAACTAAGCTTTCTCGGGGGTGAAATATGTAAAATGAATAAGAATGTTGAAATATGAGGGCTTTTCTTGGCTTGATTTCCCTTTCTTTGTGGTGGAGTATGGCAATGAACATCAGAGTCAATTCCTCCTTAAATAAATTTTCAAGGCCAATACCGGTTTATTTTCGAGAAATGGAAAGCAAAATTCGATCCATAAAATCTCAAGGAGCTTTATCACCCGACTTCTGCTTTGTTGGGGCCTCGGCCCAATCTTTTACTGCGGGGATATTTTTGGGAAGCTATTCTCTTACATTTGGAGAATATCTGAGGATGGGAAGCAGTTCCCAAGAGGGCACCAAAAATATGGATCCAGTTAGACATTAAAGCGGATTTGGGGTCTGAAAATGGCCCTTATCTTGGGTTAAAGATTTCCCGTCGGTCGCGGGGACCAATCGGTTTTGCGCCTTTTTCAAAAGTCGATATTACTTGGCGGGTAGAAGGATGAGCAGGCTTACTTGGCATCCACATGGCGTATTTTCATAGGGGATGCACAGCTTTGATTGCAACCATTTTAATGGGCGTATTTTTAGAATTAAACCTTAGCCCAAAATAATGGTGACTTTGTAGCCCTCTTGTCGGCGTCACCAATTCCCTTATCAAATTTTGGCCAAAAGTACATCTTTGTCCTCAGCGCCTCTCACGTGCATCCTCTCCGCCTCCTCCTCATCATATGCAATCCATGTCTCCTGTAATTTTACGTGTTCTTGCCCCATTTACAGAACTCCCAAGGTCAAGAAGTGGGGGTTTTGTCTCAATAGGTTAGGTAGGTGAGTATGCTGCCATCGAGGCGAGCATAGAGTTAAGCGACAAAAGCGTCAGGCGTGCAAACACATTGGATAGGTAGGATAAAAGAGTTCAAGTTGAATTCTAGCGGTAGGAAAGTGGAAAGTATAACAATACGACATGCATATACCCCTTACGATATGGCCAAAGAGCTAATCTCCACCAAAAGCGACTTCCCAAAATTGCATAAATGGTAACCACCTTAATCGGATCCGCGGCCTTGAAGCTAGTTTGTCGACTACTTAGCTAGCGTAGAGATAGTTTGGCGTCGTGTGATCTCCTTATCTTTCATTTCTTTCGTTGACGCGTGTTTACAAACAAATTTTTGTGCGGGGTTTATGTTTATCGGGCGTCGTGGATGTCATTCGGCCGAAAGTATTAGTAGTGTACTTGTAGGTGTATCACATAGACATCGGAATTGTCCTTTTCAAGGTATGGATCTTAGTGACCTTGCTTGGGGGTATAGGCATCACGGTTTCTGGACATGATTATAGCGTAAAGATCGAGGAAGCCAGAGCTTGAGGCGGTTGAATTGCCCCCTTTAAGTGAACTTTGTAAGCCACGGACTAATGAGAACAATGTAATTGCAATGAAGAAATGCATGGGTGGCCGAGGTGCAAGCGGGGAATGTCGAAAGCGGGCGTGAGGATGAGTTTCAAAATCTTCACCGTTTGAGGTATTTGCTAACATATTCGGATGGCGGGGAAGTTGAAAAAGCTCAGAAGACATATCGTGCTTTCTCCCCCCCCCGATTTTGTGGATGGCTTATTTTTGGTTCCGACACGGGATGTTCGATTCCACGAATCATCCGGTCAACTAAAGGTCAGCGTAGTTAAGTCCTCCTTTAAGTTGGATACTTTCTTCCAAAACAATATTTATCGTTAATTGTCAACTAGAGCGAAGGAAGCGAGAAAAAAGAGGCTGCACAACTTTTTTGGGAGCCGTTTGAGGACCATATGAGACACTCCGTCACGGTGGATATTCGAGTATGGAGAGGGAGGAAGTCATTTATCAGACCACTATGGAAGCGAATGGCCATTGCTCTCGAGCTAAGAGTGCTAATGGAGCAGAGGAGATTCTTGGCGACTTCCATTATTTCATTGATGGCATTAGGGTTGGTTCTGAGCAAGAGGGAAATGTAAAGTTTAGTGAGTTCGCGATCAACAAGAAATTGTCTATCGCCTAAGCGCTTTAAATCTCGATTTTTATTTGTGTTTTTTTGTCAGATGTTTTTAGGGTTAGTATTTTTGTCGGATATTTTTTAGGGTTCCATTACAATTATTTAAAAAGCGTTACCATCATATTTTACTTTAACTTACATTTTTTACTATTTATCTCTTGCCGGTTGTCTATTTTTTTCGGTGTTCGTAGTATAAAAGCGCCATCGTGAGAAGCCATGGCAAGAACTAAGCAAGCTGCAAGGATCCATCAGTGGTGTAAAGGCGGTGATTACATTAGTCCGCCTACTTCATACGAATGAAGTCTCACGATAGAGATTCTTCTCCTCGACCATGCCTAACGAAGACCCGGAAAAGTAATCCGCGCCCAGCCGGGCGGGAGAAGCGACTCAGGAGTAAGTAGGGAGGTGCACTCAGGTTAGGAGCGGAGGATGAAAATGTGAAGACCGTGAAAGCGAATATGCCGAGGATTAATTATTGGGCAGCCGCCTCTTCTTGCTCTTACTGCTCCTCCTGCTCCTCCGTGGATGCGCCGAGAACCTTCAAATCAAAGGAAGAATTGCCTTGCGAAAGGGGAAGGCGACCAAAATGTGAGGAAGGCGGTAGGAAGAGTCGGGTAGGAGCGACTGCAAATCTTTGGGGTGAGGAGGCGGCGGAAGAGTCTAGCCGAACGGGGCTCCAAATCTTTGGGGTGGGTGAGGGTAGTGGCCGGAAGGCGGAAGGCGAAGCGGCATTAAAGCGCAGCGAGATTAAGTATCGAAGAGCGAGATGGTCATTAAGCGTCTCCCATTTGCCGGGCTTCGTGAAAGAGATTACGCAAGAGTGTGGTGCGATACATCATACCCGATTCACGAAATTCAAGCGGTGCCTTAAATGCTCTTCAAATGGCTTGAGAAAGCGGTTGGTCAGCCGATTACATTCGAGGACTCATGACTTGCGACAATACATGCCAAAGCGGGTGGTATCATGCCCAAGGACATGCGCCTCGTCTTACGCATAAAGGGATCCGAGTACTATGGTCAAAATTTTATGGCTGAATACAACAAAGAAGAAAAGACCCCCGAGAAAAAAGGCCGTGAAGTGCCTTTGTGTTTTCATATGTATAATATTTCTTAATGTAATGGCTTTATAAGCTTAATCTCTTAGTCCATTTCTTTCTTAGAAGCCTAGCCCGCACTTTGTATTTTTTTTTAATGTTATAGTGAGGGATCACCACGGCCAGCGCGACAAGCATTGTGCTTTTGTTGCACATAGTAGTCTTGGCGTCGTGTGATCCAACCCTAACCCTAAAATGTACGGACAAATTTCCCCTAGCGGTGTGTCCCCTTTCATAATCGACAAGCGGCTACTTGAGTTCGAGAAGTGGCGGCCTTACGGCTCCTAAACATCTTCTTGCTTTTCGTCATGCAGCCGCCATGGATTGTTATGTGAAGTTCACGGAATGGTATGCATCCGCCCCTCATGACAACGAGGAAGTTGCGCCAAGCTGCGATTTATCCGTTCTATTGCAAGGAGTTGGACATCATGGCAAGCGATGCGAGCTTGGATGCGATCGCGAGGTTGCCTTAGCTTTCTTAGGGACCGCATGGTCTCGAGGCAAGCCGTCCTTTGCGGATGTCCGGCTCGTGGATTCCAAAACCAGCTCTAGAGGCGGCTTCCCATTTGCAAGCGGCCGAAGATGTTTTTCAAGAATCTTTTGCACAACGGGCTCCTCAGGGCTGCGTCCTTGTGCTTAAGAAGGTATCTTATTTCTCTTTGCCATTTGCATTTGCTAGTTATTGCATTACGCTTTCGGCCAAACCCGAAGATACTGGGAAACAATGAAATCTTTAAGCCAAAGGGAATTCGGTTATGTGTGATGATCTTGACTATGGCGTAGAAATGGAGATAGATCTACAAGAAGAAGAGCAAGAATGTAGGAGTTTTAGCTTGGCCTTGCCTTGGCCTTGGGTGAACGGAGGAGGGGGATGATGACGAGAAGGTGATGAGGATGGGAATGAGGATGAAAAGAAGTTATCGACATAGCGCCAATTTTAGTGGAAGGCAAAGAATACCTATTGCTAAGTGATATCTTGAGGAACCGTCTTTTTTACGAATGTGTGCTAGGGAAGGCGAGCTTATCGATTACCTTGGCGAATGGGTAAACCTAGGCTTAGATTTTTGAAGAGGATTTGGACAAAGAGATGTTTGAAGTGTCTAATTACACCGGCAATGCTATAAAGCTTAAAGAAGCCTATGAGAGAGGCTGGAGTCTCGATTTGCTCAAGAGGAGGCGAATCTACCAGCGGAAAGAAGAATTCAGCGTCTCAGGTGCAAAGGCGCCAGCGGGGATCTCTGGGTTTGGGCCCTTGAGTCAATGGCAAAAGCATAAGCCTCATAGATGAGGAGAAATGTGAAGAAGATAAGCTTGAGGGTTCTTATTTGTGGGAAGTAGATGATTTTTCTTGCCCCGACATGCAGCGGGGGACGGGGAAAGATTGAAGGACTCTACATTATTACGATATATCTCAAGATTAGTTAATGGGGAGATAATCGTCTTGAGAACTTTCAGTCAAAAGGTCTTGAGTTTGTCTATTACATCCGTGCATTATGCATGTTCGGGAACCATTCCCAATTGGCATCAAACAGAAAGGGTGATAGCAATTGGTAGGGATGTTGTGCTACAATATTTTGGCGACCAAGCGGTCTGCTTGAGGCGAGCAATATGTTAAATTTTTTAGGCTGGCGGCTTGACTCACCCAAGGTTGGAAAATTTGGGGTCGATAACATGGAAGTCATTGCCTTGTTGGGTCGGTCTTGTGAGAGGATTGAAAGAGCATGAAATTGGTGTGAAGCTTGAGAAATTGGAAGTTATATGTTTTCCAACTTGTATCGGTAAAATTATTTATATGCAGTTGTCCTTAGAAATTCCTAATAAAAATTATTCTATTTGTATTTATTCACATCCTTGAAATACATCGGTCGATTTTTACTGTCATATCTAGGTTTTCGCGTCGTGTGATATTTATCTCGAAGAAATGAAATATTATTGGAAAAAACAATTAATTTATTTATTCCTCACCACGGCGCGAGAAGCAACTTCGTGTGACTCATGTTATAAATAGAAGGCCGATGTCCGCGTGACCTCCGTCGCCTTAAATATACGCTCATCTTCTACTTCCGGCTTCCGCCTTCCACTATACACCCCGATGGCATCATCATCTTCCTCTAGCAAGCGACCACGCCAAGATAACACTCCCCAGCGCCCGAGGCTGCCCGTGGACATCACCCTTGCGGTGGTGATGAAGAGATTCAAGGAGATCCATGATGAAAACAACCGTCGTCATTAGAGAACAATGGGCGGTCGGCCGTTAGCCTTCGAGGAGGCTGGCGCCGGCGAGGCGTTAAGCTCGTGGAAACATTAAGCCATGTACCAAGAGGCGGCGAGCAAGCGGGGTAGGGCAGGTGAAAGCTGCTCACATGATTTGAGGCCTTAGAAGATATGGAGAAGAAGCTCCAGGCTACTGGAGGAGGATGAGAGCGCATGACCCTTACGGCCGGTTTGCGAGGACATGAAAATAAGCTAGAGGATCATGAAGATCCCTAGCCGTTGTATCTATCTATTTTTTGCTTCAAAGAAAAGTTTTCTCTATTTTTGCTTCTATCTATCCTCTTGTTCCAATGTATGTTACATTTTTTATTAAAATATCACCACGGCGAAATGCCTTGCTTGCAATTAGGTAGCAATCAATGGATTTGGCGTCGTGTAATCTCTATCTCCGTTCTATTTTGCTTCAATGAGAAGTTCTATCTTTAGTTATGTATCGAGTAAAATTACTTATGTATAGATTGTATCACAGGAAATTATCAATAAAATTATCACATGAGCTTTCTGCGGAAGAAAAGGCGTTAGAAGAAGTAATGGTCCTTTTTCCTTAGAAATGCGGTCCATTTTCACGACCCACGGCATCCCGGCGTCGTGTGACTCAAGCTACCTACGAAATCCACATTATAAATAGAAGACCTTCTATCTTGCCTTCGACCTCCGATCCTCTTATATACGCCTTACGCTCATCTTCTCGCCTTCCGCCTTAGCCTTCTCCTCCGATGGCATCTTCATCCTCCTCCAATAGCGGCCCGCGCCCAGGAGCTGCCAGCGGACATCACCCTTCTTTGTGGTGATGAAGAGATTCAAGGAGGTTCACGGCAAAACAACCCGTCTTTGTCCCCCAGAAGATGGAGGCGGTGGACAAGGTTAAATTCAGAGGGGGCTGCTTTGCATGAGCGAGACCTTGAGCTCAGTGGCAACATTAACCGGATCTGAGAGGCCAATAGGCTGTAGGGTCGAAATATGGTTTTAAGCGCACACAATATTTCCACGCGGCGCTAGGTGTTCTAATGAAGAGGTTGAAGGAGCAAGATGATCTTCTAAAGGAAAATGCGTTACAATTCAGCGAAAGAAGAAGAGAATGAATTCAACCTTCTCATGCTTAAGTAGCCGGAGAGGCAAATCAAAGCGGTTGAATAGAAGGACGTGGGATGACATGCCCCAACAATTTTGCGAAGGTGGTTATGGCGACAAACGAGGTTGCTAATTCAGTGTAAGAACACGCGTTGTGCTATTGGGGAAGGAGGCGGGACATGTACAAAGAGATGGTGGATGATTGGAGGAGCGTTTGGATAGGGTGATTGCTCGCCGGAGAGAAATGGATGAAGATCTTGCGAAGGCGAGGGCCGGAGCTGATGATGATGATGAAGATAATGAAGAAGAGCTTCGCCTTTGGAGCAACAATGAGTCGTTGTATTTTGTTTTCAATGTAACATCTTTCACAACTTTAATCAAAAGTAACCCTTTTTATTATTATCTTGTAAAAAGCTTCACCGCGGCCGAAGCCACATAAATGACTATTAGCGAACTCCGTATGATACAAATAAGATCACCACGACATGAAACTAAAGTTGTGCAAACAAGGTTGGAGGCAAGTACTTGGCGTCGTGTGAACATGCTACACATTACAAGTATACTTTACCGATTCTTTGTCTCTTAGATCTCCAGCATTTGCGATGCTAGTGGGGCCCTAGAATTTTGCCAAGCAACTTTCCGTTTTCTCTTGACATTATGCCAATGGTGTTTCACGACTTACGGGTTGCTCCTTAAAGCGACCTTCTTTGTCGTATTTAGCCATCGCCCTTCTATAAAACCACTCGTCATCCGTCTTAGAGGGTTGGTTCCCACATTTCCACCCCCTCTTTGAGTGTTACGATGAAAGGCTATTTTAGCTTGTTTATGCGACTTCTCCATGCCTTGTGCACTCCACGATTGCTAGGCTTCCATACTTCCTAAAAACCAAGGTGCATGAGCCCAAAAGATGTGCAAGTAGTGCGTGACTTCACTCTCTCCCCCATCGTCTATGAAAGCTTTAATAAATTTGTTATTAAGCACACGAACATTTTCGCATCTTCTCTTGTGAGGTCCATTCTCACGAATGTATGGGAACAATTGGACAATGCATCCCATGCTTTTTTTTTTTTTTCCTCAATGCGAGCGAAGAGCATCATGCATGCGGTCTGCTCGCATCAACCAGCAATTTTCCAAATTCATAGACCTTTTCTCCCATCGGTTTCCGTTCGGAGCCTCTCTATGATTCTTTATGAGCGTCGAGCTTTCACCCCTCAATTGACACCTTACGAGGCACACTTGTTCTTCTGCCCGTTTCTCATGAGGAGCTCTAATCTTACATTGCCACCATGCAAACCTGCTTCGATAGAACATGTTCAACTCTCACGAATTCCTTCCTCTCTTCTCTTCTTGTGCGAAATGTTTCCACCGCGAATCTGCGGCTCAAAAATATCATCTTGTCGATGATTCTCACAAAAGCCGTGCAAAGTGCGGATATGAACCCTCTCTAATGGAATGGGGAAAATGCCATGGAACTTGGGATCTTCTTCTCCTCTATTAGGAGCATTTGCTTGGTTAAGGGACAAGGTTGAAGCTTGATCTTCCCGGTACTTGATTTCCTTGCATGATTGCGGTCTGAGACAACTTTTGCATGTTCCTTGTCCTCCTCCACTTATGTTGTACATTACTTTCTCGTTTTTTTTAAATCGGAGGCCAAGTGAAAAATTACTTTGTAAGATCCATAGTGATCTACTTGCAATTTTTCCCTCCCTCGAATCTAGATATTAGACTTCGGGATGTCGGTTTGATTGAACACCCATTTCAATACCTCGTGGATTTCTTTTCCGAACTTTAAAGAGACCTAACCACCGGGTGTCATCTTGATTGACATGAGAACCATTTTTCGACGCGCTTCTTCTCCTCCTCGGTCCACCTCTACATCTTTTTTATTATTCTTGTTGCTCTTTGATTTAGCATGTGCAATTGCATTCTCAATTGCTCTATTCATGATGACAACGGACACCCTCTCATACTTCTCAAACTTGGTCAATTCCATTTCATCCAATTTTATGCAAACTTCAATCTCACCATTAGTTTCTGCAACTGTTAAGTCATAATATTTGACAAGGAATTGTAAGAAAGTAACCAGATCAACCCAAAGATTATTGCGTTCATTCATTCCAACTATATCACAACAATCCTTGCCATTCTTATCTTTTATGGCTATGGCAGGACTAGTATGGCATACACCATCTTTGTCCGAGTAACTCTTGTATTCTCGACAATTTGTGGACGTGGAGCGAATACTTTTTTTGTGCCCATTCTTTTCAACGCTTAGGTGGAATGGCTTGAATAGAGAAACGGTAACCAAGCCTCTTGATGCCTACATCATCACAAAGCGGTCTGTACATCGTAAACTTCTAACTTCTTGTAGATCTCTCCTAGTACCATTTCCAATACCATCTTCTTGAGAGAAGAGTTGTAGGGTGACAAATCATGTCCATTATCTCCTGTTTGTCGCTAGGTTCTTCACTCGTAACCAAGATTGCTTCTAGTTTCCCCGGATCTTAATTGGCCTTTGCTAGTGTTGTAAAAGCGGACCTTGTGGCGTGACCCTGCGTCTGAATGCACCTGATCCAAACTTGGTTCCTCTATCGATTCGATAGTGCTTCTTCCTTTTCGCAAGCCAAGGGGTGTTTTCTTCAAATTCTTTAATTTACATTGAAGCCCAAAGTTTGCTCTTTCGAGCTCTTGGATCTTTTCTTGCAGCTGCCCTATCACCAATTTGGACTTGTCCACCCATTATCTCAAAGAAATTTCCCTCCCAAGCCGTCCACATTCCTTTCCTTCATCACATTGGAGTAATGAAGCGAGAGAAAAAAAGCTGCTGGTTTTAAGTTATAATTCTCTTGTGACAATGAGGCGGCTCATCTCAAGGAGGCGTATTGATTAGAATGCCTTCATCCTCTCTCAATCTCTACTTAATATCCCAAGAGGCGGAGTTAGTCACCACAAAATCGGACTAAACTTGAAAGCGTCCGAAATGGCGGTTTCTTGCCACTCAAGCGGATCAATGGATATAAAGCGCCATCTGCCCGGATGTCGACACTTTTGAGCACGCAAGGCGCAACATGTCGAGGTCTAAGTTCTTATTTTTTAGACCTCCTTTTTTGCGATTGAAGGCTGGAGCATATTCGTGAGTCGGTTGGATCCTTATCCACACATCATTTGGAGCTTCCATACAGCGTGGATCGCATGCGGTAGCGAAATGAAGGTGTATAATTTGTATGCCCTTGACACAATTAAGCCGTTTGAGCGAATGTAAGGTACTAACCTCGTTTTTGAAATTTACAGCGTGCATATGGAAATCGAAAAGTCCATTCTCCTACAATCCATGCTTTTATACAAAAGCAAATTCAAAATTCGAATTGTAGGGGCTGAGAAGCTTGTATTGGGATGAAGTAAAGATCCGATTCACGAACTTTTAAAGGCGCCAATCATGGCGCCTTTAAAGCGAAAGTCGATACAAAGCTTCAACCTACACATTCAAATTTTGAAATGTAGAAGCGGGGAAGCTTGTATGGCCATGGACTCTAAATGAAAATAGGGCAAGACAAGAATCGGTGATCGCATGCTTGGTATCGACAAACCAAGAGACACAGTCATGAGTTCGGTATGCTATAATGCAAGTAGCTTTTAGAAAATGCGTGTTGCGTCAATGTCGACAACCAGCGAATTAAATACATATGGAAGCCATAAATAATGCGATCCCCTTATTCAGCGAGAATATTCCAAGCAAATCGCCGGGGAAAAAAGAGCGGAAATATGGCGTGGAGAGGAGGCCATTTTGAGACCCCAAATCCCAAGGAGGCGGAAATATGGCGTGGAATGGCTGATAGGAGGCCATTTTAGTTCATAAAACAAAATATAACTTGGAATGATAGATATTTTTATATGCAAATGGGAGACTATTGATGAGGGACTTATGTTTAATTTTAATTTGACAACAATTAAGAAAGTGGATCACACGATGCGAATTTAGTGTGTTCCATTTTTGTTGCATATGTACTATTCGCTTGGTGTGATCCTTCTTGAAAAATAATATGCTCTTTGAAAAGGGATAATGACTTATGTACTTAAGAGTGGTAACACATGTACAGTAAAAAAACAAGTTAGGTATTCAAATGGAATTAGAAACAAAAACTTTTACATTCAAAAATTTTATATGTAGGTATGGATTTACATGAGAACATCATTTTGTAAATTTAAATCGGGAGGGAGGCTTCAACTATTCACAACAAAAAGCCGGAGGCTTGCGGTCATATGGTTGTCATTAAAAATTTGGAGGCAAAATTTGGAGGCTAAGAACAAAGGGAAAAAAAAATAAGAGGTGCTCTGCCCTAACAAATTTCATTCATCTGCTTCACCATCTGCAAAAAAAAAAAAAAAAAGAAATAACCGTTAGTTGAATGCTTAAGAAAAGAAAGAAAACATGCATGTACCATGAACTAACGCCATGAGCTCCTCGAAGTCAGCGGATTCGTCTTCAACTTCTTCATCTTCTTCATCATCTTCGGCTTCTTCTCCTTCGGTAGACCACTCATTCTCTGAAGAATCTCCTATCCAGCCTTCAAGAACACCTGTGATGAACTTACGCTCGAAATTTCCTCTCGATTCCTCATTCTCGATTCCTCGTCAAAGGAATCGAGGAGAAATCGAAGAATCGAGAGAGGCATTGAGCAAGAACCGTGGGCGTGGAGGGAAGCTGCGGAGGAACACCTCTTCCGGCCGTAATAGGCGCCTCTTGGAGGACACCTCGGCTCTTCAGTAGCTGATCTCTTCATGGCGATGGACTAGAGAAATTGGGGTGGGAGGATCTAGCGAAGATTGGGAGGAGATTGGGGAGAATAAAAGCCAATCTAGGCTGGAATAGATATAGGCTGGATTAGACGTGAAATTCGTAGGAATGATTTGTATTCCAGTCCTATCAACCATCATTACATGCCATTATGTGCATATCTCGAATTTTTTTTTTTTTTTTTTTGAGAGAATGAGGTTTTTTTTTTCATTAATTATAGAAAAAGGTACATTGTTGTGAGTGAGTCATGTAGTTGACTACTCAACATTAAGCTTAAAAACAAAGTAAACAAAATAGACATCAGTGGATGCCATGCTGTAAAAGCAGCAAAGGTGATTGAAATTAAGAAGTCCTTGTCTTCCATGTGAAAGGTATTAAACTTGCACTCTTTGAATTGAACCCTTTGGAAACCGAAAAATGAGTAAATTGCTGTTTTGAGATTCAGAATGGGATTGGATGTAAGGAATGGAATTCAGGAATTCAGGAATTGGGATTTGATGGGATATTGGATAGAAAATGATAAGAGTGAAGGTAGTCAAATTTTGGCTGGAAATCTGGTTGCAAAATGAGAGTTCTACCATTTCCCCAATTTAGCTCTTGAATAAGTCTGTCAGCATTGGTTGTAGACATGAGGATGATGAGTGTACCATAAGCATTTGCCAAACATCTATGATGGTAATAGTGCTGTCTGTAATATTGGAATTGTTCGTCTGTCATGTTTCTGCTATTAATTTCCATGAACCACCATAGTTGCACCATTAAGTATGTGCCTCTGCAAAATTCTATTGCCCAATCAATTTCGTGATCTGGGATGTCAGGAATGTCAATGTTTGTGATGCCTCTGACTAGGCCTGTCCATAATCCATCATCTGTGTACTGAATATCGTGAACTAACCTGCTTACAGGGAAAAGTGTATACTCAGCTGGCTCAACAGATGTGTTAAAATCTCTGCTAAGACTCATCATGTAATCTAGCAAGGGAACAATCATTGTCAGTAAATGCAGCATTGCAATTTAATTTAAACAATAGATAGAACCCTATGAAATGACCAATGCTATGCCACTTGTTATCCACCGAATCTCTATCTACATGCATCTGACTAGTTGCAGCCATTTCAATGTCATATATAACCTGTCTTTTTATCCAGTGAATAGATATTCTTTTTCTCCCATAATGACATCTATTTCTATGTTTCCATACATTCCATAAAGCAATGAAGCATAAAGAGTTTGTGAAAGCATCATCATTCATCATGAAATCCAACAGAGTAGCAGGACATATAATGTTGAAAGTATCTTCAAACCAAAGCCAGAAGGAGGTGAGCTTTACACAACCGAAGATGTGCTCAAAATTTTCCACATACCCACATCCAAGAGGGCAATTTGAATCAATAGGATGAGTAAGATTATTGGAGTGCCTAGAGAGCATTTCCAAGTTGGATAAACTCTTATTTGCAATAAGCCGGACAAAGTAAAGAGATCTTTGGTGGCGGATAGGAATGCGGATGTTTGTGAAGAGTCCGGTTTCAGTTTCATCGAGATAGCCCAATCTGAGTTTAGCCTTTGAAGGCACATTTGGTTTGTTTAAATATCGTAGACTTTACGGACACTATAGCTTGGTTTGTCAAGTAGGGTCAATCGGTAATAATGGGATTAGCCATAAGATTGATTGTGTGGACCTTGTGCATAATATATCTAAAAAGAGTTCTATCGGAGGAACTTCCCTGATTTTGTGCTTCAAGTTAGTCCGGGTAATCCATGCATACGATCCCATAGATCACCAAGGGTGAGAATATTATTATCTTTCCATTTCTTGTATATCCGTTTATGCTTGATGGCGGAGGAGTAGGCTGGTCTCTATAGAAATTGGGATTCCAAAAATATTAGTGTTGATGTGATTGTTTTTCGGGTTGGAATGATGGAAAGTCGATGAACCTTGTTCGGGCAATAATCATGTTTCTCATGAGGAGAAAACTTGGGGGGCTGGTTGAAGAGTAGTGAAAATTTGAATGTGGGAGATTGTGAGAGATGGATGCATGATGCTTTGGATGGCTAATAGAAAGCCAGTATTTGATAAAGATTGAGGCAGGATTACTATTTGAGAATATAGACTTCCAGATGTACTTACCTGCCAAGGCATAGCTTTGCAAGGCAATATTCTTACATCCCAAACCACCTTGAATTTTACTTCTGGTAATTGAGGACCAATTAACCATATGATGCTTTCCCCATATGAAATTTCTCACTATTCTCTCAATCTGCAGATAAATGCATTTGGGAGCTAGGAGTCTTGAGAAGAGAAATAAATGTGGGGAGCTGCAATGACCGAGTTTGCAATTAGAGTTCTTCTGCCAAAGAGAGACAGTTGCCATAATTCCCAAGTTTCTTTCTAATCTTCTCTACAATGGGATTCCAAAGACATTTGAGACTAGGATTGAGAGATAGAGGCATGCCTAGAAGATTAGTTGTCTCAGTGTCAATCATACATTTTATGCCAGCAATGCTATCTGTGTTGAAGTCCCCAATGATGGTACATTTATTTCTATTCAGGTGAATACGAGGCGAGAACCAAAGTTATGAATAGTGCGCAAGAAAATGTGAATAATATTCAAGTCATTCTTGAGGAAACTGAAAAGAGTCATCGGCATATTGAAGGATTGAGAGATTCGTGATGTTGTCGGGAAGGTTTAGACCAACAATTGTCGAGTTGATTGGAGATGAGTGATAACTCTAGTTAACATTTCAGCAACGACTAGAAATAAATATGGTGCTAAGGGGCACCCTTGTCTAACTCCTCTAGCAAGGGGAAGAATTGTCACGGGGATCCATTAACAAGCACTGATGATTGAGATGCGGGTTAAGCCCGGGATCAATTTGGATAATCTTGTGGCTGAAGCCAAATTTCTCTAGAGAGAATTTTAGAAAGTCCCATCTAAGCGTGTCAAAGGCCTTTGAAAAATCAAGCTTTAAGAGAATGCACGGTCTTGATTAGTCAACTTGTTCCAATGCAAACCCTCCATGGCAGCAATGTAGTTATCTAGGATGAATCTATTTGGGAGAAAATGCATTGATTGGAGCTAATGACTTCACGAAGGTGAGTTTTGACCCTGTTTGCAATTATCTTAGCACAAACTTTATAAGTAGAATTTGTTAGGGAGATTGGCCTCCAATCGAGGAGAAAGTTTGAGGATTGTCAACCTTTGGAATTAAAGTGATAAGTCCAGCAGAAAGAAGCGGGGTGTAGGTGGTTTGAATTCGGTAGCCTTTAATCATAAGCGTGAAATCTTCTTTAATTATGTCCCGAGAATTTAAGATAAAATTCGGGTGGAAGGCCATCGGGCGGGACTTTCCCTTTGGCAAGACTTTTAAGAGTAGCAAAGATTTCCTCGGTGGAGGGATAACTTCCGCAGTGTTAGACATCACAATCTCCTTTGTGAAGGCCATTATTAATAATCATATCTGAAAATGACTTGGCTTCCTCAACTTGAGTGGGGGTATCAATTGGTTGGGAGAAGATTGCGGCATACTTGGAGCAAAAGTAGTTAGAAATCTCTTTACGGTCATCAAGAGTAACCTCATTATCATCCTTAATGGTAGAAAGTTGGCTTTTTAGAAGCCTTGATTTGGCCACCACTGTAAAAAAATTTGAGTTCCCATGATCCATTTTGGAAAAATATTTAAGCTTACATCGATTGAGGAGCTTTTGGCTTCATATTCTTCAATGGTTTTGATGGCCATTTCTAGATTACCTTCTTGCCAATGGAGCTCAATATTAAGGGGATCATCCTGAAGTTTCATTCTAACCTCTTTCATATCTTGAAGGTAAGCTCTTTTCTCAGCAAGCTTATTGTCATGAAGGTGTTTGGACCAGTTCTTGATCCGAGGATTTGGATTCTTTGATATTAGAATAGAATGACCTCATTGAGCTTGTAGATCTAACTCACGGGAAGGGAATTATAAAAGCTTTGAAATCTTCACAGAATCTGTGAGAGTCGGGGAGGGAGCAATTTAGCTTGAAAGGTGTGTTACCATGCCTCTTTATGGAGAGTACATGCTTGGTGATTAGAAATTGAGGCTGGTGATCGAGATTGAGGTACACTCATCCTTTGTGGACAAAGGCGGTTATCCCAAAAGTCGTCTTTGATTTGTTATTAATGTAGAATCTGTCGAGTGCACAGTACACCCTATTATTCCCTTCTTGTTTGTTTGACCAAGTATATGCTGATGTTGAGGATGGAATATGCTGAAGGAAGTGCATATCAAGCAGTAAATCCCATTGAGATCTTTCATCAGTACACATGTTTAAATCCCTACCAATTTTCATATCCCAGGTTGGGGTGTTGTTGAAGTCACCTGCCATAATCCATGTATCACAGTTTTGAGTTGAGAGCCAGTTATTTATAGAAGTCCATGTTGTAGTTCTGAGTCTAGAATCAGTTGAAGCATAAATATTGATGATCCCAAAAGAAATGTCCTTATTAGTGAGAACTCTTTTGCCGGGTCTTGCATGGGCTGTTATAAATCAAGTTTTGATTTAAGTGCTTCCAAATAATGCAGTCCACCGGATGTGCGTGGCTTCAATCCATATAGAGGAAAACCGGGGCCAATCAATCAGCAAGGTTGGAGCACTCAAAGTTAAGGCGATCTCAATTCTTGCAGAAGGATAATGTCACTGTCATAGTTTCTAATCTGAGATATAACTCTCCTCCTTTTTAAAGGGCCTTTTATTCCCCTGAGATTCCAGCTGAGAATCTTCATGAGGAGTGAAGGAGTAATGCAAAAAAGGAGAAGGCTAATGGGATCTGCTAGCCCTTTTGGTTTTTTGTCGAGTATTGGCTGCAGGCGTGTTTTGGATTTGGCCAAGAATGCTTTTTCCTTTATTCTTCCTATTTCTTTTGGAAGATTGATTTGTTGGCTGGTCAATAGTATGACTGTTTTGATGATCAAGCAGATAGATGTCTCCCTCCCATAGATTATCATTGTTTGGAAAATGAGTGTCAGGGGCATTTTCTTTGTCAGAGTGAGGTTCAGCAGAATTATCATCTGTAGCTATAGTGTCGAGGAGTGAAACCTTGCCGAATTTAGATTTGCAGCATTCATGAACTACTTTCTCAGATAAAGATGAATCAGTGAAGTTTATGGGGGAACTTACATTATTATCTACATTATTATCCACATTAGAGCAGTTAAGTAACAAATTATCTGCAACTTTTAAAATGGAAAGATCTTGCCTGGTATTAGCTTGTGACTCTGAAGATCTCATTTGTTGCAGGGAGGAGTTTGCATTGTTCCCATTTGTTGACTCTGCAAGGTGCTTATCACATGCTGTTACTGTTGCTATTGTGTGCTCAAGTTCTATATCGACAAATTATGCTCCCAAGCATTGAGATATTTCTAATCTGTTCATCCCTATCCTTTGTGTCCATCGACAAACATTACCGCGATACCTCGGTGGTACATGTCATTAATTCCTTCAATTCGCGAGCTATCATTGGGAAATGGATGCACTTTTAGCGAGGGGGCAAGGGTAATTGATGGTTTCGATTGAGGTCAGCATGTAAGAGGGGGGAAGCAAGTATATTTTCAAAAGGTAGTGCAATGTTTTGGATGGGATGGGTGGTGATGGATGTATATGTAGGTGTGTTTTCAGGTGGAGAGTGATATGAGATCGGCTCAATGGGACCAATACAATTTTCATCTGCCATTTTATCATCATCAGGATCATCTGGCATATCTGCAAGAATGGCATAGGAGTTTGATACTTTTAGTGTATCAATTGGATCATCATAATCTTCAGAGGGTTCAGTTTCATGAAGGTCTAAGATATTTTGGTGTTGTGGAACCTTGTTTCATTTGGAACCTTATTTGGAGATTTGGAAGAATCCACAGATGTTGATGATGTAACCTGGTTGCCTTTTTCTTTATCCTTTTCTTTGGGATGTGTACCTTTTTCAATAAGTAATGAAACCCCACTCAATTCATGTGAGGATTTGCTTCTCCCAGAAAATGTCATATTGGAAGAATCTATTGTTCCAACTTGTGCATCAACAAATCCTTTGGTTGGTAATGATTGTTGGTGGTAGATTGCACGGAATCTTTCATAATGTTCGATAGAGTCTTATGCAAATCAACTTTTGGAGGCAAAGCAGAGATTTTACCTTTCCTTTTTTAGCACATACTGTTGTGCTCAATGTTTGCTTTATTTAGTTTAGCCATCTCGGTATTACTGTTTTTGTTGCGGAATAGGCTTATCTTGACAACCGATGGTTGATCTTCCTTGATGAAGACCCCTTTGTTTAGCACCTTGATCTTCATTTGCTTGTGCGAAGATGATGTTGTTATAGTAGATATCGAGAGCTATTAATGTGATCGTTTTTTTTTCGTGTCAAGGTCTGGCATCTCGTGTTTTGGATTCTTTTTGTCTTTGCCATTAACTTTGTTCCATCCATTTTGGTGCCAATGAGTAATATGATCACGGCTTATTCGTGTCCATTCTTTGCATAATGAATGGATCCCAATCTGTTTGGGAATGTTAAGGTGGTTGCTTGAGATATTGACATCACCATTCCCCTTCTCACGGAATTTCATATGTTTTACGCTTCCTACGTGGCGGTATATGCTTGACTCCCTACTTTATGTCTCGGGTTACATGTCCGGCAAAGATTTGGTAATCCAATCCATCTAAGTTGAAGGATAGAGGTTTTCCCAAAGAAATCTATGAAGGATATGGTAGTGGGAATGGGTTTGGTGATATCAAAATTTGGATGAAACATTTTGGAGGATAGTATGTGGAGTATTGATTGGTTAAATAAGTACCAATGGAGCTAAAGATAGACTTGAAGCAGTCTTCATTCCAATATATGGGGTGAGCTCACTCATGGAGACAGAAGCTATTTGTAGCTTTTTGAATTCATTTAAAAGGTAAGGTGGCCTTCCATTTTAAAAAGGATATTTGGGAGGTTTCACAAGTTGTGAGGCCAAGCTTAAGCAAGTAATTTTGCAGTCTGGAGCAACCACATTCCCGAGAATGTATGGGTGATTTAGCTTGATGAGATAGAGTTTATGACAATGCCTTTGTGAAGCCTTAGGAGGTGGTCCCAAAGTTTTTCTATTTTTATACCAGTAGAATCAACTTTGCAGCGGCGACAAATTTGTGATAATGAATCAATTTTTGAGGCAATCAATGGAGAGTTTAAGTGAATACCTCTGAAAAGCTCAATATTTGTAGGGGCTCTTGATTGTTGTATCTCAAAGTCCATGACCAATTGCTCGTCTGAAATGATTGGTTGGGTTGGTCTTGCAAAGAGAGGAAGTGGTACTCGAAGGATCAATCTTGGCAAAGTGAGAGTTCCCCTTGGATCCAAAGCAAGTGTATCCCAATTAGGAGCATATGGGCTGAAGTGATTCATGTCTTTTAACAAAGGATCCGGGTTAGCAAAATCACCAAATTTGATAAATTTTGATGGATCATGGTGGAGTGCACTTAAGCTGTGTGAGAAGAGAGTCCCTTTGGGCAGTGGGAAAGAGCATAAAACTATGAAGAAATGAGAGGGAATTTGAATATAGGGCTGTGGGTATTGCAAATCTTTTTTGTATTTTTGGGAAAAGTCGCCATTAATCTTTTGCAAAGTAAAGAAAAAAAAAAGGCAAACAGAGGCAAAGCAGAGGAATGAAGGAGTAGAAAAAGGGAATGAAGGCAAATTGGAGAAGAGATCTATCTAAAAACTAGGAGGGATTGGAGAACCAAATTTTACCGAGAGAGTCAGAAATTTTAAAAGTATGAGTAATCATTACGAGAAAATCTTGACTGAGATTTTCCTTCGACCATCCACAAAATACACGAAAGATTGCTTTGTTGCGAAATGTTCTTGTTGCACGTGAATTCTAGCACCCACGCTTCGACAATTTCGGCTTCAAATTCTTCTGAGGATGGAGTAAATGAGTATTCAGGGCTAAACAGAGAGTCTGGAAAGAATTGCTTGAGAAGAAAACTATCCCAGAGCTCGGAGGATGGTCCAGAGAGGAAACCACAAGTAATTCTTTGATCCTGCTTCAGAATAGTGAAAAATTTAGTATCCATTCATAGAAAAATTGATGAGGAAACCGAATTTTGCAAGGCCTCTACAAGCCCTGCAAGCTTTGGCAAGTAATTCGAATCAGGAGGAAAATTTTCTTAGAGAAGGATCAAGAACGAGTTTGAATCGAAAAAGACAAGGAATTCAAGAAAATTGGCGCTCGGTGATGACGTGTCCATTCTCCCAACATTGGCTGTTTTTTATCTCGAAATTTGAGCCATATCCAATATCTTCCTTTTTTAACCTTATTCCTAAATATCCAATATCTTCCTTTTTTAACCTTATTCCTAAACTTATATGATTTGAGTTTAACCTGAAAATGAACACCGATATAATTCGAATTTAACATACTATTTAATACCAAGATGCTACGTCACACTATATCGATAATTGGGATTTAAAAAAAAAAACACTCCAAACCCTCCTCGAGAAAACCACGTAAGTGCCGACCTCACTTGTGTTTAAGTTTAATTTGACAACAAGCAACTTCTATCTTTGTGTAGATGCGGTTTTTGTGAAATGAAGGTGTGGTATTTTTATGCCCCAACACAATTAAACTTCGTGTGAGCCGAACGTCCGCATACTAACCGTTTTTGAAATTTGCAAGCGTGCATATGAAAATCGAAAAGTCCATTCTCCTACAATCCATGCTTTTATACATTAAGCAAATTCAAATTTCGAATTGTAGGGGCGGGAAGCTGTATTAGGATGAAGTGAAGATCGGTTAAAGAATGTGGCTACCTCGAAATGAAAGTCCGATCGATACAAAGCTTCAACCTACACATTCAAATTTTGAAATGTAGAAGGCGGTGACGCGCACGCTTGGTATCTGACAACCCAAGAGACACCGTCATGAGTTGCCGGTATACTATAATGCAAGTGGCATTTTAGAAGCGCCACGTGTTGCATCAGTCCGTCTGACAACCAACAGAATTAAATACATATGGCGCCATGAATGTGCAATCCCCCTTATTCCAGAAGAATATTCCAAGCAAATCTGTAATTATGAGAGTTTGGTATCCTAGGTGGCATGGGAAAAAAGGAGCGGAAATATGACGTGGAATGGCTGATAGGAGGCCATTTTGAGACCCCAAATCCGCCCTAATGTATTCTGAACTCCATCCCAAATTATGTCGAATATAAAGATTTTTTGGGGAGGTGAAAAATTTGAAACTTAGTTGGCAAGGTCTCCCAATACCATGTAACAACTATGGATTAAGACTCCATGGTGGAGGGGTGTGCAAGGGATACAAACAAATAGATCCTGGTACAATGAAATATGATCCCATTACAAACCAAGGAGAACATCTAGAAAAACAAAAAGACAAATTTCCAGGTAAAATAGCTGGTAAGATGCATAATGAAGGGAACTAGACGCCAGCAGCCAGAAAGGGAAGGAAAAACAAAACGGGAGTGCATACAAGAAAGCAAGAAAGGAAAAAGCAAGGAGAATTGGAAGCGAACAGCAACAAGTTATTGCCCAGGGAAGGAAATCCAGGAAAGAATGGAGGAGGAGAGAGGATCATATGAAACTAGCCAGCCAAATTAAAGTTCTCAACAATCCAGTAGGCCAAGGATTGGAAAAACCCAATTAGACCTTCTAAGCCCTACTGATCAGGATTCCAAAAAACTTAAAGGCAAGGAATTGGTACTGAGGTAACATCATTGTATGGTGGTGACCCCTGCACATCAACTTCGTAAAAATACCCTGATCATCAAAGAATCAAACTTGCCCCCAATTAATGAATATCCAGAATCTTCTGACTCGGATATCTCTATGGGGTATACACACTTAATCAAGGAAGAGGGATCTCACAGTCATATTACTGTAACACCAAAGGCCATGAACTTCTCTACACCAGAGAAAATGGACAAAGAAGTCAGTCCTGAAATGCATGACATCTTGCTTGATATGATGGAAAGAGAGGAGGAAATTGAAAATGGAGACAGGGTTCCTACAACCCCTGCTGAATTCCTAACTCCTGTAAACAAATTGGATGGGAATCAAAAATACAAATTCTATACCAAATCCCCAATGGAGGAGTTATCAATTGAATCAGATATGGGAATAAAGGAGATTTTTTCCCAACTGACTCTGATTTGGGAACTGAAAGCTTACAGGAAATGGAGATGGAAGACCCAATAAAAGGGAATTGTGCTACAATCCCTATCAATCCTCTGGAAAGAGGCCGGCGTAAGGCACTAAATACTGGGCACAGGCCTATAAGCCCATCTAGCCTAGAACTGGAGCAATCGAGTGGACTAGTCCAGTCTAGATGGCCAGGAAGTGCAATCCTACCTGCCAAATGGCCTGGGGTCACACCCAATAAGTCCAAAAGATACTCATAAGGAGGTCAAGGATAAAGAAGGCGCTGATCATGAGAAATTCTATACTCCAATTACCAAAAAGGGTACTAAAAGGGTCCACTTTTCTGCTAATAGCTCGGCTCTAAATCTGAGAGCCCAAGCAAGAATCAAATATCCAGCTTAATGAAGATTGTAATATGGAATATGAGGGGAATCAAAGGTCCCCTTAAAAGAAAAAGAGCTTTCATAGCTCTAAGTGAGATGACGGCTGATATAATACTACTATAAGAACATAGGTTGCCTAGATTTGAAACTGAACATCTTGGATCTTGGATTATGCCTAATGGTGATTCAGTATGGACCCCTGCAGATGGAATAAAAGGGGGTATATGAATGGTATGGAGAGATTCCATTTGTAACCAAAAATTCATTCATAGTTCGGGAAGATGGACAATGGCAGTCCTAGAGAAGGGGGTAGAGAAAGTTGGCATTATCAATGTATATACCTCTACAAAACCAAGAGAAAGGGCAGAACAATGGGCACAATTAAAACAGTGGATTGATGGGAGTCAGGTAGAAATTTTTTTGATAGCAGGGGATTTCAATAATACACCAACTTGGGACCAAAAATTGGGTAAGAAATTGAACATGTCGAAAAAGGAGAGATGGGACCTATATATGCTCTTCGAACTAGCAAATTCTAGTTCTTGAAAATGCTTCTTCCTTGCCTCAGATGCCTCAGCCCTTCGCAATACCTTAGACAGGAGGTTCTTGTCCACAAGCACCAAATGAGGGTTCTTCTCGGCAACAATTGCGATGTTAAATGATGTCATGTTATTCAAAGCTATGCAGTTGAATGGGGGAGACCTATGAGAAGCAGTGGCAGTAGGTCAAAGTCAAAGTCAAAGTCAAAGGTGGCGGGCTAGTGCTACCCGGGTGTTGCTGGGCTCGCTAAAAATCATCAGACACCCCCTGCCCGCCACTTAGGGTTTGCGTTGACTAGTCAAAGTCAAAGTCAACTAGGGCCAAAATTTAAGGACAGCAAGTCTATCTACTCCGGATTTTTTGGCAAGTTGGAGAACTTTCTATATGAAGGGGATGCACAATTTGACAAGTGGATGCTCCCAGATTGGAAAGAAAACATAGATATAAATGTTGGAGTGATGCATAGACAGGGCACGCTTGCAGGTCGTGATATGGAAGCAGGAGATTGTTTGAGCGCCTGATTGTATAATTATTATTGACTTGTATATGATCATGTGAAAATTAGTGACCACTTCTTGGCTTTTCACTAAGATCATCGGATTGTAAATCTTGTTGTCAGTTTATTGAGTACATTATCTTCAAATCCTAACAGAATCCTGGCATGACAAACCAAAACTCTTAAGAAAGGGGATTTGATTCTTCTTTATGATTCCTGGTATAAAACTTTTTTAGGCAGGTTTGGTCCTTACAAAATTATTCAAGTGATCCAACCGAGTGCGTTTCAACTTGCAGAATTAGATGGCACTACATTACCTACTTTGGTTAATGGTTTTCAACTCAAACCCTTTCACACTGCAACAACAGACATAACTTAAGATACAGATATACATGATTGAGTAACTGGCTTCTATTATATTCATAAAAAGAGCCAAGATTACACAAAAATTGGGCATAGCTCTTATTTAATCGCAGGGGGCATCGCCCTTAATCTATGCACAAAATCCTACTCTAAATTTCCTGCTACTCTGCATTGGGAGCAGCACAGGCCCGTAGGATTACATAGCCCTATTCTGGATCATAGCACAGATGCAGTATCACGTCCTGGTAGTTGGACATGGGATCGGGATTATCCGCCGAAGCTGACAGCCATCCATCCATGGGAATTCCACGGTTCTTCATCTTCCAAAGATCAAGGTCATTCATATGGCAGGTAAGCCATTCAAGGCAATTCTTCGGCATGGTGTTTATCATCTGCATCGCTGCAACTAGTAGTGTTTTCACTTCACTCGTTGTTCGTCTTATATAGCCCTATTGACTCTTGCATGCCACGGTGGCCCAATCACTTTTTGCTGACCTGTCCACATGCGAGGTACATTCTAATTTTAGATTCCCATATCTCGCCGCAAATTTAATAGCGGTACCTTCTCTCTGGCCTGCTGCTTCTGCCATCTCCTTCATTTAAAAGTTCGGACTCTTGTAATTACGCCCAATTAAACTACTGTTGTGTCAAATCATTATTCGTACACTACCATGATGTCTCATCACAGCGTTCATTCCTGTCCATCTCCACCATTGATTTTCACTCAATTGGCTTTCCAGGACTTAGCCAAAATTTTGGTTCTGGATCTTTCTTTCATTCATGCTGCCATCTGGCACGCTCAGCGGCTCAAATTCTACTTTCGGGCCTGCCTATAAAAATCTTTGCCGAATAAACGCGAACCCTAAAGCTTCAAAGAAATTCTCTGCTCTTTGTCTTTCGCTCTCCAACTCTTTCCTTCAATCGCTATAACTGCTCCCCCAAGCTACCCACTCTACAGGCCACTGCACCCATGGATCCTGAACTTTTTTTCATCAGTGATTTTTTTCCACCGCCACTGGTCGGGAAGCTCTTGAAGGCGCCAGTTGCGACGTCACTGAAAGGGCAGGGTTGCTTGATTTCATAAAACAAGAACTCCTTGTTCCAAATCCAGCACAACTTCGGCAATTTGTTGCCCATTTGGTCAAGAACGACGCGGGGTACCAGACGATGGTGGATCATACCCTCATCACTCTCAATCAGAGTCTTTTGGTACAGGTCTTTCAACTGCCTAGATGCACTCCTTCTTTAAATTGGGCTGCTTTACATGATCATGATATCACTGTCTATGGTAAAGTTCCTTATGATGCAACCACACATAAGCTTACCAACATAGCGAAGCCTCATGAAGCTTTTGTCAAGTTTTTATGGCGGAAGTTCTATGGGTACTCTATCAAGGACACCCACATCAACAAACATTTTTTCCATACTGCTATTGCTGCTATTCACTCCACTAGCTTTGTTGATTGCCAAATTCTGTTCCAACGCCTACTCCATGAAGTCGACTGTCTTAGATAATCTCCTGGCTCGGGTCTTGATTCTGCCATGGGCACCCATTTCCAAGCTATCATTAATCAATGTCTTCCAGAACCTAGCCGCCTCTCTATCGGACACTTAGAAGCCACAAGCTTCCAGTCGCACACACTCTGTCATCCGTCCAGTCCAGGAACTTTAAGAAGAGACCTCTCGGCCACGCCCTGATGCCCAAACATCTCCATGACTACAAGATCTGCGCCCTACATCTTCCAAGGTCATAAATGTCCCCTCCTCTCAATCTACTCACGCTGACGCTTCCACCTCCCACCAAGTCTCCCAAACATCCACTCACATTGCTCACCAACCGCCTTTACCTCTTTAACCGCTCGTTCCTCCACCAACAAGAAGGCTACTGTATCAATATGAACAGATTGTTGCCAGTTGCATGCTCAAACTCCAGGAGTCGCAAGGCCACTTCATGAATGGAGTTAAAGATTAGATGGACTCCACTGACGCAATGCAGCGTGATCTTCAGGCTGCCCACACTCAGAACCAGGCTTTGGAAGAAAGTCTTCAGAGTAAGCATGGTGCCTTGCTGGACACTCGGGCTGCCCTCCTTAAAAAACAGGAGACACGAACTGCTATGGAATAACAACAAGCTCAACTTCAAGCTACCATCACGGAACTTCTGGCTCAGATCACCGAAAAAGACAAACTTCTTGTTGACATTCAGGCTCTTTACACGGCGTTGCAAAATGAGTATACTCAATCAACAACATGCCACCACACAGGGTGAAATTCACATTACTGTCTTGGAAGGGCAGTTAGCAGTAGTACAGACACAGGTCACAGAATTGCAAACACAACTCAGTGACATGCAAAAACAAAAGCTAGTGGATGATGCTGAGATTGCTAGTCTTCAGCTGTAGGTTTTCACTCATGGCCCTTCGTCTTCACAGGCCACTCATACTCGTAACAAGATCAAGGAACAAGTTCGTTTCCCTACTAAAAAAGACAACAGAATCCATGATCTAAAACATCAGCTGCAGCAGGCAATTCAGTTTGCTGATGACGCTCATCATCAGCACGAGACCTACATCTCCTTAGCTGTCCACATGCAGGGTGATTTTCCAAAACCCACGAGCTATTTGGACTATGTTCAGTCCCACGACATCTTTTTTTGCTCAAGTGGTTCATTGCTAATGGAACTCTTCACGGCTCTCTCACCAGCAAAAATCTGCTCAGTATATGGCCCGATCTTTCCATTGAAGACAAAGGCTTTCTTTGCGCTCTTCTAACATTTCAGCTTATTCCTTGTAAAGATCAAGAATTCTTTATTCTTTGCCTTGTTCAATCAATAGCATATGTCATGCACAATTTCTACTTGGCTGACACACAGGATAAGTTTGAGGACGGTCCACATCGTGCCTTTTAAGGAGATTCAAATGCCAAATGGCTATTACAGCAGGACAATAAATCTTCAAGATCAGTCATGGGTCACTGCTCTTCAGACGGAGTACACGCCCGAGTTAGCTCGCCATTTGCTTCAAGATTGCAAAAACTTTGCAGCACTGTGATATGGTCTATGGGGTATGGGATAAAGCCTGGAAAGGTTGGGGCCCATTGGATAATGATTTCCTTGAAGGATCCGCCCTTTTGGTGTGTTGGTTATCACTAGAGGTGCTAGTGCGTAACATTTGGTATCAGAGCACGGTTCCGATTTCTCTTGGAGCCGGTGTGTTTTTTTATTTTGTTTATTTTGAGTGAATGAGTAAGAACTAATCTAATTGCTCTATTAGAAATATTTTGGTATTTGTTTGAGCGAAATTAAAAGCCCTGAAGAAGTAAGACTATGGTCTCTCCCTAGGTTGTGATTGATTAGATCTTCATAAGTGTCCGCATTTCATTTGAAGCCATTAATAAACCGTTTGAAGCCTTAGAATTTTCTATAATATTTCTGTGGGTATGTTGAAAGAAAAATCATTTGAGGATATGTTAGTAAAGCAACATACCATTTGGTCATTGAATTCTCTAGGTTATTAATGTGTAAGACATGAACCTATGCTAGGTGATACATGCAATTATTGGTATAATCCAAAGAACCATACCATTTGGTTGGGTTTGTAGGTTCTAATGTCATGATTGAGTTTTTCGCAGGACATAGAAATTGTCATGCAGGGAATTATTTTGGGAGATATTCTTACCTTCTTATTGGCACATGAGCAACCTAAGTTTTAGGCATTTGTGGCTATAAGGTAAACAGATATTTGAATTACATTTGCCTTAGGGAAATCCAAGGTGGAAGTATAAGGTGTTCTTTTCTTCGTGCAGTGTATGGTAAGTCCTGAGACAACTAATATATTTGCAGCATAATAGTTGGACTTGGAAATTTTTAGCCTAAAGGGCTGGACGTGAAAACTTTTAGCCTAAAGGGCTGGATTTGACCATTTCTGATTATGCAGATTGCAACCATGGACTTGGTTGTGTTAATTTGCCATATAATTCTTGATCGAGGACGATCAATCCCAAGAAGGGGAGGAATTGATATGGTGGTGCTCGGGGGAGTGGTTGTCGGGAGCAAGAGTATGAGAAAGAAAGCCGTAAATGTTCATGTTAACCCTTGGACCCAAGTATCTTAATATACAATAAGTTAAGTTAGCAATTATCCTTAGCTAGACCATTGGGGGATATTTTTATCTAATATAAGATAGGACAAGTTATAAACCATAAGCTAATCTAAGAACCTTAGAAAAGATAGTAAACTATTATTATGGTTAAGAGGGGTACGCATCTATTATATCTATGGGCATAAAGGTGTACTTTTAATGTAAAAAAGGGACTTGGGCTAAATATAAGGACGTCATTCAAGTAAGGCTTATTAAGGGATACCTTTACCTTTTCAAAAAGGAAGTGAATGTTGCAAGAGTAAGCGTATGTGAGGGCAAAGCTTGTTCCTATCCCAATTGAACATCTAAGCCAAATCCTAAGCCTAGCCTATTCCTCAAATTTATGTTTTTGCTACAAAGGATTTGTAGTGGCTAACTTGCGTTAATTCCTTTCTTGGAAGTCTCTTGCTCAAGGACAACCCGGTTGGGTGGAGAGCTTACCCGGAAGGGTGGATTTGTGCTTACTTGACTTGTTTCTTGACGATTGTTTTTGCTGTAGATCTTTGGAGACTAGCTAATCGTATCACACTGCAAAAACTTTGCAGCACTACAAAAACTTGCATGAGGACATGGGGATTCAATTCGCTCAAATCTACTTACAACGCTTAGGTGGCCTCAACAGTCTCCATGCCTATCTTGACGGAGAGATCGTTCCTGTGGACTGGGTTTCTCCTCCTATTAACACACTTCTTCCCTGTTCAAAATGGGAATGTTGGTGTCAAACCCTTGATGCCGATCTACTTCAAGAATTCCGCGACTAAGCTCAACAGCGTATGATGCAGCCTCCTCCTCAACGTGATACCCCTTATGCGTCATTAGGAGCACCTCCATGCCATTAGTTTCTTACTTATGAATGGCGTTGCTCCTTTTGGACCAAGGCTCTGGCTGGTCACGCTGATTGGACCCCTGCACACATCTCTACAGACCTTCGGTGGGATCCACGCTTCGTGCGTCGTAATGTCTGGCAGGAAGGAGAAACCCTGAATCATAACCGCAATTGGATATACCTTCCTAATGAACGAGGTTGGCAAAACCCTGCTCATGATGTTTGAAGACTTACTCAATTCTTGGACTGAGCTGCCATCCGTCCGTTCATCGCCAAGCAGGGTTTTGTGATGCTTTGAAGTGTCTTATCACCTGTTCAATTGCCCGCCGATGTCCTGTTTACTATTGCAATCCCAATGCCAGTGCTAGTGCTTTTGGTCTACAGACTTGTCTGCTTATTGAATGTCAATACATTCCCGCTGAGCCTCACCGTGCTTTTGAAGACATGGCACAGTTTGGCTTTCTGATAGACGTGCCACCCTCCATTGGGGTACACATTTCGGATGCTTTGATAGATCGGCAAGATCTCATCCATAAGTATCACTCTTCGGCTTGTCCTCATAGTCGACAGATTGATTTTGAAAAGGTTCCCCTCTTTCCACCTCCAGAAATTGTGCTTGCTTTTTTCTCCTCTGAGTGTTCTTTGGTAGTTTGGGGGGGGCAGAAGTGTTAGTCCCGTGCAGCCAGGCACTGGACTATTCCTAAATACAACATAGGTCAAAGGCAAGGGACTAGGTCAAGCGTCAGGTAGCAAACCCACGCAGAAGTTGATGGTCCCGTCAAAGAAGAGGACTAGACAAGACAAGACAAATGACTGTTTCGGGGGAGTTCGGCCTTAAATTAGCGGGATTCCGGGCAAGAATGACGACACTGCAAAGATTCCCTCAATCAAGCATAGGATCCAAGAGTTGGTGACCGAGATCACAAAGGCTCTGCCACATGTCTATTCTGGGCCCAAGGCCATTGTACAATATATATCAGTAGAGTTATATCTCAAGTTTTTAGATGAGACTTAGTATCATCTTGTTTCAGTCCTCTCGACTTAGCGAGATCTCATCTACTTATTTTGATATTCAAGGAGTCTTATCTTGGCATATAGTCTCTTTGCTTTTCTGTTTCATTCTTTCTGTTCTGATTTCTTTGCAAAATCCCGCATAACACACTATATTAGGATTTGTCTGTTTGATCCACGGGTCCTCATAGAGGGCTGGATCCCGAATCCAGACCCTAAACAATTTTCTTGATTTGGCTTTCGGGGGCGACGATTGTCGTGTCACCCTATCTTGCTTCAGTTACAATGTTAGTTGTAGGCCACAGTATGAATGCACCACGTGCTTGCTCTATAGTCTCTATTTTTGGCTTCTCAGAATGCAGTTTAGTTGCATCATCAAGAATCGTACTAATGGAAACAACAGAGGCTTCATCTGGTACCTGAACGTTGTGATGCTTAGTGAAAGCATAGATCGTACCCTTAGCCACAATCCCTTCGCTACAAAAAGAAGCTCTAAAGACATCTGGAAGTTGCAATCGTATAAAAATATATCAACAACAGGCTCGAGCAATCGGATGGTGATTTTCACGAACTACATAGACAATTTTCCCCAGGAAATCACTTATGCAATATTCTCGAACTAATTCTTGTTTTCAAGCGAGACTAAAAGCACAAGCTACTAGCTGTTCATTTAAGCTATTGGTCTAGAAGATCGCAGCTGTGATTGCCTCTAGCTGAAGGGGATTGTTACCATTATCTTTCTAGATAATGTCTTAGTAGCTTCACACCCCACTACTTGTTCTTTTGAACTTCTACTGATCAACATGATCGAAACTGTGATTTGGTCAAGTTCAAGAACTACTCTTAGATCTGGCTAGTGTGACAAGTCATTTTACATATCTACACATTAACATATGTCTAAGGAATTTTTTTAGCTTTTTGCATTGGCTTCTTACATGTTGATAATATTTCTGAGCTGAGATCTGGCTAGATATTATGATGCTTATGGATGTATAACTCTGATACTAGAATCATGCAGCAGAGAGAACAAATAAATGATGTATGGGCATTGTGCTAGGCAATAGAAAGCGTAATTGGACTCATTGGAATCACTGAGCAATCTACAAGAGGCAACTAGGAAGGCATAAAGAGATGGTAAAAATTCGAAATCTATGGAGGACCAAGAAATCAAGCATGAAATATTTTCCTCTTACCAGAATGAATGGTGATGTAGCACAAGAATCTGACAAACATAATCGAGTGAATACAATCCAGAAACTGTTCAAATTATGGAAAATCTAGCACAAGCAAATCAGGTTGGAAGCATATTTAATTGCATTTGATCTGTTGATATAGCTTGCTTAGAAATATCAGTTCATATTGAGGTAGATTGTTTATGAATGCAGTAGCTTATGAATTAATCATGAATCTAGTTAAAATGCTTGAATACATTATTTAACAAGGATGGCATTTGGATACTTTCATATTTAGTTATGTTTGCTTATGAATTAAGCATGAATCTAGTTAAAATGCTATTTAACAAGGATGGCATTCGGATACTTTCATATTTAGTTATGTTTTACAAACTAAATGGCAGATCTATTGTGACGTCCCCTGCTCATATACGGTGCCCGCACCGTATACAAACAGGAGTTCATCCCCCATACCAGCTCCATACTGATACAGGGCCCCTCCACATATCACTGCAACCTTGATGAGTTCCAGTGGGAAGAATGTTCCTCAGGGCCTACCTAGCTGCGGAAGCGTAAACATACATGTCAGTATACAACATCAACATCACATAACCATCTCGAAGGATGGCTCATCACATATCTGCATAGACAAAGATCAGTACATCACATGGGGAGAATCCTACCCAAGGATCAGACTCAAGGGAATGACTGACGGCTTGGGTCTCCAGAGTTCATTGCAGACAGAATTCATGGCAATGGATTTGGCTGGCATGAGAACATGGCTTAGGGTAGTCCACTCCATCCGCCCCTCCTGTGCACACTTTGCAGAGTAGGTTGAAGAGTGTTGGGACCTGACTGTAGCCCACCGGATGCATAGCCAAAGGGGCTATTCCTGGGTTGCATCTCCCCAGTTCCGATGGGGCAGGTAGGGATCACTCCCTCCAGAGGTCTCCATGCTGACTCAAGGTGACTAGAGGGCCACTACCCTTATTCGACGTAACCCACTGGAAAGTGAACCCCACTCCACGGGTGTCGAGCCCATGCCTTACCCACACTCAGTGGCAAGCCATTAGACCTAGTCTACATTGATCCCCGGTAGACTTTACACACCAGAGGGATCGGTCAAGAGTCAGAACACGAACCTCCTTCTGAGCCAGCCCCTTCACCCACAACCAGGTGTGGTTCTTGTACACAGGCCGAATTTACAATGTGCTAAAGAGGCTAGCTAGGAGCATCAACTACTAGGCTGTAGGTCTCTACCCCCCCTTCCCAATACAATGAGTCCACCGAGATCATCCATCCATCCACATTATCACAGAACTAAAGAATAATATCTAATCTACATCATAGAAGTTATGTTCTTTAGTTAGGGCTCGCTATCTGGGGTTCTATGTGGCTGCTATGGGCAATTCAATAGGCTAAACATGCTAACTCTATGCCCGGAAGGCGGATTAGGCTATTGAATTGACGAAATACCTGGTCCTCAGCTTGCTCCTCTTGATCCGAATGCGTCCATGTCGCTGTCTTGCTTGGGGATGCGGTCGGAAAGGGAATCTGACGAGCTAACACTACAAGAGAAGGGGTTCATTAGTGTCATTAGTTGTGTCAATATTTGGCCTAAAATGGCAACTCGAATTTTTTTTTAAACTGACACTATGAGTGAGGCAACCCGGTGACACAAATGTGGCAATGAGAACGTCACAAATAATGTCAGCATGTTTGTCACTTATAACGTCAATGGCAATGTCACCTTTGGTGTCAAATATAGTGTTATAACTTTTGTCACCTACAATGCCACCTTTGATGTCAAATACAGTGTCAGGACTTTTGTCACCCATATGTCAAACATAGTGTCACCTATAAAGCCAACTATAACATCATACATAATGCCACTATTAACATCATTGGTGAGATCACCTATAGAGTCACATATACCACCATCTATAGTTCCACTTATAACTTCACATATAACGTCGCTAATAACACCACTCATAATGCCAATATTTTTGTCACAGATTATGCCACACATATTGTCACCTCTAATAGCAAATTTATGGACACTTATAACGTCTACTTCCCCAATACCAAATGTCACTTATGTTGCCAATATCAATGCCATTTATTATGTCATCTATATTGTCAATAATAATGCCATTTCTTGATCCATTGTTGCCACGTATAATTATTATTTCTAGATCTATTTTTGCCACATATAGTGGCACTAGCTATGTTACTAGGCCAGCAAAAACATTATATTATCATTGGATGATGCACTTAAGGTCGTAGATAATGCCTTTTAGAGAGCCAATTTGTACTTAAATAAATTAGTTAGAACGAGCGACCATTCAATTGATTTCGACATTAAACAATGGATTTTGTTTTACAATGGTTTTGACATTAAACAATGGATTTTGTTCTACAATCTTATAAATTCACTTAGCCATTGCATAAATTCAACCATGGCTTTGTAATGTTTTTGTGATATAAGGCAAAGATAGCTGCTGCTAGTGCTATTGCTGCTGCTACTGGCAAGGGCAGTAGACACACATTGGACCTTGACAATACTTCATTGAAAGTCTTGTTGTTCTCCATTGCATTTTCTGGATCCAAATGTTCTCAAGGCTTCCACAGCTAGCATACATATTTACAAGGGCAGTCCCTATGCTTGCATCTAGATGTAACCCCCTCTCCTTTATCTGAGCATGAATTGCCTTCCTGCAGCATGACCTGCACATGCAAAAAGAATGCTGCTCACATTAATGTCAAGCCCAATTTCTCATGTTAGATCACGTACCTCCTTACCTTCTGCTAGGGCTGCTTGGCTGCCGCATGTAGAAGGAATACTACTGTGATTCTGTCCGGCAATAAGCCCTGCTGTTGCATTTGACGAAGTAAAGTAACTGCATCCTTGCCCTTCCCATGTTGAGCATAAGCTGCTATCATAGTATTCCATGTTAACATTCTGTACAATTATCTCGTTGTCAAAGTCAACCTGTACTAATCCGTGAAAGAATCCATCTGAACAGTCAAGAAACAAATAATACTTCGATGAGCATTTAAACAAGGTTTAAAGTCTGTTGCAATCCTAGATTAAGTGACAAATAAGAAATACCTTGTTGCCGTATCATGGAGTATCTCAGTGATGTGTCTAGCATTTATTAGTGGCTCTGTTGTAAAGACCTGCTGTTGCTGCATTACAGAAGATGCATCAGCATGTGAAGTCTCTTATAAAACATGATATGGTGTTCTAAATAAACCTGTTTGGCATATATGAGATGCTATAGCGGCGTGATGCAGATCTTTATAGTTATCAGCTGGGAAAAGAGGTTCAAAATAATGACATGTGTTGCAACTAGGATGTCTTATCTACATGAACAGTGTGGAAGCATTGTTCTGCACTTAGATCTGAAGCCTCAGAACATATTACTAGATGAAAAATTCATCCCCAAGGTTGCTGATTTTGGTCTTAGTAGGTTGCTTGACAGAGATCAGTCTATGGCCATGACTCAGACAATAAGCAGCACACCATTATACGTAGCACCAGAAAGCCTAATGGGATCTGGCCTAAATGAAAAGATGGATGTTTACAGCTTTGGAATTATAATGTTAGAAACTGTGGCAGGGAGAAGCATTTTAGATCTGGCAGGTGCACTAGATGGCAGAAGCAATCAATGACCACTAGATGAAAAGCACCTTGAATAATGAGCAAATCACAAGGCAGTAGCCAGTTGCCCCTCAATTTCACGACATCCCCAGGGACAAGAAACCGAGAATCAATTGACATACATCTCTGGTCCCGTATAACTTCTACCTCAGTCACATATTCTGTCAACTGTTTACAAGTCCAGGGTAAGAGGAATGTATCGATTACAGGTTCTCAAATGGCATGTACCTTTGCAATAATGAGCTGGCTACGACGTCTGTATAGATAGTGAACGAAGCACTAAGCGACAATAATTGTCATGAGCATGGCGACAAAAAGATAGCTGTTCCAGAATTGGAGCAAGTACATAACAAGTTGATACACATGAAAAAGTGTGAACATTTCGTAGAAAATGGTATAGAGGAAAGGCTCTGGCTTAAAAGGAATCTTATTGAAACCAAGAAAGTCCAACCGTGATTTGGCTTCCTCAGAATTTAAGCCATGCCTTCCCTGATACAAAGGAAAGAAATTGAAATAAGACCATTGCACATGCAGAAGCTGGAGATTTTAATTCCAACCTGGTGAAAATCCGCTAGTGTAAGTCCAACTGTGATGCAAGCATGGGAAATGCAATCATCCTTTATGAGAAACCGTTGCCCCTCAAATAAAAAATACCGTTGTCCATGTTCTATTTTCAATATGCACATAATCTCAGAGCGACCTTGGGCTTCAGGAGGTATGATGAAGGCCTGCAAAATATATATTAGGTTGAGTTGCAGTTTGCAGTATTCTTATCAGAAGCTAAGCCATGCGTCAGAAGGCTTTACCTTCAAACGCCGCAACTGATGGACAAGGAACAAGACATTGGTTGAAAGGATCTCTTCCTGCTCATTTGTCCAAACATAAACCCACTGTGCAGTTTCTAGTTCACATGGTAATCGAAACCAGTTATGAACTTTTCCTTTGAGTATGACCCAAGTAGTATACCAGAAAGTAGCTAGCCACCAAACAACAAAAAACATCTACACAAAATCATAGCCTTATTAGAAAATTAAAATAACAACTTCGATTCGATGCGTGTTCAAGACATGATCCAACCTTGCTGTTCAAATCGTAGGTCCCAAAAACAACATGATTTCCATAAAAGCACAGGTTATCAATGCTCCCAATCTGGCACTTGTTATATGTATCAAACAATATCACCATGAATAGCGCAATCCAATGCAATGAGGTAATGCAACAAACAATATAGCATATTTCTCCCCAAGCCGATGATCTAAAACCAGTAATTCGAACTTCCTTTTCATCTCCAAAATCAAGTAAGGCTTCCTGGCAATTAACTTTCTGCTTCCTGACTTGAGGAAAATTATTTGGAAGCTGAAAACTGACAGGCTGAATGGGGTATTTATTCTTCAAGCAGAATTTATAAGTCTGGAAACCAAAGCAGAGAAGAACTACCATAGCCCAGAAACAGAACACAAAAATAGGTCCGGCATCTGTGATACTAGTGACATAGACATGGCAAGATGGGTCTTCAAGGCAGCTCTGAGGTCCAGTTGGATAACGCCCCATTTTCCAAATTCAAGCTAATATCAACGAACACAGAACACATGCATAAGGAATCACTGCCCAAATCAGTGCGCTGACTGACGAGAAATCTGGAAGAAAGCAGGTCTCTCAAAGGCCCCCTCGGTTGCAGCAGACTTTGCTATCTCCCCAGGTATTTATTCTGTTCTTTATATCATTTAAAACGTCTACACTTGCTCTTTTAAGTGGGGGGTAAATCAGACATCTTTCAAGAAAATTTGAGCATATTCCTATCATGAAGAATGCCTGGCACTAACATTTCAAAACATCTGTCTCAGAGCTGGGGGTCTGATGCCACAATACTCAGATCACACTATATATCAAATGAGCAATCTAGTAATCTTCAAAATGAAGGAACATATACCTAATGAGGGCATCAACGAGCAGGCCGAGTTCGTCATCCACGTCATCCTCTGCTTCAACCCGTAGAAGAGAACGCAAGATATTGTCGGAAAGGAGAAGAAGAAGAGGTAAGCAATTTTTCTGTATAGTCTACTGCAAGTCATTCCATGTTTTTTCGTAACATATAATCTATGGAGCACTATTCACATATAGTTTAGTTCGGATAGACATCCTAGATTTCCCTTACAATGGTTAGTGGTAAATTTCAAATGTAGGATCCATTAGGCATAAATCCATTAGGCAAAAACTAGTAGAATATAAGGTTTCTTGTAAGCAAAGTCTTGGATTTATAAAATCATACTCATAATATTGTTGCATTATTAAATGTTGTTTTAGAGCATATTGCTTATTCAAATTAACAATAATAATGCATTGGATTCTTATATAGTATGTAGCAATTTCATAGATTTTTTTCCTGTATTGTTGCTAGGGGGGATTCTTCATCACCGTCGACTTCTAAAAGCGATCCTTGTGACATTGTTTTCGATGAAATTGCACCTTGTTGGTGTAAAAAATGTGCAGGTAATAGGCGGATAACATTTAACACTCGAGAGCAACATAGATTTGCTTATGGATTGTGTCTCAATGCACCTGTTGGAGCACAAGATGAGGTAGGGGATATTGTTATAATTTTATACTTCATAAAGGATTAGCCCATGTAGTTATATCGTAATTCTTTGATTATAGACGTCAACTAGTTCGACAAACCAATCATTGGATGGGAATTTTGGTCCCGAGCCTGGTTTAGTCGAAGCTATTAACAACTTCTTCCCGACAAAGGAAACTGAAGGCGTTGACATTGCATTTGAAGCCCAAGGCAATGACAATGAAGTCGGGATGAGCCTTTTAATTTGGAGTTACACAAACCATTATATCCAAATGCTAAAATCTCTCGTTTGGCAGCATGCCTATTGATTATAAATCTCCAACGCAAGTTCGGATGGAGCAACAATAGTGTTTCAGAACTATTCAAGTAAGATTAATGCTTCATATTGCTTTTATTAAGTTATAATTGTGAATAGCTGCATGTTCACTTTGTCTTTTGTAGTTTGTTAAGGGATATCCTACCAGATGGGCATTGCCTTCCAAGAGATAGGCGAGACGCATATAAATGTTTGAGCCAACTAGGACTAGAGTATAACTCCATCCATGCATGTGTTAATGATTGTATTCTCTATAGCATTTTCGTGTTGCGAGCATTGACAAGGGCAGGGTTATATATGATTGCGGCATTGCAGCATGTCTTGACAAAAGAGTCAAGCTTCTATCAGAGACAACCAACCAGTAGATAGTGATCTCAATTACGTTGGTCAAATAACAGACATTATTGAAGTTGATTTTCGTTCCTTCAAAGTGAATGGCGAAGTGGTTTAAAGCATCTTATCGAGGAAGAAATCGCACAATGAGGCAACATCCTTCAGGTTTTTATGAGGTAAACTCCACTCAGTTTTTGAGAGATATGGATGAGCCTTTTGTTTTTCCAAGGCAAATTGAACAGGTTTTCTTCCATAAGAACTAGAAAGATAATGATTGGTGGATTGTGGTTCATGCGTCCCCTACATCTCGTCGTATGATTGATCCATTAACTTTGCATGATGAATCTTCCGAGGAAGCAAACCAGACACCTCCTCCTACATTTGAGACTGATGATGAAACCTATGATGAAATAGATATTATTCCAGAACACGAGATTGACACACAGGCTCAATACCAAGATGATCAAATTCCAATTGAGAATGATGTATTACCTTTGCCAATGCAATCATCGCATCATGTTGTCATGGACTATGCCGTTGATGAGAATGTTGAAGTTGAAAGTGTGCCTCAACATCTACTACAACTACAACTTGGTGATGATGAGTTAGAGGATATTGAGCAAGATATAAGGGATGAGGAATCACTTATAAGTTTGACTGTATCATTTTTTTCAAATGGTCATGTATGTTTCTATCTATATTAATGATGGCCTATTTCATCTTTAATTGTAATCATTAATTTGTTTTTGTGCTTGTGATGCAATCTTAGTGACTTAGCATAATAATACTATATAGTTTTATTGACTTTTCATGTATGAATGGTACAATAAGTAATAAAGATAAGGTAGATTGTCTAAAATGCTGAATCTTTAACAAGGCCAATAAAAACCAATTCAACGATCTTTCCATTTTTCCTTAAGCCATGGCATTTAATTCAGAAAGACCCTTTTCCTAGTGTTATGTGCACATCTAAAGTCCCAATAATCACTATAGTGTCATGTGTATTGTGTTGGATTTACAACAACTGTGCCTTTATAAATTGGTGCCTTTATAAATTAAGGCAAACATCCTAGTATTGTGTGCTCATATAAACTTCCTCCATGAAGTCCACAAATAGACGTTTGACATGGTGGTATGTATGCCATTCAAGAAATGCAAAGGGATTTTATTCCATGTCGAGTGCCTACATAACCAATGGTTCCAGATACTTTGTATGCCAAATATTTGCCACAAATTAGCAAATGAGATTCGGACCAAAGAGTTAGCATTAGAACGGTCCGGGCAGCCTATATTGTTGGGCAAGCATGACTGGTACCCTTCCCCAAGCCAAACAAGGCCAGGGCTTTGCACGGCCACGTCACCAGAGGGGAGAGTTCCGACAACGGACCCCAAAAAAATTCCTGAGGTAGCTTGTCTTGGCAGCACTCACCCAGAGGGCCATACGCTAATGACCACCCAAACATTGACAAAACGTGTGACACTAAAGGTGCTATTATATTTGATTCAAATAACACCACCTATAATGTCACCAGTGGGTCCTAACACTAACACTGATGTTATATGTCTAGCAACTACTGACATTATATTTGATGCTAATAACAACACTTATAACGTCACTGATGGACAATGACACTAAGACTGATGTTATACGTGTGGCAACTACTGACACTATATATGATGCTAATAACACTACCTATAATGTCACTAGCGGGCACCGACACTAACATTGATGCTATATGTGCAACAACTGGTGACGCTATACTTGATGCTAATAGCAACATCTATAGTGTCATAACCAAGTTACTGACATTGTTGGTGACATAAAGAGTGAGGCTATAGGTGACACAAATTGTGGCACTTGTCGCATCACTTCTAAAAAAATGTCACTAATAATGTCATACTCAACACTTTTCAATATTGTGATGACGTTTTGGTGACACTAATGGACCCCTTATCTTGTAGTGTAAAGTGCTCAGGCAGATCTTGGGAGTCGGGATTGACTCTTTGGGCGCGCGAAACGGAGCTCGGAATGACTGTGGATGAAAAAGGAAAAGTTAGGGTTTTGGTTGCCTTACATAGGCTATCAGTTAGGGTTAGGGTTTCCATGGCCCACTTAATAGTTAGAGGTCTAAAGTGCGCACATTAATAAATGTGTGCACACTTGCAAGTTGCCCCTAGGGCGCTACTTGCTTGGCTATACATCGGCGTACACGTCACTTGGAATGGCATGTACGCGTGACGGTGCAGTACGGTATACGTCTTGAGACCGTATATCGTACTGGAATGTCACATTCTCCCCACCTTAAAATGATGCTGTCCGCAGCATCGTGGTTCTCCCTACCTTGGGATCTTCTTAACCTGCAATCAACTTGATGCATACAATTTATTATTATTATACTTACACAATTATTAGAATTACTCTAGGGTAATGTTTAAGACATTACTGTACTATTTCGTTATCCAATTAACTTATCACTTCA
The DNA here is from genome assembly GCA_021234155.1 of Isoetes taiwanensis. Taxonomy (NCBI): domain Eukaryota; kingdom Viridiplantae; phylum Streptophyta; class Lycopodiopsida; order Isoetales; family Isoetaceae; genus Isoetes; species Isoetes taiwanensis. The sequence continues at coordinate 60,531 of JAJEKV010000225.1, forward strand.
TAACTTAATCAACGCAAGGTAATTACTAACCTTACTTAATACAACATTTAAGTTTATCAAAGTTTATCAATTTCATACAAAATTTACACTTCCAAGGTACTCTTCATCCCTTGCAACACGTTATAACAAAATTCGTGTTGCAAGTCTTTGCACCTTGAAATCCTGCATTAATTTTACAATATCTATAATTACATATTTACTAGCTTACACAAGATTTAAGCGATTAGTTTCAATGGTAGAAATTACAATTACTCTAGAACTATCTATACAAGTGCTTGTGATGCGACTCCCTGCCGGTTCTTTGTTCTCATTGGCCTCCTAGATTCACACCACGCTAGAATATTAATGTAAAGTTGGTTATAAGGGAACCACCCCATCTATCTACATGAATGCATGACTAATCTCCCGGCGTAGGAAGAGGATGATTCTTCCATCGTGGCCGTGGAGACAGCGCCCTATAATGCCTATATGACGCTCATGCCTACACCTTTAGTTGCCTGAGACGTGGAGGATAGGGTCCTTCCCGTATTAGGGCGTGAAGGATAGGGTCCTCCCCGTAGGCATTGACTAGAGGTGCTTTCCTATCAATGCATTCCTGAATGACCTCTTATCTCTCGAGGTCGTCTACTTCCGTGGGACGGAAGTAGACTTTTTAATCTACCTTCCACTCATCCAAGCAGAACCGCGGTCATGCCTGCATTGACATTACACCACGTCCTAGAGATCACCGTAGTGGTCCCATCATTGATAATTACGCATGCAACCCATACCTGGCATAGGTTGCATGCGTAGATTAATCTTAACTACACATGAAATTAATCTAAACACAAATCGACATGCCTGAGCCAATTTTTGCTGGCTCCTTTAATGCATGTGATTAACATAATTACCCTAAGGTAATATTTATGAATTAACATTATCATAGTATCGGATACATTACTTCCGATAGTACAATTATATTTACTCTAAGCTTTGCAATATTTAACGACTTTTAGATCGCGATTATTTAAACAATAACCCTAATTTAGACCTATTGTTACATAGACAAGGTTTTAATTATCATACACAAGAATTAGGTGTGCTTCTTATTCTCTTCCTTGGGTCCTGCATTACCCTTGGAAGTATATCCCTAAGATGCACTTAAGTATATCTGAATTCTATTTTCTATTTATACTTATAAGGACCCGAGGTCATATAGCTATCCTTCGAAGAAATTGCATCCTTGCGAAGGATTAATTAACATGCTACCTCATATTACCATTGTTATTTAACTTATTTCCTTATGATACATATACGTACAACAAATTCTATGCAGTTATTAGGATCTATATTTAACTTGTCAATAAGACACATTAAAGCTTATTATACATGGGCACACCTTAGCTAAGGCTAGGACGCATCCACCCATTGAGCCGGCGTGGAGTAGTTTGGAGATGACTTGGTTGTTGCATTGCTCCCATATTTTTGCTCCACTTCATTGGTGTAGTTAGCTATCACGTCAGTCTCGCACGTTGAAGGCCTTCTGTTCATTCGCTTCGGCCATTGCCGGAGTGAACTCTATTCTATGGGTCGATCAATTTGATGCAAGTACGTTCAATCATAAGATTGAGCCCTCCCACTTTCTTCGAAAAGAGAATGGTCCTGCACCCCTTCAATGACGTTGTACACAAGGTCATATATATTCTCTCCCCTTAAGAGGTTATACGCTTCTTACTTAGCGCATTAATTTACTAGCCTTAGCTAGCATATATAACCATCTAAGATGGATGCACATTTTATGTTGTCATTTATTTCAATATAGTTATGGGTTACCTACTTAGTTAGAACGATTCTAAACCACAAGGTTTTATCATCATGACAATTCCTTTTGTCTCAAAAGACTATTTGATTACTATAATTCTTATTTTAGATGTACCTTGAACTATCATTCAATTAAATTGGAATTATGTCTGTTCCAAAATCGCGCCGAATAAGCTTTTTATCGATCTTTTTATGCATGTAACCATAGTTTTGGACTGTATTCATTTTCAGCATAAGAATACACAATATGTGTTAAATTTTATGGTCTTCCTAAAATGTATGGCATTTTTACCGTATTATGACTGTATGTTGGGCAACATGAAAAACTAAAAAATTGCATATTTGGAATGGTTTCACACGAAATTTTAAGAGTAGAACAAGTAAAGTACCTTTATTTACACATCTCTAAAGTTCAAAGTAGTTACATCCTAGGCAAATATCACAATATAAACTAGTTACATTGTAATATAAGACACAAAAAATACATCTATTTACACTTTTCTAAGTTCAAAGTCCCAATAACATGTGCAAATAAAGCTTGAATATTCGATATATAAAATAATCAAAGCAATCTACCACATGCTTAAAAGAGAAAAATCATATTACAAGTATGATGTAAACGTTGTAAAACTCCACATTTGTGGAAAAAATCATATTACAAGTGTGATGTACACGTTGTAAAACTCCACATTTGTGGAACTATAAATCGCGCTTGGCGCGTTTTAAAAGGTTTACAAAGTGTAAAACTCCACATTTGTGGAACTGTAAATCGCGCTTGGCGCGTTTTAAAAGGTTTACAAAGTCCAGAACATAAGACTTGTCCTAACAGATGTACATGCAATCCCTGTCTAATTGCATGCATTGGTTGTGTTGTTAAAGCTCCAATCTGTGACCAAAAAGAGGGCAAAATCTCTGCATCCTACTCTAATTGTTAAGATAGTGATGCCTCTGCAGAAAAACGAAGAATGAAGAATGAGGAATAGGTTGGGCAGATGCACCGACTCCCGAAACCTGCACAGATCAAACAATTGAGAGAAAAAACTAAACAGGAAGACCAGAATATTCTACATTTGCAAGCAACAACTGAAGAATAGTGAACCTGTGGAGATATTTCAACAGCAAACCGCAAAAACAGAGCATTTTTGTTGGAAACCACAAAATCGAGAACTTTTCTGTGCCTGGGCTTTCTGTGCATATCCAACTCCGGTATATCCTTGTAGCCACAACCTCACGGCAAGAAGAAGGCAGATTGGAAAGAAAAAATAGCAAATATAAAGAAGAAAGAAGGTAGAAAGGATACGTAAGAAAGAGGGCAAAAAGAAGCACTCGCTTCTTTGATGCTGTATGCGCTCCTCTACCACCGTTTGAGGCAAAGCCACTTTGCCAAAAACCTGCGCCATAGCCACGTTTGCCCCTGGGATTTGAACCCAATTATATTTCCTTTGCTCAAACTCCAACAACCACAGCTTCTTCAATCATGCTCCAAAACTCCTTCAGAAACAAAACCAGAGCCTTAGAGGCCTCTGCAACCAGCCGAATCTCTTGCTTGAAGCAAGTCGTCTCACCCGAAATCAATTCCGGCCAACTCCGTCTTCAACTGTTTCGCCCATCGCTTCTTCGAGCCCTGTTTCCCGTCGCTTCCAGATAAAACGCAAAAAAATAAAAATAGAAAGAGAGAAAGAAAGGACGCGAAAAGAGGGGGAAAATAGAAAGGGAAGGGAAGGCGAAAGAGAGAAAGAAGGGAGGGAAAAAAAAATAAGAGAAGCGGGACTTTTTAAAACGCGTGAAACGCAGTCAAAAAAAAGAAAAAAAGCGGCGTAGACGGGAAAAACGCGAGCGTGAAAAATTTCTAAAAATAATGACATATTCTAAAATTAATTGAACTCTTGGAATATTCCTACCAATCGAATTGATGCCATCGTAACAAGTTGGCCGGACTTGCTAGATTACTTCTTTTCTTTCGGTTGGATTATTCTTTTGGAGGTACTAGATTTATACATGGTCAACAATTATCCTAGTAATGATTCCTTCTTAGCGAGGTGATCAATCTCACCAAGTGGTTTCAATATATTGGATGTCTGTTAACAATCGTGTATAATTTTAGTTGCTCCTATGCGTTTCCTTCCCAATACTTGACACTTAGCTCAATATTGGGGCAATCCTTTCAGAGAATATCCGAAATGCCTTCTAATCCCAATATGGATGTTACCATCCATACATTTAACCTACTAGGCCCCATGGCCTTAGATCCTCGAGTTTGCTAGAAGCTTATCCACTCGTTGCTTGCTTGAAGCAGCAAGGTAACGTTCTTCGGAGTAGCTCGATACTTCAGTCTCCTTGATGGTGGCTCCTCTTTAGATGTAGAGGCTGGAGGCTTTGATGGTGTAGTTGATCACTTGAAATCTTCCATGCCGCTTTTCAAAAGCCTGAAGGCTTCGTTGAAAGGGATCTTTCATCTTGAACTCTTTGTCTTGGCAGCTAAAGGACGACTCTGTATCCGATATTGTTTCTTCGACTCCATCGACGTCTCCTACATCAAGTCCTCTTGTCGTTATCGTGTTGCCCGAAGAGTGTTGGCGATGTTGATTGCTTCACCCCGCAAATTGCCCCGACATCTCTTCTTTTGATCATTACGCTATGGGAGGGAAGGAATAACAAGGGAACTATATATGCAAAGCATATAACTTACATAATTACAATTACTACTAGAGCTATTAGATCCCCTTGTGCCTCCCTTCGAGGTTGCACACCTACTCTCGGCAATGTCATGGTGTTCCTCCCGGTGCAATGGTGTTGACGATCTATATCCTCCTATTTGTACGTCGGCTCATTTCGGGTAACTTGTTGATATACTTGGGCCCTCCGATATTTGTCGGCTATGGCACAACACGCTTTGCATCACATTCTAACTAAAGGTGTGCTGGTGTTTGATGCTTTGACATTTCGGTCTGCTTCCTGATCCTGTTCTTGGACTGTAATTGTTCTTGGACTGATCCTGTAATTCTTGGACTGTAATTGTTCTTGAGGCTGTGCGCGATTCCTTTGGCTGTACTCCTCTAGAGTTATTCTCTTCTGCAGTTCTTCTTTGAATCGTCGATCTTTGGGTTCACCAAGTTGCATGCAAGTCCGCGTGCAAGTCATCGGCTCGGCTCGCCTAGTCACTTCTCCATCGAGCTTCCAATCTTACTTGTTTGATCCCCTAGATCACATGGCTTGGACGTTGTCACGTTCCACAGTGCTACCATCTTCTTGTCTTGAGGTACCTTCCGGTGGCTTTGATTGTGCTCGTCAGTTTTGATCCTCCTGTTGCCTCTAGGGAGCTCGTGGAAGAAGTCGGTTGCTAGCACTTCTCCAGCTTTTAGTTCCTGACCTTTGTCCCTCTATGCATGTCGGTCTCTCTGGCAAGTAAAGCATATGAGGCTCTCCTCCCTGCTGGCTATGTTGTCGGGATGATGGATCCTTATATCTGCGCAGCTTGACCCTTGAGTTGAAGAAGTACCTGCCTTAGATATACTCTTGTCGTTGAATAGCCTGGCTATTATCTTGAACTCTCTTTTTGCCGAAGGTGCTTCCGTTGCTATCCTTGTCATTAAGGTGTCGAATGCTTCTACCTTGGGCGTTTGATGTCCCACATGTCAGAGATATGATCGGCTTCTTCTCTTCTAATTACTGGTGGAGTACCTGACGAAGCCATCACCTAGTTGTTGAAGACGTATCTCCTCGTCGCGGTGCCTTTCGTAAGTGCGTCTCCATCTAATACACATGTCATAACGCATCATCCTATATTACCACAAGGTGGAATTATGGTCGTCGAGATGTTGCCTTCTTAGTTGGTTCGTTGATGTCGGGTCGTTCCTCTTTCTATTATTGAGGCCACTCGTGTCGAGCGGTCTTCTACTTGAGGGCACTTCCCGAAGTGTTTGGTGTCGAAGGTTTGCTTGGGCTCTGGTCGTTTCTCCCTCGTACTTGCTCTTCCATTTTGATCTTGGGCTATCGTTGTGCTTCCTTGCTTCCTCATTTGGTAGTCGAAGTGAAGGGTCTTCCTGAACTAAGCGCTAAATCCGTAAAACATGACTCTAAACTCATGTTTCTCCACTATATATGTCAACACCCAAGATATACAATAGATATATACGCATTTACATTGGGATTTTAATTCATCCACTTTTCCAAAACAACTACGAAGATCTACTTAAATGTTTATACTCCTTTAGGGTTTCCCCTCCTCTTATCGCGTTTGATTCTTCGGTGTTGCTGCATCTCTTTCATTCTGGTTGACTCCGGGATTCCTTGAGATGCGGCTACTATTGTTGAGCTTCATGTCTGATCCGAGCTCGTCACGCCAAGTTGCGAAGAGTATTCGTCGATGTGATCCCTTGAAAAAGATGCTCCTCCTTAATGTGGCCTTCATGTCGTAAGGAATGCGGTGACCGCTCAACGTCCCATGCGGTGTGTGTCGTTTGCAAGGTTCTTAGATGTCTTGATGCCATTGATAAACTGAGTGGGATCGCACGGCTGTTGCGATTCGGGCATTCTTGAATGTCTTCGAAACTCGAGGATCGTGGTCGGTGGCTGACATTGTCATTTCCTCGCGGGTTGAATTCGAATGCGACTCATTTGCTTGGGCTTTGCTTCATTCAAAGGTGCCTCTCACATTGCACGAAGTGTGGTCATCTCCATTGCACCTACCATAGCTCTTACGATTGCAGCCTTTGCATGATTTGTACCTCTGGCGGCTAGGTCGTCTCCTCGAATCCTTTGATTCTATCCATTCGAGTCTAGCACTCCTTGGTGACGTAGTAAATTAGGTCCCTTCCTTTGGTTTCTAGGTGTTTTACGGATTCAGAATTCTTGTTGGGCGAAATATTCTCCCCTTTCAGTTTGCCCCTAATCTTTGATATAGGCCTTCAAGTTGGAGATGTTCCCACGATATGTCTCCTCCCCTCATGGTGTCCTACTTTTGGAACCGATGAAAGTTCTCTCGCCGGGTGCAAGGGAGCTGGAAGCTTGTCCCTGGCCGCCTTTAGGTGCTTTGTGGGTTGCTTAGCTTGGTTGCTCCTTTTGTTGACGTTGCATGACATTCGCTTGAGCTGCTTTGGGCTGCAAGGTCGTGGGTTGTCTTCCCTCCGGGTTTCTACACGCCGTGTCGCCATGACTTCTCTCTCCTCGGAAGATTATGCCCTCGGCCCTAGCTCGTGATGCTAACGCGGCATCGATGTCTAACGTCTTCCCGCATCGTATTTTTTTTGCTTTGTATTCTTCCATTTGAAACTCGTGTCGTCGAGTTGGTGAAGGCGTCGAGATCCTCTTTCGATGTATGTGAACCGTGGACGTGGTAGTAGGGAGGTTGACATCTAGAAAATTCTTGATGCCGTTGGTTACCAAATATTCTTCCCATTTGATGAAGATTGATGATAGGCCGGTGGAGTCTCGTTTCTACTCGTTTGTCGGGTTGAGGTGTTTGTCGTTGTGCTTCCTCTCTTGGGTCTGGCTTTTTGGTCTCCTCTCCTTATATGCAATACGTACATCTTACCGGGACCTTGATGTCTTCAAGAAATTGTGCCTCTAGCTCTTCCGTGGCTCGCCCATATCAAGCAACGCCAGATATTCTAGAGTCTAAGGGTCTACTTGAACCCGGGGAATGCACTTATACAAAAGGGGTATGCCATGTGCGTCAGAGGGTGACAAAAACACCCCCAGATACGGTTTTTGAAAGGCAAATTTGACCCTTCCATACAAAACTTACTCCAAGTAGTGGTCAAAAAAACCCCTAACTCCGCCGTATACATTGTGGAAATGGGTCCAAACCCCCCTACAAGTCTCTCAGCACATTGTATGGCACCCAAAAAGTAAATCCCCTTGTACTTGAAGGGCTCTCCTACAACATTTTGGGCTCTATAAGCAAGCAAGATGGCTCGCAAAGATTACTAGGGACATATCTATAATCTCCAAGTCTATGGACATTGGGGACGTGTGGTATGGCATGACATGAGGGTTGTTTTGCAAAACCTCCATGATGTTTGAGGCATACTCTAAGGTCCTAGCAAAGTTGGTTTGGGGAGTCCAATCTCTACACATGGAGTGACTTGGGCAGCTCTAGATTCTAGCTCCTTTCTAGGTATCCGGCAATAGGGAGTGTCAATGTGGTGGCTATATAAGTCAAACTCTATTAGAAGGACACACAGAATTAGTCAAGGTTTATGCTTTTGGCATGAGCAGAGGTGATGTGCCAACAGTTGGACTTGGGCTGCTATGCTGAGGTCTAGATGCTATAACAAAGGGGTGTTCTTGAGCACTTCTATCTAGGAGTAAGGCATCAGCTTTGAGCCGAGAACAATACTTATGTAGGTACTAATGGGGTATGCTTCTATTTACAAACAAAACCGGTTTGGAAAAACAATTCAAGGGTTTAAGCAATTTTGGTCATTTTGAGTTGGAGTTTGACATTTCTAGGTAATTTGAGATAGTAAATCGATTCTAGGCTGTCTAACGGTCCTATTGCAACAAATTTCAGGCGATTTGGAGCTCTGTAGCTCAAGTTATGGAGGTTCAAAGTTTGGAGGTCTCACACATTGCGCCCAGACCAATAATGAAAGTTTTTTTTTTGCTCCCGGCGATGTGTGAGACATTGACTCTAATTGGGTTAAACTTATCCAATTTGATGATGTAAGGGTCTAATTCTGCTGGACTCATCAAGTTAGGCAGAATTGACCCTTATTTGGTCGATTTGGAGCTGTTTTGGGCACTTTTGGGCATGGTCTCACCGCGTTGCCCTGGACCAAAAATGAACTTTTCATTTTCGCTCCCTGGCGCCGACGTGAGACATCCTCTCAATTTTGTTCAAAATGTCAGTTTTAACTAAAACAAAAGCTAGAACTTACTAACTCAACTTAATTAAGTAAGATTACACCGTTACTTAGTCCAAAACTCTTTATATTAACAAAAATTTTCCATCATTTACAAAATTTTCTTTGTGGGTCTCCCTTTGATGTAGGCAAGTCGCATGTCCTTCTTCATTAGTGTCACCCTCTTCGCATGAATGCGGTGCCGAATCTTCAAAATGTTGCACTAGTTTTTGCTCACGTTGTTCTTGAAGCTTGGTCTCCTGGTCTCGATTACGCCTCTCCTCTTCTTGTGTCTCTCGCTCTATCTGTTCGTGACACTTCTTGGGTCTAATATACAAATCTAACTAATTCTTACCTTAAACTCGATCTAGCATCTTACCTTTTGAAATTCATCAAGTATTAAGGTGATTATGGCCTAATGTCCATGATGCTCTGTGGCAAGACCTAGAGTTTAGGTTTGTGCTACTGCCGACGTGTGAGACATTCTTGCCTTAAAAAGATTTGGCTCAACTGTTTTTTAGTCTTTTTATGTTCCACCGCTTTTAATTGTTACTAGCTTAGCATATACTACAAAATGAAAAAAAAATTCCACTTTTCGAGGTTTGAGGATCCTATCAAGTTAGTACTCATCGGGAGCATGGCTGCTGCTTTGCTCTTGGTCTCCAAGAACATTGCTCGATACCACCGTGGACGCCCTTCTACTCATATATACGGTGCCGCATCAGATACATCCCCCATACCAGCTCCATAACCGCATAGTGGCCCTCCACGATCCACCGCAACCTTGATGAGTTCCATTGGGAAGAATGAAGGGTCATTTACCCTGCCTTCCTCATGGCCTACCTAGTTTGGAAGCGTAAAACATACATGTCAAGATACAACATCAACATCACATAACCATCTCAAGGATGGCTCATCACATATCTGCATGGACAAAGATCAAGACATCACATGGGGAATCCTACCAAGGCTCGGACTCAAGGGAATGACCTGATGGCTTGGTCTCCAGAGTTCATTGCGCATGAATTCATGGCAATGGATTTGGCTGGCATGAGAACATGGCTTAGGGTAGTCCACTCCATCCCCTCCCGTGCACACTTTGCGAGTAGGTTGAAGAGTGTTGGGACGGATCAGAGGGGGCCGGATGCATAGCCAAAGGGGCTATTCCCGGGTTGCATCTCCCGAGCCCGGGAGGGGGGCGGTAGGGATCACCCTCCTCAGGTCTCCATGCCGACTCAAAGGTGACTAGAGGGCCACCGCCCTTATTCGACTTAATCCACCGGAAAGTGAACCCCACTCCACGGTATAGTTACCCGAATCGAACGGAACCGAACGGCAACCCGAATACCAGAACCGGAACCGGAACACTTCAGAATGGGAACATCCAACTTTGGAAAAAATAAGTTTTGAAAATGGATTTGGTGTTCCCATTAGCTAATTAACTTATTGAACTAATTTTCAAGTTCAAAATGTCAAAGAGTGATGTATAATAATGGCCAAATGAAAATAAGGCTCACCAGATTACATATTCTTATAAAAACACCACATAGTTTAACTTTTTATGATTTAATATATCTTAAGCCATCATTATAAAAAAAAATCTTCTATTATAGCAAATATGTGGCATGATAGCCTCGAAATATATTCATAATAAAGTAGCTAAAATAATAGTTTTCAAAACATTAATTTCATGACAATGCTTTAACTAGTAGAACTAAAATCATTTTCAGCAGTAGCAATGAGCATATCCTCATTCTCATTATCACCATTACCTTCTTCAAACTTCAATTTCTTCATCCTCACAATGTTCGGGCTTCATTATTGTCATTGTCTTCGCCATCTTCACATCTTCCGCAGTATTGTTTCTTCTTTGTGCACACCAATGAATTTCTCATTTGAAAAATCTATCTTAGAATGTAATTCTATTAGTCGCATGTTTGCACCAACAAAAGTAAGATCATTAGTTTTCCGCGGTGCCAAGTTTGTTCCTTTTTGTTGTTACGCTTCCCATGTGACTAAACAAATGCTCAATAGATGAGGAGCTCGCCTTGGCATAATATACAAATGGCCAAAGTTTGGAGCTCTTTCAAGCATCGATCCATAATCCTCCCACCACAAAGCTGAATTTTATAAAACAAATTTTATAGTTGGGAACAACGCTCCCAACTTATCGAACGTTATCGGAACGGTGTTCCGGTAACATGCACATTTGGAACGGGAACAAAAGTTCCTAACGTGGCATGCCCCTCGAACGCAGCCTGGGGAACTGAACGGCCAACGAACGCTCCTCCCTGTGAACCATGCTCCACGGGTGTCGGCAGCCCATGCCTTACCCACACTCGGTGGCAAGCCATTAGACCTAGTCTACATTGATCCCCGTAGACTTTACACACCCGAGGGATCGGGTCAAGAGTCTAACACGAACCTCCTTCCGAGCGGCCCGGCCCTCCACCCACAACCTGTGTGTGGTTCTTGTACACGTTTTAATTTACAAGGTGCTAAAGAGGCTAGCTAGGAGCATCAACTACTAGGGGCTGTAGGGTCTCTACCCCCCTTCCCAATACAATGAGTCCACCGAGATCATCCATCCATCCACATTATCACAGAACTAAAGAATAATATCTAATCTACATCATAGAAGTTATGTTCTTTAGTTAGGGCTCGCTATCTAGGGTTCTATGTGGCTGCTATGGGCAATTCAATAGGCTAAACATGCTAACACTATGCTCGGAAGGCGGATTTGGCTATTGAATTGACAAAATACCTGGTCCTCAGCTTGCTCCTCTTGATCCGAATGCGTCCATATTGCTGTCTTGCTTGGGGATGTGGTCAGAAAGGGAATCTGACGAGCTAGAGTGCTCAGGCAGATCTTGGGAGTCGGGATTGACTCTTTGGGCGTGCGAAACAGAGCTCGGAATGACTATGGACGAAAAAGGGAAAGTTAGGATTTGGTTGCCTTACATAGGCTATCAGTTAGGGTTAGGGTTTCCATGACCCTTGGTATGCCCACTTAATGGTTAGAGGTCTAAAGTGCGCACATTAATAAATGTGTGCACACTTGCAAGTTGCCCCCTAGGGCGCTACTTGCTTGGCTATACGTCGGCATACACGTCACTTGGAATGGCGTGTACGCGTGATGGTGCAGTACGGTATATGTCTTGAGATCGTATATCGTACTGGAACGTCACATCTATCAAGCCTAACGGTAATTCTAGTGGCAGTAGCAGGTCTGATGTATTTGCTGCCCTCGGATGGGTAGCAACAAAGAAATGATGGGAATAAAGTGTTAAGAAAATAATGGTCTGTAAGAATTGACTTGTGGCAACTAATTTGAACTGTATAGTTATGTCTTGGTAGCCAATAGCTCAGGTCTATTCGGTTTTCTATCGGTGCAGTACTCTAGATTAATAACTTGTGCATTTTGCATTGCCTTTATCAAGTAAAATACTAGGTGTACCTCTGGTAGATCTGCTTCGAGCTGCTTATCAGCATAACATAATGCTAGTTTGTAAATCTGCATGGTTTATGCGTTGCCACTTACTCTAATACATGCTGACTTGTTGAAGCAATAAGGCTTAAGTAATTATGTGTGCATACATGTATATCACTTTTGGAGCATCTTGATTTTCTCATTGCATGGGAAGGATTTACCCTGTCTCTTTGTGTTCCAGCAGACTGATTAAACTAAGCTGATAATGGTTGTAATCTATGCATAAGGAACCTTGTAGAGTTCTAGGTAGTAAGGTGATCCATTGTGCTGATAGACAATGTACCATAGAGCAAATTTAATGATTAAATGTGGAAATAAAACCGACAATAGGGCTTCAAAGTCATGCAGACATTAACGTGGACCTTGAAATTGATATAGCTCTGCCATAAACTAGGGGCTTTGGTTTTATTGCAGGAAGTGCTTGGGAATATATGAGATACAAGATCCTAAGCCTAGTGACGAGTGTGGATATGATAAATGTATTGTTCTACAGTTGCACAAATAACCAAATAGGTTTGTAACTTGAACATATAGAGGTCCTGTTTGCATCTCCTTTTCTTAATGCCCAAATGGTAATATGGGCATTAAACAGGGTATGCTCTTGGTGACGCTAGGATAATACAGGACTGGACCTCCCTGCTATTTTGACTTTTTAAGGGCAAAGAGCCCAAGAGATCTGTTATGTGGTTGCCCTTTCTTAGGCTAACTTGCATCTGGTTTCATTGCAGGTAACGGGATTTCTCACTCCTATGTATGTTTCCCATTCATTTATGTTGGAGAAGCTACAAGAGTGATGACTTTGAAGTTACATTTTTGACAAGGCTACTGAGCTATATGATGTTGATTTGAAAGACAAGGGAAATTTTAAACTTCATTTTCAATCTTATGTCATTTTTGAGTCAACTCTAAATCTTCTAAGGTTAAATATGATGTATTGAACAAGAATATTAATTGGATTGACAAGGGAAAATTGATATTGGTAAAGAGAATCTGGTAATTTCTTTTGATAAACGTTAACCATTTTTAAGGCTTAAGTCAAATTTACACCTATTTTGGCTTAAGGCTGCATATTGACCGGAAGTGGTCTTTGCAAAAGTCCATGAAAGTTAAAATTCTGTTGAACAGATTTTCAAAGGATTTTTTTTTTTTTTTTTTTTTTTTTTGAGGTGGCAGTGCAGCACAATAATAGGGGGTTGTTTTTGTATTTTTGTACGTTTTTTAACATGGTTTTTATATGATTTCATGGGCGTATTCCATGGAATGTACAGATCAATACATCTAGAGTGCGCATACCCCAACAATGATTTTAACATTTTTCGCCAATGGTGGGCACCCATGTATTTTTTATCTTGTACTTGGTGGTGTATGAATTTTGGGGCATTGCATGCATGCCTCGGGGGTTTTAATTTTAGGGTTTGTGATTTTTTTTATCAAGCTTTTGCGTTGGATATGGTCGTGGAGTGAGGGACTTGAGTTTAGGGCTTAGCAATAGGCGTGAACTAGCTTCCACAAAGGTATCAAGTTTTTGTATTTTTATTGCTCTTTGTGTCAAGCGTAATTTGTCTTTGCCTAAAAATATTGAGAAGATCCCGTGATGAGTTTAAAAAGTCCGCTCAGACGCTTTCTCCTAAACCTCCGTGAAACGCAGCCTTTCCTCTAGCTGGATCCTCGGTTTACTCTTGCCATGAAGCCGATCCCGCAATTTACTCTTGCCGTGCCATTCCCTTCCATTCCGTGATAGATTTTTCGCGAAAGTGTAGATTCTTGCGACGGATTTGGCGCCGAAGTCCGCATAGCCTGTGATGGATTTAAGCAAGTTCAAGCAATAGCAAATGTAAAGTGACCAAAGGGGCCGATTTCCCTACAATCCAAAGCATAGATGTAGGCCACAGCTAGAGGAGGACACAGAAAGGACGCCATGAGGCTCAGCCCCTTAACGTACATAACGAAATGAGTAGAAAGGGTGGGAATCTGGCATCTGAATTAAGTTGTGCCATGGTCTACAAAGGATTGAAATGCATGTGGCAGTAAAAATTTCCAGAAAATGGTTGAAACACATGGAAGGCGGCAGATTGTATTTGGCAGCAGCTTACAGGTAGTCGCATGCTCATGGCTACCACATAATTTGATTTAATATATCCGAATCTACCTATGTTTGAAGCTTGTTGGCTGCTTCCAGTAAAAAATGTGTAATTTTAAGTTCATCACCAGCATTTTTGACTTAGCTGTGCCATTAACAATATCCAAATTTGTTTGTTGCAACACATGGAAGGCAACATATTATATTTGGCAAGAAATTTTGTGTATCCAGATGCTCATGGCTACAACATAATTTGATTTGCTATGTCCGAGTCTACCTATGTTTGAGGCTTGTTGGCTGTTTTCAGTAAAAAAAAAAAACTATAATTTTAAGTTTATCACTAGCTATTGCTCTTAGCTGTGCCATTCACAATATCCAAATTTGCTTGTTCGAAACACATGGAAGGCGGCAGATTATATTTGGCAGTAGCTTACAGGTAGTCGGATGCTCATGGCTCCAATGTAATTTGATTTGCTATGTCTGCCTATGTTTAAGTCTTGTTGGCTGTTTCCAGTAAGAAACCTGTAATTTTAAGTTTATCACCAGCTAACTTTATTGCTCTTAGCTGTGCCATTAAGAATATCCAAATTTGCTTGCTTCATAGCATGAATCCCGCCCACTTCTTTGGTTTCTGCACTTCTAAGACATGCAATGTCTTTGGTTAGCATATTCACACGGGGGGTGACGTAGGGCAGCGAGAGCCCCTAAAATTATATTTCGCGTACAAAATCAACACCATATAGTATATTACCTCAAATCTTATAGTATTTTGTAAATCTTGTTATATAGTATAGCAAAATTTGTACATGCATACCCCACAAATGAGGAACTTTATGTACGGTGTAGATTGAGGAATAAAGGTGTTATATGCCCATCCAACAGCTCTTGATGCTTGGAGTCACCCTCCGTGTGAATATGCACCCAAACCAAAGGGGGTTTCAGGGGGATTTTAATTTGAATGTGTTTGTTTTTTTTTTTTTTTTTTTTTGAAGAACTGTGTCATCAACAATGTGTTGGATGTTGTTATACAGTAATAACAAAAGGAAAAACAAACCTTTGCAGTTACATACTCATCCCTAAGGGAAGAGGCAAAAAGAGGAAAATAAGACACAACCTCAAGATAGACAAAATTAGCTGTGACCAAGAAACCATATCAACAGTTCAGTAAATGACTTTTTGAAAAAAGTTTCAGTAATTTGGATCAGAAATCATTCATAACCAAGCGTGAAGTCATATACTGCTTGAGGTACAGCTTCATGATGCTATATACTCATCTACTGGCTTGAGGTATGGCTTCATGATGCTGGAGGTGAGAATGTATGGGTTACATATTCAATCAATGGTTTACAGTCATTTATTGGTTTCAAAGTCATAGGACGACATCAACTTACTGAAAATATATTCCCAAATGCAGTCTTGATGTTAGATGGACTGGGGATGAGGAAGATTTACAGGAACGACTTGCAAAATTGTTCTACATGCCATTCACATAACTTGTCCTAACATATAAACAATTAGAAACATCAATTCCCAACCTGTTAAACTATCATGTTAGATGTAGAATTAATGGTGTACCAAGCCTATAGCAATATAAAGTTCATAATTATCTGAGTAGGACACATTGAATTTCGTTGTGACTGACCTTTGAGTTTTTTTTTGTTGCAGTGGTAGCACCTTGAAGTAACTCCGTCTTTTTAGACATAATCACTTCCTTATGCTACTATCCTATTAACACAAACACAGGAGTGTTCTTAATAAGACCAAAAGTGCAATCATTTGTGACACACAAGATACTATTATACAAGGAATTAAGGTGTTGAACAACAAGTCTGCCACAAGTATCCTATTTATCCCACTGTCTCTGAATACCTCTCTACATGGTTTATGGGAACCAATTGTGTCCAGAATCAAGAAGAAATTATATATGTACCCTTCTTCTCTTTCTTTGGCAGGAAGAGTGGAAATTGCCAATGCTATAATAAGTAGTACACATGTTTATTTCTCATCAGTAATAGTTGGAGACAAAAATTCCTATAAGCAGATTGAGACAACAATACGAAAGTTAATTTGGCAGGGATCTCATAAGGTTGCATGGACAGACTTAATCAAATCTAAAAAGGATGGAGGGTTAGGTTGTAAGGATATGTACATTCAAGCCCAAGCCCTTGCTGCAAAGATGATTTGGAGAGCAATATATGTTGTCAGGCCCTCCCCTGCTCTCCAATTAGTGAAATATTGGGTACAAGAATCACTACCAGTTGGAAGCCAAACTCTAAAACATCAATTACCAGACTCGGCTTTCTTTCAACTGTCTCCGTGTACAGGTACATCGAATATTCTTAAAAGGATATTGGAGGCATGGAATAATGCTTCGCTATATTACAGACCTCCTATCATAGATGCCAGATGCAAAGATCTTAACTTCTTTTGGTACCCTGAGTTAGCACCTGTGAATGTGGGATGCTTGGCTTTAAAACACCCTCAGAAATATATGCAGTGTATAAGAATGATATTAGAAAGATTGATGATCTAAGAATTGAAGACAGATGGATGATCTGGGAGGAAGTTGCAGATAGGACAAAAGGATCAGCTTTGGATCAGGAAATATACAAGTTAGTTATGGACAAAGTTGGTGGTTATGAGGAATTAAGCTTAAATTCTAGTCTATGGCAGTTAAAAAATAAGGAGATGTATTCAGTAAGGGATATCTATAAAGCTCTAATGGAACGGAAGGCTTCAAGGGCAAGTAAATTGTGGCAATGTGAGGAAGAAAAATTAGCTGAAGTATGTGCAAAAGGATGGCCAATATACACTGCCAATAAGATAAAGACTTTCAGATGGATTGTTGTTCACCAAAGTCTACCTACAAATATGAAAAGATCTAAATATGACATAACAGTCTCTAGTCAATGTCCCCAATGTGGAGATGTTGAAACTTCAAATCATGTGTTCATATGTCCCTAGTTAATCGAATTCTGGAGCTGGGCCTCCCAAATTAATAAAGGAGCTCCAGATGAGAATAATCTATTTGGTTTTTGGGAAGCAGAAAGAAAAATTGAAAACACAATAAGAACCCTGAGTTGTTGGATAGTCTGGCTGCACAGGAATAGAGTCGTCATAAACAAACAAACTCCCTCTATAATATGGCTGAAGCAGGCTTTCTTGGATATCATACAAATCTCAGCAGTAGCCCATAAAATGTTGAGGGGGGAAGAGTGATCCAGCCTGGAATAGCTTAAGGAAATTCTATGGCTTACATGATTTCTATCTAACTAATCTAACTATCTTTGATGATGTACTTCACAGATGCACAGAGGAGACTCAATAGATTTGGAAGTTCGGACACAGCAATAGGAGTGGCAAAAAAATTCTGATCATGAGGAGACACAACTGTCCAAGACAGAACTTGAGGACGTTAAAAAAACTATTCTATTCTATTCATTCAACCCAAACAGGAGATGATACATGCAAAAGCAATAAAGAAAGTTCTGAAACGAAGTGAGGTATGGAGATTTAACAACCTCAAATCATATGTCATGAACCTATATCATGAATGGCAGCAGAAGAGAGAGGCACATGTGCTGCTCCTCCTGGATTTTACCAACTTTTAGGTATTAGTTCTGGACAATCTTCTCACAGGCCCTCCAGGCCTGTCCGGCGTACCAGCATATCCGGGCTCGGTATGCTTGGTTAGTTGTGCCCCATCAGGCCTTGCATGAGCTACTGAGCACGGCCTCCAGAGGTTTGTTGGGACTGCACTGGGAGGTAATGGATACGCCGGACTCAGTTATGCCCCCTTGTCCAACATTAACCTCATTGCATTTGTGATTATGTATATAATCGGCGGCAAGATGTCAAAGATCCTTATTGCTACTAAGGTTTTTCCTCCAAAACCCTTCTGGGCGGGGGTTTTTTAATCCTGGTAGTAATACGCCTGATGCTCTCTCTTTGTACTTGGGTCCCATAGGCCAGTTGGTCTCCGTGGACGATAAAATCATATTCTATTATATTCTATTCTACTATATTTGGGAATCGGGCAGTAGCAGACTTGACAATACAAGATCTTTTGGATGATGCATGAAGTTTGGTTGCAAGAATTTTTGGATAAGATTTCTAAGTTATGTCATCTCTAAAACTATACAAACAGTATATTAACTTATGTTGTTTAATCTGGTTCATGGATCCATTTTATAAGGACCATGATTTTTGGACTGTAAGCTTAGGCTTTCTAGGTATGTCTTTTTGGATATACCATCGGATGTATCGGATATAAAACAAACCTTGCCCTCAAAAAAAAAAAAAAAAAAAAAAAAAAGGGAAAAGAAAGAAACTATGGATGATTCATTTCTAGCTTTGCCTACTGAACAAGTGATTTTTCATGTCTTAAAAAGCTTCAGCTCAGGGAATTCCACCAGGCCAGATGGATTTTTCTTAAATTTTACTTGCATTTCTGGTAAATATTTAAGAATGGCATGATTGATCTTATACATGGATTTTGCAGAGCCAATTACCTTCATCCTTCTATCTCAGGTAGATTCATTGTCTTGGTTTCAAAATGTGGTCATCCCACTACTTTCTTTGACTGGAGGCCTATTTCTTTGACCAACACCACTTACAAAATTTGTGCTAAGATTATTGCCTTCAGAATCAAGTTCTATTTGCTAAATAATATGAGCTATAACCAGTCTGCTTTTCTCCCAAAAAGGTTCATTCTTGATAATTACATTGTAACCATGGAGAGCCTGCATTGGAATCAAATTTTAAACCAAAATTGTGTCCTTATCAAATTGGATTTAAAGCATGCCTTTAACAAGATGGGATTTTCTAGGCTTTAATTAAAATGGTATTTCATCCTAAGCTTAAAATGTGTATTCGTGGTCTGAACTCAAGGTCCAATTCTGTTGTTATTGTAAATCCTTCCAGTTTCTTTTCTCTCTCTAACGGGTTAGGCATAGTGGTGGCTGAGATGTTGACTAAGGCAATCATTTACTTCCCAAACAATGGCACTATTAAAGGTCTTAAACTCCCCAACTCTAAGAACTATCTTAGCATTCTCCAATATGCAGCTGGCAATTTCTCTTTTCTTAATGCTAATGCTGTTAATATTGAATTTTTCCTTAGCGTTCTAAAGCAATTCTCAGCTGCTTCATATGTCCACCTTAATCTGGCCAAAAGCATAACTACAGGGGACATTGTTCCAAATTCCATTGTTGGTATCTCTTTCCTTCCAACCATGCAAGCTATTAAACTGGACATGCCATTGTCTTTGAATCCTAATCTAAAAGGTGTGGAATCCTATTCTTCAGTTTACAAACAAAACTGAAGTTGCAGCTCATGTTTGAGTATTGGAAGTATAGGTAGATTGCATGCCCCAAATATGGAAAAAAGGGAGGCGATAAAATAGTGCTACAAAAATGGGAAGGAAAAAGAAAGCAATTTTAGGGCAAGATAAAGTATTAGCAAGAGGCAACATCGTGCCGTTGAGGTTTCGAAAACAGAAGGAAATTACAACCGTCACTGCCTCGGTGCCATGGAAGCCCAAACGGTTAGCTTTTCCCCCCTTCTCCCCACGCCATAACCAAAATACCTTAAGCTTAAAACAGACTATGAATATGGATGCCCTTTGCCTCAGTCTTTTGCCGCCCATTATTTCTTGCCTTGCCCTTTCTCAGCTCCCCTTTTCCCTCTCCTGATTCGTGTACTATATATCCATATTCATGTCAGATCTTCTTCTCAGAGCCGGACATGGATAATCCGGCCCGGATTCATGCCCAGTTTTGTGGGTAGTTGATTTTGTCTTCACAGATTCATATCCGGTTTCTTGGGTTGTTGATTTCCTGGAAATTTAGAACCTATGGGATTGAATACAGGGCTGAAGATTATGCATGCAAGCTCTTGTTTGGTCTGTTGATTTGGAAAATGTAACGCCAATCAAGAATTTGGTGTGATTGGCGTATGCTTCTGAATCGGATGGATACAATAAACAGTCAAGAGCATAAGGAAGCAATAACAAATTCGGGCGAATGGGAGGCGCTTTACAAGCCTCTGCCTATTCTGTTTTTCGGGCTTTTAAGTGTGTGGCTAATTCTAGTTGTGATATGGATGTTGAATACCTGGAAAAAACGCCAGCGGCAGGTATGTAGCAGATCAATTCCGTTTATGCATATCAGAGCAACATGAATTCTTCATGCAAATTTCTATTCTGTTTCTGACACAGACGAGCAATCTGCAATGGGTACTGACCACTGTCCCTGTACTCAAAGTATTGGTGCTTGCCCTTTCCTTTGCATTTTGGTAAGAAAAAACAAAAGAAAATCCCAAAAGCCAGAGGCATGGATTAGAAGATGTGTGTAATTTTTGCAAATGGATTTGTGCAGGTATTCTTGCTTGAATCTAAGCACATGTTCCTTCTGGGTAGCGTTTGGAGTTTTTGTGACAAGGATATTTTTTGAAACAGCTTGTTTCGTCTGTTTTCTGTTGCTATCACATGGCTACTGCATCTTGCATGAGCAACTTTCTGTAAATGAACGCCGGAGTATAGCAGGATTAGCATCCCTTTTGTATCTCGCTCTTACTGGATACAAGGCTGCTGTGCCACAGTTTGGGGTACTTACTTCTTCCATACATTTCTATCTTCACAATTAACTTACTTTTTCCATATGTTTATATTTTCACAATTCACTCAACACTTTTAGTGCTACTTCTTACTGAACATTGATAAAATTCTATATCAGAACATCTTCGTTCTTTGAAATTTTGCTCTTATACCCTGTTTTTTTCTTTTATCTATCATGCAGATCCTGGTGCTGCTAGTTTATGGCTGTCTTCTTTACATGATCTTTTTCCATGTCTCGCGGAATCTGACATTGCTAAAAGAGCAGCTTCAGCTGATCCAGGATGAAGGAATGCATGTTATGCATTCTGCTATCTTCACAAAGTATACCATGTTCAAGTATGATCTCCTTCAACAGAAGGAAATGAAATCCTTTTCAGTTTCCATTTTTTTTTTGCTCTGTTTTGATGTTGGTTTGTGACACTGCAGAAAATTCCAGGCAGTAATGCTGCTGATGGTGATGGCAGAAATCCTGGTAAGAAGGAAGCTAATGGCAATCATATTGGATGTATTTCTTTTTCTTAGCATTGACATTTTTGTGCCATAGAATTCCCATAATGATAAAATAAGCATGCCATATTCCAGCTTTCTTATGACTATGCCATTGTTTAGCAAAGTAGGCCCCCTTTCCAAAAGGTCATTGTTCTTGTAGTGAACGCAAACTACTAACAATAGTGGGGTCTAGTCTATAATTATTATATTTGGTTAATACGTCGACCCAAAGTCTTTTTCGATCTATTCATTAGTGGGGTCTATTGTATGATCAGCATATTTGGTTAATACGTCGGCCCGAATGCTTTTTTTGATCTATTCATCTGATTTGGGTGCTCAATCAACAGATGCATGTGGATGCTAGTGGTGTCACGAATGAATACTGGGTCCGTCTCCTTATTAGAGAAGGTCTAGAGATAGCCATCTTCTTCTACATTGGGTGAGTATCACTTCTCCTATTTACAACCCTATTGGGTCCCCCTCCCCAGTTCATCACTTCATCAACAACATTGTCATGTTGTAAAATGTTTTGATCCAACTTTAACCCTAATGTATCATCTTCATGACAGGTGGACATTTAGAGCTAGGGAAACGACTCCATTTTTCACGGTGATTCCAACCCTATGTTCTGATTATAAGATGCTCCTTCCACCCATCTATAGTATTGTAAGTGGATACTTTCTAGCTTGGTTATGTGCCAATTCTAGGCCAACTAAATTGCTTGTAACTCCAGGAAGTCAATGACAAGGATTTCAAGTCGCTAGGCTATAAACAGTGGCACATTGGTGTGGTAAGCATGCATTCTAATCCAAACTATGTTGTGCCCATGTTTCATCTATCACCATGTATCATTTATTGGGCATCTCCTTGGGCAACACCTTGTTAGGAGTAGTTAGGTCTTTGTTATGAAACCTATATCTTAACTAAGTATATTTCTTTTTGTCCTAGACATAACTATTAATATTGCATTTGAACTACGTTGCTTGTAGATTGGTCTTGTTATGAAATAGTCTATGGCTTAACTAGATATACTTCCTTTGTCTAGATCTAACTGCTAATATCATGTTCTGCAGCCTACTTCACTTGGTAAAAGAAGATGTAACGAAAGGCCAATGTTGGTCATTGTTCAAAATCCGAGTGAGTCAAATTGCCAAGATGATAATTCATCTCACAAAGCCAATCACAACCCTCATGATACTCAAATTCAATTTAAAAGTAATGGGTTGCATTATGTTCCTACATATAGTAATAATGCCTATAATTATGATGTGGAGAGAGAAAGCAAGCTTTCCTCCATATTGGCATGCATACAAGCCATATCCAACCCCAACTCAGAAGAGGTGGTCGTTGACATGAGATTTAGAGATTGTTCTGTTAGTGCATAGCCACTTTGTAAATTTTTAATAAAAGGTAAATACGTCTCAAACTCTCAATCTTGATCAATAAATTTTGTTCTCAATATTAAGAATTCATTTGTTTACACTTGCATTTATAAAATGATGCATACAAGCAAAGGCATTCTTGCCATGGAAATAGGGTGATGCATGCACAAGAAGGCATGCAAATGGCCTTTGTTGAATTGCCTTTGTTGCGATGTGGAAATTAATTAGGAGACATTAGGCATGTAAATGGCCTTCCATGTAATGTGGAAATTGGTTAGGAGACATTAGGCATGTAAATGGCCTTCCCTCTAATGTGGAAATTGGCGAGGGGACATTTTACTGCTTGATCCTTTTGGGTTTATATATGACTCCATCTACCACATCACAAAGGCAACATCACATTTCTTCACAAACATAATGCATATATGGAGGCCTGGCGTTTTTGTAGCAAGGAGAGTTGGGATGCACAGACCGAATCGGCCATGCCATCTTCTAGTTCATTTCTCTCCGACACATGACATGTTATATGTCCTGAAATATGACAGCCATCTCGGGGGTACACACTTCTCCATATAGGAAGATCTATCCCTAATGCTGTTGATCAAGCGGCGGGAGGAACTATGCAAGGTGGGGGAGGCAAGACTTCAGAAAAAAGTGGGCAATATACTGGGGAGGCTCAGCTCTTATTTGTGACCAAAACCCCTGGTTCGCCTCCAACATTATTAGCATTATTTCACTCTTGTTTAGTTTGTTTTTCTATTTTATTTGATGATGGGGCCTTATCCCCAAGTTTCAGTCGGGCTTCTGCCCCTTGCATATACTGGTCCCATAACCCGATTGGGATCCCATGAACGTTAAAAGACTCTTATCTTATCTTTATTGAAATGGAGGGTAGAAACTTTCTGGATGCAAGTAAATCTCTAGACATTAAGCATGTAAATGGCCTTCCTTGTAATGTGGAAATCAATTAGGAGATATTCTGCTGCTCAAACTGCATGGTAGAAACCTTATGAATGCAAGTAAATATCTAGAATGGAGATAGATTGTTGAAACGTCAAAAACAGAGGTAAATCGCCTAAGGCATGTAAATGGCTCTTCCTGTGATGTGGAAACCCGTTAGAAGACATTCTACTGCTCAAAATACAGGGTAGAAACCTTCTGAATGCATGTAAATCTCTAGAATGTGGAAGCATCAAGAACAGAGGTAAATCGCCTAAATGTCGACAATGCAGCGACATTCTTTTTGTTGAACTTCATGGTTTTGGAATAGTACCACGTGTCTAACCATTTTTACATTAAAGAATGTCTTTATTTATATACTACATATGGAAGTGTGGGTTGTATATAGGATGTGTGTGTTGGGTGAGGGGCTAGGAGATATAGAGTCTACTAGCAGATGAGGTTTGTTTAAAATAAAGAATGTGTACTAGAGGGAGAGTGTACTGAGATTGACATGAAATATTTTGTATAAAATAAAAAATATTATGTCTGTGAGTCCATAGAGTCTAGAAGGTCTTCTTTAAATGTTGAAGAGACTCACACCACATGGTTCGTTCACACATTTCTGCCATCCACTTTGCTAAAGATATTTAAAACTTCTAATAATAGTCTCTTGCGGTACGTGAAAGGTAGTTCCCAATCACATTTTTGGAAGTTCAAAAGAATCAACCATTAAGTGGGCACCAATGCCAAATATGCAGCTTAGCATTTCATACGCAGAGGGCACCACAATATGTGCTTCATCCTCTACATCCTTCATCTTCTTCCCACAGAGGGCACCACAATATGTGCTTCATCCTCTACATCCTTCATCTTCTTCACACCATATAACCTGCATGTTCTTTATCGTATGACCCATCTATGTACCTCCACTTTAAGGTGGTAGAAACTTAGTTGCAATAAACAAATAACGTGTCTAAAGCTTTATAATTAGCAGGCTTGCCTAACTCCCTATACAACAATTCCACTAATTCTAGCGTGTCCACGTGTCTGCTACGTCATTAAAAAACTGATATGGCCTAGCTTACACCCTTGGATCCCTTATTTTCTAACCCAAGGGTTAAGGAAATTAAAAAGATCTCTCCAACTTTTTCGCTACGCTCTTTTCTCTTGCTTTCAATTTTCTTTCCCTCTGCATCACCAAGGGCTTGGCTTCATGGATTTTTTTCTCAGCTATGAACAATGTTTTTCTTAAGGAATTCGTTCTTCCAAAACTTCTCCCTTTAATCTTCTGCGCTACGTTTAAGGCAGAATTTAACGGATGTGCCTGTGCTAGTGGCAGAGATTGACATGAGATTTAGAGATTATTCTGTTAGTGCATAGCCACTTTGTAAATTTTTAATAAAAGGTAAATGCGTCTTATCACAAACTCTTAATCTTGATCAATAAATTTTGTTCACAATATTAAGAATGCATTTATTTTCTTTAAGAATAGAATAGAATAAAACGCTCGTATTTATAGATCATGCATACAACAAAGGCATTCTTGCCATGGAAACAGGGTGGCGTATGCCACAAAAGGCATTTAAGCGACCTTCATTGTAATGTAAATGGCCTTCGTTGTGATGTGGAGATCAGTTAGGAAATATTAGGCATGTAAATGGCCTTCCCGGAAGCGGATCACCTATTTGGACCGCACTGAACCCCGCCCTTTCCCCTACAATATAGAAATAGGGGAGCATTTTTTTGCGCCCCTTTTTTCCCCTGCTGCATGGCGTGTTCTTGGCGCCCAGGGAGGCCGCCTCGAGATCCTAGAAGGTTTTCTGTTCGAAATGTCAAGGCGCTGGCTCGGCAGAAATCTTCTCAAGGCATTTCTATCTTGATTTTTGCCTTCTTGGAGTTTTGGAGCTGATTTCTCTTGCTTAGCTTTATCAGCGTGTGATTTGGACGGAGCTGCAGTATTAGGATCGAATGGGAAAGGTTTCAATTGTCTTTATACCATTGTAAGGTTTATTATGTGTATTTCCTTAAGTTTTCTTGGCTTTGCAGGTCTATACCAAGATTCCGGCATCAATATTTCGAGTTTTGCTTCTGATTTAGTTCCTAAAGTTACAGGTAATGTTAAGATTCTGATTTTGTTATTTAAGCTTTCTTTTTATACGATTTTGCTGGTACAGATGATCCTGGAGGGAGGAGAGAAAATGCAGATGATTTTGAAGGTCGGAATGCACATGCAGACGATTCTGAAGCTGGAAATGCACATGCAGATGAACACAGATTCTGAAGGTCGGAATGCACATGCAGATTATCCCAGAGCTCCAAGTTCCGATGTAAATGCAGGTACATTTTAGTTTAATAGTTTTTCTGTTATTTTAGTAGTTTAGTTTTGTAGTGTTTCTGTTAGTTTAGTAGTTTAGTTTAATGGTTAGTAGTTTTTAGCTAGTTCTATTACTTGTTATTAGTAGTTTTTGTTGTTAAGTTTTTTTACTTGTATGTTTTTTTGTTAGGTGTGGTTATGGAAAGTGAGTGTCCCTCATTCTTTCTTTGTAGTCCTCTTGAGGTTATGGAGAATGACAGTGACGAGGATGGCAGCGGTAAAGAAGATGTTGAGGGTACAGCCACAGGTAATGTTGATGGCACAGCCACAGGAGTTGAGAGTAGCAGAGGTGTGGTTGATATGGCAATAGATAAACGAAAAGAAAAGAAGCTATTAAGAGTTGGAGGGATTACTAGTTTGGATCCGGGGAGACAAAAGATGATTGGGTCAGGGGCAGATTCGATGCTTGGAGGCTGGGAAGGGAATTGAGCAGAAAATTGAGGATATTCCTTTGGAAGAACTTGCAAATAATTTGGAAGAATTCATGCTTCGCGTGCATCGTCTTGATGGAAAATGTTACCCTCCAGATTCGTAAGTATCTTAAATTTTATTTATTAGTTTTGTTTCTTGAATTATTAACGTTTAGTTCATTTCTTATTTGTGTATTTACTGTTTGATGTTATTTCTTATTTTTGCAGGTTGCCAAATTTGTTTCGAGGATTCAATAGGATCTTGCGTCGTGCACAAGACGCAAGATGACGATTGATATCTACTATGATATCAAATTCTGCAAAGCTCGTAGAGCATTGGAGGTTGCAATGGAGGAATCTGCTGCTGGCGGTTTTATTCCAAAGCGCAAAAAGTCTGATATCTTGAGTAGGGAGGATCAGGCCAAGATTTTGGACAAATAATTTGAGTCTTCAGAAGAGGTTCGCGTTCTATTGCATGTCTCGATTTCTTATTCGTGGAGGGAAGGAACTCTGCAAGGTGCATGACTTTCAATTTGCGATTGGAAAGGATTTTGTGAGAGACTATTTGGAATACTGCGAGACTACCAGTAAAAATTGGCATGGAGGCATTAATAAATGTAAGCCTGAAGACTTTCGAGAGCCAGTTAGGTGCTACGAAGTTGACGTTCTTGCGTGCTGGAGGCAGTTAGAGTTCAGACTTCCAAAATATGAAGTGAAGGATAAGTTTGGTGGCAGATTTATGTTCCTGCAGGCCATCAATCGTCCTAGAATGGACATTTGGTATTCTGTTAATCATGTCTCTTCAAAGACAATTGGTACGTGGTTGAAGGACATGGTCATGATCTGCCATATTGATGATAATTATACCAACAAGAGTTGCAGAAGCACTGCAATTACATAGATGAGTGTTTCAGGTGTGCCAATTGAGGTGGGAATGAAGATTACTGGGCATAAGAATCGTGAATCATACCAAAGGTATGATCAGAGTGGAGTCGTAGTGAAAGAATCTGCAATGGATATCCTCAATTCTGGTAAATCTTATTCCGATTCATTTTCTGAAAATGTAAGAAGCTTGAGTGCTGGTTTATCTGGCAATGTGGAGAAGGCTGCTGCACTTCATTTAGATGCTTCTACTTCTCGTCCTCTTCATGACATTTCCAATATTTCTAGTTAGTTTCAAGTTAATGTTTTTATCTGATTTAATTATCTAGTTGTCAGATTTAATTGTGTAATGTTTTTATTGTGTTTTATTTGCAGGTTCTGGTAGTCATTATTATGCGCCTGTTGTAATTGATGATGCTTACATGAATGATCTTGATCGTATGTTAGAAGATAAGCCAACATTGAAGAAATACTTATGTGATGGAAAACCTTATTCCAGTGGAAGAGTTTCGATTACAGGTAACAATATACAGAATATTGTCATTCACTTTGGAAGTATGAGAGACGCAGGACCCTTGGTTAGTTCATTATAAGTTCTTTTAAATATGCATCTCTGATTATGCAACTCTGATTAAATATGCAACTCTGATTATGTTGGACTTTTATTATTATTGCAGGAAATGATGCAGCAGGAGTTGATACAGGAGTTGATACAGGAGTTGATACAGGAGTTTGCAGCAGGAGTTGATACAGCAGCTGTTGTGTTTGAAACTGAAGTGTAATATAACTGGAGTTTTAATGTGAAATGCAAAACTGGAGTTTTAATGTGAGACTGGAGTTCTAGTTCAATTCTCCGCTGACAGGTTACATGTCCTGAAGCATGACAGCCATCTGGGGGGTACACACTTCTCCATACAAGAAGATCTATGCCCAATACAGTTGACCAAGTGATGAGAGGAGCTCTGCAAGGTGCGGGAGGCAAGACTTCAGAAAAATTGGGCAGTATACCAAGGAATCTCAACTCTTCTTTGTGACCGGTGGCCTCAAGAATGTGGAAGCATCAAGAACAGAGGTAAATCACCTAAACATCAACAATACAACCACTTTTTTTTTTTTTGTTAAACTTCATGGTTTTGAAACAGTGCCATGTGGCGTAGTGTTTTTGGTGAATGCGAGGACAAAATGGCTTCTAACCATTTTTACGTTAAGGAATATCTTTATTTATGTACTCCATGTGGAAGTGTGGTTGCTAGTTATTATCTTTTCTTTTATTGGGTTGTATATAGGATGTGTGCGCTAGGTGAGGAGCTAGGAGATATAGAGTCTACTAGCAGATGAGGTTTGTTTAGAATATAAAAAGTTTACTAGAGGGAGAGTGTACTGAGATTGACATGAAATATTTTATTAGTTATTAGTTATTAGTTATTACTGAGATCGAAGTAATTATTTATTAATTATTAGTAGGCTTGCCTACCCTCCCCCTTTTCCCCCACCCACAATTCCTACAATTTTAGCTTGTCCACGTGGTATGACACATCAACTGAAATTAATAAGTACCATTGGATTTATAATTTTCTAATCTAACGGACATGAAAATTAGGAAAGCTCTAAAAATTAGGGTGAGATTCCATTACAGCGGGCGTCTTTTATTGACGTGGCATTAAAGTCTCCATATTAAAATGGGGTGTTTGTGCATGAGATTCTACGCTCATGTATGTCCTTTTGAACAGGATAACTTTTTTCTCCCACATGGCGAGAAGAGATAGGTGGTTATATATATATATATATTTTTTTAAGGACAGGGATTATTGACTGAGTTAAAAAATAGTTAAAATAATGACACTTTGGCATATGCACATAAAGACCAGGGAAAATGGAATATGTCAAGCCTCTTAATTTTCAGACGTGTCGAAACTTTATTTGCTTGTAATTAAAAGTTAAGTTCTAAATGCCGTAGTTGAATCTCACCTTTAGATGCCTGCTCCTTTCAATTGCATCAACAAACTTCTACAGAAGTTGTTCCGGCACTTGACGACCTTTTCTTTGGCCCCTACGATTCTCCTCCTTTTTCTTGGTCGGTAGAAGCATTTAGAAGTGGAGTGTAAATTAAAAAATATGTGGAAAGCATATGAGCATTTGCAAGTGAATGAAATGGCTTTAGAGAAGCTTTAGGCAATTCGTGAATCCGTAATATTCGTCTCCGTTATGAATGCTTATCATGCTGTTTGAATCTACTTGCATTTTTCTTCCTTCTTGGGATAATTGAGTATGGCATTGAGCATAAACGGTTTTTCGCTGCAAAGTTTAGCCCAATAGCCAGAAACCAAAGGTATCTTACCAAAACACAAGCTGGATATCATTAGATGGATCACACGATTAATTGCATGTTTCTGCCAAAACAAGCCAAATTTGTAGGTGATGCTTGCACTTGTTGATCTTTCCAAGCGGGCAAGGTCTTCAACTTGCAAGATTGATTGCATAGGACAAATGTTGAATCTGCTAGGTTTTATTTCTGATAAAATATGTACCTTTATTAATATTGCATGTTTGTATTATGTATTTAACAAACTAGACCTAGATGGTCCTTCAGATAAAGTGACTCCAATGCTGGACATAAATCCAGGCTTGCTTTTGAGGACTCCACCGTGATAAATTATCTAGAGAGAGATGGAGATAACTAATATAATACAATATATTGAACAAAGGGAAAAAACTGTTGGGACAAGCTCCACACCTAGCTTGATATATGATTATGGATACGACTCTATATGAATAACCGGTGGGACAAGCTCCACACCTAGCTTGATATATAATTATAGATGCGACTCTATATGAATGGATACAATTTCGTATGTAGATTGCCATGTCACATGATGACAGTGGCCTATATGATGAGGCGGAGGGTTGCATATATTCAACAAGATAGGACACCAAACATATCTACAAGAAACATTGACTGCACCCAGAACTCCAATAGATCTAAATGCCCTCCAATAGATTCAAATGCCTTGAGAAAGAAATCTGGAAGGTAAGGTCTTGAAGCGAAAATGACACACAGGAGGTTTGCAATCAATATACAGACGATACGTTCCTCTTTCTAATCGCTAATGTTGAGAATCTTGCAGCTGCCAAATTGCTTCTTCACTTTTTCACTGGCTTCCCGTGTCCGTGTGGGGTGGCAGAAGTGTACAGCTTTATGGACATTGGATACTCCAACTCCGGCGTGTGTTCATGATTATCCATGGAAATTACTTGCGCATGGACAGACCATCAAGTTGTTGGGGATTCCAGTTGGCATCCATGTTACTATGGGAGCTGCATGGGAGGAGATCATTAAGGGTTTGGAGAAGCACTTGTTCTGGTGGTCCACCGCAAAGTTGTCTCTTGCGGGTCGCATTATAGTGGCCAAGTCAGTCCTTAGTACCCATGTTTATATGGCATCCATACTGCTAGCCCTGCAGAATAAAGTACGTGAGCTCATTGCAATAGTTCGGAACTTTATATGGGGGGCTACTGAGAAAGGTGCTGTGATTAAGGTGGCGTGGTCGAAGTGCATCCTTCCCAAATGGGCAGGTGGTCTAGGTATGAAGGACTTCTTACTGCAGAGCAAAGTCCTTATTTCAAAGTTCATTTAGAGACTCCTGAATGGTGAAGATGATTCTCCTAGTTTACGCCTTCTTAAACAAGCTCTTGGACACTCTGTATCCCTCTAGGCAAAAAGGCTGTTAAATCAGTCCTATTTTGGGCATTATTTCACAAGTCGTATTTAATTAAATTGGGACTCATTCCATTCCCACTTTTTTCGGAACCCTGTTAATTTACACAGATAGGAGCACCCCGACCCGAAAACTATCCTTAATTCGAATTTTTGTCTGTAAGTGTGCATCCAAGCTTTCTTCCAGTTTTCTCGGATAGCGAGTCGAGAACAAGAACAATGCAACTCAAACAAAGGAAATTCATTAAAGATTGAAACCAAAGTTCTAGTCGGAAAAGAATTTTTATTAATAAATTGAATAGGTACAATGTATTTTACATCGGACGCAGAGACCATAGCAGTCTTGCTGTCACTACAGTTACATCATCGTGGTAGGTGGTCCACCTTAGGGGATTAACTTGCGGTGCTTCTTCATGCCATCTGTAAGCCTTGGGGGCAA
Organism: Isoetes taiwanensis; assembly: GCA_021234155.1. Classification (NCBI taxonomy): domain Eukaryota; kingdom Viridiplantae; phylum Streptophyta; class Lycopodiopsida; order Isoetales; family Isoetaceae; genus Isoetes; species Isoetes taiwanensis. Next base: position 91,995 of record JAJEKV010000225.1, read on the forward strand.
CCTGAAGAGTGTGGAATGCCTCACGAGGAGGTGCCTCTGGAGCCACCGGCTGACCTGTCCACCCGACTTCTCCACTCTCATCCCGCAGCTTTTCATCGAATATGCTCCTTCCCCAACCTCCGTGGATGTTATGCAATTCTTGCAAGATGCTTTGAGCTTTCTGGACTGTCTTTAATTTCTTCTCCTCTTCTTTATCCCGAGCGTGTGCATGGCATCTGCATTCACGAGTGACCTGATCCCAAAGGCCGGGCAAGAGTGTAGCGTGAGCGGGATCTGTGCCAGAACGGAATCTCTGCCGCCTTGAGCGGGATCTGTGCCGCTTGGAGCGGTCTCTGTGATGCCTGAACGGTATCTGTGCTGCTGCCGGATCTGACAATTACGGTATCATTAGTCAAAACGAAGAAAAGAATGGTGAATTCAAAATACAATGGAGAACATTCATTCCATATAACTGCATCCATTCACGTGGCAAGTAGTGTCTTTCTTGCGCGAGTCGAGAAAGGCTCAGAAAAGTCAAAGTGCAACCATTCTCATTAGAATATGGCTGCATCCAATCACAGACGGAAGTATACAAATGGTTTCGTCAACAAGAAGATAAGGTTTTTCGACTCGCGAAGTCGAAAGGCCCAGAAACCCAATGTACAACCATTATCATTATAGATTATGGCTGCATCCAATCCACACAAACAAACATACAAATGGTTTCATCATCAGATAAAGCATGCCTTTTCGATTTCGCGAGTCGAGAAAGCCAAAAAAAAGTCAATGTACAAGTATATTCATTACAAAAATATAGTACATTTCTTCACATTTCTTTACATGATTTACACAACGCGAAAATCGAAAGCAAGTGGTCACCGTCTTGTTCACCATAAAATTTCTTGTCCATAGCGTTCATGATCGCCCTGCTCTCTGGATCTGGTTCCTTGAGGCTTGGATAGTTCCTAATCACATCGGCCACAAGAATGGCAAACAGGGATTCCACCAAGACAGGAATGAGACTGAAAGACAACCACCTATCCGTCTCATACTCTTCTGGTCGATAACTCTTAGCAATGATTGTATTTTGCGAGTTATGATAGCACTTGTAGGCGGAGTCGTCTATGATCAGCGTGTTGTATTTGCCAAAGTCCGGGAATTGTTCATAAACCCCGGCCCACTTTTCACCATAATAGACTTCCCCTTTGTGATGGTCGGATCGAGGTCCGACACATGCTCGACCCTTTCGTTTCCCCAAACAAACTTGAACTTCAAAACTGGAAGGCCGATAACACCAAGGACATTGACAATATTTTTCTTTGCCATACAAGACCATATGGCCACTTCGAATCCCCGTTCCAGGCACCATTCAACAATTTCCTTTGCTTTAGGCCTCGGATACACGATTTTATGGTCCGTTTTCGTCGGGATCTGCGAGGTGTTAAGCTCGGGGACATCTTTATCGCGGGTATACCGCAGCTAATACTCCATTGACGTCAAATATTAGAAGCTTGGTGGGACCATCCGGATCCCGGTTGAGTTTGGCTCGACCAGATTTCCCTTGATCGGGATCCATATGGGATCATTAATTTTTCAGCTCCTTTCTTGCTGCCCGCAGTGTCTTGCTCTTGATTGTCTTTGTTGAATGCAGTGTCCTCCTCGTGATGTGAACCGCCACTAGATATTGTCAAAGATCCGGAGTCGTTGCGATCGATGTCCCCGAAATGATGAGAGACGCCGATAGGAATGAGTTTTTTCGACTTCCGCGAGTCGAGAATGGAAAAAGTTAAAGTCCCGAAGGTTTCACGACTCACGAAGTCGAGAAACACCGAGAGAACAAAGTGAACTCACCTCAATCTCGATTCTCAAGAATTTGATCCGCAAAGATTCGGCCCAAACCTTCGACATTCTCGCTCCGGTCATGTTTCTCTCTCGGCTCTCGGGTTTGTCTTCGTCATCATCGTCCTTACGCTTCCATTTGTCTTCCTCCCTTTGAAATGCTCATGAAGCGCATCCGTGTATGACCGAATGGTTTCAACCATGTCCTTATTTCCAACCACGGATATAGGTTTCATTCCATACAGTATAGCCCCCTGAGAGAACAGGCCATTCATGTACCACTCGCATACAATTTGATCTTCCTCGACCAAGCTGGTTATGAAGTACTTGATAACTCTTGGCCGGATAGGAATTCTATGTATTGGACCTGTCGCACCATCATTGCTGACTTTGTCCATCGATGGCACATCCTCCATAAATCTGCCACCCTTCCAGGGTTCCATCTGCTCTTGAGAAATCATGAACTTGTCGAGATAATGATGTTCGCTAGACCACCACTTGTCCAGGTCTACAGTCGATCTTGAAACCAAAACCAAAACTATATTGGCAAAGCTTGGTGCCTTCGGCAAAAGTCTACACTCATGTTCAAGTTCGTATATGGAGTACAAGATCTTGTTGGTGAAGTTAATATCAGCTGCCCATTGGGAGACATCAGTTGTCTGATTGCCCGACATGCAAAAGACAAGGAAACTGAAAGTATCCAGGTCGGTCATGTCCAGACACGTCTTGTACCACTGCTCTATGTCAGCTTTGTCATAAAAAAGGGTGGGGTCTTCGATCATATTGATGGCAAATAGTGGCACGGGCCCAGGTGCCAGTTCCAGACCACCAAATCCCTTGTGTCCCAAGGTTACCAAAAATGGAGGGGAGCTATCATCGGTCTTAAATGGGACCACCCCGAATCCAAGCTTCCTCTTCAGAATTGCCATAGCACGTTCAGGGAAGGGAAGGGTTTTGACGTTACGCTTTAGCTTGCTGTTGATGTAGGGTTGACATAGACGGTTCAACTCCTTCATGTCTTCCTCATCAAGGGCAGCCTTTTCCTTGTAATAATCAAAGTCATGGTATTCATTGGAAGCAACATTGCAGAAATCCGTGATGCCTTCTTCCAACGCACGCCGTCTCTTTAAGACTGTGGCATAATCCTTTGCGTCCTGCATTTTTGAGCTTCTACTTTTCCTTAGCAGGATTGTTCCATCCAGGATTCTGCCCTGTATATCAAGCGTTTCCTTGTCGGTCAGGCCCTGTATCCTTTTGGGCATAAGCATGTTACAGTGTACCTTAAAAAGTATTATTTAGGGACCATAAAACTACCTAAAAAAGTACCCAATACTAGGTACTGGGTACTTATATGATGGCTCAATAACTAATAAGTATTAAATTGGGTTCATTCATTTTCACCTCCAATAGTACTGTCTTTATCTTGGCCTTCAATATTAACATGCTTTTGACTTTTATTTTGGACTTTTGAATTAGTTTTGATAAAAAGAATAAGAACCATTTCTAAAGTACCCAGTGTAGGTACTTTGGCAGGTTCCAAAAGTGGACACCTGTAGCATGCTTATGCCCTTTTCATAAATTGCTTGTCGAACAACTTTGGGTCCGGCCTGCATGGGAATTCTCCACTGCTGTCCTTCAGCTTGCCTCTTGTCCATTGAGCCCATATCTCAGTCCATTTCTCCCAGACCGCCTCAGTGCTAAGAATGAGGTCATATTGGTCTGAGAGAGACTCCCTGCCCTTCCTTGGTGTTCTCTTCTTCTTTTTCTCTTCATCCTCTCTCTCATCATCTTCTTGGCCTTCCAGCAGAACATATCTGCAAAGTTTCTCAAAGGTCTTCCACTTATCCGAGGGAGCCCTGTTTCCTTTAGGGCCGAGGGACAACCCAATGCTTTCCATGCTGTCGGCGTGTATGATTTGGTCGGGGATACGCTGCATTCAATAAATGTCCCAATGTTAGAGCATGAAAGTATCTACTAACACCAAGTAAACACTAAATAGAGAGAGAACGGGGGTTTTCGACTCTTGAGTCGAGAATACCCGAGAAAGAAGAAAACATAGGAGAGTCCATGCCAGAGAAAGTATCGCATTCCCAAATCTTTGCTTTCCGCGCCTCTTCAAACGATGCAACTTAGGATATAAACTAGCGACATGCCCTAAGAGGGGGAAAGAAAGATTGGGAAGGCTCAACGCTTTTGCTCCTCGGCCATTAATCTCCAATGTTCTCAGATATTACCACAGGGTTTTTCATTTCATGAAGTCGAGAAAGTGAGAGGAGCACAAGGAGAAGATTCAAGGGACTTTCTCGACTCGCGAGTCGAGAATACCCTCGAGAGAGGAGAGAACATAGTATACGAGAGTGAAGGCTAGAGTGAAAGCACCGCTCATTCCCAAATCCTTCCTTGTCGCGCCTCTTCGAACGATGCAACTTAGAATAGAAACTAAGCGACATTGTCCAAGAGGCGGGGAAGAAAGGATGGGAAGGCTCGATGCTTTCACTTTCGTCGACCATTAATCTCGAATGTTCTTTATCCTCGGGGTTTTTCGACTTCATGAGTCGAAAGTCCCTTGAATGTTTAATTTCCTTTTACTTCTACGGGTTTTCGACTGCGCGAGAAAGCTATTAGTCCCTGTGCCTCCTGGTACAGGACTATTCATGCATACGACGGACCAGGTCAAGCTCAAGGATCCACAGTCAGCCACGGGTCAGCCATCAAAGGCTCAGCAGAAGACCAAGCAGCAGACCACGCAGTCAAAGCCTGCGTCTAAGAAGCGCCAAGACACGGACAAAAAGTGACGGCCGTCACCCGCCCGTCGGCCGGTCCAAGATGATTCTAGGCACTTCAAGAGGCACCGCCAACATTCCTGCAAATCAGGCCTCCTTCCAGGAGTCGGCACCGAGATCAGTCAGAGTGTCTATATTGGGCCAAAGGCCATTGTACTATATATATGAGTAGGGCTAGCACATGAGTTGGAGATGAGTTTTGAGTCTTGTCTCTTTTCAGTTTTCTCTTCATTGCGAGAGCTCATGTATGTTCATCATTGATATCAAGGAAGCTTATCATTTTCCTCTCATTGTTCTTTTTGTTTGTTTTTCTTCTTCTTGTTCTCTTCTTGCAAATCCAGCGTGACATAGTCCCCGGACTCTCTGTTAGATCCACGGGTCCTCACAGGGGTGTCTTCCAGGGAGTTCGAACCCGGACCCCAAACACCGCCGCCATTTGGGTGCGATTCAATCCTACTTTCTTGCCGCCATGTCCGTAGAAACTTCCGCCGGAAGAACTCCTTTCTCGAGCGGCATCTCGCTTGGGCGCCATCAGCATCGGAACCGCATTCACGACATGTATGGATCTCGCTTATGACATTGAGGGAGGCCATCTTCGGTCTAGGGCTCGGGTCGGCGCCACCCACCCCCTCGTGTCTGTCTCGCCCCGGTTCCCGCCCCAAAGCGTGCAAACATTGCTCATGACCTCGGTCATCTCATCACTATCGGGGAGCCCTATCGGGGCTCAACCTTCTCAACCTTACTTTCATACACCTGAACACACCTACATCCATCACTCTTCGGGGCCATCGCCTCTTTCCTTCACAACCATCATCTCCCGGGTGGGCGGGGGATATCCACAAGTCTCTTTTCGCCTACCGGGAATTTCCTTTCCCTACATTTCCCCTTTGCACTTCCCTGTTTTACAACCTTACGGATCTCAAAACTAATGCTCCGGCACCTTGGTTCCTCAACCACGGTCACCCCTTCATCCCGGGGTCCCGGGCACCATGCCACCTCCAACTCAACCTCAATATCCTCACTATATCATTTCTGTCCAGCCAAGCACTTTCACATCTACCTTTCGGACTGCGGCGACTTATCCCACCTTTGCAACACTTAAAGGCAAACCCTTAGACCAAAGTGCTCAGGCCCACATGGAAGAATTTGAGGCTCTAGCTGTCCTAAATGGTCATGCGCGCAACCTCAACTGAAATTCCACATCTTTTTCCACCACCTGCGTGGCTCTCCTCATCAATGGCTCATGTCCAACAAAAGCCTTTGGAAACAAGATTGGTCCGAAATGAGCTTTGCTTTTCTTTCACTCACGGGACCGCGGATGATGATCAACTTCATCTCAAGCAACTCAATGAACTTCAACAAGAGCCCACGGAATCTGCCGGGATTTTTGCGGATCGACTTCACATTCGCTCGGTAAACTCAAAGGAGTACCCAACACGAGCCAGATTTTGGTCCATTTTCTCCAAGGACTTCCTCCGGCTATTCGGACTCATGACCCAATACCCTGGCCCCAAGACTTTGAGCAGGGGCTATCGACCTTGTCAATCCTTTCGGTCAATGTTTCCTCCCCGTGGCGTGGCTCTTCAAGAGCTCCCTTTCATTCCACTCGCCATAGGCGGCGGTCCAACCTCAACACGCCAATCCACAGTAGCGGTCGGATCACGGTGCCATATATGCAAATACCAAGGCCATTTGGCAAATGAGTGCAACTCAACCCATGGCCCGCCTCATTGCAAAAGATGCAACATGTGCAATCATGCCACGGAAGAATGCACTCGCACTCATCCTACACCGTTCCGCAACAAACTTGTTTATCAAGTGCAAACAACACCTCAGCAACAATAATCGCACTATCGCGACCACCACTTCAAGCAACCAACTCAACTCTATCAGCACCGGGAGCAACAAAGGGGACCCAACACACGTCCTCCTTTTGATCCTTCTAAAGCTCAGTGTTACCACTGTCAAGAATGGGGTCATACCACCACGGCGTGTCCTCAACTTCCACAAGTTCAGGTACAGCTTCCTGGCACCAATCAGACCACATCGGTCCGCCTCACGGCTTACCAACTCTGGATTGCTAATGGCAAACAAGGCCCGAGACCCGTTCTTAAGAAACCACCAAGAGCCAAAGCAATCATCGATATCAACCAAACTTCGCAAATCAACCTCAGCTGGATCAACAAGCCACGGGGAAGAAATTTTTCGGGCACTAAATCCTCCGGTTCAGCCATCAAATTGGGTTGGTTTGGGTTTTCACGCCCGGACTGGCGCCACGCCCCTTAACCATTATCCCTAATGGCACGAACCCGCCTTTGCGGTCGACACCATTCCTCATGACGAAGAAAAAAAGGTTCACTTTGCACCAGACTTGGAGAAACTCATGCCGCATGTCATGCCTAAGGTTCGCCAAAGTATTTTGAACCTCATGCAAGCTGCTGAAGGCCGAACGTTGGCAAATGTTCATGCCACCACCAGAGCTCAACAACGCCACGATATACCTTCCACATCTCAACCTCCACGCCTCGGACATATCCCAATATTCTGCCGAGGTTGACTGCTCAAAAAGTTGCCGCTTCCTTACCACGACTCCGGCACCCGTGGATCCAGCCAGATCCTTTTTCTCATGTGCCCTGGAACTCCAAGAGGAGCTAGCCAAGATCAAAATTCCTTTAAGCTTGGCAACCATTTTGAAACTCGTCACGCTCTCAAGGACCGGTTACCACTCCGGTGAGTTCTAGTTGGGGCTGTTGCTACCTCTACACCCACGGTCCATGCCACGGTGGAAATCAACAAGTCAATCATGTGCAAATTGGCGGGGGTAGCTTGATCAATCTCATCACGGATAAACTCCGCAAACAAATGGGCATCACACAACTCTTTCGGTGCCCCATATGACATCAAGTTGGCTAATGGCCATGTCACAAGACCTCAAAGGCGTCCGCGCCTCTTCTTCACATCAACATAGGTGATCTCCGATTCCCCATGGAATTTGGAGTTTGGAAGGCTGGCGAAGATCCGGTGACTATGAAATGTTGGTGTGGACCTTTTTCCGCCGGGCCAAGAGTATCCATTCTTGGGCCCGCGGATCGGTTGGTCATCAGCGATGGTCACCTCAATGCCACCATGGACTTGGAAGCGGGCAAGATCATTTTCTGTTGAACATCTTGAACCCTCTCTCTCGAGACACGCATTCGAGGAAGCTCAGAATATTTATCAAGTTCGAGGGCTCCACTGCGAAGTGCGCCTGTCATCCTACCCGAATATCGATCCTTGAGAGAAATGACTCTTGATCAGGACGGTACCGGGTGGCTGCTTTGCTTGACCCTTACGGCTCCTTGCAATAGAATCCAACGTGTTGATCACTTTTCAGATGCTGAACCTCCCCGCAACTCTCTGTTGATGTACGCTGTCATGAAGCAACCTCTGGATGGATGAAACTTCGGCAACCTCTCTTTTCACCACGCAGAGTGCCACGCATCTGTTATGCTTCAACCGCTTTGCTCATATTGTCCAGACACGAAGTAATACCTCATATTCAGACTCACGAAGTGGAGATCGTGGGCGTGGGCAACAATCACTTGTCGCATTTTTTGCAAATCTTCCGCCCCTTATCGTAGCGGGGGCCGTCAAAGCTCAATTCAAAAGTTCAAACACATTTTAGCGCGGAGCTCTGAGAGATCTTCTGGGAATCAACAAAAGCTTGGGGAACTCACCATTCCTACCAAACCGATGCGACCGGTTTAGCAACGGCGGTACCGGCTCAACCCTAATTACCGTGATGGCGTCAAGGCGGAAATTGACAAACTCCTTTTGCTGCGGGTTTGATCTATGAGGTCAAACATTCGAATGGGTGAGCCCCATAGTCATTGCCCTCAAACACAATGGGAAGATCCGCGTCTGTGTGGACTACCGAAAACTCAATCGCTACGGGCGTGATCATTTTCCCCTTCCCTTCACGGACCCGAGGTTAAGGAAGAGGTTCTTCGGACATGAGATGTACTCCTTCATGGATGGTTTTTTCGGCTACAATCGGATCTCAATCAAAGAATCGATCAACTCAAGACTATTTTCACCACCAGGTAGGGCACTTTTGCCTACAAGGTGGTCCCTTTTGGCTTATCAAACTCTCCATCCACGTTTTCAGCATCATGCTCTCAGTTTTTCATGATTTCATGAAGGAAAATCCCTTCTTACAAATTTTTCAAGATGACTTCTCTGCCTACAGTTCCATGGCTGACCACTTGGATAAGTTGGAACTCGTCTTCCAGAAATGTGATGAGTCCGGCATTAGTCTCAATCCTGAGAAATGCACCTTTTGCGTCACCTCGGGGAGTTACGTTGTTAGGCCACGTTGTCGACAAAGCGGTATCACCACAGATCTGCCAAAATCGGTTGTGCTCAAGGCTCAAGCACCGGCCAATATCAAGGAGACACGCTCTTTCCTGGGTAAGGTCAATTATTACTCTACCTTTATTCCTGGACTAGCAGCCATTGCAGATCCCATTCATCAACTCACGGGAGATGAATCCACTTGGGCTTGGAATTCCCGTGCGGATCTTCGCTTTCCAACGGTTGAAGCTTTTGCTTACTCAGGCCCGGTTCTTGTTCCTCCTCAATGGGACAAGCCCTTTCATGTTCATGTCGATGTCGGCGTTTGCTATTGGGCTGTTCTTTCTCAAGAATATAATCGCTGACATCGAAAAACCAAATCGCTTCGCCCAGAAAACTCAATTCTCTTGGCGCCAACTATTCTGCCCGCGAGGCGTGAAGCTTTGGGTCTCATTTTCTGTGTCCAACGCTTCCGTCACTACCTTTTGGGCAGTCAAATCAAGTTCTTTGTGGACCACCAAGCACTCCTTTATTTGATCAACAAATCCACGCCCACGGGCCGCATTGCTCGTTGGGTCCTTCTTCTTCAAGAATTTGCCCTTTTGAAATTGTTCACAAGGCGGCAAATCTCATGTGGTCCCGGATTATCTTTTCATCCATCCACAGATGATCCCTCAAGCTGGAGTCTCAGGCGCCTTTCACGACGCTCAACTCTTTTTTGGTCACGGCAACACCACTTTGGTTCCATGATTTTCAGCGGTACCTCCTCACGGGTGCCCTTCCACCCGGAAGGACACAACGCTCTCTCCTGCCAAGCGGCAATCCCGTCGACATCAATTTCTCCGCGAGGTCCGTGACTACACCATGGTTGCAGGACATCTCTACAAAAAGGGTAAGGATACCATCCTTCGACGTTGTGTTCTACCTCATGAAGTTCCAGATATTGTTCGGGAAGCTCATCAAGGGCTAGGTGGTGGTCATTTTCATGGTGACACCACGGCCGCGAAAAATCCTTCTAGCTGGGTATTTTTGGCCCACGCTCTTCAAAGGCGCCACGCCCACGCCAAGCCGCGTGTGATGCTTACCCGCCGGTGGGGCGACCCACGCCCGTGGCGGCTCTTCCCTTGGCGCCGGCCGCCACACCACTTCCCTTCAAAGCAAATGGGGAATGGACTTTGTGGGACCCATAGATCCTCCTGCGCGGCACACCCGTGCCCGCTTACATCCGGGTTCTCACCGACTACGCTACCAAATGGGCGGAAGTTTTTGACTTCCGGACAACAACGCTGCGGCAAAACGCGGCCGGTCCTTTATCAACAAATCATCACGCGATTCGGGCCGCTACCTGGAGCTGGTGATGATCGTGGTGTCCACTTTATCAATCATACCATCAAGGAGGCGGCGGATTATCTCCCTCGATACATCATCACAAGAGCACACCTTACTATCCTCAAGGTAATGGTTTGGCAGAAAGCACCAACAAAACTCTGGTCACCATTCTCAAGAAAATTTGTGACGCTTCACGCACAGACTGGCAAACAAAACTTCCACTTGTTCTTTGGGCCTACAATACTTGTTTCAAAATAGCTACAGGTCACACTCCTTTCAAATTGGTTTATGGTCGGGGAAGCTCTCATGCCGTTTTGAATACATCCTTCCAACACTCCGTTTTCAACTAGCTCTCGCCCATAATCCTTTCTTTGCACTCAAAGAAAGGGTCTATCAATTGGAACAGTTGGATGAACTTAGAAGGGATGCTTATATTCGTGTTCTTCATGGACAACAGTTGCAAAAATCTTTACATGACAAACGTCTGAAGACAAAGACATTCAAAGAAGGAGATTTGGTTCTTCTTTATGATTCTCGGTACAAAAATTTTCCGGGTAAACTTAAGTTTCGTTGGCTTGGCCCTTATCAAATTGTTCAAGTGGTTCGACCCAGCGTTTTCCAACTGGCTGAGTTAGATGGCACTCCATTACCTACATTGGTTAATGGTTTTCGCCTCAAAACATTTCATCACACAGAAAGCGAACATCAACAAACAGATACAGTTCAAGAAGCAAACACCACAGATAGTGACTAAACAGGCGGCATATTATATTATAAGTGGATATTTTTTTACAAAATGCGGGCACAGGCTAGCTATTTCCGCTATGGGCACTGCCCTATATACAAAAACGGGCTCAGAGCCCTATCTACTACCAACCTAAGAAGAAAAACCCTCTACTCCGGGTTCGGAGCAGAGGTGATGCGGAGGAGATGGTAGAGGTTCTGCTCAGGGTCCCAGCGAAGGTGCAGAACCACCTCCATCCCGTTGGTATTAGGGTCGGGATGTTCAGCCATCCCGGAGCACCAGCCATCCATTCGCAGGCCACGATTGTGGCAGCGCCAGAGGTCCAGACAGTTCATTTTGCAAGTAATCCACTCCTGACAGTTGGTGGGCATAGTGCAGTTCTCGTTCAAACCAGCAGCCGCCATGCTCAGCGCCATCGCATGTCTTCGCTTCACTCCCGGTTCGTCTTATATAGCCAACCGAGGAACTGCTAGTCGACGTGGACCAATCAAAAATTCGCCAACGTGTTTGCAATGCAAGGCTCCTTCTAAACTGAGAATCTTTTCTCCCACCGCATATCTAACAAGGGTACCCTCTGACACATTCGTTTTAATGATATCCCACTTTGAGTTGCCAGTGCCATTGCTTCTTTTCATACCCGTCAAACATTAATATGTGTCCTTTGGCCACCTGTCACATCCGATCCTTCTCTCACGTCTCATCTTCACCGTTCATTGCTTCTCCCTTAAGTTGTTCAGGGACTTAGCCAAATTTTTGCCTCTCAATGCCCTCCTTGGCATCTTTCGACACCTGGCACCATCAACGGCTACAATTTCGCCCTCATCATACCTCTTCGCCTCCATTTGCGCGCCCTAAACCTTTTCGTTCCTCTGCGCCTTCGTCCTCCGTTCTTGGCCTTCGTCCTCCGCCTTTGCATCACTGTTCTTTTCTGCAAGTCTTTGCCATGGCTGCACCAAGATTTTCTACACTTCAAGCTACTGCTCCCAGGGAACCGGCTCTTTTCGAGTCTGTATCTTTCTTGACGCCCACTTTCCGTGAAGCCCTTGTTGGCCCGAATCGTGAAGTCGCAGAACGCCAGAAGCTTTACGAATTCTCTCAAATGGAACTTCCGGCTCCAAATCCTGACCAATTGAAGCAGTTCATCGCCAATATCGTCAACAGCCCGCATGGATACACCACAGTGGTCGATGGCACCACCATTTCGCTGACTCAACACTTGATTTTCGAGGTATTCCATATTCCCTTGCAAACCCCTTGTTTATCTTGGTTACGCCATACGGGGATCTAGATGTCACGCGAGTTTGGTGCACCTCCTTATCATGCCAATGTGCATGGCGACAAATATCGACAAGCCTCATGAAACTTTTGTTAAGTTTACGTGAAATAAAGTTCCTTGGGTATTCTATCAAGAACACCCATATCAATAAGCCCTTCTATAATATCATGATCACTGCTACGCACTCCAACCACCATATTGATTGGCCCCAATTGATGTTTTACCATCTTCTCCAAGAAGTTGACCGTCTTAGAGCTGCCACTTCTAATTCTGAAGTTTCTGTGGGAGGCCACCTTCAAGCCATCATCCGTCATTACTTTCCTCCCACACCTCCTCATTCTCATGATTCCCTTTCAGTTCCTTCCCCCCCAAACTCACCAAGTCGGCACTTCACGCCCTTCTTCCTCTGGTCATGTCAAAATTCCGAACTCCCATGAGCGTGGTTGGCAACGCCCGGCTGATGCGCTTCATGGTCTTGACACCTTCTTGCAGAATGCCGCCACCTCACCAGATCCTTCAGTTCATCTTCAAAGCGAGGTTTTGTCTTTGCTCTCAAATGCATCTTGCTTTCGGTTCCTTAATCGGCGGCGTCCATTTTTTCGCGCAATCGAATGCAAGTGTCGGGTGCCTTACGCCTCGGACACGCCTACTCATGGAATGTCGGTTCGTTTCTTGAGGCGCCCATCGCCCTTGAAGACATGTAATGCGATCTCGTTCCTCATTGATGCAGATCACGCCCTTGGCCTCAACACTCCTCTGCTCTACAAAACGCCGGGGACCTCATTAGCGATTACCATAATGGTGCCCGTCCTCACTCCGTGAGGATCACTTTCGAACCAGATGGCTTCCGCCCTCGGAAACACTTCCTCCTTTTTCTTCACTCGAGTGTCGTTTGGTGGGGAGTGTTAGTCCTGTGTGCCTCTGAGTACGGGACTATTCATGCATCTGACGGACCAGGTCAAGCTCAAGGATCCACGAGTCGACCCGCGGGTCAGCCATCAAAGGCTCGTGAAGACCAGAAGACGGGACAGACCACGGTCAAAGCTGCGTCTAAAGCGCCGCCGCTCGGACAAGTGGCGGCCCGTCACCGCTTGGGGCGTCGGCGTCGGCAGATGATTCTAGGCACTTCAAGAGGCACCGCCAACATTCCACCAAATCAGGCCTCCTTCCGAGTCGGCAACCGAGATCGGTCGAGTGTACATATTGGGCCAAAGGCCATTGCACTATATATATGAGTAGGGCTAGCACATGAGTTGGAGATGAGTTTTGAGTCTTGTCTCTTTTTCAGTTTTTCTCTATTGCGAGAGCTCATGTATGTTCATCATTGATATCAAGGAAGCTTATCATTTTCCTCTCATTGTTCTTTTTGTTTGTTTTTCTTCTTCTTGTTCTCTTCTTGCAAATCCCGGCGTGACATAGTCCCCGGACTCTCTGTTAGATCCACGGGTCCTCCACAGAGGGCTGTCTTCCGGGAGTTCAACCCGGACCCAAACAAGCTCCGCTCTGTGTTCCCCGGCTTTTCGACCAAGCGAATCGAAACTGATGAAAATCGGGAAATGTTAGGATGCTAGGGCTTTCTCGACTCGCGAGTCGAGAAACCACGGAATCGGAGACAGTTGTTTACCTTATGTAGCTGGCACTCATTTGCTATTGTGTTCAGCGTTGGCTAATCTTTGGCCAGCTCCGTTCTTTGGCGTCTCCGTGAAAGAACTCTGCACTCGCTTGGCATATCTATCCTTGATCGCTGCGGCACCTCCTTCTCTGCGCAATACTTGCGTGCCCTCACTGAATGCTGGCCGTCTACAACCCAGAACCGGACGTCTTTTCCCTTCAGGTCTTCCTCAGACTTCAAATTGAACAACTCACCGGTCGATCTGGCGAAGGTATGACATCCAGGGCATTGGATCGCAGCGAGAATGTCGCACCATCCGGGTTCGGCATCTCCAACATGTATGCTGGATTAAATTCCCCGTGGTTGAACAAGAGGCATCTCCCGTGCAAACCTTCAGGCGTCTGATATCCAGCAGTAGCTTGTGTGATATTCCCAACGGATAATACTGAGCCAGCCGCTCCATTTTCTGTGCCCCTCTCTGTGAAATCCTGATCTGCTCATCTGGATCCATTAATGGGGAGTCGACCATATCTTCGCCTGCTTCATCATCTGATTCCTCCCGTGTGGTGTCATCTGCTCCATCTGGATTCCTGTCCGGAGTTTTTTCTTTGTGAAGCACAACTTTCCTTGTAACTGACGAGTGTTGTAGAGTCTTCAGCACACTGGACGTGAAGCTCCCCGTGTTGAAGAGTTTTTCCCTCACTCTGGAAATCTCAATTCCAAGCACCCTGGATGTTAGGGTTCCGGCTTCCTTCATCCCTTCCAGATCCTTCCACAACAAAGTTTAAAATGAAACGCACTTATTTGCTGGAAACGCACTTCAGAAGGAATCTTTGAAAGATTCCCTAAAATTCCCTTAAAAAGTCCATTTTTAAGATTTTTTTGTGACAGGTGTGACAATTTAAGTAATTTAGGTACCATTTTTGAGGGGTTGATTGAACATAACTTTCGTGCAAAAATTTTAAATAGCAATTTTCATCCTCCTAAACTAGAACAAAAAATAGTTACTTTTATAAAGTGTAGCAAAAAAGGGGCAATAAAAAAATAGCAAGGGTAATAGAGTGACAAAGAAGTGATATATTCAAGGTTGTGAAAATTGTACAAAATTATGAACAAAATTGTCAAAAATATAGGACATTTTGACAAACACTCATCAATGCACTTTTCATTTCTTTACATGTTCGAGTCATCGGACAAACTTACATTTTGCGGCAAGATCGGGATGCATCTCATCCTCCGACTCATTTTATCCCCTCGATCACTTGAGCCTTCATCCTCGCCTTTCTCTCTCAACCTTTGGATGTACTCGAAGCGATCTTCTTCCTCACTTTGTCTACAAGTGAGTCTTCATCATCATCTTTTTTTTGCCACCTTTCTAGGTTGTTTGTCTAATCCACATGCCGAGCCTTATTAAAGTTTGAGTGACCATACGTAACTTATTAGCAAGCAATCGAACAAAGTCATATGCAAGAACCTTTACTTGACTAGATCTATGGCCAGCGGTGCTTGCTTTGGACTTTGCTCTCTTTCCCACTCCCTGTTTTACCATCTCCAAAGTATAACTCCCGAAAGCATTGGCGCATTTGTTCTCATCAATTGCACTTTTAATTGAGTGGGAATTCCATCCTCTCTTGTTACCTCCGGTACTTTAGCTAGCGAATGGCTTCCCAGATTCATCATTATCATTTGGGACAGCTATGAGCATTCCTTTGAATCTCGAGATGAACCCGGAGACTCGAGCAACTTGTTGTGCCGCGCGTCTAGGGCGGTGTACATGACTCATGTCATCTTCATCCGAGCTAGCCAATATCTCTACATGTTCCTCTTGATTCTCGACTTGCACGGGGAGAGTTTGCCTAGATGGCCGGTTGAATATGGCGGTCTTCGACCTTGTAATGAAGCTTGCAACATGTCACGCGTTCGAGAAAAAAAGGAGGCCACCATAAAGCATCGCCTCCCCAAAGTGGTTAGACCGCGGCCCGAATACTTGTCTCAATGCAATCCAATGATTTGTTTGAGTCAAATGCTCTTCCCTCCTTTTACTCTTTGTGATTTCTTTCAAGCTTTTTAGAGGCATTTGCTCTCTGCGAGAGCATGGAACTAGTATTGGGGATGGTGCGAATGAATTGAATACTCTTTGCTGGCCGCCTTTGCAAGGATATGGCATATTTCTTTCCTTGTAAGATGGCCTTGCCATCTACAAGTGAAATTTTGATCTGATCTTTGAAATGTAATGTTTCTCAAGGGCTCAATAGCACGGTGACCAGTTGATCTCTCAGAAAAATCCATTCTTTGAAATCATAAGTTTCTTCCAATAATTCGATGTCCGGGACGAGGATTGTAGGAATCTTGGATAACCTCAATCATTCTGGTATCTTTGAGAGCTTTTTTTTCGAGCAAGGCGTTTAGAGAACCTCATGAACATCGATCAATTTGATCGTGTGTATGACCAACAAGGCGGGAAACCAATCTTCACCTTCTTGAAGATTTGTTTCTCTACTAGCATAACAACGATAAGCAAACAATGCCACGATTCTTATTTTCCCTTGTCGTGTTGTCTATTTTGAAGATCTGAGAACCGGGTGGTATATGTTCTAGATTGGAAAGAAGCTTATTCAATATTGTGATAGTGAGATTTGGATCAGCATGAATGTTTGGATAATTCAAAATGCCTTTGCAAGATAGTTTTCCATTAAATACCATAGCACCAACAACATGCGGATGTATGAAATCTTCTTCAAAGAACATCCTTAGGCACATTGACAAAATGTGGTAGGGTGGTCTTCTTCCGGTCCATTCCATCAATAACGGTGATATGTAGTTGAGTGGTTGTTCAAGCTTTCTTCCTATGTTTTGTCAATTTTCTCCTTTCCAAAGATTGTTGTTTCTGCGTGCTTGTTCGGTTTCTCCTTCAATGCATCTGAAATGAAAATATGTTTAGGAAAGAACCTACTTTTAAGTAGAACTAGGCAAGAACACGTCCTGGAAGCTTACTTTTAGTGTGAAGTGTCCTTGCATTTTGTCTCTGAGCTTTTAATTCAGAGCATGTAGCACAAACAGACATCCTATGCTTTCTAGGAATGGACCGCTGAGAAAACTCTTTTTTTTTTCCGTGATAAAAAGTAAGAGTAGCGACAAAGCGTTCTCCGGCCTCAACACACATCTCCTTATAATTATCGTAGAATTCTTGTTTAGGTGAAATTGTCACCAAGTGGTACATAGGGCTGTTAGGGAGTTTCTCACAAGACTCCTTAAAGAAACCTTCCATCCAGAAACACATTGAAGGGCATGAATTCGGTTATGCCCTCTGAATGGCGGTAGTCATTGATGCACGGATTCTTGTCAAGCCTTTTCTTCAGCGGTCAAGTCGTCACGCCTAAGGCATGAATCAATTTGAAGGTCGTTTGACAGATGGTGTGGCCACCAGCTGTGTAAGTAAACTTCTCACCATCATCTGGCCTAATATTGAAGGCTAAGTAGCCCCTTTGGTCTAGCAGAGTCATTGAACTGTAACTATCACGAATCAACCTCAATTCCTTTAGTCCAATCTTAAGCAAACAACGTTGAGAACAACAGTGCTTTGTATGTGTTGCCCGCAAGTGAGCCTCGTCCATGAGTTTCTTTCTTCTAACGGTTGTACATGCTTTCTTGTGTAAAAGTTACGCTTTAAGATTCTTACTTGCGGGGGCTTTGAATTGAACATGGAGTCTTGTGGCTTTGGTAGGTCCTCACCGAGACATCAACATGAGGTGTTTCTTCGCCCCGAGAGATCAACATGAGGTGTGCTTGTAGATGCTGAGAGGTTTGATGTGGTCAAGTCCTGGGGGGAGGTGCTTTCCCTCTCTCTGGGAAAAAGTAATCGAGGTTGGTGACGTAGTTGACCAGCTCCTGAAGTGTCGTAGAACACGCGGGGAGTTGTGCGGTTGCCGATCGCCCCACTTGTTGTAGTACCATTTAGCGAAATGGATGGAGTTGGTGTGATTTGCCTCCGTGGAGGGAGCCTCTGATGGACTATGGGTGGCGTACTAAAATGAACTGGAGTAGGTAGTCCGAGCTCTCTAGCCCTGTGGTGGAGTAAAACGATTGGTGGGGGCAAACGGCGTTCGGGGGGCGGGGTGTGGTGGAGTAAATTGGGCGGTGGTGGAAGCCGAGGTGGTCTTCTTTGGAGTAAACTCATTTGGGTGTTGGAATGTCGGATGTAGAATATTGGTGGCTACTTCACGGTGTGCGTTAAGGAGGTGTGAAAGCCATTGCGGGGAGGAAGCCTCGCGAGCGGGAGTTGGAGGCTCTGCAGGTTCTTTTCTCGAAGCCATACGGTATAAATTTATCTGAGTTGGTATAAATTTATCTGAGGGAAAAAAAACTTAAAGCTAGACGTATAAATTTATCTGAGAGATGGTATAAATTTATCTGAGAGGGCAACATAGAACAGAAACGGTATAAATTTATACGAAAACTCACAGACACTTGTATTGAAAACTTTATGGAGAAGCGCTATATGAAACGGCACTTAGCAGAGGTACTTAAGCCCGGCGCCGGCCACCCTATTTTCTATATACGCAGCTCGGAGTCGAAGGCGCTCGCGGTGCGGCTTATATACCCCCCCTTATTTGCTCTCCGGAACGTCTATACGCGCGTCTATACTGTCATGGCCACGTAAGTCTACTATCCGTACTGTTCTAGTTTCTCTTTTGTTTTAATCTGCTAGAGTGTAAGCGCCCACGGTATAAATTTATACCGATATGGTTCTGGATCGGTATAAATTTATACCGCTCGAGCACCTGCGGTATAAATTTATACCGATCATTCTGGAGCGGTATAAATTTATACGGCGTGATTTCGAGCACCTATTGGTATAAATTTATACCGACTGTGTTCTGGTTCGGTATAAATTTATACCGCCTACGAGCGGTATAAATTTATACCGATCCAGAACCATTTTGGAATCTTGGTGTCTAGTGCTTAAAGAAGTGTCGCGAACCTTAATATTTTAGTAATATTCTTGCATTTTAAGCTTAAATAACACAAATAAAGTGATAATTTAGTGTAGATTTTATGCTCTTTTTAAGCCTCTATTTTACTTGCTTTTTATGTTACAAAAGGTCGAAAAAGGTTACGTTTCTTGCATAAAAATGGCCTTCTTTACGCTTTTTCCAGCCCCAAGATCAGGGTTTGTACACAAAGGGCCAGTCATCAAAGGTGCACCAATAGAGCCCGATATCTAACCGAAAGACCGGACATGGTACGTCCACGGGCGCAAGAGAGAGCAAACAAACGGAGGTGCACCTTTACTTGTGTCATCAAGCGGGAAAAAGGGCAAAGTACAAGTCCGGACGATTATTACCCTGCCGGCGAAATTGTCAACCTTGTTGCTACAGAAGTCGATGATGAACTTTTAATGAAGTGCATGCATGACAAGGGGGAATTCTTCTACGTTCTTGAAAGTAAAATGCTTCGAATAAGCATGTGCAAACCCAAAGACGTGCATGACTACGTGGCCGACAATTACAAGAGTGGCTATGTAAGTATTGTTTAGTGTCTTTACGTATAAATTTATACGAGTCATCCTCCTAACCTAACCCCTCGCATTTACAGGATATAGTGGACATTTTGATGTCAGTGGTGCTTTGCGAAGAAAAAAAGTTGGTCAAAGGTCTGTGGTACCCCACTCCTAACGAAGAGCTTGAAGAGAAGGACGAGGAAATAGAAGAAGAAGAGGAAGAGGAACCAGTGGTAACAAAGGGAAAGGGTAGGAAGCATTCCCTGGTAGTAGATACACAGGCTCCTACAAAAAAGAAATCTAGAGGCACAAAGTCTTTGACTATAGAGGAGTCAACAGAAGCTCTTCAGAAGGCTCCTGGAGCAGATATTGTTGTGAAGCCCGCAGATAAATCAAGTGCTATTCTCAAGCGGGTGAATGACACTAAACTGCTAAAGCAAACTATTTCTTTGACATTGAGCACCATTAAGAGGCCACCTAAAAATGAAGATGGGGTCAGAGTGCTACAGGTCCGGAAGCTGTATGCGGCACATGTGGCTATACTGAAACAAAGAATGAGAAGGAATCCTCATGCCCATGTGTCGCCACTAGTTGTTATGGTGGACAGGAGTCAGTGCAACCAACTAAAAGATTACAAGAAGGCTGACTTCGAAGATTACACATACTACGTTCTTGGAGGCACACATAGTTACAAGGCAAGGAAAGAACTAGCAAAAGAGGAAAGCCGTAACGAAGTGTGGAAGAGCGTTGAAGCACATATATACGTTGGTGTAATGATGAAGAAGCAAAAAAGTCATTGCCGCGTGAGTCATAATCTCGATAATGACTTGATTAAAATGAGTTTAATAGACAAGATCCGTTTCATGCACCGCGAGTGCATTGGAATTTAAACAAATGCATGGAGAGGATTTTTAAAAGCAAAAGAACAAAGGCTGCGGGAGCTTGGAGAAGCCTGTGTGTGACAGTCTTTGCCGCCGGCTATGACTTCGATAAGAAGCCCATTATGGCGGTAAAACAATAACGATAACTACTTTCGGTGGCATCGGAGATGGTCAAGTAAGTAAATGCTCTTCTTTCTATGTTTTGTAGTATGTTTTAGTGTGGTTACAAGTGCCTTGGCACGGTATAAATTTATCTGGCGGCGAGAGACGCATTATAATTTATACCGCCCCTAATCGCGGTGTATAAATTTATAAACAATCCGTGGACGGTATAAATTTATACCGCGTGACTACAATAATCGCGGCGATTTAGGCGGTAGGGGTGTGCAACATATTCTCTTCGCCAAGCAACACTAAACTAATGGCGTTTGTCCATTTACTGGTGTGGGATCTTCAAGAAAGAATTTTTTGTATGTTCGAAGATGGTGAGCTTAAAGAGCAAGCCCGACTCCAGCAGAAAACCAAAAAGGGTGGAGAACAAAAACAGTAAAAAATATGAGCATTGTACCACGGGCCAGCTATTGTGGTCTAAAAAGCAAAAGATATTTTTGTTAAGCCTTTTGCAAAAAAGTCGTGGCCAAGGAATTTACATTAGACCTAAATGGCCAAGGAAGCTAAGGCGTAAGCCTCATTTGCAATGCCGTGTCTCTTCTACATTTTACGGTCTTACAACATGTTTCTCTTTTGCGGTCGGAAAGACATTGTCACCGCCAGGGCCGAAAGTTAATGAGGCAACTTAACCTAGAGGATTTGGGAGGAGTGCAAGCTACGTACCCAAGTTGTACCAGCGATGATAGTATCATTAGAGAGCACCTATTTGTTAACTTTAGTGGTCGGGTAAGTTTTGCTAAAACTATGTTCTTTGTTTGTGCCTTTTTCTTACAATATTCTTATAGAACAAGAAAAGGGGCTCCCCCATTTGGATTTTTAAACCTGGTTAGTAGGGCCAAGGAAGAGAGGCAGAGACTTAAGGCAATTGAACAGGGAAGGGAGGTCGCCAGCTTTGACACTTCTTATGAAAGATTTACAACGTTTGGTCCGGACTGCATGTACTGAGTTGTTGAGGTGACGCGCACGCAGGCCGGGGACACTTTTGGACAAAGCGTAACTTTACATTATGCATTGCGGATATTCCCTATGGTTTCAAAAAATTAAGGACGGCCGCTTTTGACGAGGGAGGCTTTCACGCATACGTGCAAGTCCACTCTTTTTTGGAAGGCCTCAAGGAAGTCACCTTATCGCTAACCGGAGGGTCATCATTTTCCATTAGGACCTACAAACAATGTGATTGCTTAAACCTATGGGAGTCAGTATGCAGCAATGCCGGCTTTGAAAAGCAAGGCGTTTGGTAAGCTTAACATTTAACTTTTTCTTTTTAGTAACTCCACGGTATAAATTTATACCACAACCGCCCTAAAGGTTTAAATTTATATAGCAAGGCAATGTCGTATAAATTTAGACGACTGCGGACCTTGGTATAAATTTATCTGACAAGGCAACCACGGTATAAATTTATACCGCCACACATTGAGCTAACTTATTTTCCTTGTTTTTATTTTACTAATATTTCATTGTTGTCTTTGTTTGGCGGGGCTTAAAACAAACGTTAAGGGTCATGGTGGTGGTCCGCGGCTTAGTGAGTTGTTTGAGCATTTTCACATAGGGTTTTACAAGTATGACGCCAAAAACCATGGTTC
This sequence comes from Isoetes taiwanensis, assembly GCA_021234155.1. Lineage (NCBI taxonomy): Eukaryota > Viridiplantae > Streptophyta > Lycopodiopsida > Isoetales > Isoetaceae > Isoetes > Isoetes taiwanensis. Next base: position 114,028 of record JAJEKV010000225.1, read on the forward strand.
ACTTTAATACGAGAATGAGAAGACTCCTCCCCGCAATGCATTTCAGGTTCCGCGGTTTTGCAAAAATTAAGAGACCCACAAGCGACAAAGCTTCTGTGGTGTCCCAATATCGAAGCCTGACTTATTAATAATTTGATACTGATGGTTTTCGCCCTGGGATTTGGATCTTGGGACGCATTTTCCGCTCGGGCACCACAGCAGTTTATTGCCCTTAAGGGCGCAATGTTGTCTCCGTCGACATAGACCCGGACAAAATAAGTTTCATCAGGACCAGGATAAGCTCTTGTGAATCCTTTCCTGATGAAAACGAGGAACTGGGAGCAAAAAATGGTGCTGGCGATGTAAAAGGCACATATACAGAAATCCAGCCTCCACTTACGGGAAGAAGAGATGAGGAGGTGGAGTTCGTCGATCTGGAGCTTTGTGGTGCAGCGAGCGAGAGAAACGCAATACACTGTACCATTGGAATCGAGGAATACGTCTACGCTATTATAACCTCGCAAGAGACTGATCCTAAGGGGAGAGACAGTCCTGTGGACTGGGAAGAGCCACCTCCCGTATAAATTTATACAGACAGCATTTTAAACTATCTTTCATTGTAATCTATGTGCTAAGAATTTCAATATATTTTGATGAAGATTTTTCAACTGAAAACTTTGTCTCTTCAACAATGCTTAATTAGAACAATTCTTTTTTTGATTCATGATTTGGACTCTTTCTTTTTCTATGTTTGATTTTCTTAGTACTTATATTAAGCTTGCAAAAACACAAAACTATATTTCCTTCTATTTTCAACAACAAATACTTAATGAGTTTTTAAATGTAATGTCTCTCTCCTCAAAACAAGCTTTTTTTTTTTTTGCCCTTCTTAAAAAATGAAAAGGCTTCAAAAATGTTGCTTTTTTTGGGGTATTTCGAATGCTATTTGCTCAACAATCTATTTTGCTCCCTATTTTGTCCATTTTTTTCAAGTTTCCAATTTTTATAAAGGAATCTTTCAAACGCACTTCTTAAATAAGTGCGTTTCATTTTAAACCTTGTTCCACCCAAGGTTCTGACAATTTAAAGGCGTCGGCCTTTTGTCGGTGCCCTTCGACTTGCTCATTGAAGAGTGAGAATAATTTGATACTGATAATTTCTTTGTGTGGTAGAATTTACCCTTCTGGCAGTCTTCTACATACATTGTTAGATTATTTGAATCTGGCGCAGAGACGGAGATCACAACACCGACCTTCTTGTACTTGTCCCCGGAGCTCTTCTTATCCCTTTGGTGGAGAAACAGATCTTTCTCCTTCCCACTTGTTGATACCTCGACATACCAACAAGAATCTGCTGGTGTGTCAGAAGCTCTGTCTCCAATCCCTCGATGACGAAGAATGGAGAGGGCAGTTGATCACTAGCGACTCCGCGGTGAATGCTGCAAGACCAAGGGATGGATCAATAAACGTATTCCGACCAAAGAAAACCTCCGAGCTCACTCGAGCTCGACTTTTTTCTTCTTTGCCGCTAGAACCGGCATCCGGCTCCGGCGCCCCGCTTCTTGGTCGAGTCGTCATGTATGCCGTATGCCCTCGCATCTTCTTTCCCCTCGAACTCCCCTCAGAATTAAGCCTCTTCCGCGCTTGGAGGTTTTAGGACTCCGCGACGTAAAAGGTCGGTGTTCTTAAATTTGAATTTAAGGACATACATTCATTTAAGAAAAAAGCAGGCTAAGGGTACAAAGACGGTCGTTTTAGCCCGCCCAAACACCATTTCGAAATTGAATCACATCCAGGGACTTAGTGAGCGCAGTGTAGCTTATCTTCACTGCGGCATTGGCGACTTTGAGTTGGGAGGCGAGCATCGACTGTAAGCGACTTCCGGAATGGCGCCACGACGCGGTAGGCTCCTCACAGCGCCTTGCTCTGTGTCTTTTTTCTAACCGCGCGTCTTATTGCAAGTAGTTGATAGCACGGCTAAGGTAGCCGGAGGAGCTGCCACACACTGAACTCTACACTGCAGCGCCATGGAAGGGGGATACACGAGAATCGCATTGATACAAGTATTAGATGCGAATGCACTCTTGATGAGACCGACAGAAGAAGCAAAGACTCTCGGAGAGGCTGCGGGATCTGTGATACAATGGCCCAAGGAATTACTGCGTGAAGAGGTGAGTTTCAGAGATGCCTGTGTTATTTTGTGTGTAGAACATGCCGTCTGTGTTTAGATCATGGAACTGCTCATAAGCTCGACGGATTTATTGTTTCCTTGTCGAGCATTTCTCAGCTTCGAGAGATGAATTACTCTCTGGGTTGAGAGATGCTCGGCACGGAAACAATGGATCGGGGGTAAACGTGAACAGTTCCGTGTTCTGGTCATGGAATGTTCGGCAGCAACTAGCGAACAGTTTTAGGTGTATTTTTTCTTGGAATGTTTTCCCTTCAGTTTAGAAGCATAGGGCTCCATCCAGTGCGAGTATCTGTTAGGCGTACTAGTTGGGTATAGATCAGGCTAGGTCTAAGGCCCTGGAGATGCGGTTCAAATGCTTAGACCCAAAGGCCTGCAGATAGTCAGGGCCACTTCCCTTCGCAATATTCGAGCAAGATAGTTCGAAGGAGAGTGGCTCAGACTGTCTGCAGGCACCTGGAGAATGCACGGGAGCGGGCATTGCTATGTGTGAGGCCAGCGGGTCCTCTCGACAGGATAGAGGCATTCTCGACTCGCGAGCTGAGAATGCAGACAGCAAGCTCTGTGGTTTCCCTGTGGTTAGTTGTAGAGGCCTCCACCCAGTCCGAGCCCCTCCCCTTCGCAATATTCGACGAAGATGGTTCGAAGGAGAGTGGCTCTGACTGGGTAGAGGCCACTGCGACCATACACAGGAGAATTAGCTGGCTAAGGGATTCTCGACTTGCGAGTCGAGAATGCAAGTGTTGGCTTCCTGTCTGCATTCTCGACTCGTAAGTCGAGAATGCCTTAGCCATCGAGAACTCCAGATAGTACACATGGAGTCTTTGGTTAAGGTTAAGGCATTCGACTCGCCCCGAGCCGAGAATCACGATAGCAAGCTCTGTGGTTTCCCTGTGGTTAGTTGTAGAGGCCTCCACCCAGTCTGAGCCCATCCCCTTTGCAATATTCGACGAAGATGGTTCGAAGGAGACGGTCTCTGACTGGGTAGAGGCCACTGCGACCATACACAGGAGAATTGGTTGGCTAAGGGATGCAAGTGTTGGCTTCCTGTCTGCATTCTCGACTCGCAAGTCGAGAATGCCTTACCCATCGAGAACTCCAGATAGTACACATGGAGTGTCGGCCGGAAGTTAGGCATTCTCGACTTCGCGAAATGAAGGCGAACAGAGAGCCAAATAAATACCCACAATGGTTCAACCGAGGGACCGCAGATCAAAGCCACTTCCGCCATAATATCCAGGAGCAAGATAGTTTGAAGGAGAGTGGCTAAGACTGCGGTCAGCAGTATAGAGAATGCATTAGAGCCCTGGTGACCGGGTGTGTGAGATTAGCGGGTGTTCTCGGCAGGTTAGAGGCATTGGCTAGGTATGACATTCTCAACTCGCGAGTCGAGAATGCAAGAATGGTTGCAGAAGACTTTCTTTGGCTAGAAAGGAGTTGGGTAACTGTGCATTTTCGTCGGCGAAGTCGGGAATCCCTCAACCAGACCAACAATCCGGAAAGTACAGGCCTTATTCGACCAGAAGTCGAGCTCCCTCGACTTCAGGTAGGCAGAACAAAATGTACTTCCGGATTGTTGGCAAGCCGAGGGATTCCGACTCACCGAAAAGCCGGGTTCCCTTATGCACCTCTCCCGCAAAGGAGGATATCTTTGTGAGTGAAATTTTCAATCAGAAGGCAATTCCTATTTTAAGTTTACGTAAAACAATTTCATGCATAGTTATGTTCTTTTTATGAATCATAAGAGCGGTTTTGCACTTTCTTTTTCGAATGGTTTATGGTGACGTTCTCTTACTGTTATGGAATACTTCTATCTCTCAGGATTCCTAAGCCGGGTGCTTGCCACTACTATTAGCATCTAAGAACACTGATGCATGTACAAGGTATTCAAGTAAACAATAACTAAACACAAGAAAGCACAAAGCGTAAAGCAAATCAAAAGGAAAGCGTTGAAACCGGCTTTGAAACAACGGACAAATGAGAAAATATTAAGAAAAAAAAAAACGGGAGATAAGTTGGATGAGGAGGAAGCTGCAGAGTTCGATGCCATTTTGCTCTGCGCGTTTGCAAAGCCGAAGCGTAAGGATTTCTTAGGGCTGGAAAATGTATCGGGGTATATGAAGAGGCTCTAAAAATAATAGGAGCAAAGACATTAGTAAAGGAATTGCAAAAACTATAAACAAGCAAAGTATAAGAATATAAAACTTACGGAAAAGGGTTCTCACTTTCTTCTTAGGAATGTACTTCTCACTGGCTAACTCAAATTGAGCCAAAACGCGCCGTCATTTGGATGCGTCAGCGATCCGGTCGACTTATTGCCGGCAGATCATAAGATTGCCGAAATCGCGCGGAGTCGATCGATCGCCAAGGCGGAACAGGGAACAGCGGATCGAGTCGGACGAGGGGAAGAGAAAGAGGAATAGAAGGAATAGGGGTCGCGGGAGAAGAGGAAGGAAGGAAGGAAGGAAGGAAAAATTTTTAACGTCCGCGGAACCCAGGGTGCAGTTATTTCTGGCTGCACCCTCTAACCTGGAAAAAGTGGCATTTATGACACTCCCAGAGTCACGTGTGTGGCATGCCATCCGTGACCTGGATTGCTGACGTGGCCATGTCAGATGTCGCTGACCAAGGGGGGTTCACCATATGTACACGTACGTGCCAACTGCGTGAACGTAAAGGGTTTTTTTAGTGGTTTAATCGACCGTATACGGTCGAGCTCTCATACGTTTTCAGTGTTCTTTTCCCTGCTTTGAATGTTAAGGGAGGAAAGGCGGGAAGGAGGGATCCGTAGGTGGAAGATTAGGGCAGCTTCAACCATTTCTAAGACCAGGAGCTATCCGTTTGCCTATTTGTGGTTTATTTAGTGGGCTTCATTTTCTTCTTTGGCAACAAGAGAGCTCAAGAAAACGGGTGATGGATGGCTCTTTTGATCTCTTTTGATTGATGGCACGTATTGAGCTCAAATAGATTCAGGTATTTCCATACAAGTATTCTTTAATTCCTTACAGTATCCACTTAGGCTTTTGGAAACTCCATTTGAAGGTCGGGGATTTTTTATTGAGTGTTGCTTGGTAGAATGTTACGTGTTTTGGGCTTTTCTATATGTCATTGAGCTTCAGCATTGTGTTCTTTTCAGATCTAATGAGCAAAAAAAATAAAGGGTTGATCAAATGAACTTATGCGAAATGTTATTTTATTGTGCTTGTGGTGCGACTTCATCACGCCATTGGGGGTATGTGGTGGCCATGGGGCGAGAAAAGTTCTTGGAATTCCTCCTTGCGGGTGGATAGAGAAGACTTGTCGGTCCTGGGCATGGTCAATTACCTATATTAAAACATCATATTGTTATTAAACCACTTTGTCATCAACTTGTTGAGAGAGCTAACAGAGTAAGATTTTTTATGATTTGTCTCTTGTTACAAACATTGATGTTGTTAGTAACCATTTTGTTCATGCTATAGTGCACGGTGATGGAAGACCAGTGGCATCAAAAACTGAAGCATCTTGTTATTCTCTTTGGTCTTTACTTCCATCATTCACGCAATTATCCTTGGACACAACACAAAGTTTCCGTAAGATTGCAAAGCTAATAGGGGATGCGCTTTGGGAAGGATGAACTTAGAGGCATTTTACGCTCAAGTTTACAAGTATGATTTACAATGCAGTTTTTTCGGTTTTCTGAAATAAATTGTAATTGTGTTTGTTGCGTTTATCTTCGTTTCCTTGTTTGTAAGGTTTTAAAGAATCTTCTTGGGCATCTTGAGCGACTTTTAAATCGTTTGATACCGGTTACTATTTTATAGACTTATGTATATACAACGTCTTTGTTTATTTCAGATTCTCATTAAGCAAAACAGACTTGCTCATGGGGATGATGTAGAGGTCGGGCCGATATTGGCTTCTCCGAGTCTAGTGCTTTTCTTGCAGCCAAAGAACATGCTAAACTAGCCTATACAAAAGAAGTAGCATCTGCGCAAATTTGCGGGCAATTGCAAGTTTTTCACACAAATATCTTCATGTATTTGACAAGCTTTTAGTTCCCCTTTACATGGAAGAAAATATTCAAATGCCATCGATTGATTTTATTCCCATCTCCATAGAGGGTGGGCATAAATTTGGAAAAGTGATGTATGATGATGCTTTTGTTATATTGCGTCATGAATATGATCGAGAATAAGCTCGTGACACATGTCAACCAACCGTTAGACCAGTCATGCATCATATAGAGATTTTTGTTCAAGAGCATGCTGTTCAAGAGCATGCATTTATGATATCATGGCAATGGGGCCTAGGGTTTCTGCCGGAGGCTGCTTTACGTTTGTGCTCATATCTTGAGCTACAGACCTCGGATTACGGTGTTCTTTGCCTCGTTGGAAAGCTGATTGAGCTCTTTCCAACGGTGTTGGCATCGCAGGTTTTAGGGTTCGGCTGATTGCCTTTTCGGCCCCTGGACAGTTTCGGCTCTATGGCGTCAACTTCCAAGCTGCCTGCAAGACCTCCCCGTATCCATGCGGTCGCGGGGGCAAATTTGGCATTGCATGTTAACCCTTTGGCTTATAGTGAGAATGTCTTTCAAGATGCTGATTTTCTGTTTTGCACCCCCATTTGGTGCAACGAAGAGTACAAGTGCTTTGAATAGCGGTAATGCTTCGTGGATGGTGCCTCGGCGCCGGCCGGTGTCAATTCTAACAAAGATCAGTCCGTCCACTTCCTTGGAGGTCCTCAACTTCTGGAGTAAATGCTAGCGAGGGAGCTTTTAGTGATTGGATCAAGAAGGACTTGTCTTCAACTACGCCTCTGGGCGTGTTGTTTCAGACTATTGATGTGATGATTCGGGATAATAAAAGAGATCTTAGTAATCTTTTGGGTGAGTTGCGAGCAAAGGAGACACAGCTTGGAACTTCGGTTACCTTACATTTGAAGTTTTTCTATCAGCCTGAAATGTGTTAGAATACTCTTCAAAAAGCGTCCGGGTACAATGTGGTCGAGATTGATCATGACTTACACAAAAAGTGTATTAGTAACTTGTTGTCGTTTAGTGTGGTTGGTCAATATCTTTGGAGCATTTCTTGATAGTAGGAAGCTTGGCTATTGGTTGACCGGGTCATCTTCGGAGATTAGGGTTGCCACCTTATCGTACTTTAAAGATCTTTGGATAAGAAGTTCTTTTGATCGTTTTGATGATCTTTGTGGGCTGTTGAGCAACCGGTGGCACGTGGTGTGGACCCAATGTGGAGTGATTATATTTTGTACCAGCCTTTACCGCTGGATTTTCTCACGGTATGACTCTGCTCTTAGGATGCCATGTTGGTTTTCTATTCCTAATCTTCCTCCCGATCTCTTGGTCTTGGGAGTTTCTTATCGGTATTGCTAATGGTCAGGTACTCATCGGCCCATTCTATTGTTGATGGTGCTAAAATTTGTGTTTCTCTTCCTTCGGTGCGGTCTTCCCGACGGTGGTGTGGTTGTGAAAAGTGGCCCTATCTTTACGAAGTATGCTTTGCGGTTGCTCAATGGCCCTAAACTTGCTGATTTATTTCCTCAACTTGCTTTATTTGCAAATTTTCGTGCTAAAGAGATTCATACGCAATGGTCCCTTCTTCCTCTGTGCCTCCTACCTCTGTTGTGTCTCCATTACCCTCTGTTGTCCCTTCTGCCAATGCTACTGCGACCTCTGTTGTTGCTACTCCATCTGCTGCTAAAACCACTATCCCACAGAAGATTGTGCATACTCCCGCTTTTGAAGAGGATGCTAGGGCTAAGTTACAGAAGATCCAGGAATTGCAAGAGCGGCATGAAAGTGTTCAAGAACATCATGAAAATGCCCAAGAGGGATGGACAAATGTTAATTGGAAAAGAGCTGCACGCAATAAGGCTAGTCAACATGTGTCACATGTCATGAGCGATTCTGATAATTTGCATGGAAGGGCGGAGAGAGGAGGCTCTCCCTTGCCGGTTACCCAACAAAATAATGGGGGTAGAGCGGAGAGGAGGCTCTCCCTCACCAAGTCTTTGAACAAAACAATGGAAGGGTGGAATAGAGAGGAGGCTCCCCTTGCCAATTTCCGGGGCGAGGTGGGCTGACCTCCCTTGGTAACCATGCGAGATGGACATGGTTGAGGCCGGCTCTATTGGTATGGAGGTGGAGCATAATATTTTGGCCACATGAACACATTTGTCTTGGAATGTGAGGGAGTGGCTTCTTCCCCAAGTAAAAGCGGGTTGTCTCTTTACTGTCTAAGTTTTCTACGACCTTTTGTTGCCTCCAAGAGCATAAATGCCGCCCTTGGTGATGTACATAAAGTAGCTAATGTATTTGGACGGGACTATAATGTCTTGGTGTGCGCTGGCGATGCATCTAAAGTGGTGTGCCTTCTTGCATGGAAGTCATCCGTGGATGTCACTTTTACTCAAACGAGATAGGTTCGGGCGGTGGATAATAATCAAATAGAAAGATAAGGGCCAAGAATGGGGTTTGATAAATGTGTATGCTCATAATAGACCTCGTCAACGTGGTGCTTTGTGGGCAACTCGAGGGAGTAAAGTTCTCCGGCTTGGACAAAATGTTGCATGGTTGCTCGTTGGCGACTTCAATATGGTCGAGTTGGAAAGAGATAGAAGTGGTCGCTGACTCTGGCGAAGTGGTGCAAGGATTGGCGAGAGCAATGGCTTGCCTTTACATGATGGTGGAAACTTATGGAGATTGATGGTGATCGGTCCTTACGTGGTGTAATGGTTGGACAGGAGCTGTAGAGCTTATGCAAAGGCATGATAGAGGATACTTTAATACTTGTGCAAATTGCTTTCATGGATTTTCACGCTCAAATCTTCGGATAGCTCATGGTTCCGATCATAATCCACAACTTCTAACTAATGATGTGGCTAATTGTCATCGACCTACGGGACCTACTTTAAAGCTTAATTGCAAGTACACGGAGGATGATGAGTTCAAAGTTGGTCAGAATGATCGGGCTTGGTCTCGGGCCTTCTCCCTCGAGGGGCATGCGGGGGTTGTTGCGGCGTTATGCAGTGGAAGTCATTTGCAAAAGAATATGGGAGAGTCGAGGAAATTTGAAGCTAGAGGGCTATTAATCGCATTGTACCAGGAATTAGAAGTTTTCCGGCCGTGGCCATACTAATGGAGTCGAGAAAAGGAGTTATTATCTCGAGATCAAGGCTATAGAAACTGTGAAAAGTTCGGGAAGCCAAAGTGAAGGCGGGGTGGCTGCAATGGTTCAAGGGCGGTGATAGATGTACCCGGTTCTTTTGCCGTACAGAAAAAAAAAGGCCACTTCTATACATTCTTTGGTGTTTTGCCAGATGGTGCTCTTATCTCCGATCCGTGAATCTTAAGCGGTATCTTCATCATCACTTTTCTTCATTCTTTGCACGACACCCATTGCCCTTCGGAAAAGGACATGCAATTGGGCTGTGTTGACTAAAAGGCGTCGCATTGTTTACAAGAGCGGAGGTTGCTTCTTGAGTCTAATATTGTGAAGGAGGACTTAAAAGCAAATTGTGGCTCTCTTGAAAAGGATAAATGCGAGGGTCTTGATGGCTTTCCTATTGAATTCTTTCGGAAGTCTTTGGGCCCGGTTGGAGGATGACATATATGATGCCTTTTTGTGAGTTTTTGATTTAGGAGCCTTGATAAGATTTTGAATAGGTTGTATCTCTCTCATTCCAAAGAACAAGGAACCCAAGACTATTTCTGATCGGCGACCTATTACATTGCTTTCCTCCGTGTACAAGATCTTTGCTAAGACATTGGCAAAAGAGTCCGAGACATCTTGGTCGACGCTATCTGTCAACACAATCTGCTTTCTCCCTCGTAAATTTGTATTCTCACCAAGCGTGGTCACATATGAAGGAATATATTGGGCGATTCACAGGGTCATAGAGCGGTGTATCTTAAGCTTGATTTTGCTAAAGCCTAACGATAGTGTTGATTGGGGCTTCTTGGAGAAGTGTCTTGCACTTGGGTTTGGGGGAGTCATTCACAAGGAATGTCATGAAGCTCCATACATCAGCCCGGATCATCGGCCCTTTCCGTATGCAGCCATCGGATATTTTGTAGTGGGTAGAGGGAATTCGACGGGGTTGTCCCTTAGCACCCTTGCTTTTCACAATTGTGGCGTAAGTCGTGTCCAGCTCTTCTCCGTGGCTACCCAAGATGGTGTTATTCAAGGCCTCCCAATGGACGATGGTTCTCAAGAGGTATGTAACCAATATGCCGATGACACTTTTTTGTTCCTAATTGCCGAGGCTGAGAATCTTCGTAATGCTAAGCTATTATTAGACACATTCTCCTTAGCATCGAGTTCTTGTAGGGTGGCAAAATGTACAGCTTTAGGACGCTGGACAGTCCCATCCCTCCTCGTATTTTGGACTATCCTTGGAAGATTCTTCTGCATGGCAATACCACAAAGTTGCTTGGTATCCCGTTGGAATTCATGTCTACGCTTGAGATGCTTGGGATGAAATCATTTAGTGGGTTGCAAAGCACTTGTTTTGGTGGAATCATACCTAAACCTGGTCCATGCCCCGGTAGAAGAATTGTGGCTAAATGTGTTCTTAGTAATACTCATGTCTACATGGCGCCCGCTTTTACTAGCTCCGGCAGATGTAAGATGGAGGAGATTGTGCGTATCGTCAGAAATTTTATTTGGGGGTGGAAATGAGTTAGGAGCAAATGGTCAAGGTAGCTTGAAATGCATTAGACCTGGGGCGGTGGTGGTCTTGGTATGTTGGATTTTCACCTCCAAAGCAAGGTGATGATATCAAAGTTCATTTGGAGGATTTTCATTGGTAAGGATGATTCTCCCGGCTTTGAGGAGGTTGTTGGTCTTGGTCGATTCAAGATTGTCTCCCATTTCATAAGGCTTCCATTAAGCCCCTCCTTCCTTAGGCTTTGCTTTATCATATGCATCCGTATCCTAATGCTTCTCCCTTTCTAAAGGGGTTGCTTAGGCTTGGGACAACAATGTGGTCTCTTTTCCATATTAATCCTGGAGGCATGTCTTCAGTTGTCCACTCCATCTTTGGTGGATTCCTTTGCGGGACACTCGGAGAATGTGCCTCTAAGTGTGGTTGTTCATCCAAAGACACAACGGCGATGGGCAGCTTGGTACGGTATCAATACTATTGCAGCTTGGTATGAGTCCGATCATCTCATGTCATGGGAAGCATTTAGAACAAAGTTCTTGTTGTACGATGGGGACAGAGTAACGGAATCATATTCTTTGCATTGTTGCCTACGGGATTCTGGTCCCGCAGTTGAGGTAGTCATATGGGGTTGCCATCGGGATATCCAGCAGGGCGGTTTGTGTCTTCGTGTATAAATTGCTTGTGCATTACGAAATCCTGCGCCTCCATCTAATAGATGGCATCTTAGTCCCTCGACCCACAATGGAAAAGTGTTTGGATATGGGTATGGGATAAGCTGCTTCACCCCAAAGTAGTAGTTTTGTGGTGGCAAGTGATCCATAGATGCCTCGAGTCAGGTTAGTCCATAAAATGGATAATCGGATTTGAGCTCGCCCTTTATGCCAGCAAAGGGTTGAGAGTATTGAGCATTGTTTTTCTTGTGTGAGAGGGCCGGCAGTGCATGGTCTTGGTTGTTGACCCTTTTTGGCACGTCTCGATCTAGCCACAAAATTTTGCTTGCTATCTATCCCGATGCTTAGCCCAAACAACTTGAAACGAAGCTTTTCATCTCGCATGCGGCTGGCTTTTTATGGTCAATCCGGAAGAGAAGGAGGTTGTTTATCTTTAAGGGCATAGATCTTGCCGAGATGAGGTTGTTCTTCGGGGCGCAAGATAAAATTGTTATGGCTTACAATTGTTCTTCTCTTGATCAAGAGAAGAAATCTTGATCCGCATACTTACCTTGATTCATTCTTTTGCATAGGCGGTGGTTGTGCTCGGTTGGATCGGTTTTGTCCACCGGGGTTATAATCCTGTCTTTGCATTTATGTTGCTCTGGTTTTTTAGTTGGTGAATAAAGCTTGGACGTCCTTCAAAAAAAAAAAAAAAAAAAAGAGCATGCATTTATATTAGATACTTTTTGTTTCCTTTATGAGTTGCAATTCTTTTTTTGCGAAGAGAATTCTCTATGGAACACTTATCGGGTGGTTCTGAGGCACGTTATTGTCAAGCCAAGGAACATGAAATGGTATTTACATTTGATTATAGCATTTATTTTTGCAATATTAAGACATGGCCATTCCATAATTTGCATTTATACGGGGAAAATCATAAAGTATGATAATTCTGCAAAGCCATTATTTATGGCAGAATCGATCTTGACAAGGTCTTGGGATCTCTGTCAAAGATGCAGATTTAGATAAATCAATGGCTCACTTACATACCTTGCAACCGGCTTTCACATTACCGGCGCGTCAAGCTATGCCACGATGGCCATTGGGGGAGTTGCTAAAGGGATCAACCTCGGAAAACCAATTTACATTATATATAAAGGAATGTGGCTCGCTTTATTCTTATGGGATTAACTTTTCGTCTTGGATGCGGTGGTGAGCACAAGATCTTGTCCGAAGAAAGCGAAAACAACAAAAAGAAAGCAAAGGCATAAGGTAAGGTTGGATACTTCATATTGGCAAATATAAGATATGGCGGTGGATGAGAGTCGCGGCTTTGCAAATTTATTTGTCAAAGCATGATTATTTCGATGCATTAGTTCTTGAATTATGGGTCAAATGTATATGTGAAAGCAAACATGTTGCCACCAATGCATTTAACCCGAAATAAAGTGTAAAAGAAAGGGCAATGATCGTTGTTAGGTGTAGAGATTTTCAAAATTGCATGGTTCTTGTAGCATGTTACGAGTTCTTGTCAATGACCCTAGGCTACGGATCTATATTTATTTGCTATAACATCCCCGAAAAAATTTGAGGTGTTAGTAATTTAAAGCTAAAAGTTGTAGGCAAAGTGACCCAATCTTGGACATGGCGCTCAGAAAGGGATGCGTGCATACTTTTTGACGTTTTGAGATAATTGTTTCTTATACATCAAATGCTTTTCTTCCTTATTTGATAATGTTTTAAAATTTGCATCTCTTATGGGTCAAATATTGGTTATTATGCTTGTCTGCATTAACCCAATTGGAAATTTCAATTTCACCCATGTGGCTAATATTGTTTTTCAACACTCATTCCTATTATGGTCGTAGTAGTAACATAGTAGTACTGCCACTAACATACTATTTGTTACGTATATATATTAGGCCCTAGGTCATATAACATATGTTGGGGCCGCCCTAGGTCATATAACATATGTTGGGGCCCTAGGTCATATAGGACCATTGAACCTAATGATAATGATAAACATGTTGAATGGGAAGACTTCGATCTTTCACTTCGATCTAGATATTTAAATTTGTCTGCCATGTTGCATAGACCCTGTGATCAATCTGCCGTGTTTACCCTGGAACGTGACCAACTCAACGTGACCAAGGTCCATGGTGGTCCGTGCAAGCATATGGTCCATGCAAGCATATGGTACAAAGTCGGAAAGGGATTATATAATTTGGCACAATCAATCGTAAATCTACGGATAGGGTCTATATTGTATGTTAGTTCGAAAAACCGTATGGTATGGGTTTTTCTACTCCAAAAAGCCGTATACAGGGGTTTTTCTATGACCCCTCGAACGCAGATGCCATCTGTCCATATATAGAGGTGCACCCCCCGGGTCGCTGACGAAGGGCCACGTCAGCACAGTCATAAATTCGGGGAACCCTAAATGTTTTAATGTTAATGTTAAATGTTTTAATGTTTTTAATGGGTCTAAGGTTATAATGTTTTAATGGTTCTTAATGGTTAATGTTAGCCAAGATTTCAATGGTTTTTAATGGTTATATGGTTTCTAATGGTTATATGGCTATAGTGCTCTTTCATATATGGTTGTATATGGTTTTAATGTGTGCTCTTTCATTCAGGGAGCATGTGAGATGAGCAAAATGGAGCCAAGGAAGCCCAGCACAGGACATTGCCCTAGGCTCCAATGGAGGAAGATGGGTTGCTTGTTGTTGCACCCTTGCAACGAGACGGTATTTGCAGAGGGCATCATAACTGCAGTTGATCCTTTTGATAGTGTGAATGATGAAGGGCTGGGAGATGATCAACTTGGAGTTGGCATTGTGAAGCTTCTTATCCAAGTTGATACAATCATGTCCCAGGAAGCTCTAGTGATTGCATTGTGTGCTCGGGTTGTTGGAGTCCCAAACTTCAGTTGAGATGGCCAATTAGATATATTACACACAAGAATGGTGATAGTCTGGAATGCCCTACTGAACTACATACCCCAAGGCCCACCCAAGGCCATGTGGAAGATTTGGTGGTCGATGAGCATCCTTTGATCACAAGGAAGAGACGCTATGTTTTTCATAAAAGGCAGCCAAGGGTGCCCAAGAGACCTAGAAGTGACAAATATTTAGAAAGGATGGAAAGTATAGCCCCAGCCAAAGAAAACCTAGAGGCAATTAGGGGACAAGAGTGTTGCAACCTAGATTGCACAAAGTCTGATGTGTGGATGACCTCATGCGAGATAAGGTCCCAATACATTGGACTGACTTCATAAAGATAGGATTAATTTCATCTACTCCTTGTGTAGGAATTCCAGCTATGATGAAAAGACAGGAAGGCTACTATATCAATTGAGGGGCATGAAGGTATGTATGAGAGCATTGAGATGGATTCTTGGGGTGAGCAAGTCTTCATTCTACAGATACTGGGAGCAGGTTAGAAAAGGGCACAGTTTATTCCAACATGGCAATGCACTCACTTTGAAACCTAGAGCAAATACTCTCACGGCCATTGCGGGTCTTGAGAGCTTTGTGAGATACATGTCTCAATCTATGCCCCACAAGTCGAAGGTGAACGAGCACCGGTGTGCGAAAGTGGTGCAAAGGGTGTTGCCACAACACTATATCCAAAAGGAGTGCCTTAAAGAGGTCAACTCCATCCTAGAAACTACTGGAGGTAGGCCTCTTTCTCAATCACATTTCAGCAAGTTATGGAGCACTCACTTCTCAAACGTGAGTGTCCTGCAACACATGCCATTCTCAAAGTGCAACACTTGCATTCAACTCAAGGATACACTTGCATCAACCTGCAATAGAGAAAGAAAGAATGGCAATTAGGGGAGCAATTTGCGATCACCAAAGGGACCAAATATCATGTAGACAGGTTGTATTGGCGTTGGAGAACATTTTCCGAGATGCTGGTAGGACAAATTTTTGTGTATAATTCATGATAAGATGGACCAACACAAGACTTTCTTGCCAAAGCTAGATCCTTATGATTTGCCCTCTACTTCTTCTCCCAGCAGTCAGTGTATTGCTCCTTCAAGTTGCCCTTCTTGTGCCACCCAATGGGCTCCCAATATTGAATTTGGAATCCGGGGACTAACTCCTCTCCATCTCCGGGCATAGTGGTGGTTACATCGAGAGTGCCACCCTAACCATATTGGACAATCCTCATCATCGGGCCTTACTAGCACAAAGTATCCTTCCTTGATGTCCTCAAAGGGATCCCACTCGGGGAAGATCAAACCACTTGGGCTTTGAGGCCTTACTTCCCACAAAACCACTTGGAACCCTTGTTAGGACCCAAGTGAACATTCTTAGACGTGTTTGCTCGTTGAGAACCCTCCCATCTTGACTCACGGCAAGAACCCGCCTCTCGCCTCCCTCCCACATGGTTGTTCGGGTTTCTAAGCATGTCACAACTTTCTCCCAAGACTTGATTAGGGAGTCCATTTGATTTTTCTTAAGAGTGGAGGTGTGCTTTCCATTTTGAACATCATCGGTCGTTATATAATCCTTGATGCCCTTCACTAGTTGGCTAGAGTCTTTGACAGATCTTGAAGGGAGGTAGTGGTTTTGGCTGCCCTTTAGGAATGAGAACTTCACCAGAAGAAGCACCTCTGTTGCCACAACTCGATTCCTTGTACAAGGGCATCCACAACTTGTCACCTGGTCTCCACTTATATTGCATGATTGGTATTCCATCCCTAACCCAAAACTTGAACCAAGTGGCTTTGTGTGTCTCATTAACCGATCCTTACCATCTAGCAAGTATCCTCGACAAATGATTTCCAATCGCAACCTCATCCATCAAGAAAGCCATTGGGTTGGGGTCAATCTTTGCTCTCAAACACATCCATTAGTTCAGGGGAGACTAGTCACGTTTTCTCTCTTGAGCTTGGTGGAGAAAGTTCCAAAGAATGCATCTATATCATCATGCGTATGCCCAACCATCATGAATCCCACTTTCACAACTTTGAATACTCCCATCTTTATCCAAGTATGACATTGCCCCAAACATCCATCTATTCTTGTTTTCTTTCCAACAGTTGTCCAATTGAACACATAGCTCCTCAGGCAGTTGTTTCTCAAGTAAGGGGAAATCATCCCAAGTCCTCCTTGATTCACTAGACACCTTGGATGTGAGGTTTTTTATCTGCCTTTGGTAACAAAGCGGTTGATCATCCATCAAAGCCTCAAAAATGGGTGCTGAAGGGGAATACCTCCTCCCTTCTATCGATCCTTTCTCTAGTGTTCTCAAGCACTTGAAAATAGAGCTCACATGGAAGTTTGGATCATCCCTCCATAGATCAAGCACAAAATGACCATAGGTTCCAGTTCCATGACCATGTGTTAAGACACCCGCCAGATTTACTTTCATCTGAAAAGCGTTTTGAGGAGGGAATTGGTGGAGTGTGTGGTATGGTCATATCCAAGTTCTCACATTGCAAAGGACAACACACACAAGATCCCAAAAAGGGAGATGGACAAAGCCATGAGCAACCTCCATACTATATCATTGTATGAGGGTAGATAATATTGAGAAGCTTGAAAACTTTCTCAACTAGTGGTTTGTAAAATTTATGAGGAAAACAAGTAACCCAATTCTTTGTGTGTGATGTGTAATTCTATTTAAGCAATCAATTCAGGAATTTTTTTTATGGGGTATGAGTCCCATTTTCAGTCCAAGTCCCAAAATGCAAGATTTGTCCCACTTTAATGAAATACGACTTTCACACTCTGCAGCCTTTTCCAAGTGCTTCTCCATTTCTGCGTGGCTTGTTGACAGCATGGGAGGCAGTTACACATCTTTTCTGGCCATGCCCCTCCATCCACACCCTATTGGAGACTCCATGGTGGTGGGCACCACTGCCTCCAGACCCCTCAATACCTCCACTGACAGCATCAGTTCATCCCCTTACACATAGACGATGGATTCTGGCAGGCGTTGTCTCTGTTCAAGCATGGTATGAAGCGGGTCGCCTACTATCTTGGCCTGAATTTCATGCAAAGTTCCTGCTCTCTCGTTGGGATGTGTTTCTATGGGAGAAGGTCGCAGAAAATTTGTCTCTTGTAGTGCAAGTTGGTGTTGCTGAAAGATTGCCGTGGGACTGTCATGACAATATTCACAAAGACATAAGCACTTGTCAGATCAGTGTATCGCTTTCTTTTAGCACCACAACCCCTCCAGTTGCCAGATGGGTGGCACCTACAGGTTCCACAGCGCACTTTGTGTCGTACATGGCGATGGCTTTGGGATAGGTTGCTACACCCTAAAGTCTCTATACTATGGTGGCAGGTTATCCATAGGTGCCTGCGCATTAATACCTTCTGACATTGCTATGATCCTCGCATATCTGCAGTATGCCCGCTCTGCCTTTCAGCCGTTGAGACTCTTGAGCACTGTCTCTTTGATTGTCCAGAGGTTCAACCAATTTGGTCCTGGCTATAAGGCTTGTTTAATAGTACATTGGACTGCCGATGCATCCTCTTGGTATCCTATCCTAATGCATGGCCCTCGGTTAAACAAAGGGCATTCCATCTTGGTTCTAGTTGGATCTTATGGTCGATATGGGAGCGTTGCAGACACATCATCTTCCAAGGCATTTATTCATCTGCACATGGTGTTATTATGGTGGCCCAGAAAAAGATATTGACAGCCTATGAGTGCTCCTCTCTTGATTCAGAAATGATAGAACGCATCTTAATTCAGTATCTACGAATTGATTCTTATCGTTAGTCTCCCTTTCTGGAGTAAGCACATTGCGCTCCAGGCTTCTGCTCCTGTGGCATCTTTTTTGTGCTTACACAGTTAGATGAGACATGTAAATTTTGTACTTTTTATCTGATTAATAAACTTTTTGGCTTTCGTCCGTAAAAAAACCTTCTTTTTCGATCCAACCAAGTAAGTTATTTCCTATATAATTATAAAAAACATATTGCTATAAAATTTAGGTTATATTGGGCTCTTCTTTTAAAAGGAGATATTTGAAGAATATTCATGAAAACCATTCCCCAAGAATTGGTTTGCAGGTGCAAACCTTGTCCCATTGTTTGGTTATCGGATGCAAAGCAACAGTTTGAACGTAAAAATTGGGTGGGGCATTTTCTGCCCCATCCGCCAATATATGTGTGCCACGTGGCATGGATTCTTTCCCATAATCAATGATAACCTTTAAAGCATTTTTTGAGCATCACACTGTTATAACATGCTTCATACACAATTTCATTCAAAACATTCAATCAAATTTTACACAGATTGAGAAGTCTTTTGCATTGAAAAACACGTGATACAAAGAATCTTCAGGTCCACTGAATTGCACAAAGCTGCCTAGGCAGGGTATTGGCAAGAAATCTATGAAGCAACATCCTCCAAGGAAGTGAACCATCCAAGCACTAAATGAATAAGAGCGGGTTGTCCCGCCATGTGAAGCTCCTCCACAAACCCATCGCTTAACCATACAAACTAGATCACTCGAAGATCCCTTTTGATGAGTTGGATTCTAGTACTCCAAAGCTCTATGCATGTGGACCTACCCTGAAAGGTTCGACCATCCGGCTAAGAAAGCAGCAGAAGCGGGCCATAGCTCTAACCCTGGAGACCCGCCAGAGCTATCGTCTTTATGAAAGATGTCGAACACTAAAATACCTCTCTATCGCCCCTCAACAGCTTCTCTTTTCTGTTTTAGATCATTCGACCCTCAATATTAGCGGATCTTGAACCTTATAGACGGATTGAATCCTGAAAAACACAACCTGCAACACAGATTTAACAAAAAACCAAAAGATCAGAACCAAGAATAGCAAAACAACGTGCAAAAATAAAATTTTATTACAAGGACAGAGGCGTACCACTTGAAAATGCTACAAGAATCTCCAAAACACATAAGGAGCTAAAATCCTCCAAGAACTTCGACAAACTCTAGCGCTCGACTTGAAAATGGTATCAAACAAAACAGACACCCAAGGCGATTCAGAAAATGTAAACAAAGAGTTGATCGATGCAGCCTAGCCCTTGGCGTTAAGAAGATGCCATAGCCAGAGCTCGGCCAGAAAAAAAAAAAAAAAAAAACAGTAAAATGCCACGTCAGCCAAAAATGCCCCACGCCAATTTTCACATTACACCAATGTTTAGATGGAGCAAATTCCGGTCAGAAAATTGGCTTCCGCGCATCCGCATGTCGCCACTTTTCTAGGCCGGAATTTGCTCCACCTATCATGTATACGTAATTCTATTCTATTCTAGTGCGCCCCCATTAACAGTCCACCATCACACCATGACATTGTAGTATTGAACTCGATTTTCGGTCGTACATGTAAAGTATCAGAAATTAAGAATTTTCTTTCAAAAAGTAGGCATCACATTGATTTCCGTCTATCTTTCTATCGTGATTTCACTATCTTTTAGTGGAATATGTTGTAGCGTTATGGCGACTCCATTTTTTTTTCCACGTTTGATCTCTGCTACAGTTCACACTGCATTTAATTAGGTTGTGGCCATCGCTATTACTTTCTTACCGTGCTATTGAATGAAACTGTGGCACACGCACAGTGTGTGGAGCTGCATTTGGTTTTAGAAGAAAGCAGTTTTGCTTCTAGTCAAGGCAAAAGTAGGTTTATGTAAACATGGTTAATTGTAGGTTCAACTTTGTGGGGTCTTCAGCTTGCTTTACCTGTATACCAATTTACCATTTTCATTCTTCACTCTATTTATTATCTATATCCCATAAACTAGAACATGCATGCACAAGGATACTCTGCTTTTCCAAAGTTTCCTGCTAGTTATCTGGACAACAACAACGTAATATCTGAAGCTAGTTACAACAAACAACAATACATCCTTCAAGTTCACCATGATAAAATTATGGTGCAAACCTGCGCCATTTAGTCCTCCTCTTCCAGTCTATGTGATGGTTACAATATCCTTTGGATTTATAGAGATTCTGGATTGGGTTTCATCCATACATTGCCGATGCGGTAAAGGTATCTTACTCATGTATAGACTTTCTGAATCAATGTCTTTGGATCCTTTAATAAAAAAACTTAATCACAAGTCTTTATAATAGGATGGACTGGTTCTCGCGAGCAACCAAAAACATGTTTTATTGTTGTAAGAAATTAGCTTTACTTCATTTGTCATGAAAACCAATTCAGAATCTCTACAAAGTTATAAAGAATAATATTGTGCTCATCATGTAGAACGGAAGAGGTTGTCCAGATGTCAAGGGTACCATTAATGATGATCATTTGCATTGTGACCATTTTCTTTGGTGATAATCAAATCTGATAAAGGTCATATGGGTAATGCCTAAGCATAAATTCAATCTACCATGAACAAATTTAAACTTCTACTACTGCAGCAACCGAGTTTGGCAACAATCTAGACCCGTATCATCATGGAACTTGAAGGTGTAATGTTATCTGTGTAACTAGCTGGACATTGTGCAGACAAGTAGCAGGAAACTTGTAAATGCAAAAGAGACCATTCTTATGCATGCATATTCATAGTGGCAGCTATGTCTCACTTTATGGGATATAAAAATGTGATAGAAAGTTGAATATGTTTGATGTGTTAGTCCTTCAGGAATAGGGAATGTCGATTATCCAAAATAAGGTGGTGTTTGCCTCGCTTATAGCAGTTGATTGAAATGCAGATATATTGAGAATGAAAATGGAGAAATCCATTTGACAACTAGAATTAATCTTTCTACTCTAGCTAGAAATTCAGTCCCTTTGCAGGGGACACAGAGGACCTAACCTAAGACAATATAGACAATGCTGGACATTCATTGTAACACGTCAAAACTGCTTTCTTCTAGAACCAAACGCAGCTTCATTAAGACCAAACGAATGCGCCTCAGTTTCATTCAATGTAGATGGTAAGGAAGCAATAGTAATGTCTAATATTTCTCTTTAAATACAGGTGGGAAACAGACAGCCTTTGTTATTGGAAGCAACTGTAGCAAGAAATCAGACGCGGGAGAATAAAAGAGGAGTCATTAACTAACTGCTATAGCATATATATGTCAAATAAAAGACAGTCAAACAGATCACGAAATAGAAAGGCAAGAAACTTACATGCTACAATATGTCAGAAGGCAGGAGCAGAGCACTAGTTATACATTTATGCTCGTCTTTTGGATGGACCACTTGCTTCAGAAAGATGGGTCTTTTGCATTCAAACAGAATGTGTAAAGCTAAAGTGCAGGTATGTGGCCGCCGCATCTGAATGGGTGGCTTGGCTTCACGGTACCTGTCGACCCAAAAAACAAAAACCAATTAAATTGCCACTGCCTCTCACTGTTACCTTTATAAATTCTGATTTCTTTGTCATTTCCTGTTTGCATATACGAAGAATAGAAGCTTGTACTACCTTTGGCCAGAATAAGCAGGACCACTAATGCAATATTTGCAGTGTACAGTAAGAAAGACTTTCTCTATCTATCTATCTTACATTCTACATAGATAATCTCTCATTATTTGGGGCTGAGAAAAAAGAAAAGCACTTTTAATGCCATGCCACATAGGCATCATCCTTATATCTAATTAAAGTCTTTTAAAGTCCCCTCACTGGACTTAAAGTCCCCATGTTGGTCCAATAACCCTGTAATTTTAATATTTTTTCTTAAGACCAGCTGATGATAGCTTCTTTTAAGATGTTAGAATTAGTAATCAGATTGCATCTGGGCGTAGGTAGCAGCAGGTTGGGAGTGCTCCTAAATATGTTTCCACATTAGTTAGAGTGATGCTATAATACGCCGTTGGAATGAGACTTAGAAGGTAAAAAGCCTTTAAATTGTTAGAATAAGACTTGAAAGGTAAAAGGCCTTTAAATTGGTGGCATGGGTGTTCACTTCTATTCAAGCCTTAACATTGAATGGCATAGCCAGTTTTCTCTCGAAGGGCAATATCTCACTCTGCCATTCACCTTGAATGGCAAATCCTTAGTTCTCCCATTCCATAGCATGCCAAAGCCTTGAAAAGGTATTTAACATCAAACGCATAAGGCAAAAGATTTTCTAATACTTACAATATACAATACGAAAGATCATATGAAGTGCATATTTATGTTTCAAGTGAAAAACATAAACCCTTCATATTATGTTTAATTTATGGTAATACTACAATGGTAGCATATGCTATTTTTTAGCATCCAACCAAGTGGCCCGTGAAACATCAAGAGTAGACAGTGAGAAGAACATCGACATTTCTCTAAAGTTTTCAACTCTAGGTTCTCTCTCATCGTCTTTAATCACATTTCGCCTTGGAAACCCATATTGCATTCCACTGTGCTTGCTAGAAGAACAAGTATTGCTTGTCAAAGTCTCATCACTTCATCATAGACATCAAAGTGAACCCATTCACTCTACAAGCATCCCACAAGGCCCTCATAATTTCACGACTGTTTTGCACCTATAATCTCACTACAAATGCAAATGCTTGTCCCATGCATCTTTCATTACTACATGTTAAGTGCAAACAATTTCCTTTATAATATTGTCTTTTTTCCAATAGTTAGTCAGGAGGTTAGATGATGAAGTTGCATGCATTTAAACCAAACCATTGGTTTGATGCGTATGAAATGAATTAAAAAAAAAAACATAATTTCAAAAGATTTCATTTTTTTCTTTTTTCTTTTTAACCCTTCCATTCTATTTGTTTGGAGGGCAATACTTTCTTCACCATTTCATTTCAACTATTCACACTCATTCCTTAAAACAAATTAGCCTAAGGTTGAACACCCAAAAAGGCCGCAACCTTTAAATTTAAAGGCTTGTCTCTATTATTATATTCTTATGAGAAAATCCAGACATTTTTAATGGGATAATTAAAGCCTATGACTAACGAATTGATGATATTGTTCTTGGTGAGTGCAAAATGTCGTCGCTAATCAATCGCACCTTTGAATTTGAAAAAAGTAGCAGTATAAGAGACACAGGTAAGCAAAATCTGTTGTATGCATTAAATAGCTCAGCTTATGCATGATTGTGAAGGAAAATATGTACAACTTAGAGAGGAGTTGATACAAAGGCTATTTATTACAAAGGCAACTTTACAGAAAAGAATCACTCCAGACTTATTAGTTACAGCTGCACAAGAAACAGCACACGTGAGGTCCACTTCCACTTTTTCAAAATAGCTAGATATTATCCTCGTAACCAAACCACAAACAAATAGTGAAATGGTGTACCTGATCATCGAGGCAATGAAACAAAGCAAACTGCTAAGGTGGCAAGGTTAGTGGAATCTGCACAGCACAATTAAATGTCATTGCAGAAATTCATCTAAACATGAAAAATAACAGCTTGGTTCTCGAGTTTGAAAGGCTCTTACCAGATGCATATGGCATCTCTTTAACTTTTAAGATGTAATAGGTGATTATTCTGTCTGCAATCGTGCTTCTACATAGAGGGCATTCTGTGCATGCGATGGCACATCTTTTACACACTGCACACACAAAAGAAAACTTCCGTTATTACTTCATCCTGTCCTGCCTACAAGTAGAAAACTATCAAATTTTCAAGTGATCATGGACAAATTGTCTTACAGCAAAAATGCCGACATGGTAGAAGAACTGCAGCTGTGGGAGCTTCAAAGCATACTTTGCAGACGTGGGAGGTTCTCTCCTCATCCTGTTGATCTTTCTCCTGAAGTGACAGAATCTGCTCTCGCTCTCGTTCTCTTATCCTATCTTGTATCTTTGTCTACACAACAATTAATTCCTTCTTTAGGCCTACAACTTTTTAAATTTTTCTTCTTCTCAAATTCCAAGTAAAGTAAAGAGTGGATATAGCTTACCTTCGCTTGACATAGCTTTGTAAGTGCCTCCACGTGAAGGTTTTGAAGGTCCTCAAGTGCATCAATATCCAAAGCATCTAATTCTTCGCCCTATATTAGAAGAGGATATCAGTAAACTTGTTTTCATTAATCGTCGTTTCATTATTCATATAATCCTTACCTTCAACTGAGAAATAACAGTCCTTAACTCTGCAATTTCCTGCTTTTCCTCTTCTGAGCAATTCGGTCTTCGTTGTCCATCCTTGCTTCTATCATCTGTGGTTTTTAAATCTTTAAGACTATCAGAATCGTTTGAAGTAGGATAAATATCAACCACGTCTTCTTTTGCAAAGTTGTTCATAGGGTTATGTGCTTTTAACTTTGCAACCAAAACCCACATATTTGCAACGTCATTTTCGAGAGCAGTCTCTCTCTCTCTTGATTCATCAACCCTGTTTTGTAACTCTATTTCTTTCTTTTTCTTCTCTTCCAATTGAATCTCTAAACCTTTTGCTTTCTCTTTCAGCAATTGCAAAAGGCTTGTAAGTGTGCTCTCGCTACCATAAGACACATAACCATTGCTTATTGGCTTAGAAATAGCTTGCAATGCCATTTGCTTGGCAGCTTGCAGCTCTTCTGAAAGCTGAGTGTTTTGCAGAGAAAGTTTCCTCGCCTCCTCAGCAAGACATTTCAGCTCAGTTGCTGCAGCAGATGCCAGTTCTTTTGCATAACTTGCTTCACTTGTTAGTTTCTGGTTATGCATTAGCAAAATTCCCTTTCCTTCTTCCAATTCTCGTCTTCCTCTCTCTAGCTCTTCAGTCCTAGATGCCTGGGAGAAAGAGGGTTATCATTTTCAATTCAAAGCTTTTAAGAACTGCCAAATGATACTAGCAATATATCAATACCTGCACGGACAGGTCATACTTCAGGTTGCACAATTCGTCCTTTAATGCTTTATTTGCATTCAAAAGTCCATTGACAATGTCCTTTGAATTATCCTTCTGGTACTTTTCGAGCTCGTCATTCCTCTCTTGGAGCTCCTTAATTTCAATGATCTGGAAATCTAACTTTATATGTAATTGCAAAAAAATAGCATAACTGCTGTAGTAAGAACCATATGACATGTTTTTACCTTTGCCTGCAACTGCTCTTGAAGAATCCGGTTGTCTGCAGCTTTAATCTGCACATGTTTTCAGAATTAAATTTGTTGCTAGCGGTAAAGAAATTGGCTACATTATGGGCATGAACATGACTGATGTGGAAACACAATCAGAAGATAAGACATGCATTCTTTGTCCGCAAAAAGGATTAAAAAAAAAGAAAATAAGAAAAAGGAAAAAGGACATGTATCATAATGGACCTTGGTAAGGTGGGAACTGAAGACATAACTGGAAAGAGAAAAGAAAAACATCATGATCACCAACAGCAAGAATAATTGGATGTTCCACCATGGTAGCACATTCAGTAGTAGGACGAGAAGAAGAGCCTTGTTAAGCTTCTGTATATGTATAAATGCGCAATGAAAACGAATAAATAAACATGTTAGGACAGACTACAAAGGTCTTTTCTTCATTTATTTTCATCCTCGTGACCTGATTATTTCTAGACTTCTAAGGTTGCAAAGATATCATTGGAAATGCAAAACCATGTAGAAATAAACATTTTGAACACACATACCTCAAGTTCAAATGCCTTCTCATTCAGTTGAGTTGTAAGCATTGAAATAACCTGCAAGAATGCAGATACTTGTCATGGGTTTTGCTAATATTACATAGCAATTTCATGCAATTTTCCAGAAATCAGTACTAAAGCCATACCTGTGACATCTCAACAAGTGAAGCATTTGCTGTAGCAGCAGCACCACCTTCCATCATGCGTTGTTCAAGAAGCTGCATATCATGCTGCTTTTCACTCATCTCATCCTTCAGCTTCTGGACTTGGGCCTTCAAAGTATAGGATATATACGGTATCAGCCACCTTAGCAAAACTCACTAACTCAAAAATGCATGAAAATGCTTTCCCGTCTGTTTGGTATTGTATATCTTTAACTCCATGATTACTCTTCACAAGAAAAAAAACGTCAATTACCTGAAGTTGGGGATCATTCGGGCTGTTTGTGAGTTGTTCTGATAATCTTCTTAATGAGCTATTACACAGTGCAATTTCGCCGGCAAGCATCTTTGCTTGCTCCCCAAGCAGATCCATCTGCTCTGCTGCTATAACTTCCACCTGTAAAAGTAGCATACTGTTAATTGCTATCAAGGTATCAGTGAGAGTAATGGGGAAGGTATATTCTGCTCAGTTGGCACTACTTGCAGATTTTGATTGACAGTACAACTTACGGCAGATGTCTGTTGGCCGACCGCGGTTGCACTGAAAAGCTCGCCTGCTTGTGTTGATTCAAAAAGTGCACTCTCATCCCCTCGCCAATTAAATGATCTCCGCTGTCCGAGTTTCACGTCAACCAGAGCATCTACATTGTTGTTATTGGAAGGATTGACTACGGGTGGATCACCACAAGAGCTTCCACTTTCTGGATTTAGTAACATGTCTTCAGTCCTCTGCTTTTGACATGAGGAATATCAGTAACTTCCATGCATTAATAGCATATTCTCAAGATGAAGTTTGTTTATAAGATCCACGGGTAAGGACATCTCAAACACACCTCTTCCTCTCCAAGCGAATGCCTTCTGCGGTGTTGTGATCCAGTAGGAGCCGTATTTGTTATCAGCTTCTGCTGGAAACCACCAGGAATCGTACTTTTTGTTGAAACAAGTATGAGTTTTGTTAGTCTCTGAATCCTGCCCATTAGAGCTGCTTTTGCTTGCTCTTCCTCTTCCAATCTTGATTGCATTTGCACCTGACCTGCCTCGAGCTTCCATGTTTAATAATAACAAAAACATTATCAGATGTGGTGCAAACAACCAGAACCGACGACTTTTTTGGACCTATAAGTACACAATATTTAGCCCCGATTAGTTTGCAGGGTACCTGCTGACGTAATGTGAACAAATCCTCATGACCAGATGTGGGAAACTGTTTTCCAAAGATGCCCCTCTTTAGTTGTTCCAATTCCTGCTTCAAGATGCTAATCTCTTTCTGGTACTTCCTTATTAGGGATTTTTCATCCATGATCTGTAGATAGAAGGAACAAAGTAAATTCGACTTTTTGTTGCTTCTTTTTTTTGAAAAGACAGTTATGAGACTAACTCAGAATGGTCAAAACAGCAACTGGCAGTTATGACATGCCAACTTAGCATATTGATGAAAGATACCATTTTGATGCAATACGAGACAATACAATATGGGCCTCACCCTATTTGGAGCAGCATAGATCTCCACACGTTTTGCCCTCTGAGCAAATTTTAATGTGTTATTTGTCTCTTCAATGTTACTTGATGCAGGCGTGATGGTACAAATGAGCTGTTTCGAAAGAAGTGAGAGAACCCCATCAAGAATAATGAATTATACATCTACAAATGAAAAGGACTGCATTGCAAGGCCGAGATAGTTACTGATATACGGCCATGACCACTTAAAGACGACTGCAAAAGCCTTGTTAACTTTGAGTCTCGATATGGTATGTGTGCAGCTCTTCCATCACTGAGCTTTGATATAACCTAATATTAAATAATTCAAAGACATTATGTTAAAACTTTCAACAACATGTAATGCTTATTAGATAATAATTCATCATGTCAGGACCAAGAGACGTGCTATCTGACATCTGATGATTATTGCTCTTGTGGTAGTTAAAGTACAAAATTCTTAATTTTGGGTGTTATGACACATAGAGAACTTACAGTTCCAAGAGTAAGCAAACTTTTGTTGATATATGAACCCTCCTTTCGTCTTAATCCAGTAGTTTCAGTTTTGGAACTTTCAGATCCTGCAAGGTCGATAAGATTCTGCAAAACCCACAACTCCAAATTAGAAGCTTAATGCAAGGTTTCTTAAACTTCAACATAAATAGTATGTTAACAATCTCCTTACAAGTTGGGATAACGTTGCTCCATCATCATCAAGATCTCCCCCACATACACTGCTTTCAATTGTCTGGATATAGGGCGTAGAAATCATGTGTTAGACACTATAGGTCATATGCATATTCTGATAAATACATTGTCCAGCCATCCATCACTCAAGCCACTTCTGTATGACTAAATTGCCGAACATGGCCCACCACATCAGGGGCAAATTGGCTCTTAGGATAGTTTCTTTGAGGGTTTCTAAGAGAATTAAGAAGGCAGCTCAATAAGGGGTCCTTCAAAAGAAAGGGAACAACACGTAAGCTACAGCTGCTACTCTTTAATATTTCGCTTTTATTTTGTACCTAGGTTACATGTTACTAGAACATACTTGCTCCTAGCTATCCATACTTTACAATTGTCCCGTCGGTCTTCGGTGGACACTAATAAATCTTTCTTTCTTTCTTTCTTTCTTTCTTCCTTCCTATATTCAATATCTTCTACGTAAAATAAACATAGCATAATGTCCCATGCTAGATAAGGATAAGACACAAAAAACAATGTGGGAACAAATTGAATCTTACTACTTGCTAGTTTTATCTCTTACCAAAGTGAAAATTGTGTGGCTCCGACTACTGAATAGATTAAAATTGTTTGATCCAACATGTCGATGTTCTATGAAAGAATAAGAAAACATAATAAGGTTGCATGTGGCACCATTTCTTAATCATGAACAACAGTTAAGCACAACTTATGAGACAACAGCCAAATAGAACCCTTTCTCAAACAATGCAAAGCAGGAGATATAAAAAATGTATTCTGGATCTAAAATCACCTTCTCCAGCAGCAATCAATGAAAGTGCATGTGCTGCAGATAACACAACTTCCTCCTTGATTCCCTCAACATATGTTCCCTATGGATATGAAACAATACTGTTGCATTATGACGTATGTGCTTGAATCTACTTATAGAACAAGGTAGCCAGTGGAAGCATACCTGAGTATCTTCACGCACACGAAGGTTTTGGCCAGCCGGATCCAACAAATCATTAATGACCTAGAGAGAGATTGTTACTTATGCCCAAACAGAAACAGGAAGCTTTTTATGGAGTTCTAAAAACTAGTCATTTTAGGCTTTTGTAAAAGTTCACTCCAACAACAAGACATGGTATATTAGTAGTTAGCTGTAAGAAGAACCTGCAATCGAAATAGCATACCTCATTATATATCTCAAGGTAAGAAACACGTAAAAGAAACTCCCTCCCTGGAGTCTGTAATTTCGCGAGCATAGAATCATCAGTGCCATAATGATTATTGTAGTCAGCCTTCGCAGTTAATGGATAGATTTTAAAACAGCCAAAATAACATGGACTCACTTCTTGTATAATCTTGAATACATCTTGTATTGCCGTTGGAATTATCCCTGGAGAAATTTGATCACCCTGTAATACATAATCAATTGAGTGTTCCCACTAGCAAACCTATTGAAGACTTAAAGTACTTACATGCATGGTATGTGTCTTGCCACTGCTAGTGACTCCATATGCAAAAACCGTCCCTAGTAAAGAGAAAAGGATGTTAATATTGAAACATTTGTTCATCTGGGAGTAATGTGTTGCAGCTACAAAGAACTCAAACAAAAGAAATGTCTGTGGTTGTTTTGGGTGTGAGGTCTTGATAAAATGCGCAATCAACCAAGAACAGCTTAACTTTGGATTGAACGCCCAACTGGACATACACAGCGTTCTGCTTCTGGTACCTGGAATGTCACTCACTAACAGAACTAACATTGTGAAAGGCTAGGAAAATTCAATTACCATTGATCCCTTCCATGGCTCCACGCACAACATTCCTTGCAGCTATGTCATAAACAGTCTTCGTATTTGTTGCAGGCCCAAATACTTTGTCTGCAAAGAATAGAAATATTACTGACACCTTTAGTCCTCTCCCAAGCATGCATTTACTTCAAAATCTAAGCTATCCTCCAAAGTTTGCATATAGAAACATGTTTTTATAGTATCAATCTTTAAGTTTGTGTGCCCTGCACTTAGAACACCAGAACAGTATCGATTTTAACTGAAATCGTGGCAGAATATATGTTTCGTGGGAGTAACCATGTACGTTGTTTGTCTAAAGACGGTTTCCGATCCGGCAACAAAACTTATTTCAGTTCGTTTTACAAACTCTTGCAACGCATAACTCTGATTGATATGGTTATCTGGCAATGAGATTATACCATATGCATAAGCAGTGCCTTCGTTAAAAACACTGCGCACAGTTGTATCTCCCTGCATGCACCACGAAACCTCGTCCCCTTTTTGAATTTCTCTGGCACTGCACCAACAAAGAAATGATTAAGCAACAAGCATACATGCATTGATCTCATGAAAATTTTACTTCAATTTAGATGTAGCTGGACAGCTACCGATCCATTCAATGCACCATGTTTCTTACAATATTATTAACTCTTCGGAAGCTCTACCTGAGGGGGCGAAATCTCACAGTAACTGTGATATTCTCCTTTGTTCTGTTTGCAGAGCTTGGGTAATCCAACATGAAGCTCCCAGTGGATAAAGAATTTGACGATGCATATGACTGAGGTGGAGAAGGATACCCAATATGGGCTTTCATATTTGGAGTAGGACTTCCAAGAGATAAACTGCGAGTTCTGCCTGGTGTTACCGATCTTCGTGAACTTTTGGACCCAGACGAAGAATGGCCATATGAATAAGAGGCTTCTCTATTGAAGTCCGGCAATTTACCATTGTAGGAAAATGCAAATGGAGAGCTAGATCTTGCTCTAGATGCCATTGCACGAGGATTAGTGATTAAATCAGGAGCAATAAAGAAAGGGATTTTTTGCTCATTTTGAAATACTGAGAGCTCCAACTTGTAGATTAGAGCTCTGAAGAATTAACAAGCATTTCAATAGCATGCTTGGATCAGAGCAAAGCGCAAAACTGACAGAGTTGTCAATGTGGCTTGGCTTAACTTGTAAGCTGCTGAGCATTGTTTGGGGATTTTCTGAAAGCTAAAGGCACAAAGAAGCATCTGTTCAAAAACTACATGCCCAAAAGAAATGGGCTGGCTCTACAAGGCCCAGCATTGAATAGACGGCAAGCATTATCTGGGCAATGAGAAATGCAGCATGGAAACTGTGAACCCACAAAATGCAGCTCCAGAATCCGAATTAACTACCGTTTTGAATCAAATTTGAATTTGGCAAGGAAGTCTGGAAGCAAAGGAGAAGCAAATCTGAGCAGATACAGAAGAAGCGGTGCCGGGTGGATTAATCCACTTGCAGATCAACACAATCCAAGCCACAAACGCCAACCCACCGGCAGAAACAGCGTCCACAGAGCAATGTGGATATGCAGAAGAGACAGGTAGATGTTTCGCATATAATAAAATGGCAGATCAGACTCAGAGGCCTTCTTCTTCCCCCTCTGCAGCTCCTAGCCTCTGTAGAGCAAAGAGGATCTGATCCCCTGCCTTAGAAAAATACAATGGCGGATCTGATCCGTCCCCTTTAATTTGAATTGGTCCCCCTTTGCTTAGGAAGCATGTGGGGCTGCGTTAATCTCATTAATAACATTTTAAAAATATTATAAAATATTCAGGTCATTTATTTTTTTCTTCCCAAGGTTTGTTTTTTTTCTTCCAACTTAATATTCTATGTCCAAGGTGTTAGCACGTATTGTCTTTCTTGTGTATATAGCATTTTCAAGTGTATATGTAAATTCAAATTGTTGTGTCAACATCTCTATGGTTAGTGTAGCGCATATGTTTCTCGAATTCTTCGAAAATACACAAACCTAACAAACACAGAACCTTCAACCAGCAGACATAAAATAAGGACGTCAAACGATCTGTTTCTGTCATACCGTTTGTCTCATCCCAGTTCTTCGTTCATATTCAAGGGTTATCAGTATTGACCCAATACTGCAATTGATATACAGTGTGTTTTAGTTTTCTCTGTTATGTGCTGGGTGTAGGTATATCCATGTGTGGTAGTTGTATGGGTGCAACTTAAATGTCCTTCATGGGGGCACATGTGGGGTGTATAAGTGATTTATGTGTTGGTTTAGTACATGTGTGTGGTAGTTGCACTTGTGCATCCCATTAAGGTGAAATTTAGTGTTCAAGAGCTGCCAATTTACACGGATTTCAGATCATTGTAGTGGCA
Organism: Isoetes taiwanensis; assembly: GCA_021234155.1. NCBI lineage: Eukaryota > Viridiplantae > Streptophyta > Lycopodiopsida > Isoetales > Isoetaceae > Isoetes > Isoetes taiwanensis. The sequence goes on from JAJEKV010000225.1 coordinate 146,450, forward strand.
TTTAAAAAAAATAGACTACGTGTGGACATGGCATGACCTGCTTGCCTCAGTGGCCTACATAAGGTCCTACTTCCAGGCTTGCCTCCCACATGCTCTGGCTGTTGTCCTATGCAAACCACATGGGTCGAACATGTTGTGGCATCTATCCAGCCTTATTGACTTTCTTGTTGAAATTTTTACTCTGCTTTCCAAGCAATACGTGACCCGGCTTGTTGTTTCTATAGGTAATTTGTATCCTCTGAAACACCTCCTCGCAGTTTTAACTTTTTTTGTAGGTAATGTATGGATATCTGAGTTGTTTTGTATAGTCTTCTAGACTTCTTATTCCATTTCTACTCTTTTTGCAAATAGTGTATGAATCTATGAGTTGTTATGGAGACATTGTGTCACAACACGACCTTTTATATATGGAATAATAATACCTGGATGTTTGTTATACCTTTGTGTTGAGCCATCAATTTATGTCTTTTTTTTACATGCAATGATCTTAGTAGAGTTTTGAATTGTGTGCAGGCCTCCCTTCTTACACAAAGATTCCAAATTATTACCAAGTGTACTTCTAACCTCTCCTAAGGATTCCCCTTTTTACCCTTTTTGCCTTTCACTCATTACGGTCTTTGTTGACCCCTCACCATATAACAATGACTAAACAATGACCATATTCTCCTTATAATTTCAAATTTGTTCTGGCGTTTAAGTCACGTTTTGCATCGTGAAAACTAATTGATTTTGCTTGTGCATAACATTAACATGATACATCTTAACTTGTCCTCTACTAAAAGTTACTTGACCAGATAAATGATTTTATTTTTCTTGGGATCTTACCCTTCTTGCTTTACCTCTAATTTGAACATTGGGCTTAGAGCATGAGTGACTTGTCCATATCAGAATATATATACTTTATATTGTCATTGTTCTACCCATGCAAGAAGTGTCAACATTCTTCCCTCGCTTCCCCTTTTCCCCTCCATTTGTCTTTAGTTTAACTTCTATGTCAAATAATGACGGATGTGTATCCTTGTGGTAAGTCTCATGCTCCTTCATGTCAATACGGACATATCTGCCAAATTGTCTGTCGATTTGCACTTGAAAAACATTAGAGGTTAGATATATAAACTCCAGTAAAGCTCGAATGATGTAAATGTGTTGTGCTAACGTTCACTCACGTTCTTATTTACATTCTCCTCCTCCTATAAGAGACATGAGAGCTTAAAATTTAGTTTCTTGTTTACATGGGCTTGCTCTTCTCTTAGAGAGTGTTTCTCCATGTTCTGCAATTTCTCCACATTATCTTGATCAATTTTCAGCTCTTGAACATGACGTGATTGTGCCAAGCATATCTCTCATATTCCAACTGCTATGGACATAGGAGAGCTCTTTTTTTCATAACACGATTGTTGTATTAAGCTTCTCTCTCATAGTTCTTCACTGTTGTGATCATTATATCCTACACCCGTTATGAAATTCCACCTCAAACACCCTTTTGTTTGGGTGCATATTCATATGAAGGATGACAATTGCATCGAGAGCTAATGAATTGGTATATTCACGAGTTATACTCTATTTTGGGCCATAGACAGTGATCCTCATTTGTGGGGTATGGCCCACAAGTTAGGAAAGAAAGAAAGAAAGAATGATTTTTATCGTCCACTGAGACCAATCAGCCTATGGGACCCAGAAGGAGCGCAGCAAACTTATTACTGTCGGGGTTAAAAAACTGCCGCCCCGAAGGGGTTTCGAGTGAAAAATCGTGGCAGTAATAAGAATGTTGTCAAACTGTACAAGTATACATCATCATGAAATAAATGTATATATACATGTCAAGTGTGTGCTCGAGGACATAGCTGATCTCGCATGTCCATAACCTCCTGAAGGTATGATCCCAGCACCCGTACGGAAGCTGTGTTCAGTGTTACATATAGCGGCTGGCCAGGCCTGACCAACTCAGTATAGCGCATCCAGCTTTGATCATATGCTGGGCAACTTTGAAGGGTATGAGATTCATCCTCAATGACTCCCATTTGGAAGCATTCACATAGCCTGTCCTGGCGTGGCTCACCAACCCATCTGCCCGTCTCAATTCGAAGATGGTGTGCCCCTGTGTGAATGGAGGCAATGAGTCTGCGCCTTTTCATGGGCAAGTGGGTACGCAGGTAGCATTGCGTCGTTCCAATGTGGGATTTATGTGGCGCTGGTAGTGTGTTGTCTTGACCTGTTCAAGGACACTGGCATCCCAAAGCTTGTTGAGGAAGCAAACGTCAAGATATTGCCTCAAGCTATGGCGATCCACCTCTGTTTGCACATGTATGCACATGTCTCCTACACATTCCATCTCGCCAACCATTGAGCTCTCTTTTCCCTCCAACAGGCCTTGAGGCGCTGCGGCCCTATTGTCATGATATAAATTAGGTTAGGGAGACGATCATCGTCTATATTGACCACCTTCTGAAAATAGACAATGTGGTGATCAAGGGCCACCCTCTGAAGAGGCAAAAATCCCGTCTCCTGCAGTAGAATTTGATATGGGACTGTAGACTTCACCCCTAGTGCTCGTACCAAGAAGGCTTTCTGCACCTGCTCCAAGTCATTTCAAGTAGCGAGGGATACTATTGGGCCCCATACTTCAACCCCGTATAAAAGGACAGACTCCACTAAGACCTTGAACAGGTGTGACTGATGGGCCCAATCATATAACTCTGATCTATGACTATTGTTTTGCATTGCATATAGTGCCTTCCAGCCCGCCGTCACTTGTAGCCATATGGATGTGTCCCAGTGCATAGTAGAAAGAAACTCCACTCCCAAATATTTGTATGTGAATGCCACTTCCACGTTATGCCCTCCGTAACTGACGGAGGGGATCCTCGCTGACGTGAGGATGATATGAGAACCACCTTAGTCTTGGCCAGGTTGACGCGCATATCAGTCGCTTGGCAGAATATGTCCAGGGCATCGAGATGTCGTTGCATGTCTGCTGGTGTGTAAGCTAGGAGGTCCATATCATCAACATATATTAACTGCCTGATGATCTGGTGCAAAAGGTGAGCTCCATCGCCCCCATTATCAGCAAACCAACTCTCCAATTGATCAATGTAATGTTGGAGAGAGAGGGCATCCCTGACGAACCCCAATACTACTATCAAATGGGCTTGACGGCTGCAACCGACCCAAGCATCTTTCATATAATCGCATACCTTCGCATTACGCAAATCTCACGAGAACCCCCAAATTGTCTTAATCTTGCCCATAGTTTTTCCCGCAAGCCGCGGTCAAACGCCCGCCATAAAATCCACGAAGCAACAATATTATCCTGACGGCGGTTCCTGCTGTCTTCAACCAGAGTTCGCAACGTGAAGATGTGGTCAATGGTTGAGTGCCGTGGTCTGAATCTTGTCTTGGTGAGGGTCTGCACCGCTGCTGCCTCCGCCTAGGCCATCAACTGCTGCTCGAGAATCCCAACAAGCAGTTTTGCAAACACCGAACTGACCATGATTGTTCAATAATTGGCTGGGCAATGCGGGTCACCTGCCTTATAGATGGTAACAACTCTGCTATTGGTCCACTGCAGTGGAAGCCTTCCTGTAATGCCTTGTTAAACAGGGCGGTCAACACCAGTACTATGTATGGCCTTGCCCACTTAAGCAATTCTGCCTGCATACCATCCAGATCTGGCGCTTTTCCATTGGCAAGACGGTGTAAGTCTTGTTCCACGTCTGAATCTGTGATTTCCAGCACTGGGCCTTCTTGTAGGGGTAATGTTGCCTGTGCACCCTGAGGGTCGTATAGCTGTTGCAAGTATTGCCTCCACTGCTCGGGAGTGATGTTCCCTGTGGGCTGTACTGACTTTCTAAGAACCCTTCGCCAGAAGGTCCAGGGGTGACGTTCTAGGAGGTAAAACATTTCCCTTTGATGCCTGCAATATACCTGGCTTTCTTAGCTTTAAGGAAGACGCGGTACTGTCTGATTGCATGTGGGAGCCAGCGTTTGTGTTCCTTGCACTCTGCATCAAACCATTGATTACGTGGAAAGGTTGTGTTCCTGGAGGTCTGTCACGGGCGGCTTATCCTAAAGCACCTCTCGCCGCAGTCCTAAGCACATCAGTCAGCCGGCCTGGCTGTTGCTCTAGTGTAGGATATTGCAAAATTTTTGCCAGGTCATCTATATGCATTTGGGCATAAGCCTCTGCATGTTCATAATCCAATCGCAGCTGAGGCATGTGAGGAGTTGTTGCACAGGGGATTTGCACAACTTGCCAAGCCAACTTCAAGTAAAGTGGTAAGTGGTCTGAGTCGATCTCTTCATCCTTATTAGATGTTCCCACCTAGAAGTGCTTGATGACAAGCATATCCTGCAAAGGCACCAGCACATAGTCCACGACACTAGATCCTCCTCCCTGGTTTTCCTGTCTACAAGCGCTCTTGTGGGTGGACGGCCACTGTGCCAGTCCATCGCAGATTACCAGGTCAAAGATACCATAGAGCAAAAGCAACTGTCTACCATAGCGGACTCGATTGTCATTTGATGTCCGTGGGCCAAGCTCCTTCTGCGGGGACGCCTTGTTGCAATACATCATCGATGAAGGGATCAAATCTTTATGGGTTATTCTACCGGTGCGTGCATTAAAGTCTTCGAGGAGTATGACACTGCCCAACTGCTTATGTTGCTGTATATCATCATATAAATCGACATAGGGATCCAGCCTATCCACATCCGAGTGGGTGTGATAGAAGTTGCTTTCTGCATGTGGAAAGTAGCAAGCTGCCACAAAAGAGAGGTCTGCTATCTGCAGCTTTTGCACACTCACCCACAGTACCGGTTGTGCTTATGCCGCCTTGAACAAGGAGGTTGGAGCGTGCCAAGGCGTTCGATAGTAGCGAGCAACCCCCATGCCTTGGCTTTCCGTGCAATCATTGAAGATTGAGTAGCACCGGTATCCGGCAAAGTCGCATGATACAGGTGTCTGCATGTTCCCATGTTTCCATGAGGAAGATGAGATCCATGTCCGCGGCAACTGAGTTGAAACTATCTCCTTTCTGCCATGGGAAGCCCCGACAATTCCAGGAGAACATGCGGAGGCACAATTCCTATTTGTTGGGAGGGGTTGCAGGTGGGGATTCAGTGGCGGCAGCAGAAGAGGGGATGGCAGAAGTGGAAGCAGCCTCAGATGTGCGAGCAACAGAAGGTGAGGCAACTAGAGCAGCGCGTGCGGCTGTAGCAGGCGAAGCAGTGACATGGTCAGGGGCTGTTGGAGGGTCTGCAGGATTCGCAACAGCATTTGGCGGCCTGACAATTTGCATTTTGCCCCGAATAAGTCCTCCAGGTCCTCCCCCAGGGATTTCACCATGTTGAAGGCGTATGTTGCAACACCGTGACTGGTTTGGGGTTTTTTTTAATTTGAAGACGTTCGTATATGGACGAAGGCAAATACGGGTTTACCAGCATTTTGCCGTAGGTGGTCCAGAAGGGGGAAGCTGGGCGGGAACTCTCCACCCGTATGATACGCTAGGCAGATCTGACGTTTCCGAGTTCCGGGCACATGTTTAATAGCTTAAGGTTTTATAATAGCTTAAGGTTTTAAGGTTTTATAAGGAGTCACGATTTTAGTTTATTGCAGGCAAGAGATCGCCTGCAGATTTGAAACAGAGGTCGCCATTGCCTTCTCAAGTCTTTCGAGATAGTGATAGACATCCAAGATTTCAATTCGGTCTGTAATTTATTTTTTATCTAATGAAGGTTCTTCGTTTGCAGGTGCAACAAGGTCGATTTAGCTAAAGCTGCTCTGGATTTGCTCTGGGTTGGATTCAAAAGCAAGAGCCAAAGAATCTAAGAAAGTTGAACAAGAAAATGAGAAGTGGGATAAGGAGAAATTTGCAATTCAAAACATGAAAGTGCTGATTGATTGTGAGGTGCTCGAGAATGGTCTTATAGGAGGTATGTTATACAATCTTGAGGAGCTCTATTAGATGTTTTATTTGATTATGTTATGCCTTGCAGGAAGTCTTCCTAACTGGCTTGCGTAGAAAGACTACAAATACAATATATTATCAAATCCTGTCAAAACGTCAATCATGTGGAAAATGAAACGTCCTTGCATAGAAGACTCCCAAACAAGTGTTGCCAGCTCTTGGACGGATGAAGGAGATAAGTGTCCGCAGGTACATGGAAGAAGCTACTGTGGTGATTTGTCAACTAGATGCTTTTTAAGGTCTCAAATGACATGCTCATATTGATGTCACTGCTAAAATATGGCAAATTTAACGATGTTACATACCATAAGTTTGATTCATGGGATATTTGCGTGTTTGCACTGAATGGGAAATGCATTAGCTGCAGAAACTTCTTCCTCTTTCATCACCGAAGTTTAAAGAAAAGAAGTGCGATGTTATGTGATGTAAGACAGCAGTGGTTATCTTTATTTGTCAAAATCTAATGCAGTTTTGCTACTTGAACCTAATTACTTTTCTTTTTCTGATAACATAAATTCCACCTTATATTATTTTCAGACATATTAACTGCGAAATCAAACCACCTGGGAATGTATGAAGCTTGTGTGTGTGACTCATTTGCTCTATTCTGTATATCCTTATTTTTTCATTATGATGTCAGTATAATAACCTGGCAGGTGATTAAACAGCTCTCTTTTGAGGATGTGCACATGGCATATATTCTCCTGGTGTTTCAGGCTGAGGATTTTGTGAATATGGTTGCCAAATACTTATTCCATAGCCATATCTGCAAAGTTCAGGAATGTTATCATGGTTTTACCATTTGTTACCTTGTGAACAAGTTAAAATGGTATCTTCATAAAAGGTAAGCATTTGTTGATGCCTAGTTTATTATATTTAGTTTGAATCTGGAATGTCAACTGTTCAATCAGTGAATGCTGTATTTTGCATATTCTGCGAATATAAATTAGAATTTTTATGATGCTGCAAGTCTGAATGTTTAGAAATATAGCCATAATTTGATTGAGCTAATCGTTCACTTTCAAAAGTATGAACCAAAGGGGATTCAAAATTAAATGTCATTGAATATCTCGGAATGGTGGTTGTGTCTGCAATTCGCATGATATGCGTATTGCTTGATAGGGGCATATTTTGTTTGACACGGTCCATTCTTTTGTCAGAATAGAGTTAGTCTCAGACGGTGCAACATAATTGCTCCATTGGGATAATAAACAAAGAATAACACGAGTATAAAAATGGGGGCAATGGATGGTTACGGCCAAATGTTGAGAAGGTATTTTCTGATAATCCAGGTTTTTATCATATCCGTTATTTTACACAGAGACTAGCAGTTTAATGCTCCAGAAATATTTATGGGTTGTTTCTTACCAGGAAGCCTAGTGAACTCCTTGGAAGCATGTTCCATTAACATCTTCCTAAGAAAGTTCTTAACTTGCGGAACAAAGTTTATACTGAACCTTATAATACGGTTTGGTGGGCCATCTCCCTGCTTGTTGGAACATAAAATAATGAGGTTTTATTCATTGAGATTAAAATAACATGCATGGGCAAATGGGAGAGAGTGAGGGCTATAATAGAATCTAGTTATTAAAAAATGTTGCAGAAAAGTAGCTTCCCAGAATGATTCTTTACAAGCGTCAAATAATGCAATTGTTGCATCATTGATGACTGCGCTCTCCTTGTCATTTGTTGCAACAGATCTTTGTCTTAAACATCAAGTTTAGTTATTTTTCTTTTCATTTATTTCTCTATTTGTATCTGCAGATGCACGAACTTTGTTGGATTGGAGCACAATGGTGCTTTGAATAGGTGAATCATAATTGTAAGGGATGAGCATGTGTTCAAGTTGTTGGTGCACATAGTGTTCTTAATTTTTGCTTGCAAAGGATGGGAACTAAAATATATGCAGTTAGTTGCTTTTGCACAACGCAAGCAGCACATCTTTGTATTTTAGATTCGCATGTAATTGATTATCATCACTTCACAGAATAGACTGAGCAATCAAAATTTGCTTCCCATGTATATAGGAAATCTATCATGCTCCTTGAGAGCAATTTCATCAGTATATTGCTTTGCCATTTCAAAGGATAAATTCATCTCTTGAAACAGCTGAGTGAAAGAGATAAGTTCATATTATAATTGTTACAGTATAATGCAGAATCTTAGCCCAGAGTTGTTTTCTGATCAACACAAAGTTATACATGAAGAAGACTATAGGGATTTGCAGAATCACATGGCGAATCTTAAGCAGGTTGCATATTCATGAGTAAGGGTTTAAAACCTAAGTCTGGTTCTGGTACAAAGGTTAACCTATAGAGATAACCAATATTTCAATGGTTATCTTATGATCGAGGTTTAAAGGTTCAATGGTTCATAAACCTAAGGTTCAATGGTTCGAAAAGCAGTTAAATATAAATCTAAGGTTTCAATGGTTCGGAAGGCAGTTAAATCTCGGTCAAATAAGCAGGAGCCAAGTTTACTGTTCGAACTTAGCATTGAGCGAAACCGACGTACTTGATCGGTGCCAATTCCATGAGAATTGGTGCCTGGTTATAAATAAGATAAGAAGAATAAGATCAATAAGTTGAGCAGTTCATTTGTGCAGGAGGATTCATTTTAATATGAATGCCCGAGCTCTCGGATGTAAATAAGTTCATTAGCTTATAGTTTTCAATATCTACTTTGCATTAGTTGATTCATTGTTTGAAATTGATATATTGCAAAGCATAGATATTAACTAGTGAACTTAGAAGGATAATTTGTGAAAGTTACTAGACATTTATCTTAACTAGATCCTATCAGAGGTATCAGAGCCAGGTTGCTTGAAATGTCTAGTAGATTTGGAGCTGCTCTTCTCAATGGAATTAAAGTTTATGAAGGGCGCCCTGGATTTCAAATCCGGAAAGAACAAATAAAAAATGTTCTTGAAAATGAAAATCTATGGGAATTACTGGATGAAACTAATTCTAGTAATACTAATGGTACAGTGAGCTTGGTTGCAGGAAGAAGGGAGAGTAGCTCTTCTGATGAGGCATCTGCAGCAGAAGGTTTGGGTGCAACTGCAACAAGTAGTATTGGTGGTGGTTTTGTTGGAGCTGACAAAGCAAAACTGAAGGAAGCCTATGCAATCTTAACCAGCAAGGTAGGGGCATCAATTTTACTGAAAGTTAGGGGCAAAACTCCTGGAGAAATTTGGAAATACCTTCTCAAGCATTATGAAGAAAAAAGTTCATCCCAAATTGACATTTTGGATAAAGAGTTAAGGAAGCTCAGACTTAGAGAAGAGGATGATTTGACTAATTTCTTCTCAAGGTTTGATAATGTAGTGGCAGATCTAGAAGGTGCAGGTGTGATAATGATAGATCAACAAAAACTTTTACATGTGGCCAGGGCAATTGGAGAGAACAAGCAGTTAGCCACATTAATCAGGAATGTAGCCAGGAGCAGGGAAAATGCTGAAGAGATGATAAGGACTGAGTTTGAACAAAACAAAATTCTAACTGATGATTATGATGAAAATGTTGAAGTTCTTTATGCAGGTCGATCTAAGTATAAAGGAAGCAGCTCAAATCAAGCAAAATAAAAGGGGAGCATTGGTCCATGTTATCATTGCAAATCACATGGTCACTTAAAGGCTGAATGCCCTAAACTCAAGGATGTTGAATGCTATAACTGTGGTGGCAAAGGTCATTTTGCAAACAGGTGCTCTAGCAGCAAAGGAAGGAGAGGCAAGCCAAATAAAGGAAAAGGAAAGCAAGGAAAGAGTGGTGGAAGCAGGAGCCAGTAGTAAATTTAACCCAAGAAATTGAAGAAGAAAGTAGTGAAGACGATGAGGATGCTGAGGTAAGCAATATTTCTTTTGATATTTCAAGAAAGCAATCTAATGATGCAAATAACATGTTGATTAGATAGTGGAGCAGAGAAAATAGTAACAGGGTCTGCCAAACTTCTTAAAGATGGGAAACATGGGAAAGGAGGCTATATCAGATTAGGGAATGGAGACTTGCAAAAGGTTCAATTTTCAGGAACTCTTGAGTTGTTTGATCTACAAGGAAAAGCAGTTGTCTTAAAGGACGTCTTGTGTGTGTCAACATTAGTAAGAAATTTGATCTCTATCAGCCAGCTTGTGGACATGGGATATACTGTCATATTTGATAGAATGAAATGTACTATTTTGATGCATAATGAAATAAACAACCAAGTGCCATATGTAAATGCAATTATAGGCTCAGATATTAATACTTGGCATCAAAGATTGTGTCATACAAGTAACAAGAACATACTAGCCATGGCAAAACAGGGATTAATTGAGCATTGCCAATTAGAAAATGAAAACAAATTGTGTTATGGCTGTATGGTTGGGAAACATACCAGATTACCATTCAAAAAATCAAATAAGAGAGCTAAAAGAATTTTGGAAGTGGTGCATACAGACTTATGTGGACCTCTTAATGTAAGAGGTATTACAGGTAAAAAATATTTGATTACTTTCATAGATGATTTCAGTCCAAAGGCCAAAGTAAAGTGCTTGAGAACAAAAGACGAAATGTGACGTTCCAGGGGAATATACGCCATAAATACGTATATTCCTGGACTCGTCACCATACAAGTCTACCTTTGTAGCCTTATATACCTTAGAAAGTGGTAATGGGTGCACATCTAAGTTAAATGCTTAACTTAGATAACCTTAAGATAAGGCCCATTTCCACATGGCCTTATCCTATTGGGCAAATCGCCACACGGCCCCACCCCATTGGTGCCACGTGGCATCCCATGTGGACCCTAACCTATATTGGCCCAAACCCTAACCCTAGACCTCTTTTCCTGACCCTAGCACCTGGACACTTATCTACACACTTGAAACCCCGTTTCGAGCATCGTTCGTCGTAGCATAGCCTGGTGTAGCAGCCCCCAAAGTGTGTGCACGATCTTGGAGGGAGCATGGCTTCGACCCCGTCAAGGAGCATGGAGATGCCAGGATTGGGAGGGAGTGCTTCTGGAGCAGGTAGGTGGAGTAGAGTTCATAGTAGTTCATCTGGAAGTTAGCACTCCAGATGGGTTTGTATGTTGTATCTTGAGTAGAGCCATCCTAGAACCCTTGTTGAACATCTTGAACCCTAATCAAGAAACCCTAACTGTAAGTTAGATGTGTATGATTAGGTTAAGATGTTCTTATGATGATTATCATGTTATGATGCTATGTGATCTTGGTTGATCATGTTTGCTCCTCTTGTATTGGGAAGGGGTGTAGAGAACTAGTAGCCATTATGTAGTATGCTCATAGTTAGATCCCTTAGTTCCTATTATTATGCGGCCTGTGCATAGGAACCCACCGGGCTATGGAAGCTATGATGTGACTCAGCACTACACAACGGGGCTAGAGGCAATGCGGAGGGAGGATCCTGGCGGCGTGGCTCTTGGGGATCCCATAGTGGGCTAGGCTTATGGTCGGTCACTTTGTGTGGGCCGGGCATGGGTCCGACACCTCCTGGGGCAATGGTGTCGCCCTGCCTCTCAAGAGTTGCAAGTGTTGGCTTGGCTCTTGTTTTGGGAGGTTAAGTCGGGGACGAATCGTGTGTCGCCACGATTCTCTAGCCGCCCGTGGAACCTCTAGACCCCGGGAAGGGGAGATGCAACCCTTCTGCCTCGGACGGACCCGAGGGAGATGCAGCTGGAGTAGTCCCAGATGGGTGATGCCATGGGATTGCGTGATCAGGAAGGCTAGAGTCATGCCAGAGCTTGGTCTAGCCCATCTGCAAAGTATGCACAGGAGGGGCGGATGGAATGGTCAACCCTAGCCATTGTCTATAGCCAGCCCCGCCATTGTTATGACTCGGTCTGCTCTATCTTGAGACCTAGCCAGTCAGTCGACCTCCTTATAAGTCGGAGCCACGGGTAGGAGTTCTCATGTTTTATGGCATATGATTATCTTCTTTGTAGTTATGGATATGTGGATGGGCTACCCTTCGAGGTAGCATGATGTATTATTATTGCTAGTTCTGACAATGTTTATGCTTCCGTTGTGATAGGAGCCCATAGGGGAAGGGCGTGCAAGACATCTTCGTGTCCCCTTCCCGCACTACGGTGATTCCAGAGTGCGGGAGAGACGGAGGGCCCGTGCGGTCGAAGGACCGGATGGGGGATTTCCTACGGAGTGTACGGCTGGGAGCCGTATATTTAGTAGGGAGCGTCACAATGGTATCAGAGCAATGCTCTTGGTTGACCAAGAACTAACACTGACCATATCCTTGAAAGTAGTCTAACAGACCTAATAGAGTGCGAAATGAAAATTTCCACCATGGAACCTCAAAAATAGGGAAAAAAAATTCTCCTAGGTAGTAGGTCCGTGAGAATAGGCTAAGTTGTTAGATGAAGGAAAAAGAATGAGTCAAATTAACATTCTAGTAAAATTGGAGTGAAAATTATGAACCAGCATCAGATTTCACCTAAAAAGGGTCGAAGAATCGTGCCAATCCGAGACCTGGGTAAAAAATGGCGCAAATTCATAATTAACACTTCAAACCATTAGGAAAAATTCGAAATTATAATATAATACAGTATTAAGTATATACTAATAATTAAGTATATTGGAGTAATTAATGGGGGGGGCGGAGCACCACCAAGAGCAGCAGCAGCAAACCCAGACTTAGCAGGCAGGCCCTTCTTCAAGCAAGAAGAAGGGGAAGGAGAAAGTGAAGGAGTGGCCGGAGGACAGGGCAGCACGAAAGAAAAGGGAAAGGGAGCAAAAGGAGAAGGAGAGGAGGAAGAAGGCGAGGAGGGATAGGCCACGGGGGACCGTGACCATTGAAGAACCTCGCCCACGCGAGGAGGCGGACGAAGAAGAGGAGGAGAATGCAGAGGAAGAGCAGGACGTTGGGGAACCCTCAGACCCCAACGCACGCCCACCCTACCCTAAGTGGCCCAAGCCACCTAAGGTAGTGAAGAAGCAGAAGGTGGGCGAGCGTGAATTCAGCTCGGCGTGATCGCTGAATTCAAGCGAGAATGAAGGTGTACGAGAGTACCTCGTAATTTGGGACGAGGTATAATGATTGGTACTGTAAGCAGAACGTGGAGAAGTTCATCAAGGGAGGCAGGCCGAAGAACCAGCCGAAGCCGCCGCCACCCAGGCCAGAGAAGCCAAAGAAGGTCCACCACGGACCTAACTCCCGGCACGCTCGGGTGTTCAGGGAGATTAGGCACTTTCAACAGTGCACTAATCTTCTAATAAGGAAGGCGCCATTCGAACGCCTTCTTCGGGAAGTAATGCAGGAGTTCCGGACGGACTATAGGTTTACACCCCTAACCACCCGGGCCCTGCAAGAGGCATCAGAGGCAGAGCTAATCCAGCTCTTCGAGGAGGGAAATCTTTGCGCCATCCATGCCAAGCGGGTAACTGTTATGCCCAAGGACCTGCACTTGGCACGGAGGATCCGCAAAGAGAGGCTAAGGGTACATTCGCACCCGCGGTCAAGTTAAGTTAAAATATGGTTTTTAACTAAATTTACATTCACACCACTAGTTAAGTTAGCATATAGTTAAGAATTTAGTTAACTTTTTTAACCAAAAACACTAACTAAACTTGACTTCGCACCTTGTTCAGTTAAGTTAGCAAAATTAACTAAAAGTTAACTAAATTAAAAATTAGCACTAAAAGTTAAATGACCTCATAGAGGTCACTTTAAGCTTAGTTAAATGTGCTTATTATTTTTTATGCCTTTGGCTAACTTAACTAGACATGTTCGAAAGCATTTAGTTAGCTAGTTAAGTTATTTTTTAACCAAATTTTTTAACTAAACGAGTGCGAAATAGTTTTTCGTTAAGTTAGCCTAACTAAAATTTTTTTAGCTAGCTTTGGTGTGAAGGCAATCACTCGGTTAGTGTTAACTTAACTTAATGGTAAAAGTTAACTTAACTAAACTTAACCATGGGTGCGAATAGACCCTAAGACCTCAAGTTTTTGTAATTTTCTTGAAATTAAAGTTTTCCAGTATAAATTGACTTTTCTTCATATATATAAGTTCTTTTTCCTCTGTCAATTGATTGTATTATGGTAAGAAAATGTAAGTAACTAAGTTAGATTGTAGTAGAATTCTTTGTATAATGCTTAGAATGCTTATAATAGGTTAAGTAGCATAAAGTATTAGCACACAAAAATCAACTTTGCTTCAAAAAAAAAATGGCAAACCGGGTGAGTCCGCGCCGATTGGCCTGCTCGCGAACGCGAGGAGCATTTTTCAGCGCTTGAACCCACCCGGTATGTAGCGATTCGAGCAAAAAATTGATCCAAAATTTGTGCTAAAAGTTAGTAAATTGCTTAGAATTTGCCTAGGAACCCGGTTTAGGACCAAATTTCAGCAAAAATCATCTAAAATTGGCAAAATTCAGCTGACCCGGATGAGTCGCCCGATTAGCCCTAGCGTTACTTAGCAGAAGCGATTTCCATGAACCCACCCGGTTGCTTTGAAATTCCACTTCTACATGCTCTTTTTGCTTGAAATAAGTTGCTAGCTAGGTTAGAATTGATCCGATTAGGCATATTAGTATCTTGCAATTCCTAGAAATGCTAAATTATCCCCCAAAGCAGCCCAACCGGGTGAGTCCGCGCCGATTGGCCCTGCGTTCGCAACGCAGAGCAATTTCGCGTGAACCCACTCGGGTAGACCCTTTTTGGCTTGGATTGGCCAAATTTGACCCAACAAACGGCCATGTAGTGTTCTTTGCCTTGTTTTGCTTAGATTTGCACTTCATGGTACTTCAATTGGAGATCCATAGCCTTAGAACAAAAGTCTGTTCCATCAAGAACCCTTGTGCACAGAACCCGAGGCAAACCATAGTCTATAAAAGGGGGTCTCATTTACCATTTTCCCTTCACCAAAACTGCTCTTGTCATCTTAGGCGATTTTCCAAGCTTCCACCAATCTTTCCAAGTCATTTTCTATACCTACCTCTGCTCAATGGCACCCAACGGCTTTGTTAGATTGTATGATGCTGCCAACCACATCCATGACTTTCCTGCTGAACAGACCTTCCAGGTGTTCGACCATCTCTTCGATCTCCACACAACCTTGACCAGGACACCCTTTTATACTGATATCATTTGCCAATATGATCAACAGATCCTACACTGGGAAGTTAGCTTGCCGCCTAGGGGAGGGAAATGGGTATCCCTAGATTCGCTTAGCCAAGCCTTAGGAAGGGAGATGGGAGAATCCAAGGGCAAGAACCAGCTGTGGGATAGGACAAGAACCATGCCCGACTACATGACCTGCAAGCATAATAGGCATAGATATCTCTTAGCCCATGCAGCCCTCGCTCTATTCATGCAGTATAAGTTAGTCAATAGGGTGGGAGAACCTTCCATTCAGCCTTTGGACCTAGCACCACTCGACACTCGAAGGGACCAAAGCCACATTCACGAGATCGAGTCCTCGGAGTATATGTTCCATGGCATGACAACAGAGATACCAGCATTACAAATTGAGCAAGACTACGAGCAGCTAGGGGAAGAAAACCCAGGGTGGGAAAGCAGAGAGGCGATGAGGATCAAGAGGCGCATAGCCAGCCACGACGAGGAAATCAGGCGGGCCTATGAGCCACCAATCGGCATCACAGCCCTATTATCAATAGTCATCGATGGAGAGGAGTACATCTTGGCAAACGACATCCTCAACCTTCCTTACTGCCAAGAAGAAGGGCTTAGAATCGACGAGCTCTTAGGCTTGATCGCAAAGGAGCAGCAAAGCGACTTCATCAACTACTCCTATCAGGAAATCCCAAGGGAGCTAGCAGAGCGGCACTCTTACGCCGGGGAGACAATGTCAGATATAGCAGCCTATGAGCAGATAAGGGAGATGTATCGACAACAGGAACCAATCATCCCAGAGGAGGAGTTTCAAGAAATACAAAGAGCAGGTTGTACAAACCAGGTAGAGGTCCAAGCTCCAGCCGAACAGTCCGTTCTAGGAGTATGCGGGAGGCATCCAGTAGCATCAACCTGGAGAACGCAACTACCATGTGGAGGGATCATGAAGACCTCTTGGCACTAGACGTCTATGGCGGGGCAGCTCAAAGGAAGGGCACAAGGCATAGGCAAGGGTAATGCGCTCCGCTACTATCTGCCAGTCCTCAGTCAAGGGCAGATGATAGTCTTTCACAAGGAGTTCAGCCCACGAGGGGAAGAGTCCGTGGCGCTCCTCATAGCGCTCTCTGGCTTTCGGGCAGCACGCTAAGCTAAGCAGCCATACGAATCATATCATTCTCTTCAAAAGATCCGTGGCACTCCACTGCCTCGACTTTGCCAGAGGCCACCTCAGAGACGCGACATTGACAGTAGTGGCGGCAACGGCACCAGAACTCCCGGCACCTGAAATGGCTCGAGCACTCGAAGGGGGATCTTCCAGGAACATCTTGCGCAACCTCGGCAAAGGCCTTCGGCTTAGGGACGTCAAGAGTTTCTTCAAATTGACGAAGGGCCATCGAAGATAAATAATTTCTGTTTTTTCTAATCTTCTAAATTGTATTGAATGTCTTCATTTCTATGTACTATCATGTATTTTATATTAATGTGTAACTTTTATATATTAATGGCTATAAATTGTCCTTAACTTATAAGTGCAATTTTGACATGATTTCTTTTATGCTTAACAATAATTCACTTGTAAATAAGGATGAACAATGTATAACTTAAATAACAAGCATTCATAACTAATACTTGCAGCAAGGAACATCGGCTCAGGGTCTCAAGGCCAGGGCCGGCAGCACCAATGGGTACCTAGAAACTTGTTTGGATGAATGACGGTGGAAACAATTAATGCAAGGCTCACGCAGATGAGGAACCAGATGCATCAGCTGATTCACTGGGCAACCCCATTGATGAACGCTCAGGAATATGGACCTGCACCACCACCTCCACCACCACTACCTGCCCAAGGCATTGAGGAGGCTTCACAGCCGAAAGGGGAAGAGAATCAAGGAAATGTCAGGGACAGGAAGAGAAAAAGGAGAAGCAGAAAGAGCCCAACACCATCCAGCTCTAGTGTATCAGACACCTCTGGCAGCCAGACGTGTAGCAGTTCCGAGGATGAGTCAGATGCATCACGGGGTAGGAAAAAGAACAGGAAAGCAGATGATTATCAGAAGAAAGTGGACAGTGCCATGAGTAATGTTTGGAAGACAAGGAAGCTTGGCCAATTTTCAGGGAAAGACATGTCAGGCATGGAGGCAAATGCTTGGCTTGATGAGATGGAGGAATTTGGGAATTCCTATGGCATAAAAGACAAAGACATAGGCAAGGTTGCAACAGCCAATATGATAGGAGGAAAGGGTATGCTAAGTCTAATAAGTTGAGACGAAACAGCTGCAGATTCAAGACCTTCAGTAAAGCTTTCCGCAAACATTACGTGCCGAGGTCTCACACTAGCAGGCAGATCCAGCAATTCTACAGGCTAGACCAGGGGAACCTATCAGTAGCCAAGTACACAGAGGAATTTATGAGGCTAAGGCTCAATGTGCCCAGGATCACAGAGAGACAAGCGGTCGAGGGTTGCTCAACAGTAACATCAAAAGGTTAGTTCGAGCAATTAATCCAAGAACAATCGAGGAGGCCGAAGACAAGGCCTTAACTCTGGAAGAAGCCCCAGTCACTCCAGTGCAGAAACAGTTACCATTCAAGGGTAAAAGGGCAGTATCAAGGGCAGCATCAGAATAAGCAATCAGCAACTACGCCAACCGGAGGCCAACAGCAAGGGAAAGCTCAGGGAAAACCCTTTGGAGATCGTAGGCCACAAAATGGATCAGGGGGCAGTTCTCTCAAGCGTCTTTTAGACAACCTGCCAAAGGAAAAGAGGCAGGAATGCATTGAAAAGAAGTTGTGCTTTAGGTGCTTTAGGTGCTTTAGGCAGCTTTTGCAGAACTTGCAGATTGGGAGTCACCAGCCGAAGGAGACGACGAAGAGGACGACCAGCAGGAAGCGCAAGATTTCATAGAGAAGCCAAGGCCAGTTAGCATGGCAAACGGTGCCATTCGCCACACTAAGGGGAGAAGGATCACGTTTGACATAGACCTTAGTGGAAGCAAGTGGCCGATGGGGGCAGAGGTCATGGATATTGGAAAGTATGACCTTATAGTAGGAATGGAGTTCCTAAAGCCAGTTAAAGCGATGATTGACTACGAACGCAACGAGATCTCCATGATGGCGCCTGACGGCAACAGATTCATAGTAAAAGGTAAGAAGGTAGCTTCTCCTATGCAGTGCATTTCTATGAAGCAGCTAAGGAAAAGTATAATAAGAAATAAGGTGGAGTATATTCTGAGGTTAGAGGCAATTGAACCAACTAAAGAGAAGGGAAGTGACCTAAGTGGGAATCAGTTGCCCAAGCCAGTAGCAAGGCTCATTAGGGAGTTCAATGATGTATTTTCGGATCAAATCGGTCAGCTACCACCTTATAGGGGTGTAGAGTGTGAAATCACACTAGCTCTAGATGCTAAGCCTACCAGCAAGGCACCTTATAGGATGAGCACCCCGGAGTTGATTGAGCTCAAGAAGCAGCTGCAGGAATTGCTTGACCTTGAATTTATTAGAGCAAGTGTGTCTCCTTTTGGAGCACCCATACTCTTCGTGAAGAAGAAAGACGGGAGTCTAAGAATGTGCATAGATTATCGCCAGCTCAACAAGCAGACGATAAAGAATAAGTATGCTCTGCCAAGGGCAGATGATTTGATGGATCAGCTCCAAGGAGCGAAAGTTTTCTCTAAGATTGACTTAAGGTCAGGCTACCACCAAATAAGGATAAAGGAAGAAGATATCCATAAGACCACCTTTGAACGCTTGCAGACGGGCATTTGAGTTTACGGTAATGCCCTTTGGCTTATCGAATGCCCCGGCAACTTTCATGCGTCTCATGAACGACATCTTCAAGGAGTTCTTAGATGAGTTTGTTATTGTTTTCTTCGACGACATTCTAGTCTACCGCAAGTCCATTGAAGATCATTGTCAGCAATTGAGAAGAGTGTTGGAAAAGTTGAGACGGCATCAGTTGTATGGGAAGCTCTCCAAATGCCACTTCGCTACCGAAAGATTGGAGTACTTGGGCCACGTGATATCAGAGGAAGGGATCTCCACCGACCTCGCAAAGATTGAAGCAGTAGTTGATTGGCCAGCTCTAAAGAATGTGGCAGAAGTGAGGAGCTTTCTAGGTCTGGCAGGATACTATAGGAAGTTCGTAAAGGACTTCGCTAAGTGGGCGTTCCCCTTGACGGACCTCACTAAGAGTGTTAAGGTGAAAGATTGGAGAACACATTGGCTAGAAAATGTTCAAGCTTCATTTGAAAAGCTTAAGGAAGCCTTAACAACAGCAACAATGCTAATTCTGCAGCGTTATCCAACCCATGATCAGGAACTTTTAGCTATTGTGAGAGCTCTTCGTATTTGGAGGCATTATTTACTTGAAAGGAAATTTCAGTTAGATACTGATCACCAGAGCCTCCAATACATCTTTACCCAACCACTCCTCAATCTAAGGCAAAGGAGGTGGATGGAATTCCTTGAAGAGTATGATTTCGAGATTGCTAAGCTGAATGTGGTTGCTGATGCTCTCTCCAGGAGACCCCTTGAGACGAGAACACATTGTAATGCCATATCAACTCTTTCGAGTGGGTATGGCAAGAAAATTGAGGAAACATTGCCATCCGATGGTGATTTCAAGGAGGTATGGGCAAGCCTCTCTAAGGAGGCTAGAACAGATAAGGAACGGGAAGCCTTCAAACATTATAGGAAGGAAGGCAACCTGTTGTACCATAAAGATAAGTTGTGTGTGCCCGAATCGTCAGGCGTAAGGAAGTTAATTCTTCAAGACACACACAACAGCCCAATAGCAGGGCATGCGGGGTTTATGAAGATGTATTTTAAGATTCGAAGTAGCTATTTCTGGCCGGGAATGAAGAAACAGATAGCCAGATATATTCGGGAATGCCAATTGTGCCAGCAGACCAAGGCAGAGCAGCTTCGAATTCCGGGAGCCTTGGAACCTTTAGCATTGCCAAATGCAAAGTGGAAAGTAATAAGCATGGATTTTATCACAGGACTTCCTAGAACTCTACGAGGCAAAGATGCACTAATGGTGGTCGTAGACAAATTATCTAAGATGGCACACTTCGTGCCTTGCAAAACTACGGACACAGCCTTAGACACTGCCGTTCTATTTGTAAAGGAGATTTTCAGACTCCACGGCATGTCTCGAGAGATAATATCAGATAGGGATTCCAAATTCATGAGTGCATTCTGGCAAGATTTATTTGCCACAATCTAGACCAAGCTCTCGATGAACACGGCCTACCATCCTCAGACGGATGGCCAGACGGAGCGGACGAATCGCATCATCGAAGATATGCTCAGAAGTTATGTATGGAATAAGCAATCCAAGTGGGATGATTTCATCCACTTGGTAGAATTCGCCTACAATAGTACGAAGCAGGAGTCATCGCAGATGTCTCCCTTCATGATCAACTACGGGTACCAGTGCCTAACCCCGGATACTTGGCACAATCCTGTGTCAAAGGTAGAAGTATCCCAGCAAATGCTAGGAGATATGCATCAGTTAGTTGAAGAAGTAAGGGGGTACCTTCTAGCAGTAAGAAGTCGGCAGAAGAGTGTAGCCGACAGGCACAGGACCGTAAGAGAGTTCAAGGTGGGTGACAAGGTATGGTTGAAGATCAAGGTGAAGCAAGCTAAGCTTCGGATTGGAAATTGTAAGAAGCTCGCCCCTAGGTGGGCCGGACCCTTTTAAGATTTTGGAGAAAGTAGGCTCTCAAGCTTACAAGTTGGATCTCTTGGCGCACCTCAAAGTCCACAAGGTCTTCCATGTGAGCTTATTGAAAAGGCACAACCCAAACCCTGAGGAGGTTTTGGATACTCCAACTTTGTTGGAAATGATGGAAGAGCAAGTTGAAATTGTGCCGGAATTGCTTCTTGATAAGTGATTCAAGAAGACAAGGAGGTCCCAGTTCCTCCATTATTTAGTCAAGTGGAAACACTTGCCCGTGGAAGCCGCGACATGGGTATTGAAGCAGGATTTGGAGAAGCAATACCCGGACTTCATGAAGGAGTTTGATGGGCGAGTCGTCTCCGACTTGGTCGTCACCGACTTGCCAGGAGGTTAGCTTAGTATGTTCTTAGTTAGCCTTAGCTCTGGCATATGTATTCTAGCTAGTGGAATGCATATGCCAGAATCTTGGAACGTGTAGGCGATGATGAGATACGCCTTTAAGGCATTCTCTAGGCCAACATGCACCAAGGGGTGCGCATGACCAATAGGGTCATGCGAGAGTGGAAGTGAGGCATGGTGGGCGATGATGGGACATCTGTCGGATGCTCTCTATGCCACGATGCGGGGCTCGCACACCTGACCATAGGGGGCCATGGTGAAGGTTAAAGTGATCATACGCGATGATGGGATCGTGAGACGTTCCCTAGCTTGAAACCCTTGGGGGTATGATGCACTGGGAGTACTCGGCACCAGGTAACCGAGTACAAGGTAGCACTTGATCATGGGCAATGATAGGATCATCTTAAATGGTCCTTAAGCTCAAATCCGAAAGGGCCATGATCGAGTGCAAGGTAGTAGGGTAACCTTGAGCTAGTAGTTTGGCTCAAGGAGGTAGGTAAGGGGGTGGTCCCCTAAAACCACAAATTTATTAACTAAACTAACGTAATGCCATGATTCTATTGCAATAGCAATAGAATCGACATTCCTTGGATGGGGACGCCCTATCTTGCTCTCCTATTTATACCGCCTTCTTCTTCATTTCCAGCCATCGGCGTTCTTTTGAGCTCCTTTCTATTCTGCTCATTTTTGGCTCCGTCTATCACCCAAAACCAGATTTCCTACTATGCTCTACCTATCACCCCAAACCGGATTATTATGCGGATTGGTGTGTTTGATCTAATCGTTTGATTGGATTGCATGATACGGTGGTGGATGCGGCTTGGTCCTTTGCTGCACACAGATGGTTTTGGGCTCTCCAACAGCTGGTCGTTGGTTTTCAAGGATCTGCCCCCACTGGTGAGTGTCTCCTTCTCGATTTTCCAGTTTGTTTTTGGATGCATAGGTCTCGATGGTTTGGGTTTGCTTTGTGGTTCTACATAGATTTTCTTCCTTCCTTTCCCTCTTTGTTTCGCCTTCTTTTTGCAGGTGACGTGACGAACTGGCTGCTTACCATACGCATATCTTTGGTTGCGAGTTTCTTTTGGATCGGTTGCTGTTGGCTTCCCCTTTTCTCCTCTCTCCATCTTGTTTTCTGCTTGCTACAACGTGCAATTTTGGGCTGTTTGCTCGGATCTTCCTTCTGCGATATATTCTGGCAGTGGGATGAGCTTCGGCCTTCCCTTGCCAGCAAATCATATTGCTCTTGCTTCAATTTTTTCTTGAATCTGTATGCTTTCTGAATTTTCGGTTCCCTCTCCATCATTTCGTTTGTTCGACTTGGTTGGGTTTCATGGCTTTCCTCGTGCCTCCATAGCCCGATCTCTGTGAATTTTGGGGTTGGGGCGTATTTGTTTGCGACTCCCTCATTCGAATCATCGGCGGCCCTATCCCCAAGCTGTTCTTCCCTAGCCCGGAGGCCTGCCACCGCCTGGGCCCACCCCATTTGTCACAAGTATTTTTTGGGGGATAATGGGGGTCGGTGCCCCTTGTCCTCCCTTAGCTTGAGGATACCGGGTCCCTGTAGCCCCTTCTTTGCTTTGAAGGTTTGTTATTTTTTCTCCAGGTTTGCCATGTTTTTTGGTCTCGCATTCTCGAATTGGTTCCCTTGTTCTTTTACTCTTTTAGTGTTTGCTCTATGTTCTCCATGCTTATCCATGTCCTTTTCTTCTCCGAGAGGTTTTTGCATTTTTTCACGTAGCTATATCCAAGCATCAGGGTTGGTTCTAGACATCGTGAGGTACTCTTGCATCTAGAGCACTATAAGTTTTTCCGTTTTGATGTACTTTTTGTTTATGAGGTTTGTAGATCATTTAATTCTTGCATTTTGGTCATTCCCTTCATGCCAAGTTTTTCGCCTAAGTGTGGGCGGTTTAGAATACCTCATAAGGGATTCAGATAAGGTATTCCTTCTAGCTTCTTCTTGTTTGAAAGCTAAGATTAGGAACTGATTGCAGTAGTCGTGGTGCCAGCAACGATCTCCTTAATTTTTTGGTTCGGGGACACCGATCTGGGTATCCCGATTTCAAGTTAATTTAAGTTGTTTGGTGATTTTTTACTAATGATCTTTTAGTATGGTCGCTAGGTTGCGCGATTTCAATCTCTGATTGCGGGTGCTGGCTCTCTCCAATTGCCTCGTTTTTCCATTTTCCTCGAGTTTTCTGATTTAATATTGCGCTTTGCATACTTTTTGTTCCTTGTAAAACATGCATATACAGGCTAAACTTCTTCGAGTTTTCACTATTACTGTTGCACATATTCATATGTCATGCTCCATGCTAGAGATGCATATGCATGATAAAGTTTTTTCGGTTTCTGATTTTCCATGCTTTAGGCTTCTTGTAAGATTTGCATATGCATGCTCCGTTTCTATTTGCTCTGAGGGTGTGGTCTTTATCGTATGCGTAGTGACATCCTAGATGCCCTTCTCTAGGTGAGTACAGGCTCTTGCTGAATTTTGCTTCATGAAGTTTTGTTTCCTTTCTTACCTATGTTATTCAGAAGGTGTTCAATTTTAAGGTGCCAGTATGCCCCATGGAGCAACTTTCAACTTAATTGTGTATAGCTTTGTGTACACCCTAGGAATGTTTTTCTCCCCTTGTTCCATGGTTCTCGATATACTTATTTGCTTGCTTTCTTAGAGCGAGTATGTTTTTTCCCATTCTAGGCCATGTTGCGTGTATGAGGAGTGATTGCAATTCATATGGCTGTTTAGGAAGTTGCTTAAAAGATTGTTAGTAAGTAGTCGTGTAACTGCCTCAATTTTTTGGAGACATGTTATGACAACTATGGTGCTACACATAAGGGTGAACCTTGCACCTTATCGATCACCGACATATCCTCACTCTATTGTTTCTAGGTCGGAGCAAGGCGACATTTGCGTTTGTATGGTTTGGTTCTTCAGAGCACCATCACTTTTCATATGTTTGCATGCATAATTTGTTTGTTCTGCATTTTTTCGTTTTTTTTAGGTCTCTACTAACGTTTGCTCGCATTTCATGCGTGTATAATTTTGTTTTCTAAGTTCATTCTCTCTTATTCGTCGAATCGTTGGTCGTATTTTTAGGATCATCTATCATGCGCCATTACCAATCCTTTGGTCCTATTGCATTCGAAGGTCCATTTGAGTTGCTTCCTCCAGGAGACAGATGCCAAGAGGTCCTAGACAGCATATACACAAGGCCAGGTTTCTGGGAGTTCTACAAGTTGCCTACTTCCTGGAGCGCTAGATTGTGCGATCATCTCAAGATAACCATTACTGTTGAAGTTTAGCTTGTTGTGCCATGGCTCCAGTCGCATCTTTACTTCAATTGGACTTCTATCTTTTTCAGGTGCCCTTTGTGCTTATTTTCAAGTTGTTCATATTTGGTTCCATTGTTCTTCTTTCTCATAAGTCTCGTTTGTTCTATGGTTAAGTTTCTTTTACTGCTCCATCGGCTCCAATATGCTTCTTCAATGTTATCAATCCTATAGATATGTTGGTCTTTTTGGCTGTGTCGCTCCTTTTAGGCGTAGTTTTGGCACTGGTCTTGTGATGTGGGCTCTTGAATGTTTTGTTTATCATCTTTCGGCTTTGTGCTTTTTGACGGGTTGTCCTACCCTTTAATATTTTTGTCAAACTTTTTCTTCTTGAAATGCGCTCTTTGCAGGTTTATTATTTCACTTTTTGTCTTTTTAAGTTTTCATATTGTCTTTGTTCTTCTGTGTATAGTTCGATGTCATATAGTTTGTGCTCAAGCATGTTTATTTATTGCCTCACAATAGAGTTTAATAGGCAGAGCATGGTTACTTTTATTTGCTAGCAAGATTGATATGCGATTTGATCAGTCCTTTCGGTTATGATATGCATTAATTATGATAGCCCTCTAGTGGTTCCGAGGGTGCCATGTTTTTTCTTGCTTTATTTCCGGTGGTTCCTTTTTTGTCCAACTACCTTGGTGCTGGCTCTCTCCAATTGCCTCGTTTTTACGTTTTCCTCGAGTTTTCTGATTTAATATTGCGCTTTGCATACTTTTTGTTCCTTGTAAAACATGCATATACAGGCTAAACTTCTTCGAGTTTTCACTATTACTGTTGCACATATTCATATGTTATGCTCCATGCTAGAGATGCATATGCATGATAAAGTTTTTTCGGTTTCTGATTTTCCATGCTTTAGGCTTCTTGTAAGATTTGCATATGCATGCTCCGTTTCTATTTGCTCTGGGGGTGTGGTCTTTTTCGTATGCGTAGTGACATCCTAGATGCCCTTCTCTAGGTGAGTACTCTTGCTGAATTTTGCTTCATGAAGTTTTGTTTCCTTTCTTACCTATGTTATTCAGAAGGTGTTCAATTTTAAGGTGCCAGTATGCCCCATGGAGCAACTTTCAACTTAATTGTGTCTAGCTTTGTGTACACCCTAGGAATGTTTTTCTCCCCTTGTTCCATGGTTCTCGATATACTTATTTGCTTGCTTTCTTAGAGCGAGTATGTTTTTTCCCATTCTAGGCCATGTTGCGTGTATGAGGAGTGATTGCAATTCATATGGCTGTTTAGGAAGTTGCTTAAAAGATTGTTAGTAAGTAGTCGTGTAACTGCCTCAATTTTTTGGAGACATGTTATGACAACTATGGTGCTACACATAAGGGTGAACCTTGCACCTTATCGATCACCGACATATGCTCACTCTATTGTTTCTAGGTCGGAGCAAGGCGACATTTGCGTTTGTATGGTTTGGTTCTTCAGAGCACCATCACTTTTCATATGTTTGCATGCATAATTTGTTTGTTCTGCATTTTTTCGTTTTTTTAGGTCTCTACTAACGTTTGCTCGCATTTCATGCGTGTATAATTTTGTTTCTAAGTTCATTCTCTCTTATTCGTCGAATCGTTGGTCGTATTTTTAGGATCATCTATCATGCGCCATTACCAATCCTTTGGTCCTATTGCATTCGAAGGTCCATTTGAGTTGCTTCCTCTAGGAGACAGATGCCCAGAGATCCTAGACAGCATATACACAAGGCCAGGTTTCTGGGAGTTCTACAAGTTGCCTACTTCCTGGAGCGCTAGATTGTGCGATCATCTCAAGATAACCATTACTGGTGAAGTTTAGCTTGTTGTGCCATGGCTCCAGTCGCATCTTTACTTCAATTGGACTTCTATCTTTTTCAGGTGCCCTTTGTGCTTATTTTCAAGTTGTTCATATTTGGTTCCATTGTTCTTCTTTCTCATAAGTCTCGTTTGTTCTATGGTTAAGTTTCTTTTACTGCTCCATCGGCTCCAATATGCGTCTTCAATGTTATCAATCCTATAGATATGTTGGTCTTTTTGGCTGTGTCGCTCCTTTTAGGCGTAGTTTTGGCACTGGTCTTGTGATGTGGGCTCTTGAATGTTTTGTTTATCATCTTTCGGCTTTGTGCTTTTTGACGGGTTGTCCTACCCTTTAATATTTTTGTCAAACTTTTTCTTCTTGAGATGCGCTCTTTGCAGGTTTATTATTTCACTTTTTGTCTTTTTAAGTTTTCATATTGTCTTTGTTCTTCTGTGTATAGTTCGATGTCATATAGTTTGTGCTCAAGCATGTTTATTTATTGCCTCACAATAGAGTTTAATAGGCAGAGCATGGTTACTTTTATTTGCTAGCAAGATTGATATGCGATTTGATCAGTCCTTTCGGTTATGATATGCGTTAATTATGATAGCCCTCTAGTGGTTCCGAGGGTGCCATGTTTTTTCTTGCTTTATTTCCGGTGGTTCCTTTTTTGTCCAACTACCTTATTTCATGTTGGTTCATCTTTCGTCGCTTGTCTAGTCTCATTGATCACCTTAAACACTGCTCTGTCGTTTCATTTGGTGACTTTGTTATTTTCATATCCTCTTGTCGTTGTGATATTCGTTGAATTTGTCTGCGATGTTCTGACTCATTGTCCCATTACTACGATGGCTTTCCTGCTCAGCTTGATATATTTCCTAGTTTTAATCCGATTCTTTGTTCTTTCTTTGTCTCGAGTTGGTTCCTTTTATTTGTTTTTATATATTAACTTCCCATTGCCTCTTTTATCCCACTTATTTCTTGTTTTTTACTGTGCATGTCTCATTTGTCCGCTCTTGTTAATTTATCTTTTCTCTGTTTTTCACATATTTTTAGTTCCTTTCTTGTTCTTTTTTAGGTTCTTGTTTGTGTTTCCTTTGTCAGTTAATCTTAGATTCTCATTTGGTGCTTTTTAGTTCAATTTTTTGTTTGTTTTTTGTTTTACTTCAATTTTTTGTTTACTTCGCTCTTTGTATTTTAGTGTTAGTGTCTCTTTTAGCTTTTTAAGTTCATTCTTAGGCATTTTTTCTATGTACCGCCTTTGCTCCATATATTCATCAAGATCCTTTCTAGTTCACACTCCTTCATTTATTCTTTAACCTCTTAAATCGCCTTGGGTCCTTTCTTTATTTACCTAGTGAGAGGGTCGTGATTTGTCCTTTCAATTTAGTTTAACGTCTTGAAACGACTTGGCTCATTTGCTCCTATTTGTTTTGTCTGGCCCCTATTTGTATTTGGCCTTGTGTTGGACTAACACTTTGCATTGCATATATTTTACATGTCGACTTGGCTTCCATGCCCTTATATTTTCACATGTGGTTCTACTGGTTTATCTTTTCTATCGGTTTGTTAGATAGTTCTATTTACACATTACCTTAGGTTGTTCCGTTTTTAATGTTTTGGTTGCGATTGTTTTCATGGCTCCGCTGTGTCATTGTACCTCTTTTTGGTTATATGTTTTCCATAAGTATCAATTTTTCCATTGTTTCCTCCATTTGCTGTAGCTATTTGGTTAGGTCACATTTGCTCTATTGACAGTCCTATTATGCCTGGTACACGTTGTTTCATTAGTCTCCCTTTGTTGCCCCATTGGCTTTGTCGATTCTTGGTGTTGCAGAAACCTTAGATCATATTATCCCATTTGTCGCTTGTTCCTTTTTCCAATTTGCTCTACTTGGCCATGTTGCGCCATAGGTCTTTGTTCTCCGTTTATTGCATTGATCCCGTTCCACATGCATTTAGTTTGGTGTTAATAGTCTCGCATTCAATTATTCCAGTTTTTAGTCCATGTTCTCACGTTGGTTCAATTTTATTCCACTGGGCCCTTTCTTGACTCATTTTCTCCTTCAGTTTCCAGTCACAGTTTTTATTTCTCTCTCTTGCTCTTTTTCTCTGAAGTTTTTGAGTCCAGGTATTTCCTTCATATTTTTTCTCATCTATTGCCCGTAGTTATATTTGTTCTTTAGCTCGCTTTCGTCTATTTGAACGCCATTAATCATGGTTTACTCACTCCTTCTGTCTCATTTGCGTCTTTGGACCATTACCTTTGCCTCATTTCATTTCCTCTCATTATGTCCCTTGTTTTGCCTTTAGCATCGTTTTTACGATGTCGTCGCTTTCTGTTTTGGAATCACTCTTCGCATAATGTTGTTGTTTCAGGTGTGCCTTGTTATTGTCAAGTTTGTTGATCTCCATTTCTTTGATCTAGTTTGTCTTTTTGATCGTTGTCGTCTCCTTGTTCTTTTCTCAGTTGTCCATTTTCTCGCCGCCAGTCCTGGCTTTGACTGAATATGTCATTGTTCGATCTCTTCCCTTGTTCGATATCCTCTTTGACCCCGTTATCTCCTTTAGTGCCTTTTTTGCTTTTACTTTAATTGGCCTCTTTTTTCCACTTGTCGGCCTTACTTCATTCATCCCATCGACTCCTTTTGTTTCCAGTCCATTATGTTTGTCCGTATTTACCTCCTTTGCTTCTTTTATCTTTGGGCTTACTTGCACCTTTGTATTACGCTAGTCCTCTGGATTACATATTTCTACCTTTACTATGTCTTCTCTTGCTTCGTCTTACTTCTCTGTTGGCATCCATATTTCATGCTTTGTGCCTCCTGCGTTGATTATCCCAGTTACTCTATCCCTCTTTGCTTCGCAGTTTCTTTGTTTGCCTCCTTTGCCTGATCTTTTCCAATCGTCTCTTCTGCCAATTTCTTCATGCGTTTCGCTTTTGGACAGTTTTCCCTTATCATCTTGGTTTGATCTATTCTTTTTGAGGTTGATTCCTCTTCTATCGGCCAACTACTTGTTTCATAGAACCCATCCTAGGAATGCCACGATAGCAATAGAATCGACATTCCTTGGATGGGGACGCCCTATCTTGCTCTCCTATTTATACCGCCTTCTTCCTCATTTCCAGCCATCGGCGTTCTCTTGAGCTCCTTTCTATTCTGCTCATTTTTTGCTCCACAAGTTCCTCCCCCCCCATCTCCCTCTGATATATTTGAGCTTGTTTCATTTCTTCACCCGACTTCTCGTTTTCATATTTCGTTCCTTTGTTAAAGTTGCTCCTTTTCTTTTTAGTCTATGTCTGTCTAATCTTCTTTACTTCTCGAGTCACCTTGTAGCCCCTAGTATCCTCCATGCCTCCTTTCTATCTTTTTGGAAGTGCATATGTTCTTATTTTTCATGTTTCTCGGTGTGGCTCTAAGCCTCTGAGACTTTCTTATCATTTGTTCTTTTTCTCGGCGTGGTTATGGCCTTGAGATATGATTTCTTGGCGCGGCAGTATTTTATTTAGTCATTCATGTTTTTCTCGGTGTGGCATTGTAGCCTCTCGGTCAATATTTTATTATTCATATTTTTCTCGGTGTGGGCGTTGTTGCCTCAAGATCATATTTATTGTTTTTTCGGCATGGCGGCAGAGCCTCCGAGGCAAAGACTAATCGGTTGTTTTTTCCCGCGATGGTCATTCCATGGACGGTTCTCGATTAGTCGGTTTGTTGTTTTTTTCTCGGCGGGTTACCGAGCCTCGAGTCTTCTTGCCTATGGCATCTAACTCATTGACGGGTTATTTTTCTTTCAGCCTTGCTTCTGCAGGATTGTTTAAGGTCTTATGGTTGCCATAATGCATGGGGTCGTGCTTCAACTATTTGCTTGGGTTTCCTCAAAAACCTAAGAAGGCGTGGTTCTTCTTTCCAATGAGGAGCAGTCACCGGGTCTTCTCACCTTTGCATCGACCAAGTGGCAAATAAAACCATCTTTTCTGTTGTATTCTTCAGTATCATCATGCTCTCGATGATTGTCTAGTTTCGGAGCATTTAAAGTTCATATTTCCAAATTTGTCTACCCCTAGTGAGGGATCCATTTGTACTCAATGTTTTACAAAGCTCAATGAGAACACCACTTCACTTCAAAACTACTTGTTTCATAGGACTAAACTAACGTAGTGCAGGGGCGCATTACGAGAAGATGGGGGAACCATGATTTAGATTTAAATTATGAACCCTAACAACTCTTATAGTAATGTTTTGATTTATTATAGGGAGTAACCTTGTTAGGCTATATAATTTTGTATAAGTACAAATATAGCCTAAATTTTGACAAGTTAATTGTTTAATAGGAAGTTGATCATTTAAATTAAATTAAAGTTGCATGCTTATGTTCTTTTGCAGGGTTAGTGTAGGTTCATCACCTTAGCGCAATGCTGAGGACAGCATTGTCCTAAGGGGGGAGAATGTGACGTTCCAGGGGAATATACGCCATAAATACGTATATTCCTGGACCCGTCACCATACAAGTCTACCTTTGTAGCCTTGTATACCTTAGAAAGTGGTAATGGGTGCACATCTAAGTTAAATGCTTAACTTAGATAACCTTAGGATAAGGCCCATTTCCACATGGCCTTATCCTATTGGGCAAACTGCCACACGGCCCACCCCATTGGTGCCACGTGGCATCCCATGTGGACCCTAACCTATATTGGCCCAAACCCTAATCCTAGACCTCTTTTCCTGACCCTAGCACCTGGACACTCATCTACGCACTCGAAACCCCGTTTCGAGCATCGTTCGTCATAGCATAGCCTGGTGTAGCAGCCCCCGAAGTGTGTGCACGATCTTGGAGGGAACACGGCTTCGACCCCGTCAAGGAGCATGGAGATGCCAGGATTGGGAGGGAGTGCTTCTGGAGCAGGTAGATGGAGTAGAGTTCATAGTAGTTCATCTGGAAGTTAGCACTCCAAATGGGTTTGTATGTTGTATCTTGAGTAGAGACATCCTAGAACCCTTGTTGAACATCTTGAACCCTAATCAAGGAACCCTAACTGTAAGTTAGATGTGTATGATTAGGTTAAGATGTTCTTATGATGATTATCATGTTATGATGCTATGTGATCTTGCTTGATCATGTTTGCTCCTCTTGTATTGGGAAGGGGGGTAGAGAACTAGTAGCCATTATGTAGTATGCTCATAGTTAGATCCCTTAGTTCCTATTATTATGCGGCCTGTGCATAGGAACCCACCGGGCTATGGAAACTATGATGTGACTCAGCACTACACAACGGGGCTAGAGGCAATGCGGAGGGAGGATCCCTGCTGAGCGTAGCTACTGGGGATCCTATAGTGTGCTAGGCTTATGGTCGGGTCACTTGTGGGCGGGCATGGGTCCTACACCTCCGGGCAATGGTGTCGCCTCGCCTCTCAAGAGTTGCAAGTGTTGGCTTGGCTCTTGTTTTGGGAGGTTAAGCCGGGGGCTAATCGTGTGTCGCCCGCGATTCTCTAGCCACCCGTGGAACCTCTAGACCCAGGGGAAGGGGAGATGCAACCCTTCCCTCACTCGGCCGGACCAGGGGAGATGCAACCCGAGTAGTCCCGATGGGTGATGCCATGGGATTTGCGTGATCCAGGAAGGCTAGAGTCATGCCAGAGCTTGGTCTAGCCCATCTATAAAGTATGCACAGGAGGGGCGGATGGAGTGGTCAACCCTAGCCATTGTCTATAGCCAGCCCCCCGCCATTGTTATGACTCATCCGCTCTATCTTGAGACCTAGCTGGGCCGGTCGACCTCCTTATGAGTCGGAGCCACGGGTAGGAGCTCTCATGTTTTATGCCATATGATTATCTTCTTTGCAGTTATAGATATGTGAATGGGCTACCCTTCGAGGTAGCATGGTGTATTATTATTGCTGACGATGTTTATGCTTCCGCTGTGATAGGAGCCCATAGGGGAAGGGCGCGCAAGACACCTTCGTAATTCCAGAGTGCGGGAGAGAGGAGGGCCCGTGCAGTCGAAGGACCAGATGGGGGATTTCCTACGGAGTGTACGGCTGGGAGCCGTATATTTAGTAGGGAGCGTCACATGGAGCCTTTGAGGCATTCAAAAATTTTGTTGCAGAAGTAGAACTTGAAACTGGAAACAAAGTGAAATGTGTAAGATCAGATAGGGGAGGGGAATACTTGTCGACAAGATTTAAAGGTTTTTGCAAGACAAGGGGAATAAAAAGACAACTGACATGCTCTCATTCTCCACAACAAAATGGTGTGGCAGAGAGGAAAAATAGGACAATATTAAATGCTGTGAGAGCAATGATTAAACATACAGGGTTGCCAAACTTCTTATGGGAAGAAGCAGTAAGAACTGCAGTCGAAGTGCAAAATATGCTCCCATCAGCAAGTATTAATGGATGTCTACCTGAGATGCTTTGGTCTGGTAATAAGCCAAATTTTGACAAGCTAAAAAGCTATGGATGTCTAGGGTTTGTGCATATTCCTAAGGAGCAAAGGAAAAAACTTGATGATAGAGCCTTAATTGCCTACCTTGTTGGATATGATGAGCACTCTAAAGCCTATAGGCCGTTTGATCCTGCAAGAAGAAAAGTAGTAGTTAGCAGGGATGTTGTCTTTGATGAAAGCCAGCATTATAAAGACATCAAATCACCTGATGTGACAACAAAGCAAAGGGAATCTTCTCAAGATACAGAATCATTAGATAAACTGACAAGTATTTATGATGATGATGCTGAAACTAATACATTAGTTTTGCAGGAGAATAAAGTTGCTGATGTGCAGATAGAACAACTACAAGAAGAAGGAGAAATTATTGTACAAGAAGAGCAAGCAAAAAAGGCTAAAGTTCAGGTTGGGAGAAGAACCAATGTTCAAATATTACAGGACGAGGCAAAAGAGGTTAGTATTGATTTATGTGGTAGAGATTCCTCTGGTAAAAGTAGAAAGTTGAAACATAATGCAGCAGAGATGAATATCATTGAGATTTTAGCAATGATAGATTTTGAAGCTCCTAAATCATTCAAAGAAGCAATGGAGAGTTCAGATGCGGAAAATTGGGTTAAGGCAATGGAAGAGGAACTTAATGCCTTCAGGAGAACTGAAACCTTTGAATTGGTGGATCTACCTAATGGTAGAAGTGCTGTGGGATGTAAATGGATATATAAAATTAAACAGAGCACTGAAGGAGACATGATAAAACACAAAGCAAGATTAGTGGCTCAAGGTTTTTTCAAAAACAAGGGATTGATTATGAGGATACCTTTTTCCCCATAGTGAAGATGACAAGCATAAGAATGCTGTTAGCAATGGCAAATGCTCAGGACTTAGAGGTACATCACATGGATGTTACCACTGCTTTTCTTAATGCAAAACTAGAAGAGGATATTTATATGAAACAACCCCCCGGGTTTGAACAAGGGAAAAACAAAGTGTGGAAATTGAAAAGAGCTGTTTATGGACTGAAACAATCACCAAGGCAATGGTATTTGTGTATGTACACTTATCTGAGGGAACAGGAATTCAATATGTAGCATAATAACAAGGGGTTTTCTTTGTGTTTTTGTACGCTTTTCACAAAGGTTTTCCTAAGATTTCATGGCGTATTCGAATGGATGTACTAATGCGTACATCTAGAGTGCACTATTTCTTAGTCGTTGATTTAGCTTTTTTTTTTCAATGGTCCAACATCCAAGGGCTCACAACAAAAGCCCTCTTTTTATTTTAGGGGCTGAACATGCAAGCCTCGTGGATAGCATTTTAGGGCACGAAACATGGCTTGCAAATCTGCAACAACAGGGATTAGCAAGACCTCTGCTTCTGATAAGTGATTGCATCTCCAATCTTCAGTCTGGGGCAAACATTATAAGAGTTATAGGTTTGGCAGGGGTATATCAAATATATTCAGCCATATCTGGAGCTTTTAAAGATACGTGTACAGGGCATAAAAGCTAATCCGACAGAATGGAGACGGTCTCTAGGTTTTGTTTGTGCCGTTTGGTTATTGGAGCTCTGGACAAAACACATGCATTCAACTCAATTTGGAGATTTGGTCCTTGTTATAACGATTTGTCTTTGGAGGGGTAAATTTTTACTACATGTCATTTTGCTTTGCGGATTTTTTCCACGGAACACTCATTTCGATTTTGCCCTTTCTTCTTTCGATTTTGCCCTGTTGATTTGGCCAGTGATGATCTTCCTGCCAATCTGCGTTATGTGGCCACAGTTGGTCTCAGCTCTACATTTGAAAAGGTTATAGCCAAACTCCCTCGTGTTAGGAGTATCATTTATGACTTTGTTTCTGTTTGGGACATGATGATGCTGAGAAAAGAT
Source organism: Isoetes taiwanensis (assembly GCA_021234155.1). Taxonomy (NCBI): domain Eukaryota; kingdom Viridiplantae; phylum Streptophyta; class Lycopodiopsida; order Isoetales; family Isoetaceae; genus Isoetes; species Isoetes taiwanensis. Next base: position 181,010 of record JAJEKV010000225.1, read on the forward strand.
TTAACATTCTGAAGCATGTTATTTTCCAAGCTCTGCGGCTTGCATTGTTGTGGAGTATCATATACCCGTTATTTTTACTTAAGGGCCAACCCTTTCCTGCCTCTCCAAATGTATATGTTTCTCCAAAACCAGGTTTGTTTTTCATTAAATTTTTATAGACTAGAACTAGATGGATAAGTTTGAAACTTGAATTTTGCGGCCCACACTATTGCATTCTTATTTATTATGAACTAGTATGGTTACTCTTCTATGTCAGTCTTTGAAAACTCGAGTATGGTTTTATACAAAAGTTCGGCATTTGAATATTTTCTCTATACGTTGGTGCGTAATCGAATTAAAGTCGGCATGGTCAAGCACTAAAGTCCATGCCCGGTATACGCTTAACTTCTCTACAACTGCTTTACATATTCACAATCTTTCTTATCCATATCTGAACAAGATGGGGAACGACTTTATTACTTGAAAAAGTCTTCTTGGATCCTTTTAAACTCCTTTCATGAATTAGAAACTCAAGTGTTTGATGAAATGCAGAAATTATGGGGACCAAGGTTTGTTCCTGTTGGACCGATGTTTCAGGTTGCTAGTCGCACTCAGTTGTCATCTAAGAAAGAAAATGTCGAGTGCCTCAAATGGCTGGATAGCTGTCCTCCAAATTTCGTAGGCTTTACATCTCCTTTGGTAGTAGAGCGCATCGCGCATCGGAAGATGTTCTTTGCATTGGCTAGGGGCTTAATACTTAGCAGGCAGCCATTTTTATGGTGATGAGAGCTGGCTCTGTTCTTTTTCGAGAATTTTCTGAATTCCAACAAACATTTAGAAGTGACGAGACTAGGCCGCATCGCGGCTTGGGTGCCCCAGCAGTTGGTCTTAGGCCATGCTTCTATTGGTGGCTTTCTAACTCATTGCGGTTGGGGTTCTGTTATGGAGAGCATTTATAGTGGCTTACCAACGATTGGATGGCCGTTTGAAGTGGACCAGAGTACTAACTGCAAGATTATTGTTGAAGATAGAAATATAGGCTTAACGTTCTCAAAGGAAAAAATAACTGAAGAGAAGGTTCACATCTAGAGGAAAGGTTGCCACGAATAATGTGTGTTACTATTACGTGATATACCTAATGTTGCCAATACATCTTCGGTCTTTATTGGTTAAGCTATCTCATCGTGCAGGAGCTCTTTTGAAAGTGCAGGAGCTCTTTTGAAAATGTTTGGCAGGATATTTCATTATGTTTGTTGTGTCTGGAAAATTTGTTGGAGCCTATAAATTATGCAATTTTAAATATATGGTTTGCAATAACACATCATCCATTTTGTACTTTTATTTTATTTTTATTTTTATTTTTTGTTTACCTCGAGTTTATCTATGTTTGTTTTTTTTGGGGCTCAAGGGGTTTAAATTTTTTTTCTAATATAACAACCAACATAACTACTATTAACATTAATTAACACAAACCATTACATTAAACATGTTTAAAATTAAATTCCCCCTTAAACCCCCTTTTGTTTGGGTGCATATTCACTGGGGGGGGTGTGGGGGTAGCGAGAGCCCCTGTAAATTATGTTTTGCACGTATAAAATCAACACCATATAGTACATTGCCTGAAATCTTATAGTATTTTGCAAATCTTGTTATACAGTATAACAAATTCTATACATCCATACCCCATAAACGAGGAACTTTGTGTACGGTGTAGATTAAGGAATAATGGGTGAATATGCCTATCCAACAGCTCTCGTTGCCCGGAGTCACCCCCCGTGTGAATATGCACCCAAACAAAAGGGGGTTTAAGGGGGAATTTAATTTTAAACATGTTTAATGTAATGGTTTGTGTTAATTAATGTTAATAGTAGTTATGTTGGTTGTTATGTTGGTTGTTAAGCTCAAAGATGATGGGAACATATATTTGTTTAAAGAAGGTGCAGAATTTTGTTACATAGCATTGTATGTGGATGACAATGTTATGATTAGTAGCAACTTGAATGTACTTCAAAAGTGCAAAAACATCTTGAAAAACAGGTTTAAAATGACTGATTTAGGGGAGCTTAAAAAATTTCTAGGGATTGAAGTGTATAGGGATAGAAGCAATAAAGTTATGGCTCTGTCACAAGGACAGAATATTATGGGAATACTCAAAAGATTTAATATGGAAAATTGCAAGGCAGTCAAAACCCCAATGGTACCAGGAAACAAAATGTCAAGAGATCAATGCTCTCAGACAGACAAGGAAAAAAGTGAAGTCCAAGATTTGCCTTAGGAGAATTAATTGGATGTCTTCTTTATTTGGCAAACTGTACCAGACCTGATATTTCATATGCTGTTAATATATTGAGTAGATACTGCAACAACTTTGGTATAATGCATTGGCAAGCTGCAAAAAGGGTGATCAGGTATTTGAAAGGGATAGTAAATCATGGTATCTTGTTTGATTCTAATAACCTTAGACTAGAATCATATTGTGAATCAGACTGGGGAGGTGATCCAGATGAAAGAAAGTCCACATCAAGATTTATTCTAATGTTGGAAGGAGGTCCTATATCATGGAAATGTAAGAAACAAAATGCCATTGCACTTTCATCTACAGAAGCAGAATATTCTGCTACAACTCTTGTAGCCAAAGAAATGGTTTGGAGCAGAAGGCTATTGAATGAGATGGGAATTCAGAAGAAGATCCATTAACATTATACTCTGACAGCACGAGTTGTATTGCTATGACCAAAAATCCCATATTACATGAAAGGACAAAGCATATTGAACTAGAGGCATATTTTATTAGAGATTTGGTGAATAAGAATATCATATAGGTTAAATATGTGCAAACAGACAAACAACTGGCAGACATACTCACAAAGCCATTAGCAGAGCCAAAGTTCAATTATCTGAGGAGTTTGATCAGTTGCAGAAATTATAATATGAAGGGAGAGTGAAAGAGATAAGTTCATATTATAATTGTTACAGTATGATGCAGAATCTTAGCCCAGAGTTGTTTTCTGATCAACACAAAGTTATACATGAAGAAGACTATAGGGATTTGCAGAATCACATGGTGAATCTTAAGCAGGTTGCATATTCATGAGTAAGGGTTTAAAACCTAAGTCTGGTTCTGGTACAAAGGTTAACCTATAGAGATAACCAATATTTCAATGGTTATCTTATGATCGAGGTTTAAAGGTTCAATGGTTCATAAACCTAAGGTTCAATGGTTCGAAAAGTAGTTAAATATAAACCTAAGGTTTCAATGGTTGCAGTTAAACCTCGGTCAAATAAGCAGGAGCCAAGTTTACTGTTCGAACTTAGCATTGAGTGAAACCAACGTACTTGATCAATGCTGATTCCATGAGAATTGGTGCCTGGTTATAAATAAGATAAGAAGAATAAGATCAATAAGTTGAGCAGTTCATTTATGCAGGAGGATTCATTTTAATATGAATGCCCAAGCTCTCGGATGTAAATAAGTTCATTAGCTTATAGTTTTCAATATCTACTTTGCATTAGTTGGTTCATTGTTTGAAATTGATATATTGCAAAGCATAGATATTAACTAGTGAACTTAGAAGGATAATTTGTGAAAGTTACTAGACATTTATCTTACCTAGATCCTATCACTGAGTTGCTATACATCCACCAATTAAGAATTCAGGAGACAGAGATGCACAACATGTGCACTAGCTAACAGGCTGCAACCCATAAATTATTTCACGGTATTTCATGGAAGGAAAGGTCCATGCTTGATTGAGTATGGAGTTCTGTACAAGATTTGTTTATCAAGATTGTAAGACTGCATACTATGCTCAAGAGTTTACAGTTATTTCTTAAACATACGCCAAATGTTCACCATCTTCGGACGTTTAGAATTCAGAATCCAAGTTTGGCAATTTGTAGGGGAGAAAAGGAGAAGGGTCTGAAACTGCAGGCCTGTGTAAGAAAATTCACAATCATTATATGTTTCAATTTGTTTCCCAAATGGTCAATTAAAAGCACCACAATTTCCTTGGGTTGCCACTGTAATTGCTATGATTGTATCTACAATGGAAGGTGCATGCTACCAGAAAATAAGACCTATTATTTTAAATTTGGTTGGTCATTTAAGTGGTTCTTTTTGGGTTGTCCTTGTTTGGATGCAAGAAATGTCTATTAAAAACATTGTGAAATTTTTTTCCTTTTCTAAATGCCATTTTTTCTCTACATAAGGCTAGGTGCACAAACTCAAGTATAAGATCGGGTAGGGGTATGTAAAAATTAAGACAGTCCATAAGTACATCTACGGAAGGGGGCAAGAAAACTGGCATTTCCTATTTACGTATGTAGGGGTTTTCCACCTCCAAAAAGTCGTATACAGGGTTTTTTGGTGACCCCTTGCACGCAGATGAGGTATCCCCATATGCGTAGGTGAAATCCCTGGGGGTCCTCCCTGTCTGCGAATGCTTTTAATTTTGGCCAACTCGTGCCTGCGGACTTCTTGTTGGGCCGGGGTCAGGTCTCGGTCAACATACAGGGCAGTTTCCTTCAGCTGCCTACCCTGGCGCAGGATGGCTGCTTTCACTTGTGCATCTCGTACTGTGAACGTGACTACACGTGGGTGGTCTGGACGCTGGATACCATGGCGTCTCGCCCTAATAATATGTATCAGCGTGGGGAATGTCATTCGAGCAAGAATCAATATCTGAAGCCAGTTAATGAGGTCCTCCCCTGCCTCTTCCGTCAGACCACGTACCACTACATTGTGGCTTCTCTGCCGCAACTCCTGGAACTCTCTAATTGTTGGGTCAATCTTGCCCGGCACGACAGGTGTTGTTTGTTGTCGGCGAGGCATAGGCTGTGGCCTACGTTGGGGCGGTGGTGGCATGGAGCGGCTTGGGAGTGCAGTAGTAGACGGCTCTGGCTGGCGCCATGCAGACTCTTTGGCAGGTGGGACTGCCGTGGCAGGTATAGTGGTCTCTCCTTCCTGAAGCCGGGAGCTTAGCTCCTGCTGGAATTATTATTGTCTTGTCAATTCACGCATGCACCACCGCAATTGCTCATGAGCCTCTGCATGGAGGCCCTTGCCTTGTTCAGCAATAGCTGCCCTCAGCTCCTGCACCTTCCTATCTCGAGCTGTAGAGCTATGCTCCAGTTTCTGCAAGCGAGAGTCCAGCATAGGGTTCATTGCAGATGAGGCCACTTCTTGTGTCTCGACCCTAGTTTGAAGAGCTCTCAATTGTGACTGGCTCTCTTCAAAAGCGACCTGGACTTTTCGCATCATAGTAGCAGCCTCCCCAGCCTCTGATTGAAGGCAGGAGATGGTTGCCATCGTCTCCTGCTCAACACATTGCTTGTCCTGTGTCATGGTTTCAATGGCGATGGACAAGGATAAAAAGATTAGCGAGATATTAGAAGGTTTGAAGCAAATATACGCAATTGTGTTAATTTAATAAATGTATTGTACAATTTGCAAGGAGAGGTGAAGAATAGAATAGAATAGAATAGATTTTTTTTAACGTCCACGGAGACCAATAGGTCATGGGCTAGTACAATCATTACTACTAGGATTAAAAAACCCCTGCCTCGAAAGGTTTTCAAGGGAAAAACCTTTGCAGTAATGATGATACTAGACAAGCGGAGATAATGACTACTGAGGGCTCAGTAATTGCAGACGTTTATCTAGAACCTCAAGTATGTATAATGCCAAGTCATACTACACTGCGCTTGCTGCACTTGATGTATGTATGTATGAACCCTTAAATCTAACAGACAAATCCTAAGTAAAATATAGTATAAGATATGATTTTGCAAAAAAAACTAAGGAAAATAGAGAACATAACAGAAAAACAAGAGATGCATCACTAACAAAATGAAGATATATTGATAATATAAAAGCAGAAACAATAAGGATCTTGCTGAACACAAAGATCATCATAAAACAAGAGAAATTCTTAAGTATTGTCTAGATTCCGAGTCTAATACTTCCCTGCATTCTTTTTCTTTTCTCCCTTTCCCCTTTTCTTTTTCAATTTTAATTTTAATTTTCCATTTTCCTATTTTTCCTTTTCCGTTTCCCTCCCTTTTCCCTTCCCCCCTCCTTTTTCCTTTTTCTCCGTTTTCATATCTCTTTTCCCTCCCCCCCTCGCCCCCTCCCCCTTTCCCCTGTCACTCTTTGATGACCGTCCCGATTGAGTGAATCGTATTGATGCAATGGTCAAGATGAAATTTTTATTGAAGACATACACACACATCATCTTCATTGTTGGTCAATCAAATCCTCGGCCGTACTATCTAGGGCTCTATTAAAGAGAGGGTATAACATTATAATATAAAAATTTATTATAGTAGTATATGACCACTAGCTGGCCCCTATATCATAAAAGCATCAGTTGAATTACAGTGAATTTTACCAACTTTATTAAATGTTGCCGTTCTAGCTTAGTTGATAGAGTGCAAGGCTTTTAATCTTGGATCACGGATTCGAGTCTTTCGAATGGCAGTGAGATTTACATATGGATTTGATGTCCATACACTCGATTTGAAACACTTTAAAACATGCTAGTTGTTCATACCTTGTTCAAGCTTCCGCACACATGCTTAAGTTGTTCATATCTTGTTCAAGCTTCCACGCACACTCTTAAGTTGTTCATGTCTTGTTGAAGCTGAATATACCAAAATATCAAATACACGACTAATATGATGGAAACCCTAGGCGGCGATTAGGGCGGCGGCGGCGGTCGCCCGTTCCTTGCAGGCTCAACACTCTGAGACAAATACGATGGAAGAGCAGCGAAGCTGCTGCTGCTGCCTGAGTAGAGCCCATGGCTCCTTCAGACGACTTTCTTGTTCTTGTTTCTCACGGGCTCCTGCAACGGAGTTAGCTAGCAAAGGTATGGCCGATACCCCTTCGATCTAGCTCCAGTGTAGGGTTTAAACAGGTTAAGGAAATTGTCTGATCTTGTTTGGGTTCGAATCAGAAGCAGTATAAGCTAGCAGAAAGCTAAGTAGTTTCTATGGGTTTCAGTTCTATTAAACAGGTTAGTCAGATGAGAAAGTCACTGAATAGATGGTTGCTGCACTCACTGTAGCTGGAAAAGCCCGCACCCATTGCGGGCTGCCATGCTCATGAAGGCACTCCAGGTGCTCAGGATTTTATCATTTGCATTATGTGTAATAGTCACTTCTTGGTCTGACTAGTAGAAGCCCTCCTTATCCCAGCAAGGGTTGGATTAGGAGCTAGTGATGGCTGCGCTGCTCAGTTTAGATTGTGCGTCTGGGGGTTTGTCAAGGGCTTCCTTGGGCGGGAGACTAGGGAAGCCCAGGCAGTGTGGGAGAAAGCCCATACTCTGTGCAGAAAGGGATTGAGGCTCAGCAGGCCTGCTCTATTCTTATTGTTTGGAAGAAGGCTATGCCCATAGTACTGCAGTAATGGAATAAGGCCAAGTTAACGCGCAGATGCCACTCCTTGGATGCTAGGGTATCTTTTTCGGAAGGTGTTTAAAGTGGTTCCTTCTCACTAAGGCTTCTAGCCAGCCAGTCTAATCCGAACAGTTGCTGCTTGAACTCTGCTCTTGAGCCTGGGCGCTTTGTGATCCATACAGGGATCCTCACAGGTTTAAAGTCCTCTTTCTGGTGACCATGTACGTATAGCTTATATCAGGCCTATTGTGGAGCCGCTATAATAAGGTCATAGACCTTCATTGTTAAAAAATTTAGTCTAGGAACATAGTCCTCTCTCCTATAGTATCCATTGGAGAAGAAGTTGAGAGAGGCTCTAAGTACCAGGCTCAGCGTCTGGACTACTATCCATGGATTCGAGAAGTGGTAGTAGTTCTGGACTCGACTGTATGTGTAAACACTCGTATCCTCTGAATACAATACAGACACTCTTGCCTTAAAAAAAAAAAAAAAAAAAAAAAAAAAAGGCTAAGGCAAAGACGAACTCCTTTTAGACTTCTTACAAAGTACTCATAGACATACCTATGTTGTTTCACCTTAAGAGACATTCACTTTTAGGAATTGGGTTAGGAAGCATTACAAGGCTGCTTATACCTATATTGTTTCGCCTTAAGAGACATTAATCTTTAGGAATTGGATTAGAAAGCACTATAAGGCTGCTTAAACCAAGTTGGATTCCTTCAAAGAAATTACTAAAAAGGTTGCTCTAGATTGCTTCGAGTCTGTTATGAGCATCTCATGATAATTAGGCTTCTTATAGATTATGGTTCATATGAGGAAGAACATGATTGTGACATCAACCGAAATGGTATACTGATCTAAATAAGGATCAAGTTGCAATTGTAGGGATTTTGGGTTGAACTCGATTGGATATCCTACGAGTACTTAGTATGCGCTTACCCATGAAGAAGCGTCGAACTATTGCACCTATCTGAATGTGCGCACATCATCTCAGAATTGAAACTGGCGAATGGGGACACGAGCCACATGAAAATAGGATATGTAGGTATTATCAAATCTGAGTAATTGAAGATGAGCACCATACTCTTCAATTTACACATTGTTTGCAAATATTAGAGCAAAATTTATTGGCTTGGTTCAACTTAATGAGCCACTACATGTGTTTTTGCGAATGCCCCCAATAGTACTCGCATCTTACACCATGGAGGTTCTTGACTAATAGGTCCATTTGTGCCTCCCTCGACCACATTGATGTTAGAGTTTGTACATATTTATGAGTAAGCTTATTACTATCAAGGTTTGTCCCTTGAAAACCTTACGGGTTGTGCATTTTTTAATCACGTATAATACTTGCCTTACTGTGGTCTATTTGTATTGGGTCCCATAGACCATTTGGTTGTCGCGGACGATAAAAATCAATAGTATGTATCTTTGTGTGCCATGAACTAATGTAGGATTAACTAGAATCCTGTAATGTCTTGTCTTAACCATCTCCAAGCAGTAGCATTTCATAGTTCACTAAGAAAGCTTGCATTCAGGTATTGCTTCAAGTGATCTAAGTCTGCATCGTTATTCTGCTTGCTCCTGCATATACCATCTGTAAAGCCACCATTTGCGCTTTCCTCAGCAGAATTTAATGGACCCATGCCATTATGTATGCAAGGTTTAAAGCTATGTATCTCCCATTCTGGCCACCATTTGATAATAAAAGATGCGGCATTCCATTCCAGCTCGTTGTCAAAGGAAAAAATCTAGTCTCTTTTAAAGAATGGGATATGGGGGTATGGACTTAACTCTAAGAGCATGAATCAAGAAGGCCTTTTTGACACACTCCAGATTCTCCCATATGTCAAGTGATATCACAGGACCCCCCATTTCTTATCATAAAGCAGAATTGGGTCAATCAATACCAAAACAAGTGTGCCTCATAGATAGGACCAATTGTAGAGCCATTTTTAATAGCAATTTATTCTGCATTGTATATAAAGCCTTCCATCCTGCAGTGACCTTTTTTTAGATACATATATCCCAGTGCATGGTGGTCGTAATTCTATACCAAGGTGCTCGTATATTTGTACAATCTCCACTATTTGACCCATATATAGAAAATAAGGTGCCTTTTGTTGTCTATCAGAACTTTAGTTTTGGCCAAGTTGACTCACATACTAGTATTTTGGCAAAAACTACCAAGGAAGCAGGATTTAATAAATTGGAGAGAATAACACAATTTTGAGAATTTCAAGCATAGCTAGTTTGCTCAAGTACAAATAATTTCATCTACTTCTTAAGTCTAAGATACATGATTATTCATGATACATATATCCATAAAAATTATGCATGATACTTGTACGTGTACATGACACTTGTACATGCCCAATAATGGTGCTACAATCTACACCAATAATTCACATCAGTAATTCTACAACTATAAGAGCATCTCCATTCGGTGGTAGAAGTCATTCATCTCCTATGGCTTATCTGCCTACTCGTCCAGATCACATCGAGACCATTACTTGCTCCATGAGCTACAATGATCTTGTTGGATGTCCACTAAGAGGTGTTCTCCTCGATCCCTACCTGCAATCCAAAGCTAATGGTCGTGAGTACGGTTGCCTCGGGCTTCATCGTGTTGTGATCCACCTTGTTTGGCTTCCTGAGCGCCATACCTACGAGTTGAATGAGATCACCTTAGCAGGTGTTGATGAATGAATCATTGACTGTACGCCATCCATAATGTGTGCACCTATTGAAGATGTAATGATGTATAAGCACCTATTGAAGATGTAAGGATGTATAAGCATGTGACAATGGTGTTCATTGACATGAAGAGGTACACCACCGTCTGGGATGTAAAGAAATATCTGGACCTCTTCAACAGGATTGCTAGCATGACAACTGCCAAGATCTATCACATTGTCATATTTTTTATATCAGATCAACTTCCTAATTGCTTATATAGCCAAAGTCAGGTGCAAGGTAGTTCACATGTATCCATTGGTGCTTATGAAGAGCAGGGTTGGGTAAGTAAGGAAATGATCAAGGAGTTCTAGTACTACATCACGCATGCGACCATTAACAGAAGTGAGGCTCGCGTGATTCCATTGCAGCCTAGCTTGGAACTCAGATTGACACAAGTGAACGACGCCCCAAAAAGCACTCCCATTCCAAAACATGAAATTACAGGCAACGAGGAGCAGGATGAAAATTTGAAAAAAAAAATACATGATGTATTTCACAGGCAAGCCTGAGTTTTCTTGGGCGAACATGGACGGTGACTTTGTTCTAAAAAGTCAAGCCAAGACCTCTTATATTTACCACATAGTTAATGAACTAGTTCCATTGGATTTTTTCTCAGCAGATATAGTCTCTAGGGTGGCTTTGATCCAGGGAAAATGGAGTGTGTCCTTCGAAGATGATGCTAAAGTATGTCGTTTCCTAGAGTCATTTTTTAAGACGTTGGAGAAGATGGTCAGGCTGAGTGAGGAAGAAAAAAATATATGGGATGACCTAGTGATACGGATCAGCCCGATGTTAATATTTCAGCATACGGATTTGACTAATTTGGATGACATATTGGACAAATTAGATGCCAAAGGCTATGAAGAGAGACTGGCAGAAGCTACGGCCCTCATAAAAGGAACTGAAAAGAAATGCGAAGAGCTTGATCCAAAGTTCGAGAAGCTAGAATTATTAAATCAACAGCTTGATGCAGCATTGCCTCTCCTCACAGGAAAATCAGCTGAGGAACGCACTTGCTCGACATTTGAATATATAGGATCTGATGAGCTCGAGAATGAAGACGAGGCAAAGGAGTAACAGAAAATGTTTAAAGAAGAATGGCATGCCTACTATTACTGGATATACCTACTATTACTGGAAGTGGAGATGCCTACTATTACTGGATATACAGAAATGGAACTGTCGCAGGTTATAGCCGCAGGCCAGGCACCTATTACAAGAATATCAAAGCAGCTTGGTGTTGTTCCAAATTCCGTCCACGAGACTCAATGAAATTGTCGTGGCGATTGTGTTTACCTCTGTTCTTACATATTATATGATGATTTCATCATGGCCTATTAGATACATGTCATCAATTGCTAATGTAAACGATCAGCATGTAATATATTTTCCAATGTTTTCTAATATCGTATTTCTATTGATTTACCACAATATTATGCCAATTTAATATGTTTAATTCTTCGATAAATCGCTATGGCGATCTGTTTGAGCAATTTAGTTCATATTGTAGAGGTTGAATTGCTTGTCCCGCATCGCATATGTAGCATTATAACAGGGGGTTCCTTTTGTATTTTTGTACGCTTTTGCATATGGTTTTGCTATGATTTCATCGCGTATGCAATTGAATGTACTAATGCGTACATCTAGAGTGCGCATACGAGTGCATTAATTTTGGGTTCCAATGGTTTAAGACTAGCTTCAAATCATGGCATGCAAGACCTCGAGAGTTCTACTTTAGGGTTGGGTTTCGGAGCTCTAGGGTTTTAGGGATTGTAGCCCTTTTGCTTAGCGATGGCTTGCAGGAGCTCTATGGTAGTTTCGCAATGGCAGGGTCCTCTGGCATGCTCTCTACAGGAGAACTATGGAGGGATTGGAAGCTGCAGGCTGTGCGGGAGGTGGGGATGATCCACAAGCTCTGTTTGCCTTGGCTATGGTGGCCTCTCAGAATCCGGCCCTCTGCAGAAGAAACCCAGAGCAAAAAAAGGTAAACATGCACACAACCCACAACTTTTCAACTCCCGAATCTGCTCCTCCTTTCCGCAATGCCGTTCTTCTTCCCATTTGGGCTGCAAAATCCGGCCTCATGCAATAGCAGGCCATACATAAATCTGCAGAGGATAATCCGGATGGAAAATTGTGCTGGAAGAATCCCCTTTGGGGCATCGAAATGCCCCTCGACAAACCCATTTCTTTAATCATGGATGCTGCACCATTGGGGAATGACATTTGAAAAGCATTCAAAGAACTGAAATGGACTGGCTTTCCGTCATCCAATTTGGAAATTGTTTCATAACTGCAGGCAGAAGACCAAGGGAACTTTTCTAATGACAAGTATCGTACTTATTGTTTTTAGATTAAGATGTCTACCTTAAATGCATTGTTGAAGATTGTCTTTCAGTTTCCACCAGATAGAAGAGCATTAGAGAACATGTATTAGCACTAACCTTGCCATATGAAGGAAAGTTATATGCACTTCCAAAGGAGGATGCTATGATGTCGAGCTCTGCATATTTTGCAAGGCCATTATCACGCTTTATATCACAGTTTAGAGTTAAATGCAGCCCCTTGCGAGGATAAATGTTAAATGTAACTTCCGAGGATAAAAGTATGTCTAATAAATAGAATAGTCATTATTATAAAACCGCATTTGGTTGTTCCTTCATTCTTAAACAACCATATTTTGTTATTAACTAGCTGAAACATAACATAGAGATGGCTAATAATCTAAAGAGATTTTGGTTGATGCTTTTTGCAGTAATTGGAACATGGGCTTAGCTTGATTAGATGGAAGAATAGTCTAGGACGTGGATTCAATATCAGGTTAGCACATTCCTCATGTTAATTATAGTGGACAGAAACATCTCTAATATAGAAACATCTCTAATATATGGAGATGGCCATCTCTATCATATGCTAGAAAACGTAGGTAACACGGCCATGGATAAAACCGTAGAGCAGCATGTAGTGTCTCTGCTGCCAGAGAATCCTAGTTGTGTGTGGCGCCAGCACCTTGATGCTTGTAGGAATGGACAGGCCATTGAGATGTAGTTGTTGAATAAATATGTCAAGCTGATGCATGCTCAATTTGCTCCACAAAGAAATACGAGTTGAAATATGAATGTGACCTCCATTTTGTCAACTTACAAAAGCAATTGGAGAGGTTGAAAAGTTCATGTGTTCATGACTGGCTAGAGCCCACAATTACAGTTGGTATCCAGAGGTCATGGCTGTCTGATTCCTGACTTCGAAGCATTTCCATATGCTGTTCTAGATGGAACAGAAACATTCATAGATGAGGTACGCAAATTTCTAGAATGTTGTTATGTATTTCAAATCGATTATATTTTAAACCAATCAATTGTTGTATCCATTTGCAGTTTCAAATGCACACGGAGCACCTATTCTCTTCATCCAGGCAGTCCTAGAGTGTAATTGAGGGATGCTGTAAAATAATAAGGTTTCATGCATAAACATTTTCATCAATAGATGTTAAATGCTCTAGGTATTTCGTGCATAGAGATTTTCATGAACACTATACTACTAAAAATTTGTACCGCGGATATTGGCTTTGGCATCCTGTGCTATATTGAAAACTAATTATGACTTTGGCTTCTTGTGTTGAATTACAATCCGTACATATTTTATGAATGTGGTCATATAAATTATGCTTAAGCTACCAACCAAACATTTAAACTTCTCACCATGTGTTCTTATGCCATTCTTTAGTCAAATTACAACTAAATCAAAGTTTTGTTTCAACTATGTTTTGCCAAACAAAAATTTAAGGCCTCCTCAGGTTCAATTGCAACACCGAAGCTTCTTAGTAAGTATCTATCTATCTATTTAGGGTGACGAGGGTCCAAGGGCCCAAATTTTTTTTAATATAACAATCAACACACAACTACCATTAACATTATTAACACAAACCATTGCATTTAACACATTTAAATTAAAATCCCCCTTAAACCCCCTTTCGTTTGGGTGCATATTCACACGAGGGGTTACGTAGGGCAGCGAGAGCCCCAAAAATATATTTACAATACATGTACAAAATTAACACCATTAAGTACATTCTCTCAAACCTTATAGTATTTTATAAACCTTAATATACAGTATACAAAAACTTGTACATGTATACCCCACAAACGAGGATTGCTATGTACGGTCCAGATCTTGGAATAAAGGGCAAATATGCCCATCCGATCGTATTCTCGCGTTAAACATTTTATTGTTCGGATTTAGCCTTCTCAGGCACTGCATCTAGCTAAATTAGGACAATTAATTGTTTTACTGGGGAATACTACAACCTATTTCGTTGTCGAACGAGAAGATGAAATTTCTCTAATTAATTAATTCTTGCTTGCTCCTCCACCTTCATGTTGGGCAGGCCAATCTTCAAGTTGGTCAATGGATAACCCCAATAGTGTTTGAGAGATTCGATCAACCTGACATACTCCACATTGATATTAATAACGTGGCTCAGTGATGGCATTTGAGTTGATATTATTTCATATAGCCTGTAGACAACATTCTGCATTCTACAAGTCCTGAGGGACATCCAACTATGGCAATCTCCTCCATAGCTCCTCCCTAGGGACTGTGTCAAGAGCTTGTGCAAAATCCACAAAGCAAGGATAAATATCTTGGTGTTTACAATGACTGTCCTCTACCAAAGTGTTCAATATGAGAATGTGGTCAATGGTTGAGTGTTGAGGACTAAACCCTATTTGGCCAATAACATAAACCCCTGATTCTTCAGCCCAAGTCGTCAGTTATTTTTCTAGAATGCCTATAAGCAACTTTGCAAACAAGGGGCTAACTATATTATACGGTAATTAGCAGGGCAGTGTCTATCCCCAGTCTTGTAGATAGGTTATTGTCCATTGTGGACAAAATCCTTCTTAAAGGGCCCTTCCATAATTTCTGGCACTAAATCCAGGTCGTGTAATATGAGTACCTTAAAGAGAATAAATAAGGGATGTAAAGAAGTCCAAAGAGACCAAAGGTATATGGAACCCAATACAATGGATGCAATAAGGGCATTACCAGTTAGGAATAAAAAACCCTTGCCCCAACGGGTTTTTGAGGAAAAGACCTTGATATTAATGAGCCTATTGAGAAATATGTACATGCCAAACTACCTGCCCTATTCAAGCAATTGTGTATGCTTCTCTAGCAACTCCAGCATGTAAGATGCTAGTGCAGCTACTTCAGTCGTTTGAGAAGTGTATATAACGATTGACGTGGTGCCGGGGGAGGGGGAGGAGAGAGGGAGAGAGAGATAGTATATTTCTTTCGTGGTCGTAAATATTGGACAAATATGGAGTGTATGGCATTCATCTTTCAGAGTCAACAACTGACAGCACTGGCAAATTTTGGGCTCCCTTGGTTCATCAACCCACCTACATGTCATAATCCTGAGCTAGTGTACACTTGTGCACATAGGTACAATGGCTTGATGTTTTTTATAGTTAGGTATGCAAATAGATATGCATGTGATGACTCCATCAAAGTAGGGTTAATTTGGCCTGCATTTGAGCTTTCTTGACTTTTTCCATACTACTGGCATCCCAGAGCTTGTCCAAGAAACAAATATCCATGTATTCCTTCAACCAAATGAGGTCCTTATTGTTATTCACTTGTATGTGTCAACGTTCCTGAACAGTTCATTTTGGTCAAATGACGCTTCTCCTTTCAGCAAGATTTTAGCCATTCTTTACCATCTTTGGCAGTAAAGTATGTGGCACTCGATTCTTGTCCATTGAAATGGGAGAAATCATGCCTTCTGCAAGAGGATGCGATGTGGAACAATAGTCTCGACTCCTAGTGCATGGTTCAGAAAGACTTTATGAACACATTACAAGCTATCCCATGTGGCAAATGTTACCACTGGACCTACACCTCTACACCATATAGGAGCACTGGTCCTACTAATAAACGAGATAGATGTGCCTGATGGGACCAATCTAAAGCATAAGAGAATTGTTTTGCATAGCATACAAAGCTACCCTTTTTTGAATATGTGTATCCCAATGCATATTAGTCACTCCACTATATGTTTGCACTACCTCTAATATCCCTGGTAGATGAACTGGGGTGATCTAGACTGTCTTGAGGAGAAAACTACCAAAAACTTAGTCTTGGTCAATTTGACTTGCATACCATTATTTGACAGAAGCTAGATAGTGCATTCAGATATTGTTGCATACTCGCCAGTATATGGGCCAAAAGAATGATATCATATGCACATAGTTGTCTAATGATACTATACACTGCATTTTGTAACTCCTAATGCTAATTGCGACAATCTCCTCCATAATTCCTCTCTAGGGACTGTATCAAAAGCTTTTGCAAAGGCCAGAAAACAACAATAGAGATCATATTGTTTGTTGTAACTATTCTCTATTACAGTACATATGGTGAAGATATGATCAATTTCTTTGGATCAAAAACTTGCCTAAGCCAATGCCCTAACGCCAGATGACTCTGCCCAAGTGGTCAGACCTTTCTCTGCGATCCTAACAAAATGTTTTGCAAGCAAAAAGCTGACCATTATGCTGTGATAATTGGAAGGGCAGTCTCTATCACCACTTTGTAAACTGGCATCACTCTAGTGACTGTCTAGTGTGAAGGAAATCCTTCATAAAGGGCCATGTTAAACATGATGGTGAGTACTGGAAGGATCTCAAGTCCTTCCCATTTCAACGCTTGTGTCTGCAACCCCTAAATCCATGGCTTTACCATTAATGAGGTCTTATAAGCCTCGTTCCACATCCTCCGCTAGTAAAGTCAACACTGCACTTGTTTGTGTTGGAACGACATTTGAGACCCCATGGATGTCATATAGTTGAGCCAATTAGAATATCTATTGTTGCAAAGAAACCAGGCTAGATTGGCCACTTAGGCTAGATTGCCTTTTTTGCTTTTAAATATCTATTCATTAGGATTAATTTCATAAGCTTCGAAATCTTAGGATAAAGCAACGCATCCAAGGCTCCAACATTATTCAAATGAAGCTCTATTTGATCAGATTGGAGATATGGAGCAAGATGAGCAAAATCCAACCACACCACACCCTATTATTAGATGACCCTGTTGAGAATGTTTGTTGAGAAGAGGAGGTAAAAATAACTTTGTTGTTGTTGTTGTTGCTGTTGCTGCTGCTGCTGCTGCTGCTGCTGCTGTTGCTGTTGCTGTTGTTGTTGTTGCTGTTGTTGTTTACGTCCGTGGGAATCCCAATGGGTTATGGGACGGGTACATGCAAAGGGCCGAGTACATGCAAAAGGCCGAAACCTCGAATGAAACTTGAGGACTAACCCCAACAACAAATAATTAGTAACACATGTAGAATAGAGGTGGGCTATACAAATTTTGCCATGGATTAGAGGGCTATTGATCCCTAATGATCGTTGCCCCCGTATATTGCCCATTTTCATTGCTGGCAAGCTTCCTTTACCTTGCACTAATATTAAAGAATGAAAACTTAGATATGTCTGTCTATGTTGAGTAGGCTTATTTGGCGAAACATCAAACCTTGTGCATATTCAAACCCACAGTAGGGTTTCATTCGAATGAGGCTATGATTTGATCCGTTTGGAGATTGATGTGGAGCAAATATCCATTTGTATGGATCTCTCATGTGATCAGATATTTTGAATTCTACCATTGCTTGAGTAGGACATTGAATTTCAGAATTAAATCCGATCAAGATACTTGAAGAAATTGTTTCCCAATGGTAGGCTTGAAGAAAGGAATTGAGGTTAGGTTAGTTTCAAATGATGATATTCAAGGATTTGGGGAGATGCAGACTAACAAAAGAACCCATTTTTGCTAGACAAATGGATGTAGCACCTTGGCTTTTTCTCTGTGGTTTTTAATGGAGTTGAGCACACAAAAAAAATAGTCCCCCTCCTCTCCTCCCCCCCCCTCCACCCAAAAAAAAGGGAGATACAATCGTCTTAATCAATGTCATCTTCTTCCACGGGTCCTAGAAGTTTATAAAAGCAAGAATTTGAGTTTTGAGTTCTGGTCCATTTTATCCATTTGAGAAATTATGGAAGCATTGTCCTCACAAAAGGTATACATTCTACAAGGATTTATGCCTTTGAATTTGTAGGCTCTTTGAAATTAGCCCGTGGAAGATTTGAGCAACTATAGATGGCTAGATGAAATTTAGAACTATAAAATTCTGATTCATGTCATTGTGATGTACATAATTTTATGCAATGTGAAAATGTACGTTGCCAGGTAACTAGATTTCAACAGTTATTCTTTAAGATATTCTTTATTCTTAGATGTGTGCTTGCAATTTTGGAGGTGTTATCCTAGTGTAAATTCTTTGGCGTCTTCATTGTTGGAATTCACAATAAAACTCTTATGTTAGTTTGTGTACTAGTTTTTACTTGCATTGTTTTTATAGGTCCTAAACTTTTCGTTATACATAACACAAACCATATAATAATAAACGATGATTATATGATTCCCCTTTTGGCATAGGTGCTAGATATTCACATGACGGGATTTGGATTGTATATGTTGCATTGTTATAAATTGCTCGTGTCCCTCATAACATCTACAATACCTTTTCCAAGGCCTCGAAGGGGCCAATTTTTTTTGACAACATAAACCATTACATCCTACACTATTCATGAAGTCCTACCTAACATGCCCTTTGTTTGGGTGCATATTTGCTCGTCGAGGCTTGCCTTGCAAGCTATTCAAAACCCAAACCAGACCCCAAACACTGTTACTATTGTCGGCGGTTTGACGTTTTATCGAGGTTTCCTTTTTTTTTTTAGGAAGAAGTCTTCAACAAGATGATGCTCGCCTAGAATGCCAGTAACATGGGAAAGCTAGCTGTGAGCCCTCTTTGGTCGATTATGATATTGAAGAAGGTCGTCCCCACTTACACTCTCAATCGACATCTCTTACACCTCATATTCTTTTCCATCCACACTCACCACCACGATTTCGTCCTGGTAGCTTTCAATAGCCTTTTCCTTCGCCTCATGTATCCCCTCATCAGACAACTCTTACTAGTCCTTCTCCTCAGTATTTTACAACTCTGAAAAGTACCTACATCCACATTCCACGTTTCCCATCTCCACATCATTTCCATCCTCTCCCCATGCCATAGGCTATCCCCATGTTTCCTTTGGCCCAATTCATATCAATGAATATCAACCATCTCCCCCTGCCCAAGATCCAGCTAATCTATATGTCCGGTGGCAATCATTCCGGTGGAACCTCGAGAAGAACTTATCAAGATCAAGATTCCACTCAGTCTCACTACTATTAGAAAACTTTGACCAAATCTTTGTTAGCAACTTCCTCTACCCACTATGTTAATTAGCATTGTTGGCACGTCTACACCAACTGTATAGGCCACTATGGGAACCCATAAGGTGAATCATGTTCAGGTTGATGGGAGAATTTGTTAATCTTATCATTGACAAGTTATGTCACCAATTTGGCATCAAACAGTTGTGTAAGGCTCCTTACGACAGTAAACTAGCCCTTACTCCAGAGCTCACAATCAACATTGGCGATTTCAAATATCCTTTGGGCCGTGGAATCTAGAATCAGGAGAGGATCCCGACGACTATGATATGCTAGTCCGTCACCCCTTTTTTCGCAAGGACAAAAGCATTTAATATTAAGAGCAAGATCAACTGCTCATTACGGATGACTGTCTAAATGCCACTATGGACTTAAAAACTGACAAAATGAAAATTGTTGAACATGTTGAACCTCACTTATCTGATAGTGTCTCAGACGACGCCATTCCAACTCATGGTCCTTCCAAGCCTAAGGAAAAAGACCCCTTCAGCAGATATGGATCTCACCAATGATCATGCCATAGCTACTCTGATTGATCCATATCTGACCCCAAACACTGCATGTCTGTCTGTTTGTCTGTTTTAAAACCAGTTAACATAAGTTTTTTTTACGTTCAATAGATATCATGCTCCTACAGAATAATTGTGTTTACAAAGCATCACACTTTATATCAGAGACACCTATGGCATAGATTATACCTTAATAGTTGTGGTCAGACTACTGGGTGAACCAAGGCTTATGACTTGTACAATCGGATGGCCCTTATCTGTATGTAATAAGTGGTACCAACAAATTACATGTTGGCCATGGCTTTTTTTGGTAATGCCATGATAGGATGAAATGAACATAAGATTAAAGGATGATGGCTTAATGAATTATGAGGGCGACTTCTATATTTCCTATTACAATGCTCTGGATATATATATGAAGTGTTGTATCTATGATGGAAGTGGTGACAAAGATTGGCTTCCAAAGATTGTATAGCTACAATTTAAAAAGCTAAATTTAGTGGATTTGATAACATTCTTAAAATCAAAGGTGCTATAGCTTAAAATAATACAATTTTTAATTCTTCGAGTGATAGGTTAGAAGATAAAGGATATACATTAAGGATGTCAAATGAAGAGAAGTGGCATTTGAATATATGGAGAAATATCCAAGTGTTACTTGAGAGGAAAATAGTGACAAATTGAAAAAGGAAGAAGGACGTGGAGGCAAGTAGGAATATAAGAAGAATTTGATATGTTAAAATGGTCTAAAGAATTAATACTACAAAGAAAGTGATGGGAAATTGTCATGGCTGATAATGACTTGACATAATTTGCAGCTCTAATGTTTATGCCTCTAGAAACTTCCTGAAACACGACAAACAATGCCACAATTTATTATGATATAATGTCATTTTATCCCAAAAATTATTCACGTGCATTTTGCTCTCAACAACTCAGATGTGATCAGGTGTCTACCATTCGAGAACTTTAACCTAAGGCTCTCAATCTCGTTGGAATAATGCTAGAGTTACGTAGTTCCAAATGAAGATTCATGCAGGAGACGTATCTTTTGAAACACAAGCTTTGCAGTGTTCATAAACCCAACCATGAGTATCTAATGGACCATATATGCTTTTGCCTCTATGTTATCATTGCCTTTCTAAACAATGATCATGCATCACTGGGAGTTGGTTACGTATTCGCAAGTCTTGAACGAGAATTTTATGATTGACTATTCAAAGGGTAGGCATGAGTCGATTTGTTTTTCCTTATTACTTGATTTGACTACCTTGTTTTAAGAGCCCAAATGTTCTTACATCAAAAGTTGTTTTATCATGAGAGCTTCATTTTTTTTTTTTTGCTTTTGCAGCGATGCTGTTCCTTCCACTTATAATACCATTATTGAATGCATATACATTCCATCAAGAAGCATTGTTGCCAATTCTATTAACTTATTGCCATCCCCACAAGCAAGGCTCCTAGAAGGGATTGTAATATGCAGCAAAATAACAGGAGGGCTCTAGGGAGAAATTAATTTGATTATAGAAATGAGCCCTTCTCAAATTCATTCCATGATGGTAAATCATAATTGAACAAAGGCTAGAAAAAAAAGGCAGATATATTTTAAAAACAACCATGTTTCTTAATAGGCTTGCCGAAAGGAAGGTGCACCATTTCCTACAATTCTAAGATATCCGCGTGATAAATAATGTCACGAAATTGAATAGGAACCATTAGATCTGTTAATTTTGAATCTGATGTTTCGAAAAAATGAGAAATCCGTTGGAAATTACATTTGTTCTTTGACCATGGCTATGGAAAAGCCTTCTCTTTCTGCGAGGATTTGAAGAATGGCTAGTACTCACGAGATATACTATTGGATGACCTTTGAACAACGCTCAAAATAGGGCTTCATTTTATCATATTATTTGTTGCTTGAAAGTCTTTTTCTTGGTAAGTTGAATCAATTAATTAGGGAAGTAATCCACTCTATTCCATTTGGTGTACACATGTTTGTACAAAACACAATCTCCCTATTGCACATATGTTATTGCCTGCATTTAGAACCATTTTTATGGCAAGGTTAAATGGTAACTTGTTCCAACAATGTCAGGCCTAGATTGACCATCTTATAAGGATGGTCTGGTTGTCTTGCCGAGACTATGTACGGCTACACGTTTTGTTCCTTCCAACTTATATTTATAATCCATGCAGATCAAAATGCTTCAATCCATTTGAAGGCCATAGAATCACAGGGTATTAACCCTCATTGTAGCTCTGAAGTTGAGGATTTCGTATGATAACTCCCAATAAAGGAAAGTGATTAGGTTTTATTTGTATTTGATTATTCTTCTTCTTCTTCTTCTATATGCAATTGAACTCTGATGCCAAGCTAGGTCAAGCCACTATTAAATTGATTGGTATTATAGATGAGATATTATAGTATAGCTCTCCGCTGCAATATCTGAGCGATTGATATCAATTTCTTACAGAGGTATTTCCTACAAAGGTATGCTTTATGAATCAAAGTCTACAAATTTCAAGAAGATTCTAGAGAAATATATGCAACAATGACAGAAGAAGACACCATCAAATCCTGAGGATCATTCTTTTTATAAGCAGTTTCAAGAAGCTATTTAGGTAAGTAGGAGTGCTCATATTAATTGAAAACTGTATTGTAATTAATAATGCTAAAGGCTATACAATAGCACCTAGATGAGGTTGCATCTTGAGTAAGTTCAGCTTTTACTTTCTGGTCAGTGATGGAAAAAACCATGGGGATTTATGCCTTCTTCTGATTATGTATTACACCTCTATTCTATTCTTTTAGGTAGGCCCATGTCTTTCAATCTCTCTTGTTTTAGGTATGTCCCAAGACTCCTGCACCAAACCAGGCTCAATGGTTCAAGCTAGGTTATAGATGCTTGTATCGAGTTTGAATTTGGCTCGAAGGTAAATCAAATGTATAATTGCAACTGTATTCAACTACAGAGATCCAATATATGGTTTTGCGAAGGGCTTGCAGATGATATAGTGTCGAGCTATCATATTTCTTCATTGTCGCTATATTTTATTTGAATGCTGCAAGCACTTAGACTACATTTTGGGACATATATACTGGGCTACATCGTTGACACAACCAAATAGTATCCTCAGAAATTTAAATTTTATCATCATTACGGGGCTGGATCTTGAAACACATTGAGAATCAGTGCAATCATTTTTTCTGTGTAAAATATAACGAGCTCAAGCAACCTCCTTGAATCAAGAAGTATAATGGCATATCCTCCGCATCTACCGCAGGACCGCAGCCCCAATCGCAGTGTTTAACGTGGCCCCTTACGCTTCTCCTACCACAACCCCCCTTCTCCCCGCCTCCCTCAAGACCAGCGCCCTTGCGCCTTCGCTCCATCTACTTCTCCTTTCGGCCTCGCTTCCCGTCCTCCCCAGCGATTTCGGTGCAAGATACCCACTCGCTGGCCGACAAATAGGAATTGTGCCTGGGGTGTGGTCTCATGGAATTGTCGAGGCTTCCTTGGAGAAAGGGGCAGCCTCAACTCCGTGGCGACCCGATATGGATCTCATCTTTCTCATGGAGACATGGGAGTATGCACAAAGCGAACTACGACTGTAGGGTTACCAACATTTCTCGGTCTTCAATACCAATGCGGGACAGAGAGGGTCATGGTGGGGTTGCTTGCTACTTAGGACAACCTTGGCACATTCGGTTACCCTCGGAAGACGGTGGACACAACCGGTATTTGTGGGTTCGTGGTGCATAATACAGTGGCAACCCTCTTTTTACGGCACTGTTATTTCACGCCAGAGCACCTCATTCTATCCCCAATACTCCCGATGCGGATAGGATGGACCCTTATGTCGATCTATATGATGACATACGCCAAAGACAAGCAGCTTGGATAGGGTCGCCCTTCTTGGGAATTTCAATGCACCCGACAGAGTAGAGCAGCCCATGAGACTTGACCCCTCGCCGACGATGTCCCCGGCAATTTACGCTCCGCAGAGGCAACCCGCCACGAGGATCGGATGACAGCTGTGTCACTCGGCTTCAATGACATTGCTCCCGCTATGTGGTATTTTTGACTTGATAATTTGCAATGGCTCATTACAAGTGGTCCGCTTCTCACAAGTGCACCTGCGGATGTGACAATCGTGGGGAGGGTCTAGTGTGGTGGACTATGTGTCAGTGGTTGCTAAGATATGCATCTCATCGGCCGTTTCGGGTGGGCACCGATACGGGATGAGGAGGTCGACTCGCATCACCTCCCACTTTATTTGAACATGGCTTGGCAAGCCGCCGTAACTCCCACTATGCCACCCCGCCATCCCCGCTGCGGCTGGATTATGAGCGTGAGGACTACACCGAGATGCTCATGGATGCCCCCGCCATCAATTTCCGGACCCCCCCACACTAGAGCAGCGCATTGCACAGCTTGATCGAAGCTATTATAGATGCAACGGCCGAGTGCTTTGGTAGACCCCGCCGCCGCTCGGGGACAGCAACATTTCCGTAATCGGTGTTTTGATGCGAGTGTAAAGAACCAAAAGCATAGCCACATTCTCTCGATCTGTGTACCGATCAGTTACCACGCAGCCAGCTTCATCCATCTAAGGAGACAAAGGCGCCAGAACTTGCTAGGCATCGAGGGGGAGATGTTCGGCATTTGGACACTCGCCCCTCGAACCTTTTGGCGAGTGCTCGAAGGCCGCCCAAAATTTGGCAGGGGACATCACACGAGGCAAAGGGGGAACAAGACTTGAAATTTCTATGACCCCACTGTGTGGACGCGACCACCATACCCCCCAGGATGGCCCCCCCATTGGTTCGCAGAGGAGGATGTTGTGGAGGGCCTCCGAACGGCCGGCTAATGGGAAGGCAACCGACCATGGTATGCGTGCCGAAAGTTACTCAAATGGGTTGTGGCAAACCACGGTGCCATCCTCACTACCCCGTTCAACGTAGCATTGCGGGAAGGTTTCCCCGACAATGGACCACAAGCCGGGTTGTCCCTATTCACAAGGCGAAGCGACCCACGCTGTCAACTGCCAACCACGGACACACGGGTCGCCTCGCGATTTGCCAAACTGTTATCGGCATTCTCGAAAGCAAAGATTGACTACCGCGAGAGGCGCAGATGTCGCGAGCCCTCACACAAGTAGGCTTTAGACCCCGCCACTCAACGATTGACCATATCTTTTTAATCGGCTGGCACCGATTGAAAACGGTAAAACCATCGGTAGGACTTGTATTGATGCTTTGTGGACTTCACAAGGCTTTTGATACGGGAAGGGAAAGCTATGGGCTAGCTGCGTCAGCTCACGCTTCTGCCTGTGCAGAATGCCATATACTGGCTGTCACGAGAGTTGTTTTGGCAGATGCACGGGCGGGCCATGCATTCACCCAGTAGTATTGGGGTCGGGGCTGCCCCCTCTCACCAACTTTGTTTGGCCTCTACATTGACCGCTTAGAGCCCCTCGCTTCATTGAACATGGGGGCATCGGCTTTTGCACCGTGTCATCCACCAGCTCATCTATGCGACGATGTTGACCTTGACCCACACCCCACACCCTATGCGGTCTCATCCGATGTCCTAGACACGATCCGCGGGGCTCTGGACATGCGGCGTGAATCTCGCCAAGACCGGGGGTGGTTCTCATATCCTCTTCCGCCACCCCACGCCTCCCGCGACTCACATATCGGGGACAACCTTGTGGAGGTCAGCCCATCTACAAAGTACCTAGGGGGTGGAGTTCCCCTCCTCGCTCTGTTGGGAGGCGTCCATCGCTATGGGTGTGAAAGCAGGCTGGAAAGCGCTTTTATGCCATGCGGAACAACAGTCACCGGGGAAGAGCTCTATGATTGGGGCCATCGGTCCACATCTGTTTCGGGCCGATCGAGCCTGCCCTTCTGTGACGGGTCGAGGTTTGGGGCCCTGCCGTCTCTTTGGCGACTGGAATGACTTGGAGCAAAAGTGTAAGGCATTTTGGCACGCGGGCACTTGGTGAAACCTTCGGTCCCCTATCGATCCCTCAGCTGCAGAAACTGGATTCTTACGCCTTCAGTGGCAGCCCTTGATAGACACATCATCTATTTTCGTAAAGTGATTAATATGGGTGATGCTCGGCCCCGCGACCGGGCTTACCCCTGTGGCAATGGGCCCGCAGCCGCTCGTGGACCGCTGGAGGGGTAAGAGAGATGCTGGTTCGCCAGATGGAACATGCAGGAGCACGATGCATGCAAAGTTGACACGCAGGCCGATCGCGACAGTGGCGGCGGAGTACTTGACGCTTGCTTCCTTGCCAAGCTCGGGACCCCCGGCTCTAGAGCAGGTCAAACGGCCCATTACAAGGAGCACATATGAACCCCACGTTGGTCCGGGGCCCGCGAGCTCTACTGCGTTCCCGGCTCCCGAAAAGCGAGCACTCATTGCCTCCATTCATACAGTGCCCACCATCTTCGCGATCGAGATCCAGGCAGGTGGATTGGGGAGCCCCGCCGGGACAAAGCTATGTCGATCTTTGCCAAGCGGGTGCCATTGAGGATGAGTCTCACACTTTCCGTGAGTTGCCCAAAGATTCGGTCGATCCGTGCCGGATCGTTTCCTTAGTGCGGCGGACTTGCCCCTACATTTGCCGATGAACACACCGCCAAGCACGCTCGGGGTCGCATATCCGTGAGGTAATCTTGGATCCGGCGAGCCCACCTTTGCCCCTACCGCCCACCGTCGTGCACTACGTACTGTACGGTACATGAGTGTATATATTTGTGTGTTTTGCATTTCAGTATATTGGAACAGTTTTGTCGGCAGGCCGATTCGCCACGGTTTTCCCTCGAAAAACCCTTCGGGGTGGGGGGGTTTTTAATCAGGGTGTAATCCACTTGTCGCTTTTGTATTGGGTCCCCATAGACCGATTGGTCTCCTCGTGGACGATAAAAATACCTTCCTTCCTTCCTTCCTTCTACTAATATTTGTATTCTTGTCTCTGTTTAATATGACATTTCTTTGGCCTCCTTTACATCAACATAATAATTAACAGAGAAGAGAATCTATAAATTTCTCAAGGACAGAAGAAGACTGTAGATTCTCACGAATAGATTGCCTATTCGAAGCTAATGCAACAGACGTAACATAGCAGCAAAAACTAGAATAGCATATTGACATCCATGTCCAAGCTATGAGAAAAGATGAAACTGAAAGTGTGACTTTGCAATTGAATTGCTTCATTGATGTTACATGCTTATGTATAGGAGTATGCTCCCTTTATATTAGACGTCCCGGCTGATCCCTTTTCAATGGAATGTGTAGGAGTATGCTCCCTTTATGTTAGACGTCCCGCCTGATCCCTATGATAAGATTATTGAGAAGGGTCTGTATAACATTTCCCATGAGTGACATCCATTAGGGTATGGGTTTTTGTCAATCGAGTTGTTTGCATATGCAAGGTGTTGATATGGACCAAATGCTTTAGAAAAATATATTAGCACCTTTGAACATATATTTGTTGCTGCAATGACATGGAATTGCATCACCATTGCAGTGTATGCAGAAGGGGGGTGCCAATAAGAAATGGACCTGAAGCAAAATTTTACAGAATTATGCATGTGCCAGGAGCTATGGCAGATGAGTCCACAATAACATCAGTCTTTCGCTGGGTCCAAAAATAAGGCTAGTGTGGTTAACTGCCTTAGAAAGAAAACCAACATCGAGCAAGAAATATTTGAAGTGGTCTTGCAAGTACGTCTGTAAATCTTTTCTAGCATTTGGTTGCATAATACCCTTAAAAAGACCATCAAATGTGTGATTTCATATAGAAATTGCTTTTTTGAATGAAGTAGGAGTGCCATGGCATCTCCAATTGTCACTCTTGTCCATACTCCACTTATGCCCTCTAAGGACGAATGGCCAATGTATATGCTCATCTTGAGATCTGATACTAAAAAATAGTACTGGGTATGGAAAAGTAGTGTTGGAAAGAATAGAATAGAATAGAATAGAATAGAAGAGACCAACCTATGTCTCTATTTGTATATTGTTGGCTAGTGATGTGAAAGTTCTCATATGATATATAAGGTTTACAACCTTCTTATACCATATAATAGAATAGATTTTTTATCTTATACCATAGAGATATTTATATGGTGGAGTACACCGGGTTAATTGTTGGAGTAAGAGTTGCCTTATAACGAATGTCATAAAACTATAAGAATATTCCAGCTTGATCAAGCTTTTATATCAAATTAATGTTCACCCCTTGAAGTTTTATACAATATATACTAAAATAGATCGTTATACATTATAATGCATGTAGAATACGATTGATGTCTTGTTTCAACATCTCTCCTTTTCAAAACAAAGATATAGCATAATAGAATATACCTAGATGGTAAGCATCTTGGAATTTTATTGTTATAACAAACGGACTTGTGAGTGAGCAGAAATTAATAGGAGCTTACAATCAAATGTCTGTCATATTATGTCTGTCATATTAATAGGAGCTTACAATCAAATGTCACATTATGGAAGATTCTGACATGATGTATTCCATGTAAAATGAATACAAAACCCATCTTGCCTTCAAAAAAAATAAAAAAATGTCTGTCATATGGAGCACTTGCTGCATATGTTTCCCAAATGGAAGAGTCTAGAAGCAGCGTGCAATGCCTTAGAATATGATGACTGCAGCAACCAATGCCTTAGAACCGGATTTGTGAATATAATTTTTGCAAGTCACACAACATGAAAACGACAATGTTCTTATGATACACAAAATAACATTGTCTCTATGGTACACGCAATAGGCGAGAGAGTTTTTAGCTATAAAACAGTATTGCACAAATGGAAAGAGAGGCTATAAGTCCTTGTACTCTTACATTATTCTCATCATGTGAAAGCACGTGCATAGCCTAGGACAAAGAAGAATCAGTATGGACAAGATTTTGGGAGTAAAAACATTATGTATGAGATTCTAGTAGCTTAGAACAAAGAAGAATCATTATTAGCAAGATTTTGGGAGTCAAAACTCAATTACACATTTCATGTGTGGATGCCTATGCCCATAAAACATTGCCTCTACATTAGCAAATTATTATTCCTTGGTGGTGTCTATGTTGGGTGGAAGGCACATATTGTCAGTCCACAAATTGCATGATTCTAAAGATTTGTATGGTATACTTAGAGTTAATACCTTGCACGTAAGATATCTCATCTAACTTGTAAATGGATAACAAAAATTATAAATCCCGTGGTTCTTAATGCCTATGAAAACAAAATCGCGTGGTGCATGCAAAGATATATTTCTATTTTTTAGGCATATGGATTGCAAGTGGGGGTCCTAGGTAGGGTGTTTTTCGCCCGACTACTTGATTTGTAATAGATTAAGCTGGGGCGCATTACAAGATTAGAAGATCTTGGCGACATTCGGCGCAATCGCATTCTTTTAAAAGAAGTTGATGCATTTCATAGCTTCAAACTCCAAACAGTTAGAGTTTCAATATCAACAAAGGGAGGGGAATGGGAGATGATGATAGGGTTACAGAGGCTAAACACTCATTTGTTGGGCAAAAAAGGGCAATGGTTGTCACCAGGCTACAAAGGGGAGAGAGCTGTTGATGCAGAGAGCAGTAGCCCAAGAGATTGTGGATGAAATAAATGCTCTACAAAAAGAAATACTCCGGACTTTCAAGAGAAAATACATGACTGGATTTCGAGATTGTGAACTCCGGTTGGAAAAGGCCGGGGCACGGGCAAGAGGGGTGAAAGGGATGAAGATGCCATGGGGAAGGAGGGCTTAGAAGGTTATCTATTGAAGCTCAAGAAGGAGGTAATTCGGGGCATTGCATTGGAGAAAAAATTAAAGAAACAGAAGGTAGAGATGACAAATGATTTGAGGAAATACTTCTAGACATTTTAGCATCAGAACCAACAAATGAGGGAGGCTCAAGTGCTGCTGTTGATCAACAAGATCCAATTTTCTAGGAAGAAGTTTGATAAGTTGTTAGCATATTTGAAAACCTGCCAAGCGACAGTTGATATTTGAGTCCTATTTGAGTGTGTTGTCTTATG
Organism: Isoetes taiwanensis; assembly: GCA_021234155.1. Lineage (NCBI taxonomy): Eukaryota > Viridiplantae > Streptophyta > Lycopodiopsida > Isoetales > Isoetaceae > Isoetes > Isoetes taiwanensis. Next base: position 211,041 of record JAJEKV010000225.1, read on the forward strand.
CATAGGCCGGTGGTTCTATTCAGTGGATCATGATTATCCTCTGAAATTTTATTCCCGCCTCTGCATTTGTATCTGGCTTTGGGCTTGGTGTTTCAATAAAGTTTGTCGTTCTTCAAAAAAAATAAAAAAATATTTGAAAACCTTTTGAATTACGACCTTACTAGAGGATATAGTTGCAGCTAACACTATAGGAGGGTTTATATTGGTAATGTACAGGATGGAGAACTTAAGTTTTTTTTGTCTTTCATGGATAGATAGTGAATCAAGAACTGCTTATGAAATAATGATATATATACAGTTATTTCAAGTTACATAAATTGGAGATAAGAGAGAGACATTTTGGGCTGTTCTTTTTAACCATAATACGCTTGCTGCGCCTCCTGTTTGGGTCCCATAGGCCAATTGGTCTGCGTGACGATAAAAACTCTATTCTATTCTATTCTATTCTATTCTTATTATTATTAACATAATCTTGTGATTTACAGCCATGATATAAAAATGTGTTGGTCAAAGGCGCGGTAATAAGGACATCTTGATGCATAAATGTACAGTAGAAGGTTAATCTGGAAGAAAGGAAATAAAAAATTCAACGGCTAGGAAAGATTATGTGTCTTTATTTTTAAATTAGCAAATGAATACGGGAATAAAGAAAACAGGAAGATAAACAAATAAATCTCACGTAAAGAAATAAATTTGAGAGTGGTTGGCACAAAGGTTGGTGTAGGTGTTAAGTGGGCTAAGAAAGAGTGGATTAGGATTCTTTTTATGCATAAATATTAGTTATGACGTGTAGATATGATAATTGGTGACAATAAATTAAACGGTAAGAGGAATATCTAAAGATATAAGGTTTGTATGAATCTGTCAGAGGCATTTAAATCCTCAGGCGATATATCGGCACTGTTACGAATATGAATAGTATGTTTATTCACATTTAAGGCAAGCACATAACTTGCATAATGCAGGTTGGGAACTAGAGAGCTAGTTTATCTTATGTAATGGAAGAGCTGGCGACGGCGATGGAAAAAAGGAAAAGAATGAGGGGATCGGTGGTAGCGAAGATGGAGGGTGTTGATGTCAAGGAAAGCATGCATAAGCAGAAGTGATGGACGCTACTAACAAGGAAAACTCTGGGGTTGAAAAGGCAGAGTTGCAATGGAAGACTGGACCGATGGCGGAAACGAAGGTAAATACTGATCACCAGAGCCTCTAGTATATCAAAACGCAACCACTCCTCAACTTGAGGCAGATGCGATGGATGGAATTTCTCGAAGAATATGACTTCCAGATAGTATATAAGCCAGGCTAATTAAATGTGGTTGTTGACGCGCTCTATTGATGGCCTCTAGATTGCGCGTGCACTCCAATGTCGTCTCCAACTTGTCAAGCGAATTCGGCAAGAAGATAGAAGAAGTTATCCCTTCTAGCATGGAATTCAAGCATGTAGGGACTAGTCTTTGCAAGAACACAAGGACAAATAAGAAGAGGGAGGCCTTCAAGCATTTTAAAAAAGAAGGTGATCTTTTGTATCACAATAACAAGTTATGTGTACCTGAAGCATTAAGAATGAGGAAGATAATCTTACATGACACGCCTAATAGCCATATTGTCAGCCATGCAGAATTTATGAAGACCTACTTCAAGATTAGAAGTAGTTACTTCTGGCTGGGTATGAGGAATCAGATAGCCAGGTATATCCAGGAGTGCCAGTTGTGTCAGCAGACAAAGACAGAATAACTTCGAATCCTAGGAGCTTTGGAACCTTTAGCAGTGCCAGACGCCAAGTGGGAAGTTGTCAGCATGGATTTCATAATGGGGCGTTCAAGGACAGCAAGGGGCTTTTATGCCTTGATGGTTGTAGTAGCTACATTATCTAAAATGACACATTTCTTGTCATGCCGCATCATAGACACAACTTTGGATACAGCCTTGTTGTTTACCAAAGAGATTTTTAGATTGCATGGAATGCCCAGGGCGATGGTCTCTGATAGAGATCCGAAGTTCATCAGCACCTTCGACAAGACTTCTTCAACATGATCTATGCCAAGTTGTGGATGAGTTATGCTTCACTTGCAGACAGATGGGCAAATGGAGCACATCAACAGAACCTTGGAGGACATGTTGAGAAACTATATTTGAAACAAGCAATTCAAATGGGCCGATTACATCCACCTAATAAAGTTTGCATACAATAGTACGAAACAAGAGTCATCGAAGATGTCTTCCTTCATGTTTAATTACGGTTATCAATGCTTGACCCCAGATACGTGGCACAATCCAGAGTCCAAGATGGAAGTTTCTCAACAATTTCTGGCAGATATGCAGTAGCTTGTAGAAGAAGTGCGAGAATATCTCCTAGCAGCAAAGGCACGTCAGAAGAGTCTAGCAGATAGACATAGTCAGCAATTGTAAGAAACTTGCTCCAAGATGGGCGGGGCTTTTAAGATTGTAAGGCGAATAGGGAGCCAATCATATAGGCTTGACTTATCTGCTCATCTAAAAGTTCATAAGGTCTTCCACATAAGCTTATTAGAGAAACGTACTCCAAACCCGGAGGAAGTTTTGGAGACTCCAACCTTGTTGGAAATGACAGAGGAGCAACTCGAGATTGTTCCAGTTAATTGTTGATAAAGCATTCAAGAAGATGCAAAGGTCAGAGTTCCTTCAGTACCTGGTCAAGTGGAAACACTTGCCCATGGAAGACACGACGTGGGTATTAAAACATGATTTAGAGAAGCAATACCCAGAGTTTATGGAGCAATTCGACGGCCAAGTCACCTCCGATTTAGTCGATGCCAGCCAGTAAGTAAGTGTTGCAGCTTAGTCTAGTGCATGGGACCTAAGGGAGATGATGAGATGCATCTGTGGGCAGTCTAGATGCATATATGGCTAGGCATATGGTCTTGGGCGATGATCGGATCATATTAGATGTTCCCTAGTCTCAGACCTTCAGGGCCATGATGCATGCACGTGCACATGATCGGAGGTCATGTAGATTAAGTAGGTGACCGTGGGCGATAATGGGATCGTCTTAAACATTCTTTAGCCATGATGCACTGCGTGTGCGCACGACCGAAGGTCGTGTAGGAGGTAAGCATCTAATCGTGGGCGATGATGGGACCATCCTAGATATTACCTATGCTTAAATCTGAATGGGCCATGATTCAATGCAGGTATGTAAGGCTAACCTTGAGCTAGTAGTTTAGCTCAAGGTAATTGGGGGGTGGTCCCCTTAAAAACCACAAATTATTAACTAGATTAATGTGATGTGCTACTTATTGCAGGCAGTAAAGGAGAAGCATTGAGGAGGGAGTACATCACGAGAAGAATATGAGTTATAGATTTTGTACGTAATTATAAACTCTTAAACATTATTATGTCATTATGTGTTATCTTGATGAACTATTAAGGCTATACAATTTTGTATAAATATGTAAGTATAGTCTTTACAATTATTGTTATAATTGAGTGTTGGAAGTTTATCACTTTAGATTCTAAATGTTATATTCCTTATTGCGATCTTTAAGGTTGATGCACGTTCGTTCACCTTATCGTAATGTCGAAGACAATATTATGGGAGGGAGGGATTGTGATGTTTCCCTAAAATATATGATATAAATACATATATTTTAGGCCACATCACCATACAAATCTACCTTAGTAGGATTGTATACAGTAGTGTGGAGAACGAGAGCATAGTTAAGTCATTATATATGAATTAGCCAACCTTAGTTCTCTATTTAGACATGGCCCCATTTTATTGGCGATCTGCCACATGGACGCACCTTATTGGAGCCACATGACGTGACATGGCGACCCTAACCTACTAATGGCCACACCCTAAACCTAGGCCATTTTCTGTATCAGCAGTCCTTGAACCCTGTCTGCGCTCGAAACTCCATTTCGAGAATCGTCTACTGCAGCACAACATAGTGCAGGAGCGTGCATGCATCAGAAGGAGTGGAAGCTACCCCAAATCACCTGCAGAGCAATGGAGACACTAGGAGCGAGGGGAAGTTCATCCAGAGCAGGTATTTAGAGTAGAGCATTCTAGATGAGTTAGCATTTCGTATCTCTAGTAGAGCCATTCTAGAACCCTCAGTTCGGCTCATGAACCCTAATCAATGAACCCTAACTGTAAGTTAGAGGCATGTGATTAGGATTAGATGTTATTCTTATTATTTATTATGTTATGTGGATATGTGATGGTTGATCATGTTTGCACCTCTTGTATTGGAAAGGTAGAGATCTAATAGCCTTATTTAGATGATGCTTCTAGTTTAGACCTTTTAGTTCCTATTACATGTGGCCTGTGCATAGAGAGCACCAGGTTTTATAGAGTGATTGAGCACCACATAACGGAGGCCGTGGAAAAATAGAGAGGTCCCTACTAAGTGCGGCTACGGGGGACCCATAGCGGACTAGGCTTATAATCGGCCACTTTGAGAAGGCCGGGTATGGGTCCGACTGCTTCAATAGTATTGCCCTGACTCTCAAAGTGTTGGCTTGACTTTTGTTTTGGGGAGTTCAGTCGGGGAAGGACGTGTGTCACCATGATCCTCTAGTCGCCTATGGAGCCACTGCACTCTGGGAAGGGGAGATGCAACCCTTCCTACCTCATCAGACCAGGGAGATGCATGCCATAGTAGTCTTCTTAGCTGATGCCAAGAGATTGCATATCTGACAGGTTACAGTCACGGCATAGCCTGATTTAGCCCATCTGGATAGTATGCATAGGAGGGGCAGATGGAGTGGTCAACCATAGCCATTGTCTATTGCCAGCCCAAGTCATCGCCATAACTCAGTCCGCTCTATCTTGAGACTCCAGCCGATGAGTCTGAGCCTGGGTAGAAGTTCGTTTGATGGATGATGTATTGATGTATATAGACGATCTATGGATGGGTGGTACTATTGTTCGTGGTAGCTAATTGTATTGTTATTGCTAATGCTGATGTTTGTAATGCTTCCACTATTATAGGAGCCCATATGGAAAGGGAGCGCAAGACACCTTCGTGTCCTCTTCCCGTGCTCTGGCCATCCCAGGTAGGGGATAGATGGGGGGCCCATGCGGCAGATGTTGCTAGATGGGAGATGTCTCGCGAGATGTACGGCGGAGCTTCGAATATTTAGTGGGGTGCGTCACATTTCTTAAGTTAGTGCCTGAAGAAGAGAAGCAGATAAATGAATCGGTTAATCGTGCCAGACAATTTAGAATCTTGCCTTGTAACGTCATTGTATTTGAGATCATCACACCATATATTGTTGATTTAGGAAACAAAACATGCAGTTGTTGTGCTTGGCAGCATAGAGGAATTCCATGCGCTCATGCGATAGGAGCAATTCTATGGCTGAAGAGAAGACCACAAGAGTTTGCACACCCCGAATACTCATTGGGAGCATGGTGTGATGTATAGCAGGGTGCAATCTTTCCCTTTGAAGATGTACTAGAGGAGGAGTGGGCAGGTATGCAACCTCCTGCAACACGTAAATGGCCTGGATGCCCGAAGAAAAAGCGGATTCGAACAGAATATCACTTTAGAGAAGTCCATTCATACATATATTCAAGATGTGAACAATATGGGCACCATAACCACAAGAGTTCTATGAATTTTATTGCAGAATGAGGTATGTTGCTAATGCTTCATTACTATTTGCATTTATGGTCTGCATTATATGTACAATTAGGACAAGTGCCCAAATGTTCTCTAGAAAAGGCAGATGCAGCTTCTTTTGTTTGATGATCCTGGATAGGACCTTAATAACAATACATCAAATTTTTCACCTATGCTCAACAAGCTTCTAGAATTCTGGCTATATGTTTGATGCATTTTGTATTCTTCCAGGTACTTGAGGGTAGAGGAAGAAGAACATGTACTGAAGGTAGAGGAAGAAGACCAGATTGCCATTTCATGAAGTTGCTCCTTTCCACCATATTTACATTTCATTATGTTACATTACATTACTAGATTTATTTATGTTATCAGGTTCATTTGTGCTAGGAAATTATGTTGTCAGATTTCAATTTGATATTAGATAAACTATTATTAAACAAAGGCCCTTTCAAAAGCGTGACAACCAGGTGGAAGCATCTACTTACAAAATAGGCAAAACTTAACTATAACCAGGAAGCATCCACTTAGACTTGATCCAACTATAACAGGCAAAAGTTAACTGTAGTTACTACCAAATCCAAATTTTGCATGTAAAAGCAAATTGCAGGTAAGTTGTTGCTAACTGGGCCTAATTGCTGTTGCAGCACATGGCAACTGCATTTGATCACTATGGATCATTGAAACTGATGTTCCGATCTCTTTTTCCCCTTTGTAGAAATGGTGGCTCGGTTTTCTATGCTGTTGTCATGCCGTTGTTTTGTTGAACAAGGGCAATTTCATAATTTCTGACAATATATAGGGGCATTTTTATAAATACCCTAAGATATTAGGGTATTTTTAGCAGGGTTGCCTAACCCCCCCTGCCCGATTTCCTGCATTCCTAGCTATGCCACGTGTCGTGCCACATAGGCCAAATTGATTTTATGCCGTTAGATCTGTCTATTTTTGCATCTACGGTTAGGAAAATTAGAAAGTAAAGAAAATTCCAGTTAGATGGTCTTCCGGAGATGCCCGCGACGGCAATCCATCGTCGTATCTCGGCCTCATGGCCATCGCCGGACCATCTTCAACCTGAAGCAAATCTATTAAATTCTGAAGATCTGAAATTTGTCGCTTCCCCCTATAGGATTTGTCCCTTGGGCGCCCACATTGAATCAGGGAAAAAATTAAGCGTGCTATATATTTTTCCATAAAAAATAGTTTGGCTATTTTTCAAAATTTTACAGTACTTTATGATATACATTTGGCTAAAGTTACTATTACCATTACATTTGTATGTACTTGGACTTCGCGAAACTTTTGAATTAAGTACTATAAACTTTCGCTTGACTATTTTTTCTAACTGAAAAAAGCAAAAAATGTAAATTCTGTAGCTTTAGATATATGTACTACAATTAAAAATAATAATCAACAATCAAGAAATATACAATAATATTAAAAAACTTTTAACAAAAGCTCACAATATAGCTTATAATATCCATGAGCTGAATAACATTCAATGCAATGACACCTTCTAGATATGGTGATCAAATTACACTTACCTCTAACCTTTGAGAGAAGATGTTATGCCACTAACTCGGGCATCTAGAGAGATATTGGCCATCTCTTACCATTCCTTTTTAAAACTGCATATGTGGTATATGTAATAGAAATGCATAGTTTAAAAAACTACTATCACTGATGATGGTAGGTGGGGATGTGTAAAAGTCTATAAGGAATTCATTTTTATTTGGCTATTAATGATTTAATATGTAATTATTGTAATATAAAGAAAGGCTAATCCCTTTTTCTTTAAGGAAAAGGGGGGAAATAGTTTGGCTAATCCTAACAAAATAATGGAGTACTTGTTTTAGCTATGGCTATTTTTTATTTTTTTAAAAGAAATCTCTCTTCATAAAATTCGCCGCAAAAATTGTCTAGACCCTCTAAAAAATCGCCATTTGCCTATTAATAGCCACTAATTTTTTCCATGCACATTGATCATCAAGGCGGCTCGGTGACGATGACAGCAATGGCTCTCGATTTTGGCGTTTTACTCGCCTTTACTGCTTTAAATTTGCAACAGATCAAGCTCAAATCCATGCAATTCGAAGGAGAGGTAAGCGTTTCATTTTCTGATATGGGATCACCGTTAAAGGAAAAGGTTTTGAAAGAAACTCTTCAAGAAGCTGCTCGTTTAGGAAGCAAATGCAAGTGGGGAATTTATGCCCTTGGTGCTGTGTATGCGCTTTTGGTGCTATCCGGCTTTTTGAGGAATTATGCTTCAATGGCAGGAGACATGACGAAATTACTATGATAAATGTACTTAATGCAGCTGCCAATCTAGGATTCCTGTCAAAAGCTAAGGTAATTCATGCCTTCATTGTTCAAAGTGAGGTCATTTCTTATTATTCAGAATGGACTCATCAGTATGTATAGCAATTGTGGAATAGGTCATTTAACACCATGATTACTTGCGATACAATATCTTGGAATATGATGATAGTAGCATTTTCTGACCATGGTCATGATAGGTGCTCTTTGCAAGTTTTTAGACAAATGTATGCGATTCAGGCGCCAAGCAAGATAACTTTCCTTGCACTTTTAACTGCTTGCTCTAATATGTAGCATAATAACAGGGGGTTGCTTTTGTATTTTTATACTTTTTTCCCTAAGGTTTTTATATGATTTCATGGTGTATTCTTGTGGACGTACTAATGCGTACATCTAAGTCTTGCTTATCTCGCGACTCCTCATTTTTTATGGCACTTGCCAATGGTTTAACCCGAAAAAAAAAAAAAATGGCATGCAGAGCTCGAGAGGTATTGCTTTAGGTTTTGCTTTAGGGTTTTTAGGTGTCCTTGATTTTTCAGCCGGAATAGAACGATGTCATGCTTCACCATATGCGAGCTTCTTTCCAATTGAGCATTTGATTTGAACGAAAAAAATGGGTTTTCTTCCGGATCTGCAGAACCAGGACGATATCCGAGCTCAAAGGTTTGGTTGAAGTTCCAACTTGGTGTTTTTTTTTCCCGGGTTCTCACTTAGTGCGCCTAATCGCCCCTTTTCATTCGCCTTCAAAGCACGAGCCATTTGCTCTTTGCTTTTGGTTTTTCTTAGGGCTGGCTCGGGGCGATTTCTTCAAGCGTGCCAGATCCACCCAAGTCTCGGTGTTTTGAGGCTAATTTTCAAGGGCAAACAAAGTCTTCCTGAGGTTCTTTCTTGGTGTTTTGCTTTGAGTCTCGCGCAATCCGTGGTTGGGCTCTTTGGAAAAAACTTCAAAAGAGGTAACAGAGCCAAGCTTCAAACAGTAGAGCTCTGCTATATACAAACTCGTGCAGCTGCAACATCAAACATTCTATGCATATCTCTATAATCTACTCTCGTTGCAGAAACCAGCAAAGTACTTTTGTTTTGGGTTGCGGATTAAAGCTTTGATTTGGTTGCAAAACAGGCTACTTGCGAATGATCGGCTAACTCATCAAGGCTATAGAATCCCTCTTTATCTCCAACACTAAAAGGTGAGCCTGCTTTCTATATCTAAATTTTGCAAAACTTCTGCCATGGATCTACTTATTAGTTATACGGTTCATTTTATATGAGATTTATATGAGATGTGCTTTTTATGGTAGACATCTGCAGCAACATTATTTGTGGAGAAGATTTACTTATAACGTCAAGGCGTGGGTTAAGTTCCTTTGCTTCAAGTTTTGTATCATGGACATTGATGGTTTCAGGATATGCTGAAAATCGAGAATGGATTTGGAGCCCTTAAACTTTTCCTTGAATTGCTTTGACGATGGTCTAGAGCAAATCAGCTACCTTTGTTAGCGTGTTCGTGGATATTCTTCGCGAATCGCTTTGCGCGGGGGCGTGTTCATCCATGCTTACGGAATACAGCCGGACCGAACTCGGAAATATTTGTGAGTAATGGCAACATTGCCATGTATATTGCTTGTGGAAGCATTGATGATGCATGGCAAGTATTCAAACTAATGCCATCTCTCGATGTGGTTTCTTTTTACCGCAATGCTTTACGGTTTAGTTACTTTTGGAGATGCCAACAATGCCATCAACCTATATCATATGAGAATTGTAAATGCTGAAGTTTGCCGATTCTATGGCTTGTATTCTACGCTTTCCATAAGAAATACATTCACTCATATATTCACTCGTATATTATGTGGTTTGTCCGAAAAACAGCTTGTATGCCACATTATGGATTTCATAAGGCTAATTTGAGTTCGAGAATTGTAACCATCATGTGGAAGCTGGTACATCTCTTCATTTAAAGGGCACATTACCGCATGGGAGGATTGCCATTACGATTTGAGCTTCGATTGTGTCTCCATTGGTCTTGTACCACTACGTCCCTCCGGTTCATAACATGCAAACATGGGGCTATTTATACTCTTTCTTTATATATCTATCATTACATGTCTATTACATGTACGTGTATTCTTTGGATAATATTGTAGGGCATGTTACATGTTAGAGGCAACATGCACCATAGGCATGCATATTTCTTTAATGGGCCTTTAAGTAATCTAAGTTCGAGGCAACATGCACCATAGGCATGCATATTTCTTTAATGGGCCTTTGAGTAATCTAGATTCGATTAAGGTGGCAGGCCTTCATCCATTACATAACCATTATATATCCTAATAATTGTTATATGATTGGTTTTGTCATATTATTATTATGATCATCATAGTTAAATATGTGTTATGGTTGTTCTTTTACCAAGCTTCTTAATAATTAAGTCTACATGCACATATGTCATCCTTTGTGCCCGAAGGTTTTATTAGGGCCGAAGGGCCCAAAATTTTTTAATATAACAACCAACACATCACGATCATTAACATTAATTAACACAAACCATTGTATCTAACACATTTAAATTAAAATCCCCTCAAACCCCTTTGGTTTGGGTGCATATTCACACGGGGTTACTCCGCAACAGAGCCGCTGTCGGATGGGGCTGCCTTACGTGAGAGGGTAAACCTGGTACATGCACATATTCTTTGATGGTGGTCTTTGAATCTGAATTCTGTTCTAGGCATCGCTATTGTTAGTATGTATGGAAAGTGTGGAAGTACTCCAAATGCACTAAGATATTTGATGCAATGCAAGCTCGAGATATAGTTTCTTGGAATTCTATGATGGGAGCTTATGTGCGGGATGGAAATGGGAAGGATACTATTTACCTCTTTCAAAAAGCGCAACTAGAAGGCATAAATCCGACAAGGTAACAATTACTCACGCCCTTCTTCGGATGTTCTTCTCTTGGAAATCTTACAGAGGGTAGACTTGTCCATGCAAGCATTCCTAAGATCTTGTTTCAATCAGACCCAATACTATCTACAAGCCTTGTTGATATGTATGGCAAATGTGGTAGCCCCGCCGGATGCACAAGCCGTGTTTGATGAGCTGCCCAAGTCCGCCATTGCAAAGACCATGGAATGTCTTAATTGCAAGATATGCCCAAACAGGGGTATCCAAGGAATTCTATTTTACTTTAAGATAAAATAACTTTCATTAACTTGCTTGATGCCCCGAGTAATTCAACCATGTTGTCTCAAGGCTTTTTGATCCATGCTCACATAATCAAACGTGAATTCAAGTCGACCTTGTTCTTGAGAATGCACTTGTGAATATGTATAACAAATGTGGAAGCTTGAGAGATGCATGCATTGTCTTTGGCAACATGAACACTTGGGATATTATCACCGGAATTCCTTGATTATGACCCACGTGGCAAAGATGGGCATGCAAGGCAGCCATTCAACTTTATTACACAATGTACAATCGAAAATATAAGACCCGATAAGTTCACATTTATGTGCATTGTTGATGCTAGATGCTTGTGCAAGTACATGTAATTTAGCGCAGGCGTGTTGATTCACAAACAAATCGAACATGGTTATAGTTCGTAACTAGTTATGGGAACAACCATCCCGACCATGTATAATAAATGTGGTAGTCTTGAAAATGCGGAAAAGTATTTTAGAAAAATGCATGATAAAGACATTATTACATGGAGTGCAATGGGCACCGCGATACATGCAACATGGGCACACCGACGATACATCGAAATTCCGCTTTTATGAAATGTTCAAGGATCATATCATGCCGGACGTTGAAACAGTAGCTCACGCGCGACCGACCTGCATCGAAAGCGACCAATTTTGTCGTGAAATTCTTTTATTCATGCTTGCAGACTTAGGGGAGCAACTGAGTCATCAAATACATGGGAAATATGATTATCGTGATGTATAGCAAGCAAGGTAGTTTGAACAAAGGCATGCTTAGGGGTTTTTATGAAATGCCGAGCATGATGCAAAGATCGTGGAATAACATTGTTGTGGCATATAGCCAACATGGCGTGTGTATGAATGCCCTTCTTTTCTTGAACCAGATGTATGTTGAAGGGGTGGAGATTGATGCGATTACATTTCTTAATATCTTTTCAGGATGCAGTCATGCAGGATTGGTAGATGTTGGGTTCCACTACTACTCTTTGATGGAAGGAGATTATAGAATCGTGGCAATAGTTGAGCACAACCATTCCATGATTGAGATCATTGGGAGAGCAGGACAGTTAGATGAAGCACCGAGACTATATCAACAATATGCCTATCCATGTCGATTGCTCATCATGGGTGGTTTTCATTGTCGCCCGCAAAAATTCATGGTGATTTAGAAAGTGGAAAATGGGCTGCAAGACATGTTTTGGGGATTGAAGATAATGTACAAGATGATGTGTAGAATCCCTGCAATCAGGACTTGAGAAGGAAGAGTAACCGAATTATTTCTAAAAACGTGCCAAGAAGACTATCCATGATCTGGACAAGACCGCTTCGGTTTTAGTTGGCCATGCTCATGCCGTTTCATGTGATTGGCCCCATCTCATGTGCAAATTAAAAATTGATATCCGGTTTTGCATCAGGTCGCAATTGGAAAAGCAAAGAGTTTAACAAAGTTTGAAGGTTATCCTAGCCTACTACAAGAGCTCCACCAATGTTCAGAATTTAGCCACTAGATAGTCCCTCAAGATGGTTGGCGCAAGTGCTTTTTATTTCTTTGTTGTATGAAATATTCATGTGTTTGTTTGGTTCATTACAACTGGTATATTGAGTGTTTTATTAGAATTGAAATAGTAGGTAAGCTTATTGACATTGTTGAGTTTCCTTTCTAGCAATTGTATGCACCAATAGGTTTTTATCACCATCAGAAGTGAGAAGCTGACCTTCACACTTAAGGAAGGCATGGAAGATGGTTTAGAGGATATTATAAAGTCTGGTAGCCATCTATATGATCATGCCCATGCTAAGAGTGAAGAGAAAATACCCCTACTGGACTGTGTAGAGGCCCATATAATGCATAATAGTAAACGTGAACATTTTCTGACTAACAAGTCTGACTTATCTCAGAGATTTTAACCTCCAGCATCAACATATGATTCAGCCCTACTTGCAGCATTATGACGTATCCCCAGGATTGGTTCGAGCACAGGATTGATTCATAAGGGATGCGCAATGTAAGATTCATAAATTAATATCAACACATAGATTTTGTTTTGTATTTCTTATGTAAGATTCATATATTAATACATATTCTCTTAGCATGCCGCCGAAATTTAAATTACTACCATTAAAATTACAACTCTAATCCATCTACTTAATCTTCTTCCCAACCCTGCAGTTCTGCTAGTTATAATTTTCCTTACTATCTATTGCCAAGGTTAAATGTTCTGGAAAGCAGTAAAAGTGCTAGGTAACCGGCCGGATCTCGGGGTTTCCGGCCGGTAAACCCGGCAGGCGGCGGCGCCGCTCGCGGCGTATACCCAGCGTGAACCGCTGCTTTGTAGAAATTCCGTGCCTGTTTCCGGCGGGCAATTCTCTTGTTAGCTTCTGAATCAACCGACTGAATCTTGCATGCTTGCCAGATTCGGGAGAAGATGGCCGGAATTAAAGTACTCTGCTGCCCTTGTTAGCGCACGGCTATAAGATCACTCATGGCATTGTTTGCAAAGATCGTTACTGGGTAAGTTCTGCCTGAATCTGCAGAATCAAATCTAAAATTCGAGTTCTTTAGTTTCTGATGGATTGAAATCGAGCTTGATTGTATGCCTGGGAGATCCGGAAGAAGCAGAATTAGAGTACTCTGTTCGCCTTGGTAGTGCAGAGAAATGGCATTACAGAGTCGCCGGTAAGGCTCTGTTTTGGCTTTTCCAAAAAAGAAAAAGAAAATCGGTCCTTCTAAATAGACTATTGCAGAAATAAGTATTGCCAGATCTGAAGAACAGAGGCGGAAGAACAGGGGATCAACAACAGGGGCTAAAAAAATGCCCTTGTTTTGCTTAAGCTCCTCCGTTCCTGTTTGGTTGCTTGATGCATTGAAGCTTTGCTGGATCTGCAAGTTGGATCTAGCTTAAGAAACCGCCACTGAAGCAGATCTTGAAATAAAGTTCCACTGAAGCTTGGCGGCCGCTGCAAACACAAGAATACTCTGTTGTGGAAAACGTCGGCAAAAATACTCTGCCTGCAAGATCACTTCGCCGGCAAGATCATTCCGCCGGCAAGAATACTCTGCTCTGCTATGGCACTCTACTTTGCTATGGCGGCAAGAATACTCTGCTCTGCTATGGCGGCACTATAAGCGGCGCCGCTAGAACAAGATAAACCCAAAAATACCTAAGTAAAGAAATAGGGAATATTCTAGGAATTTCTACAAAGCAGCGGTTTACGAAATGAAAGATCAATAGAAATTCATTGCCCCGTCATTCCACGTGGCAATAAAATTTAGGTGCAAGTATGCATTAGGGAAAGTATGTAAAGCTATTCATCAGGCCATGCCGAAGAGAACGACCCACACTTATTCTAGCGAGGATGCTGCGCCTGACAAACCCGAATCCGACCTATACGTTTACTACTGCAAACATTGTGGTGCGCATGTTCTCATCACAGGTACGTGCTTTTGTGACTTGGTGTGCAGTAAAACTCTTAGACCATCCATAACAATGTTCGCTTTGAATGTAGACTGGCATTTCTGTGGCTAATTTGCTATGGAGGGTGCTAGTAATGTAACTTGCAATTTGGGAGTATGATCTGAAGATGGATGATGGTCCAGCTATGCTTCATTTTAAGATCTTATTAGTTGATTGGGCATCTGTAAATCAGCTATGTTTTAAGATCTTATAGTTGATTGCGGTATAATTTTCTATGTGATCTTATTTTGATACCATTTCCTAGAAATGGTTTCTGATATGCACACCCGTACTTTTTAGATGAGTTGGCGTAACAGATCTATGAGCTAGTAAATTAATCAAGAACAAGAAAGCAGTTTCACCATATTTTTTTACAATATTGTCAATCCTGCCCTCTGTGTCAGCTATCCTTCCTAAAATAATTAAATATGCATGTAAAATACTATGTTATGCCTGTATCCAAGAAATCATGTTTATCTCACTCGTTTTGGGGGGTAGACCTGTGTGCAGTTTGTCGCCATGTTTTGGAGTCATGGTTTGAATGCTAAGTACATTGTATTTTTTGCCATGTTTCACAAAGTCTTACATTGTTTTCTTCCATGAAGATACTCAGCTGCAGCGGATGCCAAAGAGGAAAACTGACAGAGCATATGTGCTTGACAAGAAGAAACATATAGCAAGGTTGAATATTGTTGAGGGTGGAAGGCAGCTGCTGAAGAGGTGGCTTTTTTTCACTGGAGGAGTTCATGCAGTATTTTGCAAAAATGTTGCTGGTTCCAGTTTTTCTGTATTACATACTTGTAGTTGGATTTGTAAAGCACTTGACATTTTCCTTCGAATTCAGGGAGGAGGGGAAGGTTGAAAGGCAATATCGAATGAACTGTGCTGGATGTGCATTACTTGTTTGTTATCGTGCAGTCGAAGAATTGGAAACTGCACCATACCTTTACGTCATTGATGGTGCTCTTAGTTCAGTGGCTGCAGAAACAAATCCTCAGGTAAAGGGTTCTGTCTTTGAAGACTGCTCTGTTAATGCTACTAATGATGTGAAAGTGGGGGATGCTGCTCAGTTTATGGATGTTACTTCTAGTTTAGTTTAGGTTAGCTACGTTCTACTCAAGTACTAAGCATGCTCTTGCAGGATGCTCCAGTCCCTCCATGTATCTCCCAAATTGAAGGTGGATTGGTTCAAGTTGCAATTGAAGTGGAAGATCGAGCACAACGGTCAGCCATAACAAGTAAGGTTCTGGCTGATGCTAGTTTAATTCATTTATGATTGCCATTATTACTGGCATCTTTTGCTGGCAATTAAAGTGCTTCGAGATGACAGTTTTAAAAAAATAAACAGAACATTGGAAGCAGTCTTATCAAGCATTTCTTTGAGGTCCTGGCTTGCAATTTGATCTTCTAAGTTCTCTTAGAAAACGTTCTTCACTATTTTCTTGTTGCACAAGTCTTATGCTGGTGTGTTTTAAAAGCAACCAGACTTTATGACGTAACAATTAATTCGATGTTTTACTAGGGGTGAATGCAGATGATGTTAGAGTGTCAGTAGCTGCACCAGCTGCACATGGAGAGGCAAACAATGAATTACTTGAGTACATGGGAAAGGTCAAATAATAAAATTATGCTCTTCTGCATATTGGCAAAGCTGTGATTATCCTTTTATTCACTCTTATGGCTTATTAATGCAGGTGCTCGGTTTGCGACTAACCCAAATGACTCTACAACGAGGGTGGAATAATAAGTCCAAGTTACTCGTGGTAAGGTTTTAGCATAGGTTGGTACAGAAGAAGAGAGTTCTGTCCATCTTAAATGTTATGTGAAATGCACTGATTTATTTTTTGCTTGCCTTTCAAACAGATGTTTTCTCCGTAAGTAAATGCTCATTTTGTTCTGCTTTGCTATCTTGACTTGGTTTGTACGAAGCAGGTGGAAGACTTGAGCGTAAGAGAGGTCTATGAGAAGCTTCTTACGGCTGTACAACCATAGCATAAGAGAGGTCTATGAGAAGCTTCTTGCAGCTGTACAACCATAAGTATTGATTTGAACATTATTTGAGATCAACGACATCAAGAGCAATGCAATTATTTGGTCCATAAAGGTTACAATGGAGACAAGCCAGTGACGTTTTGAATGCTAAAAATATAGCTGGATGATGAAGGTTGATCTTAGCGATATTCCAAGACAAGCTTTTCTAGAGAACGTGGGTGAATATTCATTATTTTGATAATCACACACAAACTTTCTTGGCCTTCAAATTTCTCTAAAGGGAAGAGCATTACTGTTGAGTAAAAATTTGAACTGCAAGCAGATGGCCATGGAATTTTAGTTGGAATTTTAGTCGACAGGAATACCGTATCACTATCACGTGTCACATTCCATAAGCAACTGCATATAATCCATGAGGTATATATATATTACATTAAAGCAATATATGATATGTCATACCATAAGCAATTGCAAGTCGCTCTTAAAATACGGTGTCACATAAGCAATTGCAAGTCGCTCTTAAAATACGGTGTTAGGGTAATCTGTTTGCAATGGGAACAGACAAGGAATGCTGGAACAAGGAATACGCTATCAATATTTTCTTTTCTTGTAACTATTTTGGCAGTGAAACAGAATGGGTTGACTTAAATAGTATTCTTTTAAAGATTGTCAGTTTTCAGAGTGGAAAATGGGATCCTATCCTAGAGTTTCAATGTTGGCTATCATCTCAATGATGCTAATGTGCTGTTATCCAGAATCATTTAGGCCTAAGCAAAAGAGAAATGTGCTGTTATCCAGAATCATTTAGGCCTAAGCAAAAGAGAAGAGAATAGAATAGAATAGGATTTTTATCGTCCACGGAGACCAATTGGCCTATAGGACCCAAAGCGAGAGGGCAAAGCGTTTATTGGTTAAGAAACCCCTCAGCCCTAAAAAGGGTTGTTTGGGGAAAAAACGTGATAGGTTTTCGGCCAAACCAGTATAAATACAAATATAGACAGAAATATGTACATGTATCAAGTAAGTGCCCAAGGACCGAGCTGATCTTGGCGATCCATGATCTCTTAAATGTACGAGCCCAACTTCCGAACCGAAGCCAGGTGCTCAAGATCTCATCGGGGGGTAGGGACGAACTATTTCAAAAGATAGCATATCCGAATGTCATCATATGCCAGACAACTCTGAAGGGCGTGGCATTCGTCTTCCACAGCTCCAATCTGGCAGTGTTGGCAAAGCCTCTCCTGACGCAGCTCCCCAACCCATCTCCCTGTCTCAATCCGGAGATGGTGTGCACCTATGCGGATAGAGGCAATGAATCTGCATTTTTTCATGGGTAGATGAGTGCGCAGATAGCATTGCGGGCCCCGCTTCAACATGGGATTTATGTGGCATTGATAATGTGCCATCTTGACCTGTTCAAGGGTGCGGGCATCCCATAGTTTACTGAGGAAGCATGCGCCAAGGTACTTATGCGAGATAGCGGTGATACGCCTCCGTTTGCACTTGATGCACTCGTGCTCTCGCACATTCCATCCGCCGCCCATCAGGCTCTCTTTTCCGTCGGCCCGGGCTTTTTTAAAGCGTTGAGGCCCCATAAGGTTAGGAAGACGAGCATCGTCCATGCTGACCACCTTCTGGAAGTAGACGATGTGTCTCTCAAGGGCCCCCCTTTGAAGAGGCAAGTAACCTGTTTCCGAATGAAGATTCGGTATGGGACTGTGGACTTCATCCCTGGGCCCGTGCCAAGAAAAAGCTTTCTACACACTGTTCCAAGTCATTCCAAGTGGCAAGGGAAATCACCGGGCCCCAGACCTCGATCCCGTACAAAAGCACAGGTTCTACTAGCACCTTGAATAGGTGCGATTGGTGGGTCCAATCATACAGCTCTGCCTTGTGATTATTGTTCTCCATTGCATAGAGTGCCTTCCAACCTGCTGCGGTTCGCATCCGGATGGAATTGTCCCAGTTCATGGCCGACGGGAATTCCACCCCCAAATATTTGTAAGCAGGCACCACTTCAACATTTTGGCCACGATAAGTGAGGATTTGAGGCCGTGGCTGGCGTGCGACGATACGAGAACCACCTTGGTTTTGGCTAAGTTGACACGCATGTCAGTCTCCTGGCAGAATGTGTCCAGGGCATCGAGATGGCGTTGCATGTCTGCCTGAGTGTGTGCTAAGAGGTCCACATTGTTAGAATAGATCAGCTGCCTGATCATCTCGCGTAGGAGGTGAGCCCCAGTGCCACCATTATCAGCGAGCCATCTCTCCAGCTGATCAATATACAGGCCAAATAGTGTGGGAGAGAGAGGGCATCTCTGGCGGACCCCGATACTGCTCTCGAATGGTCGGCCCGATGTTTGCAGCCGACCGGTGCATGTCTCATATAACCTGTACATCGCGTTCTGTAGTTCGGTAGGGACGTCTAGCTACTGCAATCTTGCGCACAGCTTTTCCCGAGGCACAGTGTCAAAAGCCTTGGTGAAGTCTACGAAGCAGCAATATAGATCTTGCCGATGGTTCCTGCTGTCCTCAACCAGAGTCCGCAGCGTGAAGATATGATCTATGGTTGAATGCCTCGGCACGAATCACGCGGTGTGAGTACCCGGACTCCTCTTGCCTCCGCCCATCCTGTCAGCTGCCGCTTTCGAGGATCCGGCGAAGCTTTACAAACACTTGGCTGATCCCGATGGTCAGGTAATTGGTAGGAACAATCGCGGGTCTCGCCTTTATAGATTAAGACAACCGCTAGTGGTCCATTGTGGGGAAAACCTTCCGCAATGCCTTGTTGAACATGTCGGTGCATCTACATGGATGGTCTCGCCCACTTGAGTAACTCCCCGCACCGCATGCCATTAGGGTTTGGTGCCTTTCCATTGGCTAGGCGTTGCAGCCCCCGCAGGCTACCCTCGCCTTCGTGATTTCCAATGCGGGGGCCCCGGGGGGGTAATGCCACCAGGTGCCCCTCGGGGTTGTAGAGTCTGCTGCGGTATTGCCCCAAGCGGTGCGGGCGATGTTTCCGTGGGCGTAATCGGCCTCCCGAGCACTCTTCGCCCGAATGTCACGGGATGACGTTCGGGAGGAAGAACATTTCGTTGGCGGGCCCGCGCAATGTACACGCCCTTTCTAGCCTTAAGAAAAGTGCGATTGCTTCACCGCATCCGAAAGCATAGAGCAGAGTGCGGTGACTTGGCGGAGCCGGTGTTTGCGTTCTTTGCACTTTCGGCATCGAACCTGGTTCTGTGGAAGGGCATAGCTCTCGAGGTTTGCACTGGGCGACTTCTCCCAAAACACCTCTCTGCAGCGGCGGCCAGGGGCGTATGAGCACGCACTTTCTTTGGTCGGCGTTGAGCATTGTGAGATGCTTGCGGATCCTCAGTAAGCATTTGGAAGTAAGTAGGGGCGCACTTATAGTCGATCAGGTGGGGCATACGAGGAGGTGTTGGACGAGGCGTGTGGAGCAACTTGCCAAGCCGCCAGCAAGTAGAGCGGCGAGGTGGTCCGAGTCCAGCTCCTCATCCCCCCGGTATTCCCCACTTTCGAAAATATTTGTGAGATGCATGTCCCCTTTCGCCACCAAGTCACCAAAACATAGTCTATCACCTGGACCCATCTCCTTAGTTCTCCCTTTTACCAAGTAGTATTGGTGGAGGGGCTAATCAATAACTAGTCCATTGCAAATCACAAGGTCAAAGATCTTTGCCAAAGCGGCAACAACTGCCTCCCATAGCCTTGAGACTGAATGTCCGCTGATGCCCATGGCCAAGCTCCTGCTGAAGGGCTTAGCTGCAATATATCATCTGCGAGAGGGTCAAATCTCACCGGCTGTTCCGTGTCAGTGCAGGCATTGAAGTCTCCAACGAGCATGACCCTACCCTGCTGCTTGTGCTGCTGTATCTCATCGTATAGATCGACATAGGGCTCCAACCTATCCACACCCAGATGGTTGTGATATAAGTTGCTTTCGGCATGTGGAAAGTAGCAGGCTGCCACAAACAGGGGGCTGCCACTGCAATTTTGCACGTGCACCCATAGGTACCTGTTATGTTTGTCCATCTAGAAGCTTTTGGCAAAGCGATCTGCCCCGCTGTAGGGACTTTTTGGGAATTTGAACTTGATTATTGTAAAAAACCAATGAATCATGTTATACATAAACCATGGCTGATGGATGGTGGTGGTATTGTGTAGATAAAGTGGCAGACCCTTTTTTTTGTGGAAGAAAAAACTTAAATTAAAAAGAGAAAGATATTACAAGAAAATGCTAAGGAAGGTGGACATCACCCCAATGCAGTAAGAGTGCGCACACCTCTAAAAACCACGTGATATGTGTGCTTTCTCACTACCCTACAAATTAAAGTCCTGCAAAATATTAAATGCCCACTTCTTAAAACGTGGCCATCTACAAGGAAAAAGGTCGAGCAGGACTTTCTGACTCGCGAGATGTGTGTGAAAGGATGCCCGAACTTGTGCCCAAATGGGGCTTAAAAGAATGAACTTTAAGATTGGTTCTTAGTGTCCTATGCACAACCTGCAAGAGAAGAACATACTGCTTAAGAGGAATATTCTTGTTCCATGCCCTAGACCAAACTATCCAATGAATGGCATGTGGATAGTTGCCAGTGATGCTTGTAGGAGTTTCTAACAAAGGGCTTGTCCCAGGAGATATCAACTGTAAACTACTAGACAGACTCAGTAGCAGCATTGAGGGGGATGTTGCCAGCAACCGATTCCAATATGTAATGATCTTGCGATGTCAAACTATAATTGTCTTTGAAATCCTACCATGAGCGGAGACGACCACCAGAGTACCAAGCTTCAAGATGAGGTTATTGAAAGCCATTGGCGCCACATCTTTGAGAGCATGGATCAAATAAGCGAAGCAAAGCCTGGGAAATGAGGCAAAGGTATCCAAAGAAAAGGTGATGTAACCTGAGACCAATTTGAAGGATGTCAAGAAGCCAACAGCCGCACAACTTTCCCTACCTTTAGAACTCCGCGGAGAAAAGGAGATGCATGAGGAGGCAGCTTTATGGGAAAAAACAATGCCCAGGGAAGACATGGGGTAAGTGCCAATTTTCCAAACACACAAGAATGCTCAGGAGCCTGAACAAGCAATCGTATCCCACAAGACTGCATCCGTCCAAACAAGCTCCGCAAGACAAACTTGGAGATTAAGACTTTGCTATGCAAAGATAGGTCCATCATGCCCAGCCCACCATCTTTCTTTGAGCGTATGCCCTTTTTCCATGCAAATGGCAGAGGATTTTTGAAATTTTCTAGTTTGAATGAAGACTGTAAGAGGATTAGTTGTTCCACCCACCAAATAAATTTGTTTTCGAAACTTTGTAAGAGGATTAGTTGTTTCATACACCAAGTAATTTTTTTTTTGTAAACTTTCTAATTTGAATGAAGATGGTAAGAGTACTGATTTTTCCATACACCAAATAAATAGCAACTAAGCTAACTGATGGTAAAAGGAAGTATACACCTCATAAATAGCAACCTAATCTAAGTGATTGTTGCATGACTCATCTTTGTTAGCTATTTTCAAGGGCAATCCATAGTGCATTAACACTTCGTGCACCGATAATTTGAAGATTTATATATTGTGTAGGTTTACGCTAATAGAGATGTGATTCCTGGCTTAGCTGCGACTAGCAGTAGCCAGGAGCAGCTAACCGAGAATCACAGGCATGTTAGCTTACCCCTACAATATATCAACCAATTTTGTCCCCCAAAACTTCAAGTTGTATTTTGACAACAACTTATCAGGTATGCATTCTCAACTTTATTGGACGCAATTGCTATTCCTGCAAATTGAGGATGACACGTGTCATAAGCAAAATCAAACGCAAATCGATAAATTGAAGGTCGTCTAAGGCCCTTTTTCCATATAATCGCAAAATATGTCTGTCGTATACAATATATGCACCATTTGTGACTCCAGGGCTAAAGAATAGGACACACAAATTTAAACTTGCTTTTCCACTTCATGGTAGTCATAAAATATGACACCACTAAAATACTAGTGGAAAATCATAAAAAAGTATGACATATTCAAAACATATGAAGTTGTACCTACTATCAATATCCAACCTGTTAATGCAATACTTGCTTAGTAATGAATTTATATCTATTCACAAAGGGTTAGAATTGGCCCAGAACATGCAAGAGTTGAATCTTGCATTCTTGTCCGATGTTTTCTTGCCTGTAGAGGATAGAGAAGTGCTGTAATTGACGACCATATGATTCCCACTATTGCATCGTGATGAACTTGTATCCCCCACTCCCCCATATCCGATGATAATCAATGGGTTTTGAGTCTGGCTGGGGGCCACCTATAACCAATGGCTTAACCACTAAATTGTCATCGCGATGGATGTTTTTTAAGTTTTTTTCCTTTCCATCCGATGGTTGTCAGTGGGTTTTTGGCTTGGCTGGGGACCGCCCATAACCAAGGGCTTGGCCATTAGACCGGCATCGCGATGGATGTCTTTTTCACTCTTCGTTTCTTTTTCTTTCAATTTCACAAAAGTTAGATGAGGGGAATCCCATGGTAAATGAATAGCAGACCATTTATCATACATGTTGAAGAATTTTTTTTTCCTTTCAAATGAGATGATGCATTCCAAATTTTAATAGCAGAAAATAACAGAGAGGATTTGAGGAGTCAGTCGAGTAAGCATACCTTTTATTAGAGGATCTTTTGTTTTGAGAGAATCTCATGGTTATCGCACAGCAGACCATCTATCATCTTTCGTCAACGAGAGGAACCTTATGGTAACTAGACAACAGCCCATGTATGATACATGCAGATAGTGGTATCCATGTTTTTGAGACAGCTCTCTCTGGTACTCGTAACAGGCAGAAAGAATATACCTTATTTGAAGTCAAACGATACACACTACAATTTTTATGTGACCTGCATAGAGGATATCTCATCAGCAAAGCAGTTCCTTGTAGACGACATTTGCCGTTCGTCTCGTAGTGTTTTTTGGTGAGAGGAAAATGAGCGCATCCTCTCTATATTTCGCAGGCGAGTAAGTGCCGTGTATAACTGGCCATGTGCAAATACATTGGTACGTGAGTCAATGACGAGGCGATCTAGTGTCAGTCCTTGGCAGCTATTGAAAGTAGTTGAATAAGATAGTCGAAGGGGCAATTGTCGCTTATGAATGCTCCATGGTCGATTCTCTGGTTGATAGAAGAAGTCAGTTCCAGAGATCGAGTATGTGCATTATCTTCCTGGGATGCTTCATCCAATACTTTTACTATTACGAACTTTGCATGCATTGATACGATCATAACTCTCGCATTTTTCACCAGCCTTTTTCCATGTCTAGCTGTTTCATAATGTGACATATAGCCCCTACCTTAAGTTTGAGTTCGTGGTTAGGAATTCCAGAATGTATGAAGTTATTAAGGAAGTCTGACGTTGCGTAGACGTGGTCATGTATAATTTCATCTTGTCGGTAATGTCGGTATAGCTATAATATGACTTATCATGGCTCGGAATCCTATTGAGAACGTCATCATTGACATTATCAACACTCTTATTGATTGGCGACAAAAAGTTGTGTTTCTTGCATGTTGTTGGATCTCGAAGAACACTGGAGGGATACAAAATGTTAGTTGTATGTTGAAGATCTTAAACGAGACCGTGGAATTCTCCGCTTTTCCACAATGACAATGACTTAATGGATGCGTTGTATGTTGTATTTCTTCCACCTCCCTTTACGACAGGCGCGACCTGTCTGAAGTCTCAAGAAGCAATAAAATGTTTGTCTCCAAAGGAAAGATTACTCCTGAATAGCCGTTGCAATAGATGATGAACACTTTCAATGACAACTTTGTTGGCCATTAGAAATTCATCCCAGATGATAACCTTACCTGCAATGAGCAGGTCTGCTGCTCCAAAATCATTTTCTATCATCGATTGAAGCCCTACATTATTCTCTCATGGGAATTTGGAACAGCGAGTGAGCTGTTCGTCCTCCTGGATATTGGCGATCTGCTAATGCTGTTGTACCACGTGGAAGTACTATACTTCGGTTGCCTTGTATAAATAGACATAAACAATTTAGCAGAAATGTTTTTCCTCTGCCAGCTTTTCCGTCAATGAATATAGGTTGGTTGCTTTGTTGTAATTCCAACCATTCTTGAATAAAGGTATATATCTCCCGTTGGTCCTTTTTCATTATACTCGTCATTTGCATCACAACATGCAAGTATGTCTCATGATCGGAAAATTTTTGCAACTCATGCATGACATCTCTTCCAAGACGAGGTCACAGTTGGAGACCGAATGCCATGATGTTAGTACTATGTTGTGTTAGAATGTTATTGACTAAATGAAGGGATTCATTGAAGGCAACTGTCTCATCGTTTGGATATTCATCTAGTAGGTCGACACTCATCGGAATTTTAAACCTAGTCCATAGCTCAATTGCTGGACCTTGGTCAAGTAGAAGCATGGCACAAAGAAATCATAGTTGTGTCGGTCCTAACAATAATGAAACTGCCTCTTCCATTACTTGTAACCCTCCCATCTTTGCAGCTTGCTGATATGTCTCATAATGTTCACCATTGACAATTTTTAGTTCATCCCAAGTTCTTGCAGTGCGATGAAGAAATAATCTGTCTAAGATAAAATGCTTCACTGACTCGAGGCAATAGTAATCGTATTCTACACACTATTGGCTGCCTCACTCTTTTCCTCACTATGTTCGTCGAGAATCCCTCTCGTTCTTGTTCTGTATGGTTGCTAGGTTCGGCTCTTAAAGCAGATTTAAATGGGATGAATGTGTCTTGTTCGTAATACTTAATGTATATGAAAGCATCAAATCCAGGATCTAGAGGATGCAAAAAATACCGGTCCAACAATGACCGTGTGCTCGACATTGGTAGATGTAATGGTAGGCATTTGACTGTAGGAGAATTAGTAGTTATATCATAGGACATTGTCCTCCATGCTACTTCTGTTGCCGATAAATATCTTGCCCTCAATAAGTTGTGCAAATTCTATTTGTGCACATGTGTGTCAATATAACCATTCTAGATAATTTACTATGACAAAAACATCACAATAATTCCACCATTGGCTTAGAAGGTGTGTATTTGATGCATGTCATTTTGGAGGGATTTTTCGACATCAGAATTTGCGATTTAATCACATGCTACTAAACCCTTATGTGCTTATTAATATTGCATTTAAAATATCAAAACTATTAGGATCATGAGCCCATATAGATGAACCAAATGACTAGTTATTTAAATCAAAATGCACTATGGCTTTTGTTATTATATCTTTAGATGTTTGGCAAAGTTTATTCGAAGGTTTATATCTGAATTATTGCAATGCCTCGTAGATATAACCCAGATCTGTGTGGGATCCTATGGATCTTTGTATTGTAATTCTTCCAATCTGATCAATACAAAAAGTTCTTACTTTCCGAAAAAAAAATAAAAAAAGAAAATAAATTGCAATGCCTTGTAGTCATCCTAGTTTGGCCACATAATCCCATCGATCCGAGCCATCGGATCGACATTCTGGGAAGGGACGAGCGCCTATATTAGGCCATTTCTGTTTTGGCTCGGTTATCGGCGTCTTCTCACAGCAGCTCTTCTTATCCTCTCGTAGCTTCCTCTCATCCTCTCGTGGCTTTCCATTTCTTTTTCCTGCTCCTCCTTTAGTTTTTCTTCTCATTTTTCCACTTCCTTACACGATTCTACTCTTGGATTCCCGCCATAGCAGTACATACTTGGTTGTTAGCAGGCGCATTGGAGCGGGTGCCGGAGCACTTGGTAGCGGGCGTCCTGTGGCAGCAGGTACCATGGAAGCTTTATTCTTCTCTTTGTGTGCATGCATGTTGGTTCGCGGTTGTTTTCTTATTGATTCTCGAATTTGGAGAGGGGTGTTCTACATGCTAAGCATGCATATTGGGTTTGAGTTTTATCGATTGAATGAATGTCGGATGCATTTGTGAGTTGATGCTCTTGGTTTTTCATCCCTTTTGCTTTGTAGTTTCATTTAATCCAGGGCTTGTTCGAGGGGGCTTGGAGTCCCGTCAGATAGACGATCCGGGGGTACAGCATGCAGCCATGTTTTCGCGAGATCTTAGACTTGTGCGGTGACATTGCGGTTTGGTTTCAACATAACGGTGCTTTATGCAATCGGCATGCCATGCAGAAGCCCTTCCCCCTTTTTCCTCTTCATCCGCCATGCGGGCGTCTCCTTTGATCAATTTTTCTTCTCCCTAGCTCTAACCGAAAGCATGGCGAATCTCTGGCTCCTTTATCGAGCTTGCGCATTTCTATCTAGTTTATCTTACTAGCGGGATTGTTATGATGACCTCGGATGCAGGCACAGAGAGGGCTAGTGAATTTATGCAGGCTATTGTGGATCACCTTCTGCCTGATCAAGATCCGGCTACAACGACGGAGGTTTTGTCTAAGAACGCTGGGCATTTTGGGACGGCGCTCTTTTTCGCATCCGATGGAGAGGATTGGGAAGTCCGCACCGGGCCTCTGTTGTCCGTCCCCCATTCAGGCTTGGTTTTGTAAGCTTATTCCGCTTGCATCGGCCTCCTTATTTGCCACGACGTCTGAGGTAACCTCTTCACTTTGCTTTGATTTTACTACCTTATTTTGGTAGTTTCCGGTTTTCCTCCATTTGGCTTTATCTCGATTCCTTTATCTCGATCTTGGCGAGATTTTACCAAGATCCACCAACCAGGTCGGTTTTTCGGTTTCCGAACCCATCCCTGACTCCTTTTTGTCGCCCCTATTCTACTGCCTTCTACTTTGTCGCCCAGCCTTTTTCTAGCTTACAGATGGCTTCTCTTGTCCGCCACTTCCCTGCTCTGTGCTTCTTGCATCGGGGGGCATCGATGCCCAATTTCTTCTTTCAATTTCCTTCCATGCGCCAGCTTACACCCACGCCTGGATGCCGAGTTGCTTTCGTGCTTCTGCTTATACCACAACTCACACCGCGGGGATCGACCTCTTTTTTTGTTTTTTTTTTTTTGTAAGGGGGATACATAAATGCTGTATCCCTCCTCGATATATATTGTTATTATTCTTAACCTTCCTTCGGGCTATGCCATATTGATGTTGTTTCTGGTATTGTCTCTCCTTTTCGGCCTTCCCTCTGTTTGTGATAGTCTTATGCAGGACCATCTGGTGTGCTATCTTGTTGTTTAAGATATGATATTGCTTCTAGACTGGTGGATATCATTTCATTGTTTTCTTTTTTGTTGATTGACTTGGGTAGATGTCTATCAATTGGGTGCATTTGTTGGCTTGCCCTTAAGCTAGGGGTTAGTCTCCGGTTTCAGGAGTTTGTCAAAGTATTCTATATGTCGGGTTTTTGCTTAAGGGTATGTCGACGCTTTTTTGTTCGATCATTTTTACGCCAAAAGACATGTTGTAGCATTTCTTCCAACTATCGTTTTTCCTAGGATTGGTCTTGTGCATGACACCAGACAATTTCTTCTCGTTTCTGGGCATCCATAGAGTGATTGCCTCGTTATTTGTGCTTCTAGCATTATTTGGGATTTTCGGAGTACATTCACTCTTATGTATGGTGCTTTGGCCTGGTTTTTAATTAGTAATTTGCAGTGTGTTTTCTATACGATGTCTTTTTGCAAGTATAAATTGTTTTTGACTTATACAGTGCGTTTGGTCATTTGTGGCATCCTAGTCTGGGAAATGGTACACTTGATTTCTTATCTGGTGTTTGCCCCTATTAGCTTACTTTGGTCCTCATATTAGTCTTTGAATAATTATTGTGATATTAGTTGTTGCTCTTATACTTTACGTCTCATTGGATACCTACGCACATTCGTTTTTCTACGCGTTGTTTTTGTATGCTCATTCGCATATTTCTATGGGTTTCTTCGCCTTGATCAATACGTCAAGTTGATTTTAGACCGAATTTCTTCTATGCATGTCCTCGATATCAATTTTTGCATCTGGACTTATGCCTGGTTTTCCATTCGGTGGGCATTTAATGGTATTTTATCTTGTCATTATACGTCATTTGGGTTTGATCCTTGGTTTTGGTATTGACATTGATGTGGTTGACGTTGTTTTTGTGCTAATGTGGTGTTATTTTTGAGGCATTTTTCCTTGCCATAGATGGCTCCTCAGTCTTTGTCCTTGGCTCGTCCATTAGAAGAGGACCCCTTTTTGCACCTCCGGAGATGGCGTTGATCGCCTGTGGAATACTCCGAGTGCTTTGCCTTTATGCCTCCTTTATCACGGTTGTATGTTCTTTTTTACCTTTTTCGTTTTGGTTGCCCAGGTGCTTCATTTATATGTAGCCTGATCTTATCAATTTTGTGTTTTCCTATGGTTGTTTATCCTTTACCTCCATCACATCATTCCATCGGCTATATATTACGTATATTATTGCCATAGGGATTAATTTTTGCCTTGTTTGATTCGGACTTGGGGCATACATCATTTGGATGTGTCGTCTTTTTATATAAGTTGAGTCCCAGGTGGGGTATTCGTTTTATCCATATTGCTTTGCATTAATTCGTTTGAGTATGGTTACGGATTAATCATTGGATTGTTTTTTTCATGAGGGCATTCTTGCATGCGTATTTCATAAAGAGGTGAATATGGTACATGACTTGTTTTCATATGGGAATTTTCAATTCTTGTCCTATGTACAATTTGGGTCTGAAAACAAACTTATACGTGCTCATATTTTGCCAATGTTCAATTTCTAATCTTGTGGTGCTCTTTTATTTTCTTCGGTTCCTTCTCATTTGTGCGTTTGAGGTTGAACACATTACTACGCAACACTCCTGGTAACTACTCTTGGCGGGTTTTCTACCGTGGCGTATACGAATAGACCTTGCGGATTTTCATTGTGCAACTGTGGTTTAGCATGTTTCCTATTTAACGCATTTGCTCCCCATGTCCATTTCATTTCGTAATCCTTAGCATAATATTTTGGGGTTATGTGTTACGATTCATCTTGTTACATATTCAATTTTGTCTGGACATGTGTCATTCCTGTTGGTTTGGAATTTCTTTGGGACGATGGGAGAGCATTGGCCTTTTGACCTTATGGGTGCATTTGTATGGGTTTAACTTGGTCATTAAAGTGTTTTCTCCATAAGGTGTGTTTTTTGCGTGTATATTGCTTTTTTAGCATAGGGGCGGATCCGTCCGTGTGGCATATTATTCTACATGTATTGTCCTTTTCCTCTCGGCACTTTATGTTTTTCGTCATTCTTGTTGTTTACCTTGATATTATCCCAATGTTGCATTCACGTGATCTTGACTTTTTATGTTCGGCATCATTGAATTTGCCTTTTAGATATACGATGTCTCCACTTGGTTTCCACGTTGTGCTTATTATGCACTATGAGGGTTGATTTTCTTTTTCATATTCTTGGACGTTGTTCTCCTGGGCAGACGGGGCATTAACATGGTTGCATTTGCTTTTTCACGTTATTGCCTCTATATGTTTCTAGATGTTTCATGGTTGTTATCTTTTTTGCGTTATGGTTGACAATAGGTTTTCGCTTTATGTTGGCATGTTTTTGCATTATACGCGTTTACATAGTTGTGACTTTTTATGTTCAATGGTCATTTGAATTTGCTTTTTTCCTATATCACGTGTCTCAACCTAGTTTCCATGTTATGCTTATTATTAGGTGCTATACGTTATTCGGGTGGTGTTATTTTCCACATTCTAGGTTTCCCATAGTTGTTGGGTTTTATTTTTCGCTCACTTGTGGTTTATCTTGTTTTTTGATGCCCCGTGGTTTGGAATTTCTTTAGGATGATGGGAGAGCATTGGCTGTTGAACTTATGGGTGCATTTGTGCGGGTTTAGCTTGATCATTAAAGTGTTTTTTCCATACGGTGTGTTTTGCACGCGTGTATATTGCTTTTTAGCATCGGGGCTTAATCGGTCCGTGGTGGCATATTATTCTACATGTATTGTCCTTTTCATCTCTCGGCACCTTATGTTTTTTTCGTCATTCTTGTTGTTTACCTTGATATTATCCCTATGATGCATTCACGTGATCTATTTTGACCTTTTATGTTGGCATCATTTGAATTTGCTTTTTTCCTATATACGATGTCTCCATTGGGTTTCCACGTTATGCTTATTATGCACTATGAGGGTTGATTTTCTTTTTCATATTCGTGGACGTTGTTCTCCTCTTTTGGGCATGAGCATTACAATGGTTGCATTGGCTTTTTCACGTTCTTGCCTCTATCGGGGGTTTCGGATGTTTCATGGTTGTTTTTTTTCGTATTTATGCTTTGGGCTTAAAATATTCATTATACATTGTGCTACCATTATACATCATATTTGCTATTTAGCTATTTTTGCACGCCAATTTTTTTTGTTTATCCATTTGGGTGATGCTTTTTCCAAACCACAGGTGATGCTATCCTCTCTTTTTCATGAATTGTTGATTTTTATCATTTCTAATCGCTCATGTCATTTTGAGTGCTTGTCGTCTTGCAGCTTGCCGCTTCACCATTATGCACGTTTTTGTTCTTTTTAACCGCTCATGAGGGCCTTTGTTCCTGTTCTTCTCTTTCGGTCGTTGGTGCTCCTCTTCGTCTCACCCTCGCTCGTTGCCGTGTCGGCCTCGACACTGGCGGTCAAATTTGGGCTTCTAGTTTATGCAGTTACGTTAGTATGTCTACATTCTCTTTATCAATCTCGTCCCTCGTTTTGTCGCAGTATGTTTTCCTATTGGGGCCTTTTTTCATGGATTTATGCATAGGGTATTTTGTCTTCTGACAGCACCGCACATTTCTCCTATGCTACCTTGCACCAGACCTTAGCATTTTCATTCTCCTCATCTTGTTCCCCCTTTTTACATCCTTTTGAACCTTCTTCGCTTTAGACTTCTTGTTGACAACATATGTCGGGTTGCACTTTGTCTTCTTTATGTCTATGCATTTTTACATTCCTATACGTAAGTTTTTTCCTCCTTGCCTTTTTATCTCAGTTACTTGTTATTAGTTCTTGGCCACAGGTTCGGGAGGACTCATAGCCACATTCACGGACTTCAGTCCGTAGCCACATTCACGAGCTTTGGTCCGTAATCTGTATTCAAATAAGACAACTATCCACGGGCATCGGTCAGGTGATTTGCATCCATATCATATATGCATTGTACGTATTAACGTGGTTTGTTTTTGTCCTCGCCTTGTTGTTGTTCTCGTTGGCATGCCAGGGCGCTTCCTTCGATTCGTCATCATAGCGGTGTCCCTTCCTTTTCGTTGTTTTTGTTCTCTAATGTGCTTCCTTTTTTCAGGTCATTGCGCTGCTGCCGTCCAGTCGGGGCACTTCCTTAGATTCGTCATCGGGGCGGCGTGCTTTTCTTTTCATTGTTTTTTCTCTAATATCCTTTCTTTTTTCAGGTCATTGGTGATATCGTCCGTGGTGGTGCTTCGGCTCTTCTTCTTCGCCGTTTTTCCCCGCGGCTTCGCTTTCATTTCTTTGGTTTTGTCAATGTGTAGTTTTCTTCGCTTGAACCGGACTCTTGGATCTGGTTTCCTTTCTTCCCCACCCGCTTGCCTTCATTCGCATGCCACGCCACTATCCTTCAATGCCTAATTTCTACCGGTTCCTTTCATCTCCCTCGCTACTCGTCAGGTGGCCCTCTTTTTCGTTCCTCTCTTTTTTTCTCTGCGTCTGTCCATTTGCCGGGGTGGTGGCGGGAGTGTCTTCTTGCTATCGGCTTAAAATTTTGGAGGTTTTCTTGGCGACTAGGCTTATAGTTGAGGAAGTCCTTTGGTAGTCGGCGGTTTTGTGTCTCTCGCGAGTTCCTTCCCGAATCCCATCGATCCGAGCCATCGGATCGACATTCAAAGGAAGGGACGGCCCTCTTAGGCCATTTCTGTTTTGGCTCGGTTATCGGCGTCTTCTCACAGCTGACTCTTCTTATCCTCTCGTAGCTTCCCTCCCTTCCCGCCACGCTCCGCGGTGGATGTCGCGTCTTTTATTTGTATTTTTTGTTGTTCATGCCTCTTTGTTGTTCTCCACCAGTGAGTGTTGCTATTCTTATATTTACGTTCCCTCCAGCCCTCTTGCTTTGTTGTTCTCCCACCTTTGGTGATATTTGTTTATTTCCACCTCGAGGGTGTGGCATATTGTTACATAATGGTTCTCCACCCGCTGGGTGATGCTTTATGCTGTTTATTTCCACCTCGAGGGTGATGCATATTTTTACATAATGGTTCTCCACCCAGCTGGGTGATGCTATCTTTTTCTGTTATGTTCTTTTTTCCTCTCGTTTTTTCATTTTGGACCTTCTTGGTGCAGCTTGTGCTGTTTATTTTCTCTGACCATTTACGGGTGTTCTTTTTGGGAGTTTTGTTGGTATTGCTTGCGGGGATTCCGTTTTACGGGCCGCTTTCTTTGGGGTCTTGCTCTATTTCAGTTCGCTATCACCCCTCTCCTTTGGTTCTCCATGGATACGTGCGGGGGAGGCTTTTGCCGTTTGCTGGGGTCGTGCTCTATTTTGCGTTCGCCATCAACTCGTTTTGCTGGGGTCGTGCTCTATTTTGCGTTCGCCATCAACTCGTTTCTCTCCGTTCTCCAGGCAACACATTCAAGGTTGTTGGCGACCATTTCTCATTAGGGTTTTCCTCGAAAACCCGAAAGGGCGGGGTTTTTTATCCCGATGAGAAGTTGTCGCCATTACCCTTTTATTTTGCCTTGGCACATTTCTTTTTAGGGGGTAGTCCGATATTGTTCCTATGGTCGGCTATCCCCTCTCTCTCTCTCTCTCTAGTTTTCCACACATTGTATACTGCTGCTGTGATGAATGACAAGCCTATCTATCGGCCGGTTTTGTGTCTCTCGCGAGTTCCTTCCCAGAATGACATTTTCTGGCAAAGATTAAAAAAAAAAAGGAATGGAACTCTGTTCCAAAATAATGGAAAGAAATTTATATTTGTTCAATGTGGGTGCACTTATATGGCTTTGGGCATGAAACAAAAATAGGGGGGTTTCAGAATGGGAGGTCTGAGACGGAAGAACCATGGATGCAATGGAGCAAAACTTTATGACCATAAAAGATAGAAATGCATAACTCCTAATGGTCTATGAGGGGTTGGACTACAGATTATGCATAGTGTAATAAATATGGATATAGAAAAAATAAAGCATATGTTTTGAACAAGGCATTTGGACCATGTCATTTTTCCTGGACTATTTTGACCATGGATATTGTCGGAATTGGATAGCGGGAAGCGGCCTATTTAATAGAGCTAGATTTACAGGATTCTTATGGACATGGGAATACCATAGATAAGATGTCCAATGGGGTATGTTAGAGAAGGAATCATTTGAAGCTCTTCTCTATATCTCTTGAATTGGGATGGAAAATGCTAGAGCTGTGCATAAATATCATGCCGAAAGGGGTTTCAGAGTTGCACTTAAGCAGGCTGATAAGTGTATAATAAACAATGCCAAACTAAGAAAACATGGCTGGAGGTGGAAACCGTCCATCAAATAAGTCTGGCATGGGATATTACGGTGCAAAAATACCTACAATGGGAACAATGCTAGGTCTGGGGGCGGAAACTTTCAGGTTCGCAATATAGATAGGTTTTTGCTTATGAACTTTTTGCAAAAGTTCAATGGTACATTTAGTCTAAAAAGCGATATGTTCTATAGACTAAAAGATTAAGGGATAAGGCCATTTCCTAAAATGAAGAATAATCTGTGGGCTTTGGTATGTACGGAGGAAAGGCTGGCTTATGATAAATGATTGCACTGGACATACACAAATGTATATCTACTCTAAAATGTCTATGATTTTTGAAAAATTCGTCATGCAAATAAGAGTGCATATATGCTATATGTATTGCTCTATAGAGATCGCTGGTAAGAGTATATAATGCGTCTTTCGCCCCGAAGAGGTTTTTATGTGTCTTTGAACTACAGAATGGGCGCATTTGGGTGGCTGGCACCTATACATCATTTTGTTTCAACATCCCAACTCACAGCTATGGCAGGGCACTGGGTTCGCAGAACCACGGTACAGATTGTTGGGCTAACAGAGGGAAAAGAATATGTGCGACGGAATTAACTCTTAAATCGAAGCTTCGAATTAAAGTCAACAAAAGAATTACCTTGCTTACAATGGTTTCAGGCCCAATCAAATTGCCTCCATCACTCTGTGCCGAAGCAGCTAGGCAAGGATGGCAGAGTATAGCAAGACACCTTTATAATCCGATCAAGCGACCGTAAATAAGCGTGGGGAATTGTTCTATCGACTATTTATACATCTGAGACATGCACGTGTCCAGTAAATTTCTGGCTTATCCATTAGATTTGCTATTGTTATTGATCATCAAGTTAGAAGCAATTTGGATTGAGGCGTGATTGATTGGCGCCTGATTGATACGGCCGGAAATTTGGATCACATACATCTAAGTCTTCTTAATACAACTAGGGCTGGAAATAATCGGAATGGATTCTTTGTAAGTTTTGGCACCACAAAATTTCTAAATCCCGTGGCTCCGTGAAAATTCAACTGGTATACTTAAGCCGCCTATCTGCCCCCCATGGAAAAATAGAGACACGGATCCCAACAAGAAGCGAGATAGGTCCTGAGCTAGTGCAAGAAGAGCTAAAGGCGGTGATTTCTTGAGAGGCAAGAAATCGAGAGGAAAGAAATCCAAGGCTTTTTGCCCTGGCTGATAGGGCGGTGATTTCTTCAAAGGCAAGAAATTCAAGACCTTTTGCCCTGGCTGATAACGGCTCGGAAACGTCGAAAAAGGAAAATGAAAGAAAATGGAAAAATGTATTAAGATTATATATGTTGTGATATTCAAATAAGAATGTGTTATTTTACGGCGGAGGCAATCCCCAGGAATATGACATGTACAATCCGGACCTTTCCAAAACCTATTTTGAACCTAAGACATGTCTTATTTTCATAGTGGAAAAGTGATTTTGTTTTAGGAAAATAGGTGACCAAACATCATCTAATAAAATATGTGACTTTTCTGAACATATAAAAGTCAGTGTTTCATTCTTCTTTTTTTCTTTTTTATTTCGTGCTTTTTTTTCCTCCGCCGCAATCTAAATCACTGTTGGGAAGCCACGTTTTCGCAAAATTGCCGAGGTGATCTCTGCCATATATATGCTGGCAGTGCCATAGTCACACTGCCAGAGCCAGCTATCCAGCTATCCAGTTATCCAGCAAGATGCTGCTGCTTTTGCTTTGTGAATCGAAATCTGTGGAGAGCTAAGTCAATGGATTCTATTCTCTGGCCAAAAAAAAAGAAAGCTCATTATTGTGTTCCTCCTGCTCCTGAAAACAGAGCACGATTGAAAGCAAGGGCCTAAAAGCACAGATTAGAACACCGATTTTGAATAATTTTAAGGTTAAGCACATGCATGAGAGTATGACAGTGCAAGAATTTGTGGTGAGGTGATGAATTTATGGATTGAAGAAGCCAGGTTGCCGAATTGAGCCTTTATACAAATATGAAGAAACAAAGAAAATTCATTTAAGAAGGTGCTAGACCTTCAAAACGTAGGCAAAACTTCAAGTAACAGAGCGAACCTGCAAAATACAGAAGAACATGCTTGAGAATGGCATTGTTTTGCTCCTAACACCCTGAATTGCTTCTGAATTAACAACCCTGAATCGCTCTTGGCTGGCAATATCCGATATTTCAGCTTTTACTTCTTTTTCATGCTCGCTCTGAGAAATGGAAAACTGAGTTCTTGTTACAGAATTTGCCTTGACACCTAATGCCTTGAGGAAAAATCAGCTCAGACATTACCCCACTGTAGTTTAGCAATGCAAAGTAGACGCTCAGCGGCAAGAGCAAGAAAAGAGCATAAGCGGCGGTCACAACAGCGCCCGCTTCAGAAAAAAAGATAAATTTTATATTCTTATATTATAAAGTTTTACCATGTGTCCGTTGTCCATCACGCCCTAAATTGGACAACCCAGATTTTATCTACGAGTTAAACGATCTAGATCATGCCCCTAGATCGAGTATGCCTGCACCAAAGTTTAGGGCTATGGCACTGAGCTCCGTGATAGAATTGGCGTACAAGAAGTCCAGATGTATTGAAAGAGAGAAAACAAAGTGGGTTTAGTTTAAACAGGGGAAATACTGCAAAATACCATGCCACTCCTTTTGATGCAATAGCAGATGTTAGAGGTCAGTGGCAGTTCCATGCCAGAGAACTTCATATTTGAACATGTTTTTTTTTACAGTATGGAGCTTGGTTTTTACTCTGTTTTTATAATGTAGCACATATGGGACGAGGTTGAAGAAAGTGAAGTAGGCCGATATAAAATGCTTTATTAACTTGAACAGGAATGCTTGGAAGTCTAGGTCGGAAGGTAGATAGTGTTAGAAATACCAGAGCTCGTCTTTGTCAAGTTCTTGCAGACTTCGAAGCCAAATTTGCAAAGCTTTTTGCCTCACTAGATGACCACCCTGTTCGTCCAAGAGTAATACTTCTTCCCTCTCTTCATGCAATTTGAATGGTCTGTGCAAGCCTGTCTAGAATGTCATTGCTGATGCTTTTGCATTGCCCCCCTTCGGAGTTCTCTAGACGTGGATGCTCCTGAGTAACAATTTTGAAGAAATCTTTCCTAATTTCGTGGATAATCCATGGACAGTATTCACATATTCAAGGACTTTGTGTAGACGTTGGCTCTGGCAATCTGCTCAAAAGTTAGTTGCTACAATAGAATAGTCTTAAAGCACAAACCATATTACTTAAAATGTCAAAGCAGGTAGGCACCTTGTCTTTCATGAGAACTTGGAGCTGAACTTTGTATTTTTCAAGTCTTCTACAAGATAAATCATGTTCACTTGATTTCTGATACAGCTTTTCATCATAGAATTCTGGGGCATCAGAGATTTCGCTAGAAGTCTTCTAAATTTGAGATTCAACATCTCTGGTGGGGCTGTATTTCACTGGCATTCTCAATCTATTACTTTTTATCTCTTCATTTATGTTGTAAGACCTCTGATACACTTTGCATCTTATGCATTTCATAAAGGTTGAGACTAGATTGAAGGTAGATTAAAGGAGAAATTTGTTTCTTACATCAAGCTCTGCTTCAAAACCAGCAAGAATAATGCAAGGTGCATTTATTTCACTCTTCCGATGTCTGCTTGCTCTGCTTGCCCATAGCGATCCATTTTGATTCATGCTGTAATTATTGCGTTCCACGAATTAACATCATGCTAAGTCATTTCCGTAAAGACCTGCATGCATCCTCATAGGAAAAGCAGAAGAAAGTGAACTCTGATTCTAAATGTCTGAATATCATAAAAATGTTGGACATCTTTTGCATTTATAACCATGGTGTCCGTATGGTGCAAATGTTACAGTCCATGAATCAAGTCTTGGTTGTGCATGTGGCCAAAAGGCCTCTTATCTCTTCTAGACTGCTGCATTTTGTATGCGGATCAAAGCATTTCCCATAATGGAGTTAAGATTTTTATAGAATCTTCATATATGACATAGTTATTGATATGTGTTTGGAGACTTGCAGGTTATGTAAATATCATATCGCGGAGGGGTGCAACATTTCGATTAAGAACAAGTTACAGAAGGGTGCAACATTTTGATTAGGAACAAGTTACGGAAGGGTGCTGCATTTTGATTAGGAACAAGTTACTCAAGGGTGAGTCTTAATTGCTGTGTGGTTATGTAGTTTTTGACGGTGTATCCTTTGTTCTTGGCTTTGCATACAGAAAGGTTACTAATGTTCATGATTTTCTCATTGCAGTTTATGAATGCTTTTCTCAGATTCTGAAAATTCAACTGCCCGTTGAATCAGGTTCTGAAAAACTAGAAATATACCTGCAAAAATGGTGAGGGCACAAGGATTATATGCTGGCGAAAATATAGGGATCGATTTAAGACAAAGAAGCTGAACTTTGTGCAAGGATGGACTGTTAGTCAAAGAGTTGGATTACTCAGAACTATAAGGCATAGTACATCCCATCCCCACAACATCACACATTTTTGCCAGCTTGAAATCCAAGTCAGACCAAATGGTTGCTCTCATTGTAAACGCCAAGTATGGCCAAATAGATAGATGCTATCAGTTGTTTAAAAACTTGATAATTATACGGTTACATGAACGTTGCAATTTCTTTGCTCTTGAATTTCTATGCTTTAAAATATTCAACAATAGATTGTGCTACATAACACGGAGAAGAATACTTAAAAACATATGTTTGAAGGCATTGCATTTCTGCTGAGATAAGTGCTAAAGTCAATGTCAATAACACAAACAACGTCAAACAATAAGAAGAACATGAAATATGACTGAGATGTGACTTGCCATGTAATGTTTCCTTTTGTGGCTTCCTTATGCTCTTCATATAAAGAAAGGATTCATTTACAAGTTTCAAATCATTTATAGGTTTCCAAATAATTCCCATGTTTCTAAACAATCCCCAGCAATGTTGGGCACTATTACTAGTGCATTATATAATTTAAAAGAATATGACAGTTGGCACTATTTCTAATGCATTATATAAAATTAAAAGAATATGACAATTGTTTATTACATACAAATTGACGACGTAACATGCAAATTTTAAACAAACAAATGGATGAAGAAAAGTATGGCGAAATATAGACAAATAAAGAAATGGAGAACGGTAACAAAGGATGACGACCTGGATGCCCTGTTTTGATGGTATGCTTCACGCAAAAGGCGATGTACCTCTAAGAGTATTACAAATATGTTAGACTAGAAAAATATTAGCTATTTCTTGAACATTTTGGTGCTAATCAATCAAACCCTTTGAATAATTGTTCCTATAACCAATTGCCTCCTTTTAAATTTTTTGGCATGCAACGTTTAAAAGCTATGAAGGTGCAAGCCCTAGAGTGTAGCACTTTCATCTCGCTCAAAATAACTAATTGATATCTAACCCACCCAGGCATTGATTTACTATCTTAGATGTTGACACCTTCGTTTTTTAAAATGTGATCACATATTAACACCTTCATTTCTAAAAAATATAACCAATTTTTTTAAACCAACAACAAGGACATATGAAAATAAAAGAAAATGATGAATTAACTTATATTTTCCTCTTTACCGACTGGCTTTTTTAAGCATAGGGATATCAGAGAAGAGAAATGTTCGCTGCGGCGTAATTTACTTAACATTTTCATGTGATGAAGCCAGATTTTCGTGGATATTAGGAATGTGATTGCTCTAGAAAGTTTTGCCAAATACCTTAGAAACATGATCAATCTGCAATTACATATGAAAAAAACACTACCTGCTGGTGAGCCGAGCTTCTCCATTGCCATCGGCATGGAAATCCACAGCAATACATTACATACTTGGAAGAAAAAAAGGCAATATCTTGCATACTCGAAGCATGAGCAAGGAGCGAACATTCGAGGGCAGCTGCCTAAGGGGCTGTTATTGGAAATATTAGGTCTAGCAATGTCATGAGCAATGGCATGGAATAGCGTTGCTTGGACATTTTTGCTGGGATAATCTTTTCGACAGGAAAAACACAAGGAGTCCCCCGTTTTGAAGCTCAAGTTTGATGAGCAAGTTTTGATTCAGTATGACATGGGGACACGTGGGCGATGGCCTTGTGCCGTGGAAGCTATGGGATCAACGTTGTTTGCTTCGACTTCAAATGCTTATATTAATCAGGTTCAAAGAATTTCCTTTTTGTTTTTTCTTTGTCATTGTTTTTCTGCTGTTAAACTTGCTTCTTTATAACCATGCCAGCCTAGTTCAACACTCTCCACAACAGCTGTTAAAGATTCTTTCAGGTAGAAGATATAAAGAACAACTTTTTCCATATGTTTTTTTTTTATGAAGATTGCACTTAACGTACGTTATGTTGCAGTTCTTTAAAATCTTTGGGTGAGTCTGGAAATCTGGAAAATGCAATTCAAGCTGCAGAGTTTATGCAACATCGGGGGATATCCATTTCTAGAGAGCACGCTTACTGTCTGGTAAGGGAATCTGAGAAACTGCAAAACCTCGATTATGGAATGAGAATAGAATCCTTGATGGCCAATAATGGTCTAGGTTCAATTGCTGCATTGGCGGATCATCTTATTCGCCTTTTTACCTCGTGTGAAGATTTGGTCAAAGCAAACAGATCATTTGAAAATGTTCAAAGGCCATCCGAATATTCATGGACTGCAATTATTACAGCCAATGCTAAGCTTGGACAAGCTGAGATGGCCCTTATGTTATATGATGGAATGCTGAGATCAGGCATAAGGTCTAGCAAATATGTCTATACTGTGGTGCTGCAGGCATGCACAGCTGGATTAAACTTGCATCAGGGGAGTTGCATTCATCACCATGTTATCGAAAGTGGACTTGAAGCTGATGTTTACTTGGGAAGTACACTTGTGGACATGTATGCCAAATGTGGGAATTTAGATATTGCATGTAAGGTATTTAACCAAATGCAAAATCGAAATGTGGTGTCATGGAATGCAATGGTTACTGGATATGCTTTGCACAACCAATGTTGTCTCGCACTAGAATGCTTTGACAACATGCTGGAGCTGGGGGTAAAACCAGACCAAACCACATTTTTGGGAACCCTGAAAGCATGTAACGGGATTGGAGAAATAGAACAAGGTAGATATATGCATGAACAAATAACTACTAATTCTCTCCAATCCGATGTCTTTGTGGGGAGTGCACTTCTGGATATGTATGCTAAATGTGGGAGCTTAAGTGAGGCATGCAATGTCTTTGAGAGCATGCCAACCCACAATGTCGTATCCTGGGGTGCAATGATTGCTGCACATGCTCAGCATGGTGAAGGCTTTCGTGCCTTAGAATGCTTTCATGGCATGCAGCAGCAAGGAATTACACCAAATGCCATTACATTTTTGAGCGTCTTGAAAGCATGTGGAACAATTGGAGCCATAGATCAGGGCAGACAGATTCACAAACAATTAACATTTTGTGGGTCTTCATTTGATGTGATGATTGGAAGTGCTCTTGTAGATATGTATGCAAAATGTGGCAGTTTAGAAGAGGCACACAAAATTTTAGTCAACTTGGCAGAACGAAATGTGGTATCGTGGAATTCAATGATGGCTAGACATGCTCATTCTGGCAATCTTGATTCAGTGATGCAATGTTTTAAGGACATGCTACATGAAGGTATTAAGCCAGACAGTATAACTTTCACAAGTATCCTTGCAGCTTGCAGTCATAAAGGGCTCGTGGATGAAGGGTGCATGCACATCAAAGAAATGAGACAAGATTATGGTATTCTGCCAGATGCTTCTCATCTTAATTGCCTTGCTGATCTTCTAAGTCGTGCTGGATATCTAAATGAGGCAAAGCATTTACTTCAGACAAGTTTGCCGCGTATTGTAGGGTGGACAACTTTGCTCAGTGCCTGCAGAACTTATGGTAATGTGCGACTAGGGAGGGAGATCTTTGATAGTGTATTTCAATTCGATCCTTATAATGCCAGTGGTTATGTTCTTATGTCAGGTATCTATAACGACTCTTGCATGTGGAATGAAGCTGCAGAAATAGAGGGTCTTAGGCAATGCACAGGGGCATGGAAAAAGCCCGCCAAGGCATGGATTGAGATTAACAAGATAATACATGAGTTTGTTGTAGGAGATTAGAATCATCCTCAAAGCAAATTTATAGCTGTTAGAATAGTACAATGATATATGTTGGACATGTTAAGAACTTATGTGTAACTTAATGTTGTACCCCATGGGACATTTCGTATTAGCCCATGGGCCTCCTTACTTTTACCCTTGTCTCTATTTGCCACCCAACATGAGGAGGTGGCACTATATGTACCATCTTGTGAGTTCGCGTAATACACAAGTTTCTTGCTCCTCCTTTGTTGCATGTTGCGTCTCCTCCTCTCTCCATTGTGTTTTGCTAATCAGACCACCTCCTTCATTTTGTTTTGTTAAAGAACTTGAAGATTAGAGGAGAGTTGCAGAGATGAATTGGTCGGGCAGGAAATGCACAAGGTACAAATGAATTTTATGCTGATGAGACACAATCCAGAAATCTCATTCAAAAATCTTTCTATCAAAGTAGAAATCACCTAAAAAGGATCCCTGGTCACTGAGATTATGATGTTTCAAGATTGGACCAACAAAACTACCTAGAAATTAAACATCAAAATAAAAAGGAGCCCTAGACAACAGAAGATTTGGTGAAGCTTTTAAACAAAAGAGTCTTGTCTAAAGGGATTTCCTTCAATGCAACTGCCATGGTAAAAACTTATGATAAGTATAAATCTCCAGATCAGGTTCAGTTCGAAAAGGTCTGTTTGGTTAAACAGGAAGAGTGCTCAACAAACAACTGTATCTCTACCTCCTAGTACAATGCCTGACGGGAAAGAGGACTTCTTCCCTCTCATATGTAAAAATAAATTTCAAGTCCTATGGGGGTTTGACGAAGACTTTGACTTTGAGGTTGATAATAATACAGCCAACTCCGAGGAAGAGGAAGGGTTTGCACTCATACATGATGATATACATGAATCACTTGAATTTCTGGTGCCTCCGACCATGGATGAACCACAATATAGAAATATTGACCCACTCTACCTGTCACCAACTTTCCCACAAGTTGATCTTTTCCCTAATATTGTTGTTGACCTCTCAGTTGCCCCCAATACCAATTGTACCTCTCTAAATCTTGCTTTTCCAAAAGCCACTCCACCTGCACCTATATTTGAACACACTCCCATAAAGGAATTTTATGGAAGATATGGAAAATCAACAGTGGATTTGGTAAGGAGGATAGTCTCGGATGCTGTGGATGAAGTGACATTCAAACCTAAGTCTACGACTCGTGAAGAAGAAAGATGGAAGTTCAAGGATATGTATTGGATTACCGTCAATTGAACAAGCAAACAATAAAGAATAAATATGCATTGCCAAAAGCGGATGACTTGATGGACCAGCTCCAGGGAGCAAAATTCTTTTCCAAGATTGATTTGAAATCCAGTTACCAGTAGATAAGATTAAGGAAGAGGATATTCATACGGCTTTTAGAACGCGGTATAGGCACTAACAAATTCACATTTATGCCATTTGGTCTATCAAATGCCCCAACAATCCTTATGAGATTAATGAACGACATTTTTAGGAAATTCATAGACGAATTCGTCATCATCTTCTTTGACGATATTTTTGATTTACAGTAAGTTAATAGAAGAGCATATAGTGCACTTAAGGAAAGTTGGAGACGCTAAGGCAGCATCGCTTGTTCAGCAAGCTCTCAAAGTGCCATTTTGCTACACCTAAAGTAGAGTACCTAGGCCATGTGGTATTAATTGAAAACCGATCCATCCAAGATCGAGGCAATAAAGGACTGGTCAGCACCAAAAAAAACATGGCGTATAAGAAGCTTCACCGGCTTTGCAGGATATTATAGGAAGTTCATGAAGGACTTTGCTAAGTGGGCAGCTCCCCACTCAGACCTCATTAAGCATCAGAAAGTCAAAGATTGGGTTGATCATTGGATTAAGAACGTTCAAGCTTCCTTTGACAAGCTCAAGGAAGCCTTGACAACAACACCAATGTTAATATTGCCAGATCTAGAGAAAGATAATCTAGTGGCAACAGATGTGAGCATGATAGCAATCGGAGGAGTTCATGCGCAAAAAGCGGGGGTTGTAGCTTATGACTCCAAAAAGATGAACAATGTCGAACAACGCTATCCGATTCATGATAGGAGCTTTTAGGAAGCCCTTCTTTTTTGGAGGCACTATTTGTTTGGTAGGAAATTTTATTTAGATATTGACC
The DNA here is from genome assembly GCA_021234155.1 of Isoetes taiwanensis. Taxonomy (NCBI): domain Eukaryota; kingdom Viridiplantae; phylum Streptophyta; class Lycopodiopsida; order Isoetales; family Isoetaceae; genus Isoetes; species Isoetes taiwanensis. The sequence continues at coordinate 255,402 of JAJEKV010000225.1, forward strand.
ACCAAAGCCTCTAATACATCTTTATGCAAGCACTCCTCTATTTGGGGCAAAGACGTTGGATGAAATTCCTGGAAGAGTATGATTTTGAGATAACATATAAGCCAGAGAAGTTACACATGGTTGTTGACGCACTTTCTCGTCGGCTGTTGGAAACTAGAGTGCACTACAACGCCATATTGGCCTTGTCAAGTGAGTTCAGGAAGAAGATTGAGGAGTTTATTCTCCCTAGAAAAGAATTTAAGGAAGTATGGGCTAGTCTTTGCAAGGAAGCAAGGACGGATAAAGAAAGAGAGGCTTATAAGAAATTTAAAAAGGAAGACAATCTTTTATATTATAAGGATAAGCTTTGTGTCCCAGAGGTATCAGGAGTGACGAAGTTAATCCTCCACGATACTCATAATAGCCTAATAGCTGGCCATGCAAGATTCATGAAAACTTACTACAAGATAAGAAGTAGTTATTTTGGGCTGGCACGAAGCAAGACATTGCCAACTATATTTAGCAGTGTCAATTATGTCAGCAGATGAAAGCGGAGCAACTTCAAATTCCAGGAGCTCTTGAACCTTTGGCTGTGCTAGACGCCAAGTGGGAGATGGTAAGTATAGACTTCACCATGGATTTTCCTCGAATAGCAAGGGGCCATGATGCTTTGATGGTAGTGTTTGACAAGTTATATAAGATGGCACATTTTCTACTATGCAAAACCACAGATACAACACTAAATACAACCTTGCTATTTGAAAAGGAAATCTTTAAGTTGCATGGGATGCTTAGGGGAATCATATCAGATAGAGATCCAAAATTCATAAGCGCATTTTGGAAAGGCTTCTTCAACACCATTGGGACGAAGCTTTATATGAGTATGGCATATCATCCCCAGACTAATGTCGGATGGAGAGGACGGACAAGACCTTGGAGGATATGTTGAGGCACTATGTCTGAAATAAGCAATCAGATGTCCCCCTTCATGATCAATTATGGCTATCAATGCCTCAAACCAGATAGCTGGCACAATGTTTTGTCAAACAATTTTCTAGCTGCTTGCTTTTTGCCCATCCAATGCTTCCCTGTAACAGCCACGACTTTCTGCTCACCACCAAAAAATTAAAATCAATTCTCTCAAAAAGTCATTCCTTCCTCCTCTGTCCCACAGTTTTTTCTCTGTTCCACACAGTAGTTTCTCCTCTATTCCCCACGACACCACGGATCATTCTCATCTGTGGTCTTTGGTTTAATGCTTTAGGAGATCTTTTTTAATTCGCAAAGAAGGTACCCAATGATATAGGGAAATGTGATATCTTTAGGCAACATTTCAACGAAACAGATGGTCATGGCCTATTAGCTTGATCAACTCAACCAAGGCAAACTGAAACGACAAGAACCAAAGCAAATCTCAAAGTATATGAGACAGGCTAAGCCTCACTCTACTGGCATCATACATCACCACGTAATCATTCCATCATAAATTTTTGCACCAAATCATATCATAAACTTAACTTCATTTAAGTCAGAGAAATTGAGATAAAGTTCAACATAATCACATAATCATACTCAAAATATCATGCTTCAACATAATAATATTCAACTAATCAAGAAAGATACTCACAACTTCAAGAACTTTGCCCATATGTGATCTTCCAAAATTGGGCCTCCCTTCTACACGAATTTTGGCTATCTTGTACAAAACTGCACTTGATCCTAGCCACTAGATCTGGACAAATCTCAACCTTAGATCCCAATTCTAACTACCATAAGTTCACTAGATCTTGCCAACTCAACATAAAATCTAGGCCATCTAAACTCCTTGCAACTACCATGCTCTTCCAGATTCATGACGCATCATCAGAATGTCAACCATTGAAAATATTTCTTCAGGACTTTAATACTCCTTCAAGTCCATAGGTTCCACTTCAGTACATCACAAATGCTTCCTCCAGAATATTTGTATATTTTTTACATTTTCTCCATATTACACCCATATTGTTCTCAATTTATGCACACATTTCACCAATTTAAGCACATAATGCAAAAATAGTCAAGATAAAACACACAACATTATCCCTTCCCAAGATTATTCATCGTCCCGATGAATTCTTCAAAAATCTTTTCTTTGATCTTCATGTCTTCAACTTGATCCTCAAAATAGCATCACAACTAAACAAAAATCCAACGTCAAAATGTCTTCAAGTCTTCAAAAACATCTATAAAAGTCTTCCAAGGAAAAGAAATACTAAAAACTTCTAACATCACTTGATCTTCATCAATCATAGGGTGGCTAGTCCCATCCAGGTCAGTGGCACCTTCGCTCTACTGCCCGGTATGGCGCTCTATCCCTTTCACATCACTTATAATTTTTCATCACTTTTTACATAGGTCATGGGATGCTGCTGCCTTTCTAGGTCAGCACATTGAACATGCCATCCATAATCACTTAAACAAAAATTAAAACTTGTACAACTTCCTTTGATGCCTTCAAATATTGAATAACTTAAATATTAAACTTCCTTAAACTGCAAAAGCAAAACATCGACCATGGTGTCTTCATTTCCTATCTTGGACCTCAAATAACTTGTTGGAAAATAAATAGTGCTTAAGGGCTTCTCATGGAATAAACAAACATCTTCAAAAAATAAAACACTTCAGATCTTTATATGGGCTTGAACTCATGGTCAAATGGTTGATAGCCAAACGACTTATCCAAAGAACCATTGCCATTACATTTGACTTTAAAATCTTCATTTTCCTTTATTTTATAAAATGTTTATTATTTCCCTTCACTATTAACGACCCTCTTTTTTTCCTCATTTCCCCCCCTCTGCGCGCGACCAGGCCGTTAGGCAGATTTAGGGTATGGCGGAAGCACAGGGCACAGATCAGAGAAAAACACTGCTGCTTTTTCAGGGATTGGACTTCTTCTCCCTGCATAATTTCAGGAGGTGCAGGAACTTCTGGCTGGTTTTCCTCTCTCTCTTCTGAATCATTTCCAACTGCTTCATCATCATTTGTGAATGTCTCTTCATGCTCCCAATCATCACTTCTCTCAATTTTTTCATCTTCAAAATCACCCTCGTCTCTTGCTAGGTCCCATCTTCATCCCGTCCCTTTGCCCCCTTCTTTTTCAATGCCAACCTCTTTTTCCTACCTTCTTATCACCTTCAGGCTCTCTTCTATTAGAACCAGCATCATCTGTATCATTTCTTCTACGACCACCATTTCCTGATTTTTTTTCTGCATCAGATGCACCAGCATTTGCAGGTTTCATCATCCACCTGTGGAATCCATCATATGATTAGGTGTTCAAAGCAGAACTTCACTTTCGTACTTGCAGACCTACCCTACGGCTTTAAGCTAAAAGATAGCCACTATGACAACCAGCCCTTCAAATTTTCCGATTCAATGCATTCATTGATGGCATCAAGCGGATCACAACGGCCAAGCATTGGCGTCTAGTTGTGTTCCATTCTAGCATGTAGGCTGGCTTGGTAGAATCCGCTTTTAAAAACCACTTCGGTTCTCCAGTTCAGGCAGGATATGAAAACCTAGTCTGGTAAGTCTTATTCCAGAATATAGTTGCTCTGTGCTTTGTTTTCTCTCTCTCTTTTTTTTTTTTGAGGGTAAGGATATGTATTAATATAAATAAATTATACAGTGAATGTCCCCTTTAGGGATAGATAGGAAGAATTGTCACTAACGGGATTACCCCTCCAGTCCAGTCTTGTACTCCGTGGCAGCAGTTCCAATCTTCTCTAGCCCTAGGTTACTATAGGGTACCTCCCGTCTTCTCCGAGGGCCGATACTACCTAGTACTTTAGGCCACTTTCCAAGAAAGGAGGATGTAAGGATATCCCCTTTGCATGATAGTTGAAATTCCAAACGGGTTTGCCTCTGCTGATCACTTATCCATCATGTGAGTTCCAATGGCATCTAAAGAACGAGTAAAACCCTATCAGACTTCCGATTCTATCCAGCTCTCTGTTGTAATTGCATCCAAACTTATGGTGATGAGCTAGGGCCATGAGAGCCACCTCTTGGTTGAACTGATTTTTTATTCTGTCTACTGATGTAGCTAAGCCACCAAGAGCTACTCCACATCGGTGCTTCCATATACACCAAAGAGATATGTTGGTAAGTGTCAGATGGATGATATCTTCCCCTAGGTTGACTAAGATTTCTGGCCATGATAATTGATGCATGTCCAGCCCAATGATTGGACTGATCCATCTCCAGAAGTCACTTATATTAGGGCAGAAGAAGAGGTGATCCAGTGTCTCTGAGGCGCCACAACCCAATGGGCAGAGATCGTGGTGCACTATGTCTCTGTTCAGTAACCAGGTCATATTACATAGACCGTCCTGTAGACTGCTCCAACAAAAAAACTGTAACTTTCTTGAACACAGAGAAGTCCATGACTTAGTTAATAGTCTTCTATGCTGGTCATCAATTACTGAAGTAATGCTGTTCTCACCTGGATCCGGCCAGTCTAAAGAAACATTTAGAGTTTTCATGATCCACTTCGGCGTACCACTTAGTCCTAGATCTCATGGCTGCCCCACGTGCTTCTTCCTCCTCTATTGCTTTGACTTTGATGCTTAATTCTTCCTCAAGATTCTGATGTGCAGGGTTAAATGGGTCGGAGACGAAATCTTGTTTCACTTGTCGGATTTGGTTGTACAGATCAGCTTTAGATCTTTGGAATTCCTGAGCCCGCTCTCTGCCCCATTTCTTTATCCAATCCTTCATTAGTGCACTTTTTCTAATCCATGCTTTCATAGTAGGAAGCTCATCTTCCCTTGGTTGTGTCGTAATGAATTCTCTGAATGGGGTGCAGAATGCTTCCTTTCCTAAGAGGCCAGTATTGAATTTAAAGGGAACATTGCCCCTTCTTCTTGCAGTGGGAAGTTCCTCAAGTATTAATTTTTGTGGCACATGGTCAGACTGCGAGAAGGCAAGGTCCCCTTCCACATAGCATTTATCCATGAACGGGGCCGACTTTTTGGCTAGATAGAACCTATCCAAGAGGCAGTAGACCCTGTCCGTACCCTTCTGCTTATTTGACCAAGAGTATGGGTATTTGATGGTGGGAGAAGGACGAATCCATTGTTATTGAGAAGGGAGTCCCATGCTGCCCTCTCTTCCCCTACGAGGTTCCTAATCAGCCCTAGCTTTTGGTCCCATATATCTGTCATGTTGAGGTCACCCCCTAAAATCCAATTTTCCCTCGGTTGGTGACTAGCCACGTGTTTATTCTCTCCATAGCATAGCTCTTTCCTTGAGGTTTGTTGGTGGCATATATGTTAATCAATCCCGATTGGGTTTAAATGCATTTCAAATTGTCTTTGCCGGCCACCTTACCGGCCGGGCCCCACACATTGAAGATTGCTTGTTAGCCCTCTCCATAGGATTCCCGTCCCCCCTTTGGTACCTCTGGCTGCACAGGTAAGGGAGGAATATTGGCTACCCAACCATCCTCCTAACGAACTAGATTCAAAATCTGGGAGCCTGTGTTCTTGTATAAGGATGACGTCAGCATTCATAGATCTTAGAGCTGCAAGGACTCTGGCCCTTTTCAGCACGCCCTTAATTCCACGAAGATTCCACGAGACTATTTTCATTATTCTTGTTCCACATCAAATCCCCATGCACACCCAAGAAAGTACGAGTCCCTTCCCTCCCTTCGCATCTATCCCCACTTAGCATAACTACTTGTCTAACCTTGACCTTGGGGATGCCCCTACCCCAAATCCTGACGTTGGGTTTGTTTCCATCTCCTTTTTTATTCGTCTTCTTGTTCCCATTTACATTCATTTTGCGGGTCTTCTTGTTTTCTCTTTCTTGTTGCTATTCTCTTCAATTACGTTTCGTATTCTGGAATAGGATTACTTTAGTTCTAGTTTTCGAATTGTTTTCTTGTTTTTGCTAACTTCACTTCAAATATTTTACTAGGTACAAAACGAACATCAATTATCATGGTGGAGGACCAAGGTTGCTCAGCAAGGTGGAGTACCTTCATGTTGCTTACTAGAGTTTTGAACGAGAAAAGAACCATGGAGCACTTCAACACTGCCGCCTGCCAGAATTTTTCGAACGTCCTAGAGTTTCCAGCGGTCTTACAGAAACTGCAGGACCCAAGTGTACAAGGCAGGATAGTAAATCACTATCGAAAACCACAAAAGCTCATCAACCATCTCCTGGACATGTTCTCGCATCTAGGAGATTGGGTGCTTGATGCTTTTTCTGGTTCTGGTACTACTGTTGCTTGTGCACTTAAGAAGGGCTGCAACTGTGCAGCCATGGACATTGACAAGGAGGCTGTAAATTTTGTGAGGATGAGATTGGCTGCCTTACCTACTTTACCAGATGAAAATCAAGAGTTAGGGGCCAAGTCTTCATCTGATTATGCTAAGCTGACGTCCTCAGAGATACAACCTCCTTTCACAAGCTTACTAGACGACGAGGCCACCTTTGCAAAGCTGAAAGAACTAGCTCTAGCTACTATTCCAGAGGACAAGGCAGAACCAAAAGGTGATAAGTCTCCAGCAAAGGAGCAGACGGCAGAAAAAGATAGTGCTGAGACCAGCAAGAAAAATGATGAGGATTATGATGTAGATCTTTGACATTTTTCATGTTAAATTATTTATTATTTACTACAATGATTTGCCAATATTGATGTACTGAGTTTTATTAAAAAAATAAAATTATTCTTTCCTTCCTATTTCGGTATTTTTTTTTGTCTTAATTTCAGTCTTTTCAAATTCATACCTAAATTTCGCTTTTTTTTTTTTTAATTTTCTTTCCATAAATACAAAGTTGTCGCCTAATGATGGCCCTAAATGAAAGGAAAAAAACACCGAATCTCTTCAAATTCTCAACAAATTTCAAAAAAGGTCAATTTTAGAAACGTGATATTTTTTTAAAAGGAAAACTTCAAAACGGGAGTGCTGCAACACTCCCATTTAATTTGCAACAGTGTTCAATATATTTTTGATCATGGACTTTGAAAGTTTGAACACTGTAAACCCTCCGTATTGCAACATTTTGTAGACATGATTTTTATAAATTTTAGCACTTCAATGTTCCATAAAATATCTAGTGCCTTCACCAGCTACATTTGTAAAGATTGTCCAAGTTCCAGCTGACCATGTAGGTACAATGCATCAAAGGCACAAGATAACACCACTACATTGGGATGCAAACATGCCATACCTGGGTGGACTTGCATTTGCAGTGTTGAAAATGGTGTCTGGCACATGAAGTTTATGATTATTAATAAAAAGAGAAAAAACATGGAAGAGAATGATTGAATGGATTTTTATCATGGAGACCAATAGATCTATGGGATCCAATCAAAGAGAACATCAAATATACAAGTATAAGAAATTAAAACTAGTTCTAGATGCGTGTGAAAAGGGTATTCTCTCGTTATTTAGAGAACTTCCTCGTTGTTTTATAACCATCGACCTTTCAACATTGTCTCCATTTCATTTGCACTTGTGGTCACCTTTCATTTTCTCTTATTCCCTCTTTGCCTCACTCGCCATTGTGCAAATATTCTGCCTAGGTGATTATTTCTATTCTTTCATGCTTTGTCCTGGTTTAAACAACAGCCACTTTACGAAGCCCTTTTGCCGTTGATATTGTGACGCTCCCTGCTAAACGTCTGGCCTACCGCACTTTCGGCAGGAAATCCCCATCCGCTCAACAACCGCATGGGCCCTTTCGCCTACCCCCGCACTCGAGGTGACTCTTAGTGCGGGAAGGGAACTGTGAAGGTGTCTTGGCGCCCTTCCCCTATGGGCTCCTATAATAACGAAGCGATAACACGTCGTAACTAGCATCAACATATACAAATACTACCGGAAGGGTAGTGCATCACTCATAAACCAAGGCAAAGATGATAATCACGAACCATAAAACATGAGAGCTCCTACCCCGGCTCGACACCGTAAGGAGGATGACCGACCGGGCTAGGCCTCAAGATAGAGCGCTGCACCGAGTCATGGCAATGGCGAGGGCTGGCATAGAACAATGGCTAGGGTTGACCACTCCATCCGCCCCCTCCATTGCATACTTTGCAAATGGGCTAGATCAGGCTCGATAGGACTCTAGCCTTAGGACACGCTAATCCCATGGCATCACCCATCGGGACTACTCCGGTTGCATCTCCCTGGTCCGATGAGGCGTGAAGGGTTGCATCTCCCCTTCCCAGATCTAGAGGTGCCGGGCATGCTAGAGAATCGCGGGCACACACCCATTCGCACTGACCGAACCCCCCCAAAACGAGAGCCAAACCAACACTTGCAGCTCGAGAGGCGTGGCAACACCATTGCCCGTGAGGTGTCGGACCCATGCTCGGCCCACACGAAGTGACCCACCATAAGCCTAGCCCACTATGGGATCCCCCAAGCCCCCACTCGGGCAGGGGACCCTCCCCTCCACTTTCCCTCTAGCCCCAAGCTATATGGTGCTGAGTCATATCATAGCCTCAATAGCTTTGGTGGGCTCCTATGCACAAAGCCGCAACTAATAGGAACTAAGGGATCTACTCTAGGAGCATACTACATATGGCTCTAGGTCTCTACCCCCTTCCCAATACAAGAGGAGCAAACAAGATCAACCAACATCCATACTCATCACATCATGAGAATAATCATAAGAAGAACATCTTAACCTAATCATACAAATCTAACTAATAGTTAGGTTCCTTGATTAGGGTTCAAGATGTTGAATATGGGTTCTAGGATGGCTCTACTCTAGATACAAAATACTAGCATATCCGGAATGCTAATTTCCAGATGAGCTATCACAACCACTATCCTACATACCGCTCCTGAAGCTCTCCCTCCAGATCAGGTGTGCCTCCATGGTCTCCGACTCACGAGATGCCGCTCCTACTCCAAGAACCAGTCCACCCTCACTGGGCTGCCGCACAGCCTATGCCACAAGAACGATGTTCAAACGGGGTTTCAACGCAGTAGGTGAGTCTCTCGGGTGCTAGGGCTGGAAAGAGGTCTAGGGTTAGGGTTTATGCCTATATAAGTTAGGTCCACCTAGGATGCCACGCGGGCACCAATCGGTGAGTCCCGTGGTGGCGGTGCCCCAATAGGTTAAGGCCACGTGGATAATGGCTTAACCTATGGTTGGCTAAGTTATGAGAATAACTTAGCCATGCCCCCTAGTGCCACAATCTATGGTATACAAGGCTATGAAGATAGACTTGTATGGTGACGGATCCAGGAATATACGTATTTATGGCGTATATTCCTCTGGACCGTCACATTCTCCCCCCCTTAGGACAATGCTGTCCTCAGCATTGCGCTAAGGTGACGAACCTACCTTATGCCTGCACAAGCAACAACATGTCATAACCTTTAGTTTAGTTTAGCAATCAAGTTTTATTAGTTCAAGTCAAAAATTTAGGCTATATTTGTACTTATACAAAATTATATAGCCTTAACACGGTTATTTCTTACGATAATTCAAAACATTATTGTAAGAGTTATTAGGGTTCATAATCTAAATTATGGCTCCCCTATCTTCAGTAATGCGCCCTCGTTGAAGTCCACCTTCTACTTGCCCGCAAAAGGAGCACATTACATTAGTTTAGTTAATAATTTGTGGTTTTAGGGGACCACCCCTTACCTCCTTGAGCCTAACCATCGACTCAAGGTTGTCCTACTACCTTGCCCAAGATCATGGCCCTTTCGATTTGAGCTTAAGGATCATTTAAGATGCTCCCATCATCGCCCATGATCGAAAGTGCTACCTTGTACTCGGTTACCGGTGCCGAAAGGGCCCCTAGTGCATCATGCCCCACGGGTTTGAAGCTAGGGAACGCCTCACGATCCCATCATCACAAGATGATCACTTTAACCTTCACCATGACCCTCCTACGGCCGGTGTGCGCATTCCGCGATCGTGGCATAGAGATCATCCGATCGATGTCCCATCATCGCCCACCATGCCTCATTCCTCACTCACATGACCCTAATGGTCATGCGCACCTCTTGGTGCGCGTGTGGCCTAGAGAATGCCCTAAAGGTGTATCCCATCATCGCCCACACGATCCAAGGTTCTCGCACATGCACCCTAGTAACTAGAATGCATGCGCCAAAGCTTAAGGCTAACTAACAACATACTAGCTAACCACCCGGCAAGTCGGGTTCACCAAGCCGGAGACGACTCGCCCATCAAACTCCTTCATAAACTCGGTATTGCTTCTCCAAGTCTTGCTTCAATACCCATGTCCCATCTTCCACGGGTAAGTGCTTCCACTTAACCAAATATTCGGAGGAACTGAGACCTCCTAGTCTTCTTTGAATGACTTATCAAGAAGCAATTCGTGCACTATTTCTACTTGCTCCTCCGCCATTTCCAACAAGGTTGGAGTATCCAAAACCTCCTCGTGGTTAGGATTGTGCCTTTTAATAAACTTACGTGGAAGACCTTGTGAACCTTGAGATGGGCTGGAAGATCCAACTTGTAGGCTTGAGAGCCCACTCTCTCCAAAATCTTGAACGGACCAGCCCACCTAGGGGCAAGCTTCTTGCAGCTCCCAATCCGCAGCTTTGGCTTGCTTCACCTTTATCTTCAACCAGACGCTTATCGCCTACCTTGAATTCTCTTACGGTCCCAGGTTTGTCGGCTACACTCTTCTCTCGCCGACTTCTTGCTGCCAATAAATAACCCCTTACTTCTTCCACTAGCCGCTTCATATCCCCTAACATCTCATTGGGATACTTCTACCTTGGACACAGGATTGTGCGGTATCAGGGGTTAAGCACCGGTACCGTGAATTTACCATGAAAGGAGATATCCGAGATGACTCCGCCATAATTGTTGTAGGCCGAATTCCACCAAGTGGATGTACTCATCCCACTTGGACCGCTTTGTTCCACACATAGTTCAAGCATGTCTTCAATGATCCGATTCGTCCCCTCCGTCGGCCATCCTGTTTGGGGATGATATGCCGCGGCTCATGGAGAGCTTCGCCTGAATGGTCTTTGAAGAGGTCCTGCCGTAAGGCACTCATAAACTTGGAATCCCTATCGAGATATTATCTCCCGAGGCATGCCATGGAGTCTGAAAATCTCCTTACAAATAACTTGGCAAGATCTAGTGTGGTGTCAAGGTAGTCTTGCAAGGCACAAAATGTGCCATTAGATAGCTTATCTACGACAACCATCAATGCATCCTTGCCTCAAGAGTTCTAGGGAGACCTGTGATGAAATCCATGCTTATGACCTCCCACTTTGCATTTGGCACCCCAATGGCTCAAGAGCACTGGATCCGAAGTTGTTCGCTTTGGTCTCACGACATAACTGGCAATCCCGAATATATGCAGCTATCCGCCTCTTCATTCCTGGCCGGAAGTAGCTACTTGAATCTTGAAATAGGTCTTCATGAAGCCAAGATGCCCGCTATTGGGCTGTTATGTGTGTCATGAAGAATTAGCTTCCTTACCCCCGATGATTCGGGCACACACAACTTATGCTTGTGATACAACAAAGTTGCCTTCCTTCTTATAATGCTTGAAGGCTTCCCCGCCTCCTTATTGCTCGCTTCCTTGGAAAGGCTTTCCCATACCTCCTTGAAGTCCACATCCGTTGGCAAGGACTCCTCAATCTTCTTGCCAAACTCACTAAAGAGTGGAAATCGCATTACAATGCGCCCCTTGTGCGAAATGGTCTCCCCGAGAGGGCATCTCGCTACAACATTGCTTACCAGGGCTTACATATAATATCAAAATCATACTCCTCAAGGAATTCCATCCACCTCCTTTGTCTTAAGTTGAGGAGTGGCTGGGTGAAGAGATACCCAAGGCTCGTGATCGTCAGATCCAACCGAAACTTCCTTCCCGCCCAGATAATGCCTCCATATCCTCAATGCCCCGACAATGGCTAGCAGCTCCCTCGATCATGGGTTGGGTAGCGTTGCTTTCGGCGCCGTTCATCTTCTTCGAGTCGTAGGCTTACTACCCTTCCTTCTTGCATCAAGACCGCCTCGTTGCTATCTTGCTTGCATCTGTTGCTACCAACTTATCTTTACTCGGATCCGGGAGAACAAGCACCGGTGCTGCCGTTAGGGCCTCTTTAAGCTTCTCAAAAGAAGCTTGACTTTCTCTAACCAATGGCTAGTCCAATCCTTAATCTTCTTGGCCTTAGTGAGGTCCGGCAAGGGGACGCCCACTTCAAGCAAAGTCCTTGACGAACTTTCTCGTAATATCCCGCCAACCCGAAAGCTTCTTACTTCGCCACATTCCTTGAGCTGGCCAATCAACTATTGCCTCAATCTTAGATGGATGTGGAGATTCCCTGATGTTACTACATGCCCCAAGTACTCCACTCTACTTTTTTTGCAAAGTGGCACTTAGAGAGCTTCCCATACAACCGATGACGCCTCAACTTCTCCAACACTTTCCCGAGATGTCGACAATGCTCCTCAAGGGACTTGTGTAGATCGGGATGTCGTCAAGAAGACAATAACAAACTCATCCAAGAAGTCTCTCAAGATGTCGTTCATGAGGCGATAAACGTTCTTTGGAGCATTCGATAGTCCAAAGGGCATTATCAGAACTCAAAGTGACCATACCAATGCTTAAAGCTTGGGTCTTATGGATATCCTCTTCTTTTATTCTTATCCGATGGTATCGACCTCAAATCAATTTTAGAGAATACCTTTGCTCCTTGCAAATCGGGTCCATTAGATCATCTCTGAAGCGCCTTGGCAATGCATACTTGTTCTTTATCGCCCGCTTATTAAGTTTGGCGATAGTCTATGCACATTCTTAAGCTCCCATCTTTCTTCTTCACAAAGAGTATAGGTGTTCAAAGGAGACACGCTTGCTCTTATAAATCCAAGCTCGAGCAATTCACGAAGCCGTTTCTTGAGCTCAATCAGTGCAGGGTGCTCATTCTATATGGCTTTATCGTAGGTTTCAGATCCCGAGCCAATGTGATCTCACATTCCACACCCCTATAAGGTGGCAAACCGCGGATTTCATCCCGAAATACATCCTTGAACTCGAAATAAGCCTTGCTATCTGCTCGGGCAAATGATTTCCCTTTGGGTCACTTCCATCCCGCTTGTTCGGCTCAATCGATTCCATCCTCAAGATGTAATCCACCTTATTCCTTTCTATACTCTTCCTTAGCCGCCTTCAAAGAAATACACCGCATAGGAGAATCTAGCTTCTTACCTTTCAATATCAACTTGTTTGCCGCCCGGTGCCGCCATGGTGACTTCATTCCGGTCGCAATCAATCATGGCTTTGGCTGGCTTCAAAAATTCCATCCCCACTATCAGATCATATCTTCCGATGTCCATGACTTCTGCTCCCATCGGCCACTTAGCCCCACTAAGGTCTATGTCAAAGGTGATCCTCCTCCCCTTAGTGTGCCGAATGGCGCCGTTTGCCATAGCTACTGGCCTTGGCTTAGACTTCAATACCTTGTTCTTCATTAGAGCAGCCAATCTAGGAGATGCAAAATTATGAGAGCTACCTGTATCTATGAGGACTACATAAGGATTACTATCTATGATCCCGTCCGCAGCGATGACAGTTGACTGATTCTCTATATCACCTGTCTCAATGTTTGCACATATGTGGCACTCACCATCTATGAAGTCCTGGCCCTCCTGCTGGTCGTCGCCGCCCTCGTCCGGAAAACCGTTGGGGAGTCCCAATCCAAGAGTTCTGCCAAGGCTGACTGCATGACGAATGGACAATCATGTGTTCGGTGCCCTGGCTGGAAGCACCTGAAACATAGCTTTTTCTCAATGCATTCCTGTCTCTTTTCCTTCGGCAGACTGTCTAGGAGACGCTTAAGAGCGCTGCCCCCTGATGCATTCTGTGGCTTACGGTCCCCAAAAGCTTTGCTCTGACCCTTACCTTGCTGCTGACTCCCTGATGGTGTAGCTGCTGATTGCTTACCCTGATATTGTCCCCGATCATACGAACTCTTACCCCGAAGGTTGATTTGCTTCTCTTTGGAGTTCTTTGGTGCCTCTTCTAAACTTATAGCTTTATCTTCGGCCTGTGCAACTGACTTCGGGTTGATTGCTCTAACAAGCCTCTTGATATTGCTGTTCAACCCCTCAATGTAAGTATCCACGGCTTGCCTCTCTCCGAGACTCGGGAACATGCAGCCTGAGCCTCATAAATTCTTGATATACTTAGCCACCGATAAGCTACCCCGATTCAAACTCAGAAAGCTGGCTGAATCTGCCTACTAGTATGAGACCTTGGCACATAGTGCTTGGCGGAAAGCCTTTTTGAAGGTCTTAAACCTGCAATTGTTCCTCTTGACTTGTTGGATTTAGCATATCCCTTCCACGGATCCTTGCGGGTCCAATAAGGTTAGCTGTAGTAACTTTCCCTATGTCCTTGTCTTTCATACCGTATGAGTTGCCAAATTCTTCCATTTCATCAAGCCATGCTTCATTCTCCATGCCCGATCTATCTTTCCCCGAGAACTGGCCGAGCTTCCTTTGTCTTCCATACATTGCTCATAGCACTATCCACCTTTTTTCTCGATAGTCCTCTGTCTTTCTTGCTCTTTTCCTTGCTTTTAGGTGTCGACTGATTTTGGAGCCGTGAGTCTCCTTTCACCGAAGAGCTATCGATGAGCTGGAGCTAGATGATGATGGACTCCCCTGGTTCTCCTCTTCCTTCTCCTATCCCCCGACGTTCCCCCTGGTTGCCCTCCCTTCCTCGGGCTGAGGGACCGTCACCACCCCGAAAACAAGGTGGAGGTGGAGGACCATCTTCCTGTGCATTCATGAGAGGTGTCGCCCGCTTGATGAGGTGTTGCATCGGTTCCTCATCCGCACCAACCTTGCGTTATGATCGCCCACGGTGACATATCCCGCCAAAGTCTTCCCTGTTCTCACGCCAAACAAGTTCCTTGGTACCCAATTGCGTGGTCGGTGCTGATCTTGAGATCCTGCACTTGAGTTCCTTGCTGCAAGGATTGATCATCAATACATTTTATTTGGGTTAGATGTTGATCAATTTTACTTGCAATTGAATTATCTTTAGTTATAAGAAATCATACAAAGCCTTACATTGACAAAACAGTTAATAGTCATTAATACATAAGGATTACATGATAAGGTAGATATATCTTAGCACAATGGGTACAAGAAACATTTAGCACAAAACTTAAGAAAATTTAACAACTATTCAATGGCCTCCCGAAAGCCTGAAGAAGTTCTTGACATCCCTGAATCGGAGGCCTTTGCCGAGGTTGCGCAAGATGTTCCTCGTCGATCTTCCTTCAAGTGCTCGGGCCATCTCCGGTTAGGGAGTTCAGTCTTTATTCTGTCGCTACCAATCGAAAGTGTTGCATCCCTAAGGTGCCCTCTCACAAAGTCGAGGCAATGGAGCCGACCGCCTGGTTGAAAAGAATGATGTGATCGGCATGGGCGATATCTTCGAAAGTCTTTGCCAAGCCCGAAAGTGCTATGAGAAGTGCCACGATTCTTCCCCTTGGGCTGAACTCCTTGTGGAAGACTATCATTTGCCCTTGGTGAGGGCTGGAAGATAGTAGCGGCGTCGTGCCCTTCCCTACGCCTCGCGATCCAAAGTGCCCTTCCTTTGAGCCGCTTGACGTAGGCATCCACCGCCATAAGGTCTTCATGATCCTCCACATGCCTGGTTGCATTGTCCAAGTTGATGCCGCTGGACCCTTCTCTCATGCTCTGGCTCGAATCGGTCGGCTTGAGCTTGGGCCCTTCCCGGGTTTGTAGAGTGTGCTAAGTATCTCTTTGGAACTCCTCCTCCGAGATGATAGGTTCTATTTTGTCGATAGATCTCCCTTATCTGGCGATAGGTCGCTATATCCGACATTGTCTCCCCAAAGATAAGAGTGTCTTTCCGCCCGACTCCTTTGGGATCTCCCCGGTATGAGTAGTCGATGAGGTCTGTGCTCTTCCCGTGTGCTATCATGCCCAAGAGCTCGTCGATTCGAAGACCCTGTTCCTGGCAATAGGACAAGTTGAGGATGTCATTTGCAAAAATGTACTCCTCCCCGTCGATGACTATCGGTGATGTGATTTGTGATGCCGACCGGTGGGGTCAGTAGTTGTTCTCATGTCGTCGCGCGTGCCTCGACGCTGTACCTCTTCATTCTTGTTGCCTCCCGCTCTCCCATTCCGGGTTCCCGCCCCCTATTTTCTCGTAGTCTTCATGGATCTGCAGAGATGGTGCCCCCGACGTCGTGCCATAATATTCGTAGGCGGAGGATTCTATATTCAGGATTTGATCCTGGGCTCTACGGGTATCAAGTGGCGCTAAGTCTAAGGGCTGAACAGAGGGTTCCCCTACTTTGTTGATTGACTTATAGTGCATGAAGAGGGCAAGGGCTGTCTGAGCTGAAAGGTACCTATGCCTATTATGTCTGCAGGTCATGTAATCGGGCATGGTCCTAGTCCTATCCCATAGCTGCTTCTTGCCTTTGGATCCTGCCAACTCTCGACCTAAGGCTTGGGTAAGTGTCTCAAGGGAAACCCAATTCCCTCCCCTAGGAGGCAGTCTAACTTCCCAAGGCAGGACCTGCTGGTCATATTGGCACATAATGTCTGTGTAGTAGGGTGTTCTAGTCAAAGTTGCGTGAAGATCAAACAAGTGATCAAACACAGAGAAGGCTTGATCTCTTTGGAAGTCGATGGATATGGCTGGCAGCATTGTACCATCTCTCAAAGTTGCTGGGCGCCATTGAGCAGGAAAGGGTGTAGAAAATGGCTTGCAAAGATCAGTGGAGGATCAGAAAATCGCCTAAGGGGCTGGGAGCAGTTCTGTAGGAAGAAAAATGGCAAATGGGGCCTATTTTTATAGACTATGGGTGACCTCGGGGTTCGTGCAAAAAGGTACCTACCTAAGACGACCTTGGTTCTATGGCTCTGGGTGTCCAAATGAACTACCATGAAGTGCAAACTTAAGCAAAACAAGGCAAGAAACACTACATGGCAGTTGGTTGGATCAAATTTGGCTAATTTGGCTCAAAGATGGCCTGACCCGGGTGAATCCGCTGATGGCCTCAGCGTCCTTGGACACAAACGTTTGGCGGTCTCACCCGGTTGGCCTGTTTTGGGCCAATTTTTGGTCAATTTAGGGAATTTGAAGATGCTAATATGGCTAATTGGGCCAATTCTAACCTAACTAGCAACTTATTTTGAGCAAAACTGACATCTAGAAGCTTGATTTTGGGCCCAGTCGGGTGAATCCGCGCGAAACGCGCCTGCGTCGGGAACGCAGAGGCCCTAGGCGCGGTCTCACCCGGTTGGCCCGATTTTCAGCATTTTAGATGATTTTTTTTGCCAAAATTTTGTTGTAGTCATGATTTGTAGGGTGTTGCTAGACATGCTATGAAGAATTCTACCACAATTGGGTTCTATTTCCTATATTTCAAGCATACAACATTTTTCTAATTATAGAGGGAAAATAACTTTTATATTAATAAGAAACATAGTTACATGAAAATTTAGCTTTCCTACAAAATTTACAAAATTTGAGGCCTAAGGCCTCTCTCTGCGAATCCTTCGTGCTAAGTGAATATCCTTGGGCATAAGGGTAACTCTCTTAGCATGGATAGCGCAGAGGTTCCCTTCCTCGAAGAGCTGGACCAGCTACGCCGAAGCCTCTTGCGAGCCGGGTCATTAGAGGGGTAACCCATGTCGGTCCGAAACTGCGAAAAACCTCTCTAAGGAGACGCCAAGGGCGCCTTCCTTATCAGGAGATTCGCGTGCACATCCGGAAGTGCGAATCTCCCAAAACCGGGCGTATGTGCTATTCGCCCGTGGTGAACCCTCTTGGGTTTTTCCCGTCGGTGGGGGTGGCTTGGGCTGGTTCTTCTTCGGCCTGCGCCCCTCCACGACAGCGCTGCACCTCGGGCGGCAATACCACTCATTGTACCTCGCCCAATCCGGCGAAGGTACTCCTTGTATGCCACCATCTTCCGCTTAAACTTCCCCGCTTTGGGCTTGTGAATGCCGCTCCCCTACCTTTTTGCTTCTTCACCACCTTAGGTGGTTCCGCCACTTGGGGTAGGGTGGCTGGCGTCGGGGGTCCCCCTCCTGCTCTTCTTCCTCCTCGTCTCCGCCGTAAGCCCTCCTGTTGGTGCTCCTCCTCGGTAGGGCCTCTTCTATAACGCCCGGTCCCGTGAGGGGCCGTCGTTCCTCATCTTGGTCCGCCTCTCCTGCTCCCTCGGCTCCCTCTCCCGCTCCTTCTTCTTGGCGGCCCTCTCCTCCAGCCCTCATGACTTTTTCCTTCCCCTTCTTTTTGGTATTTGAAGGGCCCAGCCGTCGATACGGTGGTGGTCTTTGCTCTTCCACTGTTCTTCAACCTGTTCCTCCACCTCAGGTGTCAGGGCCCGAAGTGGCGAGACTCATCTGTTCTCTGTGTGCCTCCCAGATGTGAGCTGCTTTGGGGCTCTCCTCGGCATCATGATCGATATCGCCCGGCTAGCTGCTTTGGGGAAGCTCCTCTTCCCTTTCTTGGGTCGGAGGTGCTCAGGGATCTTCTTCACATGTAAGCCTGCTCTTTTGCACCATGGAAGGGTAGGTCTTGGTCCAGGCTTCTGTAGGTTTGTTTGGTGCGTGCCATATCTTGTGGTTCAGGAAATGGGTGGCGTAAGGCTGAGCAAAGAGAGGTGAAGGTGAAGGGTTGGAGAGAGAGAATGAGGTGTCGATATTTAAAAAAGGAGGGTCCCCGGGAATATTCTCCTACCATAATTACCCCTATTTATTAGCCCCCTTATTAATTACACCATATTTAGTAATTATTTAACTATTAATGTATATGTTAAATCTATATTAATTGATATTATACTTAGATTTTCGAATTTTTTCTAATGATTCAAGTGCAACCTATGAATTTGCGCCATTTTTCACTGGGTCTCCGATTGGCATGATTCTTGACCCATTTCAGGTGAAATTTGATGCAGATGCATAATTTTCACTCAAATTTACTAGAAGATGAATTTGACTCACTCAACTTTCGTCTAACACTTAACCTAAGTCGACCCCTTTGCTTTAGGAGAAAAATTTTTCCCCATTTTCGGGGTTCGATGGTGGAAATGTTTATTTCACACCCTATAGGCCTGTTAGACTACTTCATGGTTATGGTCGGTGCTAGTTCTTGGTCAACCAAGAACATCGCTCTGATACCATTTGTGACTCCCTCGCTAAACGTCGGCCGCGGGTACATTTCGGCAGAAATCCCCATCCGCTCAACAACCGCATGGGCCCTTCGCCTACCCCGCAAGACTCGAGGTGACTCTTAGTGCGGGAAGGGAACACGGAAGGTGTCTTGGCGCGCCCTTCCCCTATGGGCTCCTATAATTGGGAAGCGATAAACACGTAAACTAGCATCAACATATACAAATACTACCTCGAAGGGTAGTGCATCACTCATAAACCAAGGCAAAGATGATAATCACGAACTATAAAACATGAGAGCTCCTACCCCGGCTCGGACTCGTAAGGAGGATGGTGACCAGCTAGGCCTCAAGATAGAGCAGAATCGAGTCATGGCAATGGCGAGGGCTGGCATAGAACAATGGCTAGGGTTGACCACTCCATCCGCCCCTCCCCGTGCATACTTTGCAAATGGGCTAGATCGGGCTCGATAGGACTCTAGCCTTCCGGACACGCATAATCCCATGGCATCACCCATCGGGACTACTCGAGTTTCATCTCCACGGGTCCGATGAGGCGGGAAGGGTTGCATCTCCCTTCCCGGGGATCTAGAGGTGCCGTGGGCTAGAGAATCGTGGCACACACATTCGCACCAGTGAACCCCCAAACGAGAGCCAAGCCAACACTTGCAGCTCTCGAGGAGGCGTGGCAACACCATTGCCCGGGGAGGTGTCGGACCCATGCTCGGCCCACACCTAAGTGGCCCCACCATAAGCCTAGCCCACTATGGGATCCCCCGAAGCCCCCCTCGGCAGGGGACCCTCCCTCCACTTTCCCTCTAGCCCCGTTATATATGGTGTGAGTCATATCATAGCCTCAATAGCCTGGTGGGCTCCTATGCACTGTGCCGCAACTAATAGGAACTAAGGGATCTACTCTAGGAGCATACTACATATGGCTCTAGGTCTCTACCCCCTTCCCAATACAAGAGGAGCAAACAAGATCAACCAACATCCATACTCATCACATCATGAGAATAATCATAAGAAGAACATCTTAACCTAATCATACAAATCTAACTAATAGTTAGGGTTCCTTGATTAGGGTTCAAGATGTTGAATATGGGTTCTAGGATGGCTCTACTCTAGATACAAAATACTAGCATATCTGGAATGCTAATTTCCAGATGAGCTATCACAACCACTATCCTACATACCGCTCCTGAAGCTCTCCTCCGGATCCATGTGCCTCCATGGTCTCCGACTCACGAGATGCCGCTCCTACTCCCAAGAACGAGTCTACCCCGCTGGCTACTCTTTTGACCCGTCTATGCCACACAAGCGATGTTGAAACGGGGTTTCGAGCAGTAGGTGAATCTCTGGGTGCTAGGGCTGGAAAGAGGTCTAGGGTTAGGGTTTATGCCTATATAAGTTAGGTCCACCTAGGATGCCACGTGGCACCAATCGGGTGAGTCCTGTGTGGCGGTGCCCCAATAGGTTAAGGCCACGTGGATAATGGCTTAACCTATGGTTGGCTAAGTTATGAGAATAACTTAGCCATGCCCCCTAGTGCCACAATCTATGGTATACAAGGCTATGAAGATAGACTTGTATGGTGACGGATCCAGGAATATACGTATTTATGGCATATATTCCTCTGGACCGTCACAGATATACTTCTTTTGTTTCTTGCATTCTCAAAACGTCCATCCTTAAAAGGTCTAAATCATGCCCAACTCCTTTTTTTGCTTAAGCTCCATTCTAGAGCTCTCTATTGGTTCGATTAGCATCCTCACTGCTAGTTAGTCTTGCTCTGGGCCGTTGCCGTAAATCTAGATGGTTAGTGTTCATTTTGTTCATCCATTTCTTCTCTCTTAATTGATTAGTTATCTTATTTGCGTTTACCCTAACACCAGGCCGACATTTGACGGCCAAAATCCCTATCCGAATCCATAGCCAAGAGCAGATCCGGATCCCTGTATCCACCAGAGCATATCCGCCATAAATGCATATAGTCAAGTTTTTAGAATACACGTATCAAAAGCAAATTCATCCTCAGTACAGAAAAAATAGATTCAAACGAATATTACAATCAAACAAAAAATGAAGCTGCATTATATATGTTGTGATAACACAATATGATAGTTTATATGCACCTTATATTGTAAATCAATGGACTATATTTATATTATACATTTATCGAGGTATGTTTGAAGAAGGCCATGTCGTGTGTTTTATCTTGACTATATTTGCATGTATACAAATATTGTGGAGGAAGCATTTATGATGTACTGAAGTGGAACCTATGGACTTGAAGGAGTATTAAAGTCTTTAAGAAATATTTTCAATGGTTGACATTCTGATGATGTGCCATGAATCTGGAAGAGCATAGTAGTTGAAAGGAGTTTAGATGGCCTAGATTTGATGTTGAGTTGGCAAGATCTAGTGAACTTATGGTAGTTAGAATTGGGACCTAAGGTTGAGATTTGTTGGAATATAAATATGCTGAATAAGCATAATGTCAAAACAAAGAATTGGTTCAAAGACATAGCACACAGTCTTGAGAAGGTTTGAAATATACGGAAGGTACATGAAGGTAGCACTTTGTCGACCGAAAGCACCCACCCTAAATCAGTGCCGTAATTAGTGGACGGTGGTTAAACCGTAGACTACTATTCTTATTCTCACCGGTTGTATATATTGATTGTACGTTATATACTATAAAATGCTCAGAAGTAGAGATTGTATTTCCCATTGCTTTCTCAATAGAGTTATTCTTGTTCTTCTATTCTATCTCTTGAGTTGATCTTGCGGGGTTTGTGCTGGTTTTGCACTAGTTCTATCATGGTATCAGACGCTTTCTTGAGGGAAGAATAGAGCAAGCTATTGGAGAAGCATCCAAATTGGATTGGCCATCGTTTCCAGAAGTTCTTTGGCTGAGATTTGGTGGTGGAAAATCTCATTTGCAGCATTGGAGAAGATTCTTGCTTTTTGGCCGGGAGGAAGAGTTTTGGGAGAGAGTTTCGGATTTTCCAGCAAGTTCTGGTGTGAGATTCGAGTTTTCCAAAACCTTTTTGGTGACAAAATTCAAGATTCAACTTTTCTAGTGGGTGCTTTGTTTGGTGACGAATTTGTTTTCTCAACCATTTGTTTGGTTGCTAAAAGCAGGAGAAATTCATGGATCCATTCAAGTTCTCACATAATGCAAAGCTCACTAATAATAATTACCATGCTTGGAAGAAGTTCATGGTGAATTATTTGATATTTAGTGATATGGGAGCGGTGTTTGATGAAGACTTTATCAGCACCAAGTCAGCAGATGCTGGCAGGGTAAACCAGAAAGCTTGTGCTCTTGTCAAAATATTAGTTGAAAAGACAATTTGTCATGAAATCAATCATTTTACTGAGTTTAAGGAGATGTGGTCTCATTTGGAGAAGTCTCTTGATAGCAAGGGTATGGTTACTCAAATGCCGATCCAGAACAAAAATGAGACATGCTCAATTAGGTGATTTCAAATCTGTCACAGCATACCTTACTCAGATGAAACAATGGCGCTTGGATTACATGACTGCTGGTGGAGTCCTGTTTGAAAAACAACTGATTCAAGATATCTTGGTTGGTCTTCCTCCTTCGTATGATATTATCTCTTCGAAGATCAGGTACAAGGAGAAGATTGATATAGCCAAAGTAACCATTCTACTACAACAAGAGGAGTTGGTGCAGAAGCAAAGGGATGGGAGAGTGGACCATGCTAATTTTGTGTCTACTTCGGGCTGATATTAAGAAGAAGTTTGCTGATAGCAAAGACTCTAGGAAGTCGTAAAATGTGAAGTCCGATGGTAAGAAATCCAAGGAGTTCAAGTCTTTGGAATTGTGGTGAAAAGGGTCACTCTGATTCAATTGTAAGAAGGAGACAAAAAGCTCAAAGGATAGTGACACGAGAAGCACAACAGTCAACTCTAAGGGAGAGACAAGTGTTGTTGCGTGTGCCACTTTTGATGCTGAATATCTGAATCTTGCAACAGCGGCCAGCACCCTACAGAAGCACTGGATTTTGGACTCAGGAGCCACGGTTCATCTTACCGGAGATTCAGATGTGTTTTCTGAACTTGAACCTCGATTTGGAGGTGATGTAAAGATGGGTGATGGATATTCTCTTCCTATCACAGGAAAGGGGATTGTAGCTTTTCAATTGCATGGACGTGATGTAGTTAGTAAGGTGAGGAATGTCATGTTTGCTCCCGGATTACAATCTAATATCATGCCATCACAATGTTCTCGAAAATGGCAAAGCCTATCTGCTGGGCAGGAATCCACTTGAAGGAATTGACTTGAAAAGTCTGCAGTTCATTGCACAGTCGACGCTGCAGAATGGCTTGTATGTCTTTGATAGTTCAGTTCATAAGACTGAACATGGTCTTGTATGTGCTGATTTGACTGCTGAGCATCTGTGGCATGCTCGTTTTGGTCATGTTGGAGGCACTGTTGTACATGTTTTGTACAAGAACAAGATGGTTACAGGTATTCCCTCTCTGAAATATGTCAAGCTTGAGTGTGCTGCGTGCCATCTCGGAAAGCAACCTCAACAACCTTTTCCACAGCAGGCTATTCATCGAGCAACTCAACCTCTTGAGTTGCTGTATTCTGATTTGTGTTATATGCCTGATATTTCACTAGGTGGAAAGAGGTATTTCTTGACCCTGATTGATGATTTCAGTAGGTACACTTGGGTGTATACTTTGCACTGCAAATCTGAGGTGCTTGGCAAGTTCAAGGCCTTCAAAGCAAAGAAATCAAAAGGCATGGGGTTAGTAATAAAAAAAGTTGAGAAGTGACAATGGAGGCGAATATGTTTCTAATGCCTTTGATGAGTTTCTCATGGAAGAAGGTATTGAAATCATTCCTTATGCTCATCCACAAAATGGTGTAGCTGAAAGGAGGAATAGATCTTTGCTTGATTTGGCAAGATCTATGATGAGTCACAAGCAACTGCCTGAATCTTTTTGCGAAACCAGATGTATCTCATTTGAGGGTGTTTGGATGCTTGGCTTATGCTTCCATACCTGCTGAGAAGCTGAAAAAGTATGGGAAGTTGCATGACAGGGCTGTCAAAGCCATCTTCATTGGGTATCCAGAAAATCAGAAAGGTTACAAGTTGTATGATCCTTCCAACAAGGTGTTATTGCTTGTGTCGATTCGCTTTTTGTTGAAGATGTGTGGTATGATGGTATATCTTCGAAAGTGATTCTCCTTCGGGTTCACAATGACAAAGACTTGGATGTTGGAGATCCGATAGCAATTGTTCTTGGTAGACCTTTCTCTCCTCTCTAGTGGTTTCTCCAAAGAAACTCGATTTGCCCGAAGTAGTGGCACGGGATGATCCCAATTCCACTCGCCCTATGGTCCATGAGAGCAGGTTGGTTCCTTTCGTGGGGAGTCCAAAGACACATGAAGGTACATCTTGTAGCACTTGATCCAAAGACTGTTATAGCACCCATTGTAGCACCCGCTATACCTCCCGTTGTTGAACCTAGGAGATCAAAGACGCCTCAAGAAGAAACAAATTGTTGCGAGTAACCGGGGCCAGAAACCGGTTCGCAAAAGACTCGTTGTACCGTTGTTGAACCTAGGAGATCAAAGACGCGTCGATGGAGAAACAGGAGAAGTCTAATGGATCATGTAACCTTGCCTTAATGGCAAAGGTCCGGGATCATATTGATCCACAAACCTTTCATGAAGCAAACTAGTGATCCGCGGTGGCAAAGATGCAATGGAAGAAGAATACTCTCAATTGTTGAAGCAAGGCACATGGGAATTGGTTGAACTTCCAGCTGATAAGCAAGTTATTGACTGTAAATGGGTGTTTAGAACCAAATTTCATGCTGATGGGACAGTGTCAAAGCACAAAGCTAGACTTGTAGCCAAGGGTTTTGCACAGAAAAAAGGCTTAGATTATTATTAAGTCTTTGCTCCCGTAGCCAGAATGTCCACTATCAGATCAGTTATAGTTCTTGCTGCAATGAAAGGTTGGTTAATGTTTCAAATGGACATTAAATCTGTTTTTTTGAATGGTCATTTGGAGGAAGAGGTCTATATGACACAACCCCCAGGATTTATTGTTCAAGGGAAGGAGCAGGTTTGTCATTTGAAGAAAAGCATTTATGGCTTGAAGCAGGCTCCAAGATGTTGGCATGCAAAAATTAATGTTTTCTTTCTTGAGCAGGCACTATAACCCCAACATTTGATGGCATATTCAACAAAACTTAGACTTATTCAGATATAATAAACAGGAATAACATTTTAAAATTATATGTCATGTTTAATTCTTCTTGATTCTTATAATTTTTATATGTTCTAATTATATAACTTTATCTTTAAATTTAAAATATACTTGTTATAAAGGCATAAAATTGCTTTCTATACTAATTTTCATGCGAATCTATTTAGAATTAGACATTTCAAGAATATAAAATTTTAATTTTTAGTGATTTCTTAACAAATTTAAAATTTGTGAATCAGGATAATTTGTAAATGAAATATGATGGTTTGATAAGTGATTGACTTGAAACTATATGAGAGAACTTCACAATTTATAAACTCTTAGAACTTTAAAAATACTTTAAAAAAGTGTTAGTTCAAAATTCTTTAAAAGATAGAAGTTTTGTTTTAAAGATAGAAGTTTATATTTTAATAGCAAATATTGAATAGTTTATTATTGATAAAATTAATTAAAAATAAGCTGTTCAATTTTTATAATTAAAACTTAAATGCAATCGTTTGATTCATTTCATCTAAACTTACATTTTAGAAAAAATAACATTTTAATCATATAAAGTTCATTTTAGATGAATGTTTTAAATTTAAATAGACTAAAGTAATAGTTAGTCTAGAAAGTAGTTTTAAATTTTTATAACTGTCATACTTCTTATCTAAAGATAAACTGAAAATTTTATAAAAATCAACAAAAACAAAAATACATATAATTTGGCCATCTTTAGGGGACTGTAGAAGTTTTTATATCATCAAATCTACTAAATCAGTTTTTTTGTATCACAATCCCCCTGAAAACTCCTACAGAAAACTTCTACAGTCCTCCTGAAGATGGCCTCTGAAACTTTTAAGGTTAAAAGTTAAAATATTAAATTAAAAAAAAAAAAGGACAAGAATAATTGCTTACCTAGACTCCAAATCAAGAAGCCTAATCTCCATTCTACAAAAATCATACATTCTTGTATTTATAAGAATGTCCAAAAAGTAGATGATCGAGGAGATATACCGTACAAAGAATATCACTCTTCTCAAGATCACAACCTTTGTCGCTAGAACTAGCATGCCTGAAAGAAAGACAAATATTATGATATAACTTGGGAAAAAAGAAAAAAAATCAATCTTCCATAGTCTAGACAACATTATAGAAAAAACTTTGATAGAATTTAAGGAACAAGAAGAAGTAAGAGAAGAAGACAAAATTCAAACTCTACATTGTTGGAATAACATTGTTAACATTGTCAGATTATATGTATTTTTATTTTTGTTGATTTTTATAAAATTTTCAGTTTATCTTTAGATAAGAAGTATGACAGTTATAAAAATTTAAAACTACTTTCTAGACTAACTATTACTTTAGTCTATTTAAATTTAAAACATTCATCTAAAATGAACTTTATATGATTAAAATGTTATTTTTTCTAAAATGTAAGTTTAGATGAAATGAATCAAACGATTGCATTTAAGTTTTAATTATAAAAATTGAACAGCTTATTTTTAATTAATTTTATCAATAATAAACTATTCAATATTTGCTATTAAAATATAAACTTCTATCTTTAAAACAAAACTTCTATCTTTTAAAGAATTTTGAACTAACACTTTTTTAAAGTATTTTTAAAGTTCTAAGAGTTTATAAATTGTGAAGTTCTCTCATATAGTTTCAAGTCAATCACTTATCAAACCATCATATTTCATTTACAAATTATCCTGATTCACAAATTTTAAATTTGTTAAGAAATCACTAAAAGTTAAAATTTTATATTCTTGAAATGTCTAATTCTAAATAGATTCGCATGAAAATTAGTATAGAAAGCAATTTTATGCCTTTATAACAAGTATATTTTAAATTTAAAGATAAAGTTATATAATTAGAACATATAAAAATTATAAGAATCAAGAAGAATTAAACATGACAAATAATTTTAAAATATTATTCCTGTTTATTATATCTGAATAAGTCCAAGTTTTGTTGAATATGTCATTTTGGTCCACGGCTGAAAACAACAGTAAAAATAGAATACGAATTGTTTTTTTGAAGATTTGAAAAAAACCTACTTGTAGTTATATGGAGGTGTGGTTTTTCAAGGATATGATGTAGTTTTTCTTAGGGAGCCCTAGCTTTTTTTTTTTTAAGAATGTGTGGTTTCTTAAGGAGGTGTAGTCTCTTTTTTTAAGATGTGTTGTTTTCTCAGGCCCTATGGTTTTTTGAAGGGATTTTTTTTTTTTTAAGGTGGTGTTTTTTAAGGTAGTGTTTTTTTGAAGTTTAGTTCTTTATGGCTTTCTAAGATCCATGTATGACCAAGTTATCCGCATGCCATTACTGCCACAAAATGGCGGCATAAAAGAGCTGTATGCATGTTTGACACACTCACTAGCATTTGACTTCATACATGTGTGTGCGTGTGAGCTTGTAGAGCATGAAACTTGAAGACATCCATCACTTGGCAACTTGTAGAAGACACATTGATACGAAGAACCAAAGATTGCCACTGGTTTGGCATCATATAGGCATTTCTTGAAGGATTCAAACATGCCACGCCCACTCTAACATGCCATGTGGGCTCCAACATGCCAAGGTGGCTCAAACATGCCACGCGGGCTCCAACATGTCACTTAGGCTCCAACATGCCAAGGTGGCTCAAACATGCCACGTGGGCTTCAACATGCCACCTAGACTCCAACATGCCACGTGGGCTCCAACATGCCACGTGGGTTCCAACACGCCACCTAGGTTCCAATATGCCACCTAGGCTTCAACATGCCAAGGTGGCTCAAACATGTCACCTAGGCTCTGACATGCCACCTGGACTCAAACATGCCAAGGTAGCTCAAAGATGCCACGTGGGCTTCAACATGCCACCTAGGCTCCAACAAGCCAAGGTGGCTCACAACATGCCACCTAGGCTCCAACATGCCAAGGTGGATCAAATGTGACACCTAGGCTGCAACATGCCACCTAGGCTCCAACATGCCAAGGTGGTCAAACATGTCAAGTCGGGCTCAAACATGCCACGTGGGCTCCAACATGCCACCTAGGCTCCAACACACCAATGTGGCTCAAACATGACAGCTAGGCTCCAACATGCCACCTAAGCTCAAACATGCCATGTGGGCTCCAACATGCGACCTAGGCTCCAAAACACCAATGTGGCTCAAACATGTCGGCCTAGGGCTCCAACATGCCACCTAAGCTCAAACATGCCATGTCGGCTCCAACATGCCACCTAGGCTCCAACATGCCAAGGTCCCAACATGCCAAGGTGGCTCAAACATGCCACATAGGCTCCAACATGTCACCTAGGCTCCAACATGCCAAGGTGGCTCAAACATGCCACCTAGGCTCAAACATGTCAAGGTGGCTCAAACATGCCAAATGTGCCCCAACATGCCACCTAGGCTCCATCATGCCAAGGTGGCTGAAACATGCCAAGGTGCTCAAACATGCCACCTAGGCTCAAACATGTCAAGATAGCTCAAACATGCCACGTGGTTTCCAATATGCCACCTAGGCTTCCACATGCCAAGGTGGCTCAAACATGCCACCTAAGCTCCAACATACCACCTGGGCTCCAACATGCCAAGGTGGCTTCAACCTGCCACCTGGGCTCCAACATGCCAAGGTGGCTCAAACATGCCACGTAACATGTCACCTTGGCTGCAACATGCCAAGCTCAAATATGCCACCTGGCCACCTAGTCTCAAACATGCCAAGGTGGCCCAAACATGCCACGTGCGCTCCAACATGCCACCTAGTCTCAAACATGCCACCTAGGCTCCAACATGCCAAGGTGGCTCAAACATGCCACGATGGCTCAAACATGCCACGTGGTTTCCAACATGCCACCTAGGCTGCAACATGCCAAGGTGGCTCGAACATGCCACCTTGGCTCCAACATACCCCCGAGGCTCCAACATGCCAAGGTGGCTCAAACATGCCACCTAGGCTCCAACATACCACCGAGGCTCCAACATGCCAAGGTGGCTCCAACCTGCCACCTAGGCTGAAAGATGCCAAGGTGGCTCAAACATGCCACCTAGGCCACCTAGGCTCAAACATGCCAAGGTGGCTCAAACATGCCACCTAGGCTCAAACATGCCAAGGTGGCTCAAACATGCCACTTAGGCTCAAACATGCCAAGGTGGCTCAAACATGCCACCTAGGCTCCAACATGCCAACTAGGTTTAAACACGCCAAGGTGGCTCAAACATGCCAAGGTGGCTCAAACATGCCACGCGAGCTCCAAGGCCACCTAGGCTCCAACATGCCAAGTTGGCTCAAACATGGCACGTGGGCTCAAACATGTCACCTAGGCTCTAAGATGCCAAGGTGGCTCAAACATGCAACCTAGGATCCAATATGCCAAGGTGGCTCAAACATGCCATCTAGGCTCAAACATGCCAAGGTGGCTCAAACATGCCACATGTGCTCCAACATGCCACCTAGGCTCCAACATGCCAAGGTGGCTCAAACATGCCAAGGTGCTCAAACATGCCACCTAGGCTCCCAACATGCCACCTAAGCTCAAACATGCCACCGATGGATCAAGCATGCCCGTGGTTTCCAACATGCCACCTAGGCTCCAACATGCCAAGGTGGCTCAAACATGCCACCTAGGCTCCAACATTCCACCGAGGCTCCAACATGCCAAGGTGCCTCCAACCTGCCACCTAGGCTCAAAGATGCCAAGGTGGCTCAAACATGCCACCTAGGCTCAAACATGCCACCTAGGCTCCAACATACTCAAACATGCCACCTAGGCTCCAACATGCCACCTAGGCTCCAACATGCCAACTAGGCTTAAACATGCCAAGGTGGCTCAAACATGCCACGCGAGCTCCAAGGCCACCTAGGCTCCAACATGCCAAGGTGGCTCAAACATGCCAAGGTGGCTCAAACATGGCACGTGGGCTCCAACATGTCACCTAGGCTCCACGATGCCAAGGTGGCTCAAACATGCCACCTAGGCTCAAACATGCCACCTAGGCTCAAACATGCCAAGGTGGCTCAAACATGCCACATGTGCTCCAACATGCCACCTAGGCTCCAACATGCCAAGGTGGCTCAAACATGGCACGTGGGCTCCGACATGTCACCTAGGCTCCAGCATGCCAAGGTGGCTCAAATATGCCACCTAGGCTCCAATATGCCACCTGGGCTCAAACATGCTAAGGTGCGCAAACATGCCACCTAGGCTCCAACATGCCACCTAAGCTCAAACATGCCAAGGTGGCTCAAACATGCCACCTAGGCTCCAACATACCACCGAGGCTTCAACATGCCAAGGTGGCTCTAACATGCCAAGGTGGCTCAAACATGCCAAGGTGGCTCAAAGATGCTACCTAGGCCACCTAGGCTTAAACATGCCAAGGTGGCTCAAACATGCCACGTGGGCTCCAACATGCCACCTACTCTGGAACATGCCACCTAGGCTCCAACATGCCAAGGTGGCTCAAACATGCCACCTATGCAACAACATACCACCGAGGCTTCAACATGCCAAGGTGGCTCCAACATGCCACCTAGACTCAATCATGCCAAGGTGGCTCAAACATGCCACCTAGGCCACCTAGGCTTAGACATGTCAAGGTGGCTCAAACATGCCACGTGGGTTCCAACATGCCACCTAGTCTCTCCAACATGCCAAGGTTGCTCAAACATGCCACCTAGATTCCAACATGCCACCTAAGCTCTAATATGCCAAGGTGGCTCAGACATGCCATATGGGCTCCAACATGCCACCTAGGCTCCAACATGCCAAGGTGTCTCAAACATGCCAAGGTAGCTCAAACATGCCAAGATTGCATGTTGGAGCCTAGGTGGCATGTTTGAGCCACCTTGGCATGTTGGAGCCTAGGTGGTGTGTTTGAGCCATATTGGCATGTCGGAGTCCATGTGGCATGGTTGAGCCTCCTTGGCCAAAATGGACGGCCTGGATTTTGATCCAGGTCCTATCATTCTATTGGTCGTTCAAATTGACGGGCATGTTCCCTTGCCCACCTCCATCGCCTTGACCGCCTATTCTTGAATGCTCCAGGTATGGCGATGAATGCTCTGCTTCGTCGATCGCTTGCTTCATCGATCCTAAAGCTATCTTGAGAAGCAGGTATTGCCTTTTCCGGCCTGAAGCTCAACGCACCACCGTATTTGGCTATAGGTATTGCGAAGCAGAGCAGCCTTGGTGCCGAACAGAGCAGTCTTGGTGCCAAACATAGCTATAGGTATTGACACGCAGCAATGTCCCTTGGTTCCCCAATCCAAACTCCCTGGACCATGTTCTTCCCATCTCCCAAGCAAGTGGTCTTTCTCAAGCTTCCTATTTTGAACCTTCTTGCCGGATCTATTCCAGCTTTTTGCCGGATCTTATTGCAAATCTTCTTATTGCCGCAGAGATTCTTGAGCAGTGCTTCTTGCCAAATATTAAGTAAAGCTTATCCTTCATGTCCGATCTTATTTCCGCTTCTTGTTGCCACAGAGATAATATGTCCAAGATTGTGTTCTTTTTTCTCATCTCCTTTCTTTAACAAATGAATTTCGAGCAAGCAATAAACATTGAAAACTTCCATTCAAATTATCCGCCCTCCCTTCCACCAATGGGCGGGATAAATTTCAAATGCAAATGGTTCTCTATCTATACTCTTCAACCCTATATTCTGAACCCTTCGAGGCTCCAACTCAGCTGCATGTCGTGGCTCCACAGCCAGCCCCCTTAGGATCCAACTCGGGCCTCGATACTCCAGCGGCTTCCCGTTCGGTGCAATAGAGTGAAGAGAAGATTAGTTGCAGCAGTCCCCAATCGGTGCAATAAATAGACCCCTGTTCTACTATTGATCTTCGCTTTTCATATTATTTTTCTCAGAGTAGAAGGATCTTTGCTTCTTTTGTTTTTTTTTTGTCTCAAGGCAAACATGGAGTATGGAGGCACCGAAACAAGGTGGATAGAGGCAAACAAGGATTTGGAGGCGAATCAAGTTGAAATGACAAGCTCGCAAGCAAAGAAAGGATGAATATTTGGGAATGAAACACAGGAAATAACGAACTTTGTCCATAGTCTGGCTATTTCGCCCTAAAATGATGACTAATACTTAAAATATGTTTTTTTTTGGGGCGGGACACATCATTGATCCGTGCCCATTCCATCCCCTTTCTATTTTGAATCTCCGTCTTTTCTATTTCCGCTTTCTCCATCCCGCTCAGTTTTGTCCCCCTTAGCATTGGTCGGGTATGGGCGGATCGGGAGTACCTTGCGTGCAGAGGTAACAGCGACGTGCGATTCAACGAACAGAGAGGCATTGCTTGCATTCTTGGTCAAGCCCGATTGTTAGCCGAGAAGTCCATATCACGGGTAATCTAGACTCTCTAGGTTCCTTGTAAATATCTCTGGGTGATCCTTGTAAAATTCCTTCTCTCTTGCAAAAATCCGAAGGCTATGGCATGACGAAGGAATCTGCAGGCTAATAGGTCAAGTGAAAAGGTTTTTTTTTCTTCGCTACGGTCCTTCATTTGTAAATGTTTCTTCTTGCTCTCGGCTTTTAATCCTACACATATTGATCTGTTTTGTAGTGTGCTTATCTCTTCTAAATGTTTGACATTGTTAACATAGGTTTCCATACAAGCAAGTACCGAGCACTAGGTGTATCGGCTTAACCGAAAGAGATGGCTTGGTAATAATTTTTTATATAATACTTGATGGAATATACTGAAAACAACTATCATTTTGCCCAAGCTTGGAACGGCCGGATTGCACAAAGAAGTAACCATTTTGTTTTCATATATTACATCATTGCTTCATCAATCGAGCTTCAAGAAGCGTGTTCCACTTCGTTAAATAAAAAAAGTAGAATCAAATAAATTTTTTCTTCCTAAAATATTGCTTTTTTTGCTTTAGGGCTAAATCAGTATGGGTCGGTCTGGGCAATCTGGGTGCTGCTGCAAAGGGGAAGCCATGGACACTGCCCATAATAATATTTCACCGAAGTGTGACATACACACTCACCCCGGTTTTTGGTCCACTGTTGAAAACATCAGTTTTGGTAGGTCTACATGTCCTGTTTTCAAAGAATCCTACATGTGGATTTGTGGAGGTATGGTTTTGTTCGATAATGGTGTTCTTTTTTCAATGGACTAAAACATCCACTGTTGTTTTGTAGTTTCTTCTATTGTGACATGTCATTTTATAATACAATCCACTGTAGGAAAGAATACTTGAATTTCTACATGTCTAATAATTCCATTGTCACATGTCTTTATAGATGTAGGAAAGAATATTTGATTCTCTACATGTCCTATACTTCCATTCACATGTCTTTATAGTAGTAGGACAGAGTACTTTATTTGCCAAGGCATTGTAGGAAAGAATACATGAATTATGACATGTGTAATACTTCTATTGTCACGTGTCTTTATAGAAGTCGGAAAGAATACTTGATTCTCTACATGTCGTATGCTTCCATGTCACATGTCTTTATAGTAGTAGGACAGAGTACTTTATTTGCTAAGGCATTGTAGGAAAGAATACATGAATTACGACATGTGTAATACTTCTATTGTCACATGTCTTTATAGAAGTAGGAAAGAATACATGATTCTCTACATGTCCTATCCTTCCATATCACGGGTCTTTATAGTGGTAGGGATGTAGTACTTGATTTGCTACATGTGATGCACGTGCACGATCACATGTCCTTATACTAGTATTCCATGTAAGACAAGTTACTTCAACTACTTCAATTACTTAACACCTATTTTTGCATAATAAGACCATCACGAATTTGATTTGTATTCCTTGAGGGAGTGCAGGACCGCTGCAACAAATCCCTAAGCATTAATGTCATAGGACCACGCAAAATCCTAACAATATCCTAACATTTTGGATATTGTTAGAGAAAGACCATTAAACCACGCCTACATTTTTGCATAACAAACCATTAAGAATTGTGAGATGTATTTCTTTATGGAGGATAGGACCATTGCAACAAATCCCCAAGCATTAAAATGGCAAGACCATGCAATATCCTAACATTATTCCCCCATTTTGGATATCGTTAGTGGAACACCATTAAACCGTTCCTACATCTTGGTATAATTTAGACCATTAAGAATTTGAGATGTAATTGTTTATGGTGTATAGGACCATTGCAACAAATCCCCAAGCATTAAAAATGGCAAGACTATGCAATATCCTAACATTATCCCCCATTTTGGATATCATTAGTGGAACACCATTAAACCATGCCTACATCTAGTTGGTACTAAGGTTCGCTATAGACGATCCAATAGTTATCCACGCCATCCAATGGTTTTAATTGTATCTAATTTATCTTATCCAATGGTTCTTTCTAAGAATGCAATGGTTCTTTGAAAAACTAGATAACTTATTGCACTTAGACGATTTGCACTAAGAACATATCAAACCGCAAAGTGTCCCCGCAATGATCGCGTGTAGAAACCCAAGTGTTTTGTCGTTAAGGCAAAGACAAAGGCTCCGGAATGGAGATTTGACTTCGCCATGTCGTCAAAACAAATGAAATTACCCTAGGGACCAAGTTACACGGTCATTGTTTGCAAAGAAAAGAAACACAAACCCTCTACATGGCGATTCGCACCCTCCGCTAAGGCCAATTCACTACTAACGTGTTGGGCATGAGCTACTTTGGCTTCTCGAGCGGGGGTGGTCTTACGCCCACTAAACTTGGTCTCCAAGGTAATGTCGATGTTTTGAGTCCGTTGGCGAGTCGGATCGTGTGATTCCGGTGGGAGAGTTGCACGTCAGGGTGGCCAAGGACCTTCCGAGAGAGGACCTTTTGGGTCGAACCGCCTCGAAGGTTTTAGGGCTCGCCTTCTTCAAGGCCAACGCCCTCCCACTACCTCATGACATTATGCAAGCTCCTGGTCCAATCTGGCTAGGGTATGGCCTCCAAAACGTAAACCCTGTGCCTTGCCAGGTTATTGTAGGGTTTACGTTATGGAGGTCGGGCTTTGGTCTATTGCACTTGGGACATGGTCGAGCAACTGCATTTGAAAACATGAGGCAGTAGAAATTGCAAGAATGGGGTTTGGATTTATTCTCCTCCTAGTTTTACAATTAAAAATGTAGAGCGCCTTATGCAGTAGCAAAATTGTTTGGGGTCAAACGGATTGGCGAATAGATCGAAACTCTGTTATTTCAGTTCTCATGGCTCCCCATGCATGTTTAGAAATGGTCCACCTAGTTATCAAAGAAGTCGACCACGTTTTGGCCTCCAAAACGTAAACCCTGTGCGTTGCTAGGTTATTGTAGGGTTTACGTTATGGAGGTCGAGTTTTATTCAGTTGCACTTGAGACATGGTCGAGAAGCTGCAGTTGAAAACAAGAAGCAATAGCAAAACCCATTTAAATGGGGTTTGGATTTATCGAGGCGGGCTTTCCTATCAGTGCTCCTCCGGGAGGGCAAATGCCAATGCCTCCCTTCTCGGAGCCCGGTTTCCCTATCCGACCGTTGAATTCTCCATTCAAGTAACTTGCTTCGAACAGGTTCAAACAAATTCAAGATCTGTCCGGGAGAACATATCAAACCCCAAAGTGTCCTGCATTCGACCGTGTAGAAACCCAAGTGTTTTGTCGCTCAGCAAGATATAAGGCTCAGGAATGGAGATTTGACCTCGCCATGTCGTCCAAAAATAGCGAAATTACCCTAGAAACCAAGTTACACGGTCATTTTTGAAAAAGAAAAGAAGCACTAACCCTCTACATGGCAGTATTCTGCACCCTCCGCTAAGGCCAATTCACTACGAACGTGTTGGACATGAGCTACTTTGGTGCTTCCTGAAGCAGGGGTGGTCTTCTGCCCACGAAACTTGGTCTCCAAGGTAATGTCGATGTTTCCGAGTCCGTTGGCGAGTCGGATCACTGATTCGGGTGGGGAAAGTTGCCCGTCAGGTGGCCAAGGACCTTCCGAGAGAGGACCTTTTGGGTCGAATCGCTTCGGGAAGGTTTTAGGGCTCGCTTTTCGGGCGCCAACGCCCTCCACTACCTCATGACATTGTGCAAGATCCTGGTCCAATGGGACTAGGGTATAGCACGCAAAAACGTAAACCTTTTTGCGTTGCTAGGTTATTGTAGGGTTTACGTTATGGAGGTCGAAGTTTTATTGAGTTGCACTTGAGACATGGTCGAGAAGCCGCAGGTTGAAAACAAGAAGCAATGGAAACGGCGAAATGGGGTTTGATTTACCGAGGCGGGGCTTTCCTACCGGTGCTCCTCAGGGAGGGCAAATGCCAATGCCTCCCTTCCCGGAGCCCGGTTTCCCCTATCCGATCGTTGAATTCTCCATTCAAGTAACTTGCTTCGGCGGGTTCAAAAAATTCAAGATCTGTCCGGGAGAACATATCAAACCCTTAAAAGTGTCCCGGCAATAACCGTGTAGAAACCCAAGTGTTTTGTCGTCGGGCAGTACAAAGGCTCAGGAATGGAGATTTGACTTCCGCCATGTCGTCCCGCAATGCGAATTACCCTAGTGACCAAGTTACACGGTCATTTTTGCAACAAAAGAAACACGAACCCTAGTATTCTCGCCCTCCGCTAAGGCCAATTCACTACGAACGTGTTGGACATGAGCTACTTTGGTATTTGGAGCGGGGTGGTCTTCGCGCCCATGAAACTTGGTCTCCGGGGTAATGTCGATGTTTCGAGTCCGTTGGCGTAGTCGGATCCACAGCCCCGGGTGGGAGAGTTGTCCGTCGGTGGCCAAGGACCTTCCAAAGAGGACCTTTGGGTCGAACCGCTACGGAAGGTTTTAGGGCTCCGTCTTCAAGGCCAACGCCTCCCACTACCTCATGACATTGTGCAAGATCCTGGTCCAATCGGCTGGGGTATGGCCTCCAAAACGTAAACCCCGTGACCTTGCCGGGTTATTGTAGGGTTTACGTTATGGAGGGAGGCTTTGGCTTGGGTCCGCTGCACTTTGGGACATGGTCGAGCAGCAACCGTTTGAAAACACGAGGCAAGAAACCGAGGAATGGGGTTTGGATTTAATCTCCTCCTAGTTTTGCAATTAAAAGTCTAGAGCGCCTTATGCAGTAGCAAAATTGTTTGGGATCACTCGGGTTGGCCAATAGATCGAAACTCTATTATTTCAGTTCTCATGGCTCCCCATGCATGTTTAGAAATGGTCCACCTAGTTATCAAAGAAGTCGACCACATTTTGGCCTCCAAAACGTAAACCCTGTGTGTTGCTAGGTTATTGTAGGGTTTACGTTATGGAGGTCGAGTTTTATTCAGTTGCACTTGAGACATGGAGAGAAGCTGCAGTTGAAAACAAGAAGCAATAGAAATTGACGAAATGGGGTTTGGATTTACCCTCCTCCCAGTGTGGCAATTAGAAGTCAAAAACACATTTTGTAGTAGCAAATTTTTTTGGAATGATTCGGGATCGCCAATAGATCCAAACTCTGTTATTTCAGTTGCCATGGCTCCACATGCATGTTTGAAAAAGGTACACCAGGTCTCAAGTGCAACTGAAACATGCCATGGGCTCAAACATTGCCACCTAGGCTCTGATATGCCAAGGTGGCTCGAACATGCCACATAGGCTCCAATATGCCACCTAGGATCTAACATGCTAAGGTGGCTCAAAACATGCCACCTAGACTCCAACATGCCACATAGGCTCCAACATGCCAAGGTGGCTCAAACATGCCATGTGGGTTCCAACATGCCAAGGTGGCTAAAACATGCCACCTAGGCTAAAACATGACAAGGTGGCTCAAACATGCCACGCGGGCTCCAACATGCCAAGGTGGCTCCAACATGCCACCTAGGCTCCAACATGCCACGTAGGCTCAAACATGCCAAGGTGGGTCGAACATGCCAAGGTGGCACCAACATGCCACCTAGGCTCCAACATGCCAACGTGGCTCAAACATGCCACTTAGGCTCAAACATGCCAAGATGGCTCAAACATGCCATGCGGGCTCCAACATGCCACCAAGGCTCCAACATGCCACATAGGCTCAAACATGCCAAGGTGGCTCAAACATGCCAAGTAGGTGGTTCCAACATGCCACCTAGGCTCCAACATGCCAAGGTGGCTCAAACATGCCACCTAGGCTCCAACATGCCAAGGTGGCTCTAACATGGCAAGGTGGCTCAAACATGCCACCTAGGCTCCAACATGTCACCTAGGCTCAAACATGCCAAGGTGGCTAAAAAAGGCCACGTGGCTCAAACATGGCAAGGTGGCTCAAACATGCCACCTAGGCTCCAACATGCCACCTAGGCTCCAACATGCCACCTAGGCTCAAACATGCTAAGGTGGCTCACAACATGCCAAAGCCAACGTGGCATGTTTGATCAAACATGCCAAGGTGGCTAAACAAGCCAAGATGGCTCAAACATGCTACGTGGGCTCCAACATGCCACATAGGCTCCAACATGCCACCTAGGCTCCAACATGCCAAGGTGGGTCAAACATGCCACGTGGACTCCATAATGCCACGTGGGCTCCAACATGCCCATGCCAAGGTGGCTCCAACATGCCACCTAGGCTCCAACATGCCAAGATGGGCTCAAACATGCCACCTAGGCTTAAACATGCCAAGGTGGGCTCAAATATGCCACCTAGGCTCCAACATGCCACCTAGGCTCCAACATGCCAAGGTGGCTCAAACATGCCACATGGACTCCATAATGCCACGTGGGCTCCAACATGTCAAGGTGGCTCAAACATGCCACTTAGGTTCAAACATGCCAAGGTGGCTCCAACATGCCATGCAGGCTCCAACATGCCATCTAGGCTCCAACATGCCAAGGTGGCTCATGCATGCCACCTAGGCTCAAGCATGCCACCTAGGCACCCCAAGTGGTGATATGGCATGCCAAGTAAGCAAGGTCAAGTTTTGACTAGGCCAAAAATGAAAAGATGTCCATCTTTGGTCTTTTCATTGGGTGACGTTGGAAAATTTTAGGTGACATGGCTAGATGATGGTGACATGGATCTATGATGACTAGGACTTTATGCAAGAAATATGATAACCTTTGAAATTTTTGTAGAGGAGCTTGGCAAGGGATAGAATAGAGGGATCTTGGAGAACTTAAAGCGCTGACACCCTTCCCCAAATTGAACCAGGCCAGGACTTTGCGCAACTTTCTCACCAAAGGGGAGAGGCCAGACCCCAGGAGATGGACCTCAGAAAGGTTGTCGAGGCAGCCTTTCCTATCAGCGCTCCTCTAGGAGGGCAAATGCCAATTCCTCCCCTCCGGGAGCTCAATTTTC
Organism: Isoetes taiwanensis; assembly: GCA_021234155.1. NCBI lineage: Eukaryota > Viridiplantae > Streptophyta > Lycopodiopsida > Isoetales > Isoetaceae > Isoetes > Isoetes taiwanensis. The sequence goes on from JAJEKV010000225.1 coordinate 295,056, forward strand.
CTATCCGACTGTTGAATCCGTCATTCAAGTAACCTGCTTCGAGCAGGCTCAAAAAAATCCAAGATCCGTCTGGGAGAACTTATCAAACCACGAAGCGTCCTGCGGGTTGACCACATATAAAACCAAGTGTTTTGTCGTTCGGGCAGTACAAAGGCTCCGGAATGGAGATTCGACTTCGTCATGCCATCCGGAACGACAAAATTACTCTAGAGGCCAAGTTACACGGTCATTTTTTGCAACGAAAAAAACACGAACCCTCTACATGGCAGTATTCTGCAGCCACCTCTTAGACCAATTGACTACGAACATGTTTGACATGAGCTACTTTGGCGCTTCTTGGAAAAGGGGTAGTCTTCTGCCCACGAAACTTGGTCCCCAGGATAATGTCGACATTTTGAGTCCATCGGCAGAGTCGGGTTCACACGCTTTTGGAGTGGGAAAGTTGCCCGTCCGCGGGCCGGGGTTCTTTGGGAGAGGACCTTTTTAAAAGCGCCTCGGAAGGTTTTAAAGGTCCATCTTCGGTGTGAACACCCTACCCCTCCCCACGTGATGAAATTGTACAAGATTTTGGTAATCGACTAGGATATAGCCTCCAAACGTAAACCCCGTGGTGTTGCTAGGTTAAAGGGTTTACGTTATGGGGTCAGAAGTTTTAGTCCGGTTGCACTTGGGACATGGTTGAGAAGCTACAATTGAAAACATGAAGCAATAGGAACTGATGGAATGGGGTTTGGAGTTATCCTCCTCCCAAAGGTGGCAATTAGAAGTCAAGAGCCTTTTGCAAAGAGCAAAAATTATTTGGGATCATTCGGGATGGCCAATAGATCCAAACTCTGTTATTTCAGGTTTGCCATGGCTTCAGATATGTGTTTAGCAAAGCACCTAGCTATTCAAGAAAAGCGACCACGTTTTTTTTTGGCGTAAACCACGATTGCTAGGTTAAAGGGTTTACGTTATGGGGGTCGAGTTTTTCGTGGGACATGGTTGAGAAGCTACAATTGAAAACATGAAGCAATAAGGAACCGATGGAATGGGGTTTGGGTTATCAAAGCTTTTAGCAAAATTATTTGGGATCAATTAGATCCAAAAGTCATTGCCATGGCTCCACATGTGTGTTTTAGCGTTTATGGGACGGCCGGGATTTTAGCCTCCCAAAAAACCCTACAATAACCTAGCAACACATGTGGTTTACGTTTCATGGCCAAAACGTGGTCGATTTTTCCTTGAATACTCTGTTTTGCTTCATTACGGCCATGGCAATTCTTGTAGTTTGGAATCTATTGGCCATCCCGAATGATCCCAAATAATTTTGCTAATGCGAAAAGGCGCCTTGACTTCTAATTGCCACACCGGGAGGAGGATAACCCAAACCCCATTCCATCAGTTCCTATTGCTTCATGTTTTCAATTGCAGCTTCTCAACCATGTCCCAAGTGCAACCGACTAAAACTCGACCCCCATAATGTAAACCCTTCAATAACCTAGCTAGCAACACACAGGGTTTACGTTTCGGAGGCTATATCCTAGTCAGATTCGACCAAAATCTTGCACAATGTCATCACGTAGAGGGAGGGTGTTGACCCCAGAAGATGGACCTTTAAGACCTTCCAGAGACAGTTCGCCCCAAAGGTCCTCTCCCAAAGAACCCAAGCTATGGATAGGCAACTTTCCCACTCCGGAACTGTGAACTGACTCTGCCAATGGACTCAAAACGTTGACATTACCTTGGAGACCAAGTTTCGTGGGCAGAAGACTACCCCTTTTCCAGAAGTGCCAAAGTAGCTCATGTCCAACATGTTCGTAGTCAATTAGTCTAAGAGGTGGCTGCAGAATACTGCCATGTAGAGGGTTCGTGTTTTCTTCGTTGCAAAAAATGACTGTGTAACTTGGTCCCTAGAGTAATTTTGCCGTTCCAGATGGCATAACGAAGTCGAATCTCCATTCCGGAGCCTTTGTACTGCCCGAACAACGAAACGCCTCTACCAAAAATTCCAAAGGTTATCATATTTCTTGCATGAAGTCCTATCATCATGCCCACATGGCATGTTTGAGCCACCTTGGCATTTTTGAGCCACCTTGGCATGTTGGAGCCTAAGTAGCACGTCGGAGCCTAGGTGGCATATTAGAGTCTAGGTGGCATGTGGAGCCTAGGTGGCATGTTTGAGCCACCTTGCCATGTTGGCGCCTAGGTGGCATGTTCGAGCCTAGGTGGTGTGCTTGAGCGACCTTTGCATGTTTGGCCTCTGTGGCATGTGGGAGCCTACGTGGCATGTTTCAGCCACCTTGGCATGTTGGAGCCTAGGTGGCATGTTGGAGCCTATGTGGCATGTTGGAGCCTATGTAGCATGTTGGAGCCTAGATGGCATGTAGCCTAGGGTAGGTGCTTGAGCCACCTTGGCATGTTTGACCCTAGGTGGCATGTTGGAGTCTGCGTGGCATGTTTGATCCACCTTGGCATGTGAGGTGGCATGTTGGAGTCCACGTGGCATGTTTGACCCTATGTGGCATGTTAGAGCCTAGGTGGCATGTTAGAGTGTAGGTGGCATGTTGGAGTCTAGGTTGCATGTTGGGGCCTAAGTGGCATGTTGGAGCCTAGGTGGCATGTTGGAGCCTAGGTGGTATGTTTTTGGCCACCTTGGCATGTTAGGTGGCATGTTGGAGCCTAGATGGCGTGTTGGAGTCCAGGTGGCATGTTGGAGCATAGGTGGCATATTCGAGCTTGCGTGGCATGTTTGAGACACCTTGGCATGTTGTAGCCCCTGTGGTGGCATGTTGGAGTCTAGGTGGCATGTTGGAGCCCAGGTGGCATGTTGGAGTCTAGGTGCCACCTTGTCATGTCGGAGCCTAGGTTGCATGTCTGAGCCACCTTTGCATGTTGGAGCCCACATAGCATGTTTGAGCCACCTTGGCATGTTGGAGCCTAGGTGGCATGTTGGAGCCAGCGTGGCATGTTTGAGCCACCTTGGCATGTTTGAGCCACCATGGCATGTTTGAGCCTAGGTGGCATGTTGGTACCTAGGTGGCATAGGTTGCATGTTGGAGCCTGTGTGGCATGTTTGAGCGACCTTGGCATGTTTGAGCCACCTTGGCATGTTTGGGCCGAGTGGCATGTTGGAGCCTAAGTGGCATGTTGGGAGCCCACGTGGCATGTTTGAGCCACCTTGGCATATTGGAGCCTAAGTGGCATGTTGGAGCCCACATGGCATGTTTGAGCCACCTTGGCATGTTTGAGCCTAGGTGGCATGTTGGTGCCTAGGTGGGGAGCAACTCTCCGGGCTCTGTCACAGAATTTGGTTATGCATTGACATTGTATAATTTGGTAGTTGAAAACCAGTGAATTGGTTTTTTGGTACCCATTCACATGATAGGGTCAAAACATGGCTGTTTGACCCCATTTTCTTTTCAGGCGGATGGCCTGTATGACTCCACAAGGAATATTCTACAGGATATGGCATGACCTAGACAGCGAAGGGGGACCATAGACACTATTATAAGCACCTAAAATGCAAGTAACCAGTGTTTTTAACGCTCTAACTATCGTTTGTGTAACATCCGACAATTCGGGCACACATTTGCTAGTGAACATTGTACTGAAAATTAAAATAATATTTGTATGCATTGAAAATTAAAATAATACGAAAATTAAAATAATACTTGTATGCATTGAAAATTAAAATAATACTTGTGTGCACGCGTGATAATGTGATAACGTAGTATTCTATCCAACGGCTAAGATAAAACTAAGATAAATGGCAGAGATCTTGATCCCAATCCTATAATATTATTGGCTATTGAATGAACGGTTGGATTGATGGGAGAGATCAACGGCAGAGATTGTGATCCGAGCCCTTTGATTTCATTGGCTGTAATAAAGGTCGAGATTGGCTTTTTAATTTCATGGGCTTTCCCTGCACACGATTTTCCCTCTCTTTCCTGGCGATGGCAGATACGGCGATGGCGATGGCAAACTTACCTTTGCTATGGCGCCCTAAACCCCTTTCCATTCAGCCCCAACCTGGAATCCGGCATGAATCGCATGAAGCAGGTCAGGAGTTTGGAGGGATGGCTGAAACTCGGCAGCAGGGATGCCTGTTTCTAATTCTTACTTCTTCAATTCATCTGGTCTGCAAGAAGGAAAGGTCTGAAACTATCAAAATCGTATTTTTAGCCTGTAAGGTTTTAAGGCGAGATGCAAAGCTAATGGAAATGTCAGTTGCAGGAGGATGCTTGGAAATGTTTCATTCTAATCTATGGCGGAGCTCTTTGTTCATTCTAATCTATGGCTGTCACATATACAGAGCAGGGCTTTGTGTGGCTTTGTCGTCTTCCTTTGCTATTTTTCCTTTCTGCCAGTTACTTTCTGGAGGTATTTTAGTGCCATAATTTTCCTTTTGGCCATAACGACCCTTTTTCCCTGGTCTACTTCATTCCGGCCGTACTAGGCTGTTGCTTTTCGTGTTTTGTGCGATTGGGGCTCTTCCTTGGAATTTGTAGGGAGTTTACGCCTAAGTGATAGTCGACTTTATCCGAAGTTACATAGGTCATCCAATTCGACACAGCCCTACTCTAGCCATCATTCGCCCCTTTTTGCTGCAATCGGGTTGATCCTACAGAGACTTCTTGTTGGGCTGCAACACCAACTTGCATTCGAGTAGTTTTTCTTTGGGTTCTTTGGCGGCTTTTTGTTTCAAGGCGATCCACCAATTCTGAGGTTTTAATCAAGCCATTCGAGAGACATTCGAGAGATTTTCTTTGCAATAACCAACTCTTCTTTGTAATGGGGAGTTTTTGCAGAGTTATTACCGGTTTTGGTGGGTTCCTTGCAGCTTTTGTGTTTCAAGGCGATCACCTATTACAGGTTTTAATCAAGCATTGATTATTCCTTTGTCATGGAGATTTTCAATCCTTTGTTAACCTTATCTAGGCACAAGGATGCGCTAATGCAAAGCATCTGCCAAAACAGAGCGGACTTTTATTTGCTTCTCTAGATTTTCAAGATAGCATCTTTGATTACTTTTCAAAGATCAAGGCAAGATGATTCTGGCGATTCATTTGTATCTAATCTCAGACTTGTTGCAGTCTGCATTGTATGAGTAGGCAAATACTTGCCTTTACAGAAAAAAAATATCAACTTCAGGGTTCAGGGTTTTAGTCTACAATTTTTTATCAGTATTTCTCTTTTCCAATTCTCGATTCTGCTGTAAATTAATTATGTACTTCATTTTCCCTCCAATGGTTTTAATGGCATGTATTTATTTGCATATAATGATTTATCAAAGCACTTAGACTTAATGATCCACTAGATTCCTACAAGTTTTCTTATTTTAAATACAATCGTATTGATTTTAAATTGTGGTATATTATTATTTGAATGTATGCCATGTGGCAATATTTGATTGGTTAGAAGATATGTTAGAAACACCAATGTTTTTCTAAAATGTAATAATAATAATTCTTTTATATAAAAATGTATGCCACGCGGTCGATATTTGATTAGTTAAAATAACTTTTTTTTTATTTAAAAGTATACTACGTGTCAATATTTCATTAGCTAAATGGCATTTAAAAACAAAAACTTTGTTTTTCCTATATGTTCTTATAATGTCGCCGATTCACAGAGTTTAATCGGCATTCTTGCTCAAGATTTAGCATGCATGAATTGCATAAGCGCCGCATGCATGCATCGCATGCGTTTTGGGCCGTTTCTTGGGTTGGGCGTTTGCTACTTATTGCGGAATTCTTCATCGACGTTTCATCGGCCGCTTCCTCTTCGCCAGCATACTTTATTCTCTTTGAATTGTTTCCGTGTAGGGGAGGGGCTTCTTCACCTGGTTTGGCCAATTTGGCGTTGCTTTCTCCTGTCCTTTCCGCCTTTAGCCTTCATCCCGCGGACCTTCGGCCCCTCGATCCTAGTTTGTTAAGGAAGTCCTTTGGTATTCGGGCGCTTTGTTGGTTTCATGCGAGTCGCAGTGTAAGAATGTCGCCGATTCGTCAGAATAATCGGCATTCTTGCTCAAGACGAGGATGCATGAATTGCATCGCCGCATGCATGCATCGCATCGCGTTTTGGGCCGTTCTTGGGTTGGGCGTTTGCTACTTATTGAATTCTTCATCGACGTTTCATCGGCGCTTCCTCTTCTCTCCAGCAGCACCTTATTTTCTTTGAACCCACCCTCCTCCCCTTTCTTTGTTTATTATATTTTGTACAAGTTCTGCTTTTTCATGTTTTTCCACCCGGGTGGGTGATGTTTTTTTTTCCCCATTGGGTGATGCTATTCTGGTATGTTTCTCGTTTGTTGTGTTGGTGATGTGCGGATGGTTGGCCAGCCATCCGCTTTTGACTTCTCCATACGGGGGTTTTGGGAGCGCATTCTATGTCGTGACGTTTGTCTAAGCCCCCTCGAAGGCTTATCACTAGGTTTTTCCTCTAAAACCCGAAAAGGGCTGGTTTTTAATCCCGTGATAAGCTTTCTAAGCAGTACATCAGACCACTCATCTATTAGCATTGTATTTGTTTTGGGGTCCAAATGATATAATTGATTTTCCCTTTATTTTTCGTGGGTAGTTCGTGATGTGTGCGACTATCCATCGCCCACCATTGTAGAAATCTGCCGAGATGAATGAGAAGCCTATCTAACTTTATCTGGATATGATGCATATTGCGTTTGGCACCGCATTGAGATTTTGCGACATGGGTTTCTATTGGATCATTTTTTCCTTTTATGCTTCTCTTTATCCGGACATGGCGTGTCTTACGTTGTTATATACAATTTCGTTATATTGGGCACATTTTAATGGCCACTTTTAGTTTGTTTCGTGTTCTTGATGTTCTTTTTATGGTTTTATCTAGATGTCGCGTTTTTTTTTATGGACCGCTTTTTGTTGGGTGGTCTTTGTTTATTTCCACCGTGATGGTGACATTCATGTCTATTTATCATCTTTAGTGATGTTGTAAATCACATTGTCTAGCATTATTTTGCAATGCATATTTCTTTTTACATGATTGTTAGCTTTTTCCACCATGGTGGTGATGCTATTTCCACCGGGTGATCTTCGTTTATTTCTACCTCCAAGGTGACGATATTTCTTTTTATTTCTTGTTTTCCACCCGTTGGGTGATGCATAATTGTTTTACACCGTTGGGTGATGCTATCTCCACCGCGGGTGATCTTTGTTTATTTCCACCTCGAGGGTGACGATATTTCTTTTCACGAATTGTTTTCCCACTCGTTGGGTCGGGCTGTTTTCTCTACCCTATTGAGGTGATGCTCTCTTTTTCTGCTACATGTTGAATTTTCTCTAACCATTCACGGGTGTTTTTTCGAGTTCTTTGTGTTGCTTGCAGGTTTTACGCCCTCGGCTTATAGTTAAGGAAGTTCTTTGGTAGTCGGCCGGTTTTGTGTCTCTTGCGAGTCCTTTCCCAGAATAGCACGAGCGGCTATATAAGGCTATTTCCTCTTTCGCACCAGTTATCGGCGTCTTCTCACAGCAGCTCTTCTTCTATTCTCGTTGCTTCCCTCCCTTCCCGCCCTGCGCTTTGTTGGTTTCATGCGAGTCGCAGTGCAAGAATGCTCTTTTACATGTCCTTATTTTAGAAAAACAATACTTAATAGCACTAAAAACAATAGATAGATTTCAATAACACGTGTCTTTCTTTTGTAAATAACATATAGTTTTTTTTTTAAACCATTGTTGTAAGTTAGTCTTTCATGTATAGCAATATTTAAATCTACGTGTCTTATTTTAGGAAAAAACAACGCATGGCTCCTCAAAAAAACAGCAGTCAAGAAAAAAACCACACGTCGAAAAAGTTCGGTAAAAACAACACTGAAAAAAAGGACATGTTGACAAAAAAACAAAAAAAGTGCCAGAAAAACCACAGTGGGATTTTTTTGCCAAAAAACCACTGTCCCTTTGTGCAAATCCGGATAAACGGGCCACGTGGTCTTTTGGGGCCATTTTGGTGTTGTTTTTGACATAAAACAACACTTCCGTACAACTAAAAAACAACTGTGGACCAAAAATCGGGGTCAGTGTGATATGTGGACCACTTTGAACTGCCCGTTGCATGGAAATGCATGGTTGTGTTTATTAGCAAGTATGCCAAGATCAAACAAGAGGGAAGTAAATATACTACCATCTAGCTGTGCAAACATTAAATATAGCAGGGTTCAAGCGATGTTGGGAATGGCCTATTCAAGCATACTTATTTGAGGTAACGAGGCAATATCTGAGAGTATAATGGTGGTTACAATATGATGCTTGTAAATGATGTGGTGAGAGATTTCTTAAACTCACAAATGCTTTAAATATTATGGTGTATTCTGGCCAAGCAGAAAAACTTTGATAACTATATAAAAGAAAAAATTTCTCTTGCACTAGCTGATATAAAAATCATAGTGCAGGAGAAGTGCAGCAGACCCCAATCTTTATTACAAATCACATGAAGGCCGAATGTGCGTTATGGTTTTGTATGTTGATGATTTGATCATCACAGGAGATGCTGATATGCTGATTTCTAGATTGAAGTTGAAGTTATCTTTGTCCTTTGAGATGACTGACCTTGGCCTTATGCATTACTATTTAGGTGTAGAAGTGTGGCAGCACTCAGATGGCATCTATATTTCTCAGCAAAAATATATCAAAGAAATGTTACAGCAGTATCGTATGCAAGATCATAAGGCTGTGGCAAGTCCTTTTGATCCAGCCACAAGGCTTGAGCTTGATTTCGATGGTGAGGAGTGTGATCCCACACTCTATCGAAGCTTGGTAGGGGCTAAGTACCACCCAAAGACAAAATACCATCCATCTTGCCAAGGATGCTAAGTACCACCCAAAGACAAAATACCTTGACACCCATTTGTGTTTTGTCCGTGAGCAGATCCAAATGGGATCCTCTCAACTTGTTCATTCCTCCTCACAGGATCAGTTTGCTGATGGCTTTACTAAACCATTAGTTGGATCTACGTTTATCAATGTGAAGGAGAGCTTGGGCATGAAGAAATTGCAGCTGAAGGGAGAGAAGGATTACCTTGGTTTCAGCTGATTTTCTTCTACTTAGTCAGCAACATTTAAGGGAGAGTGTTGGAATATAAATATGCTGACTAAGCATAATGTGCTGAAACAGCAGTGGTTCAGCACTTAGCACACATGTGCTGAGAAGGTGCTGAAATGTACATAAGGTAGCACTTTGTCAGCACTGAGCACCGACCCTAAATCAGTGCCGTAATTAGTGGACGGTGGTTAAATGGTAGACTACTATTCTTAGTCTCACCAGTTGTATATATTGATTGTACGTTATGTACTATAAAATGCTCAGAAGTAGAGATTGTATTTCCCATTGCTTTCTCAATTGATACATAATGACTTATTCATTTTATTATGTAGTTATGTTCCTTAATACCAACTTGTTTATTATTCTTAACTTCATTTAAAATTTCGATATGGATAAAAAAAAACCAAAGTGCCCATGAAAAAAGACCCTGTATAAATTTACACTCGCTAGGATCAAGTGCAGTTTTGTATAAGATAGCCAAAATTCGTGTAGAAGAGAGGCCCAATTTTGGAAGATCACATCTGGGCAAAGTTCTTGAAGTTGTGAGTATCTTTCTTGATCAGTTGAATATTATTATGTTAAAATATGATATTTTGAGTATGATTATGTGATTCTGATGAACTTTATCTCAATTTCTCTAATCTCAAATGAAGTTAAGTTTATGATATGATTTGGTGCAAAAATGTATCAATGGAATGATTATGTGGTGATGTATGATGCCAGTAGAGTGAGGCTTAGCCTGTCATATACTTTGAGATTTGCTTTGGTTCTTGTCGTTAGCTCTTGATCTTCAGTTTGCCTTGGTTGCGTTGATCAAGCTAACATGTTTTGGGGGCATTTAGAAAGCAAACTTTGCTGGCATATATTTAGATCAAGGGGCTGCAAGACCAAGTTATGATGCAATGTGCATCTTTAGAATATCATTTGAAGTGCAAAATGTGTTCGAGGAATGGTGGTGTATCAGAGGTTTGTCAAAGCAAAAAAAGATGGCCATATTTTAGCAGAAGAATTGTGAGTTGGAGCTTTTTGCGGAGGTATGAAATTTTTTGCTTCTATTCTTCTTTTGACTAGCCAGCACAATAAGAATGGAAGCAATAAAAGTAAAACAGATTTACATATTCTTGTTGATTTGAGTAAGGATAGCCAACAATAGCTAGCCTCCATATACCTCTTTGAAATTGGCTTACCATTTTGAAATTTAGAGCTTTGCCTCCATCTATCTCTGCTTCTTGCCATACTTGCATGTCTCTAAATAAAGAGCCAAGACAAAAATAATGATGTTGTATCTTCTCTCAAGCTGCTAAGGATTTTGTCCTGCTATAAGCCACCAATATGTAAAAGAAAGCAATGAGAAAATAAAACTATTTGGCCCTGCCCTTAACAAGGAAAACCTGCTTTGTGTCTATGAAACTAATGCTGACAAGCATGCTCATGGATGCAAACTGTGTGTTAGATCTACATCGAACTTAGACATTATTTGCACGAGTGAATGCTTTGGAATTGTTGAGGCAGTCACTTAATGTATATATTAAAGTTACTGGACACAACATAGCAATGGATGAAGAAAAAAGATAACGATATGAGTTCATGCTTATTGGATTTGAAAGCTAGGTTGGATATGATCTAAGAGGAAAGCATTTTAAAGAATGAAGTCTTTTCCAACACTATCAAAGAATCATAAATTTGGAGCGTATTATACAATGCGCTCGTCGGAGATGGCAATAGGGTAGAGCTCCTTGCACCTGTCCCATGTTTCAACGTTTAATTGCGTCATCAAACATGTTTGACATGTTAGGACGTTCTTTTGGCTGCAAGACATTCAGAAAACACTGTGTTAAAAAAAAAAAAAAAAAAAAAAAAAAAACACAACAAGAAAACAAGTTGAAGAAAGCAAGTTGTATTTCAGAATACACAACCGATCCACGGTATTGCTATCTTGAAAATAAATATGCTGCTTCAAGGAAATGATTGTGTATTCTGGAATACTGTTTTAATTAGTCATTTGAGTGAGTGTTTGTTCTGAAACACAAATTTTAAGTTTTAAAAGCTTTTTCTGCTCGAATACACTATTGTGTATTCCGGAATATACATTGCTCGACTACAATAAAGCATGTGTATTCTAGAATACACAGTTTACACAAAATATATTCCAGAATACACCGATGCTATTAGACCAACAACATCCAAACAATTAATCTTGATAGAGGACTTATTTGTGCAATTCCTTAGACATTTTTTCAAGGCTAAACTTCTTGTCGACAACCTTCTGGAGCAGTCGCTCTAGTAGCTCGGTGTCGGAGAAGCCCTGCATTTCCCTCCAGATGGTAATGGTCATTTCTTTCCTAGGCACGTCAGAGGTTTTCTTCTTGGCTGTCTCCTTGCCTTTGCTCTTCAACTCCCCGCGTTCGAACATAGTAAATATTTCGTCTTGGAGTTCCCATATTTGTTCAGGAAAATTTTACGTGACTTTGTGGACAAGTAAAACTAAACACAAAAAATCTTAACAAAACATTAGTATGACTTGTTATTCCGGAATACGGAATGTGCATACCTTGCCATCTCTGAAAGCCAATTGGAACTAGTTGTTGTGGCCAATAAGTGACTGCCTTTTGTTAGCTTCGTCATATTTCAAGCAGCATTCAATGGCGCATGCCTCCTTAAGCTCCAAGGAGTATGCTGGCTTCTTCAAGTCATCACCGTACTTTTCCTTAAAAATGACATATTCCTTGTGCATAAACCTGATATTATCGACGAAGCTCATCTTCAATTTATACTCGTTGTCAGCATTGTGAGTGTTGGCAATGATCTTTGCTTTTTCATCGGTAAGATCACAGTAGAGAGGTAATAAAAAAAGTTGAGAAGTGACAATGGAGGCGAATATGTTTCTAATGCCTTTGATGAGTTTCTCATGGAAGAAGGTATTGAAATCATTCCTTATGCTCATCCACAAAATGGTGTAGCTGAAAGGAGGAATAGATCTTTGCTTGATTTGGCAAGATCTATGATGAGTCACAAGCAACTGCCTGAATCTTTTTGGGGAGAGGTAGTAGTGACAGCAGCATATTTGGCAAATAGGTCGCCTACTAAGGCAGTCCAGGATGTGAATCCTTATGAAGCATTTTGGAGAATGAAACCAGATGTATCTCATTTGAGGGTGTTTGGATGCTTGGCTTATGCTTCCATACCTACGAGAAGTTTGAAAAAAGTATGGGAAGTTGCATGCCGGTACATCAAAGCCATCTTCATTGGGTATCCGTAAAATCGAAAGGTTACAAGTTGTATGATCCTTCCAACAAGCAAGGTTATTGTAGCGTGTCAGCTCAGTTTGTTGAAGATGCTGTATGATGGTATATCTTCGAATGATTCTCCTGCAGTTCACAATGACAGCAGCTTGGATGTTGGAGATCTGATAGCAGTGGCCGGGTAGACCTTTCTCTCCCTCTCTAGTGGTTTCTCCAAGTAAACTCAAGATTTGCCCGAAGTAGTGGCACGGGATGATCCCAATTCCACTCGCCTATGGTCCATGAGCAGGTTGGTTCCTTCGTGGGGAGTCCATCACACATCAAGGTATCAGAGCACTTGATCCAAAGACTGTTATAGCACCCATTGTAGCACCCCGCTATACCTCGTTGTTGAACCTAGAGATCAAAGACGTCTCAAGGAGAAACAAATTGTTGCAGAACCGGGCCAAAAGACACCGTTGTACTGTTGTTGTTGAACCTAGGAGATCAGCACGTCTGATGGAGAAACAGGAGAAGTCTAATGGATCATGTAACCTTGCCTTAATGGCAAAGGTCCAGGATCATGTTGATCCACAAACCTTTCATGAAGCGCCTAGTGATCCGCAGATGGCAAAGATGCAATGGAAGAAGAATACTCTCAATTGTTGAAGCAAGGCACATGGGAATTGGTTGAACTTCCAGCTGATAAGCAAGTTATTGGCTGTAAATGGGTGTTTAGAACCAAATTTCATGCTGATGGGACAGTGTCAAAGCACAAAGCTAGACTTGTAGCCAAGGGTTTTGCACAGAAAAAAGGCTTAGATTATGATGAAGTCTTTGCTCCCGTAGCCAGAATGTCCACTATCAGATCAGTTATAGTTCTTGCTGCAATGAAAGGTTGGTTAATGTTTCAAATGGACATTAAATCTGTTTTTTTGAATGGTCATTTGGAGGAAGAGGTCTATATGACACAACCCCCAGGATTTATTGTTCAAGGGAAGGAGCAGGTTTGTCATTTGAAGAAAAGCATTTATGGCTTGAAGCAGGCTCCAAGATGTTGGCATGCGAAAATTAATGTTTTCTTTCTTGAGCAGGCACTATAACCCCAACATTTGATGGCATATTCAACAAAACTTAGACTTATTCAGATAGAATAAACAGGAATAACATTTTAAAATTATATGTCATGTTTAATTCTTCTTGATTCTTATAATTTTTATATGTTCTAATTATATAACTTTATCTTTAAATTTAAAATATACTTGTTATAAAGGCATAAAATTGCTTTCTATACTAATTTTCATGCCAATCTATTTAGAATTAGACATTTCAAGAATATAAAATTTTAATTTTTAGTGATTTCTTAACAAATTTAAAATTTGTGAATCAGGATAATTTGAAAATGAAATATGATGGTTTGATAAGTGATTGATTTGAAATTATATGAGAGAATTTCACAATTTACAAACTCTTAGAACATTAAAAATATTTTAAAAGAGTGTTAGTTCAAAATTCTTTAAAAGATAGAAGTTTTGTTTTAAAGATAGAAGTTTATATTTTAATAGCAAATATTGAATAGTTTATTATTGATAAAATTAATTAAAAATAAGCTGTTCAATTTTTATAATTAAAACTTAAATGCAATTATTTGATTCATTTCATCTAAACCTACATTTTAGAAAAATAACATTTTAATCATATAAAGTTTATTTTAGATGAAAAAATTAAATTTAAATAGATTAAAGTAATAGTTAGTCTAGAAAGAAGTTTTAAATTTTTATAAGTGTCATACTTCTTATCTAAAGATAAACTGAAAATTTTATAAAAATCAACAAAAATAAAAATACATATAATTTGACAATGTTAAGATCTACAATGTTAACATCTACCAATTTTTTTGAATTTAATATTTTAACTTTTAACCTTAAAATTTTTAGAGGCCATATTCAGGGGACTGTAGAAGTTTTTATATCACCAAATCTAACAAATCAGTTTTTTGTATCACAATCCCCCTGAAAACTCCTCCTACAGAAAACTCCTACAGTCCTCCTGAAGATGGCCTCTGAAAATTTTAAGTTAAAAGTTAAAATATTAAATTAAAAAAAAAGGGACAAGAAAAATTGCTTACCTAGACTCCAAATCAAGAAGCCTAATCTCCATTCTACAAAAATCATACATTCTTGTATTTATAAGAATGTCCAAAAAGTAGATGATCGAGGAGATATACCATACAAAGAATATCACTCTTCTCAAGATCACAACCTTTCTCGCTAGAACTAGCATGCCTGAAAGAAAGACAAATATTATGATATAACTTGGGAAAAAAGAAAAAAAAATTAATCTTTCATAGTCTAGACAACATTATAGAAAAAACTTTGATAGAATTTAAGGAACAAGAAGAAGCAAGAGAAGAAGACAAAATTCAAACTCTTTGTTGGAATAACATTGTTAACATTGTCAGATTATATGTATTTTTATTTTTGTTGATTTTTATAAAATTTTCAGTTTATTTTGAGATAAGAAGTATGACAGTTATAAAAATTTAAAACTACTTTCTAGACTAACTATTACTTTAATCTATTTAAATTTAAAACTTTCATCTAAAATAAACTTTATATGATTAAAATGTTATTTTTTCTAAAATGTAAGTTTAGATGAAATGAATCAAACGATTGCATTTAAGTTTTAATTATAAAAATTGAACAGCTTATTTTTAATTAATTTTATCAATAATAAACTATTCAATATTTGCTATTAAAATATAAACTTCTATCTTTAAAACAAAACTTCTATATATCTTTTAAAGAATTTTGAACTAACACTTTTTTAAAGTATTTTTAAAGTTCTAAGAGTTTGTAAATTGTGAAGTTCTCTCATATAGTTTCAAGTCAATCACTTATCAAACCATCATATTTCATTTACAAATTATCCTGATTCACAAATTTTAAATTTGTTAAGAAATCACTAAAAGTTAAAATTTTATATTCTTGAAATGTCTAATTCTAAATAGATTCTCATGAAAATTAGTATAGAAAGCAATTTTATGCCTTTATAACAAGTATATTTTAAATTTAAAGATAAAGTTATATAATTAGAACATATAAAAATTATAAGAATCAAGAAGAATTAAACATGACATATAATTTTAAAATATTATTCCTGTTTATTATATCTGAATAAGTTCAAGTTTTGTTGAATATGCCATTTTGGTCCACGGCTGAAAACAACAGTAAAAATAGAATACGGATTGTTTTTTTGAAGATTTGAAAAAAAACTACATGTAGTTATATGGAGCCGTAGCTTCTTAGGGAGCCGTAGCTTTTTTTTTTTAAGAATGTGTGGTTTCTTAAGGAGGTGTAGTCTCTTTTTTTAAGATGTGTTGTTTTCTCAGGCCCTATGGTTTTTTGAAGGGATTTTTTTTTTAAAGCGGTGTTTTTTAAGGTAGTGTTTTTTGAGGTATAGTTCTTTATGGCTTTCTAAGATCCATGTATGACCAAGTTATCCACATGCCATTACTGCCACAAAATGGCAGCATAAAAGAGCTGTATGCATGCTTGACACATTCACTAGCATTTGACTTCATACATGTGTGTGCGTGTGAGCTTGTAGAGCGTGAAACTTGAAGACATCCATCACTTGGCAACTTGTAGAAGACACATTGATACGAAGAACCAAAGATTGCCACTGGTTTGGCATCATATAGGCATTTCTTGAAGGATTCAAACATGCCACCCCACTCTAACATGCCATGTGGGCTCCAACATGCCAAGGTGGCTCAAACATGCCACGTGGGCTCCAACATGTCACCTAGGCTCTAACATGCCAAGGTGGCTCAAACATGCCACGTGGGCTTCAACATGCCACCTAGACTCCAACATGCCACGTGGGATTCAACATGCCACGTGGGTTCCAACACGCCACCTAGGTTCCAACATGCCACCTAGGCTTCAACATGCCAAGGTGGCTCAAACATGTCACCTAGGCTCTGACATGCCACCTAGACTCAAACATGCCAAGGTAGCTCAAAGATGCCACGTGGGCTTCAACATGCCACCTAGGCTCCAACAAGCCAAGGTGGCTCACAACATGCCACCTAGGCTCCAACATGCCAAGGTGGATCAAATGTGACACCTAGGCTGCAACATGCCACCTAGGCTCCAACATGCCAAGGTGGCTCAAACATGTCAAGCTGGCTCAAACATGCCACGTGGGCTCCAACATGCCACCTAGGCTCCAACACACCAATGTGGCTCAAACATGACAGCTAGGCTCCAACATGCCACCTAAGCTCAAATATGCCATGTGGGCTCCAACATGCGACCTAGGCTCCAAAACACCAATGTGGCTCAAACTTGCCAGCTAGGCTCCAACATGCCACCTAAGCTCAAACATGCCATGTGGGCTCCAACATGCCACCTAGGCTCCAACATGCCAAGGTCCCAACATGCCAAGGTGGCTCAAACATGCCACATAGGCTCCAACATGTCACCTAGGCTCCAACATGTCAAGGTGGCTCAAACATGCCACCTAGGCTCCAATATGCCACCTAGGCTCAAACATGTCAAGGTGGCTCAAACATGCCAAGTGTGCCCCAACATACATGCCACCTAGGCTCAAACATGTCAAGATAGCTCAAACATGCCACGTGGTTTCCAATATACCACCTAGGCTTCCACATGCCAAGGTGGCTCAAACATGCCACCTAAGCTCCAACATACCACCTGGGCTCCAACATGCCAAGGTGGCTTCAACCTGCCACCTGGGCTCCAACATGCCAAGGTGGCTCAAACATGCCACGTAACATGTCACCTTGGCTGCAACATGCCAAGCTCAAATATGCCACCTAGGCTCTAGCATGCCACCTAGTCTCAAACATGCCAAGGTGGCCCAAACATGCCACGTGGGCTCCAACATGCCACCTAGTCTCAAACATGCCACCTAGGCTCCAACATGCGAAGGTGGCTCAAACATGCCAAGGTGCTCAAACATGCCACCTAGGCTCCAACATGCCACCTAAGCTCAAACATGCCACGATGGTTCAAACATGCCACGTGGTTTCCAACATGCCACCTAGGCTGCAACATGCCAAGGTGGCTCAAACATGCCACCTAGGCTCCAACATACCCCCGAGGCTCCAACATGCCAAGGTGGCTCAAACATGCCACCTAGGCTCCAACATACCACCGAGGCTCCAACATGCCAAGGTGGCTCCAACCTGCCACCTAGGCTCAAAGATGCCAAGGTGGCTCAAACATGCCACCTAGGCCACCTAGGCTCAAACATGCCAAGGTGGCTCAAACATGCCACCTAGGCTCAGGACATGCCAAGTTGGCTCAAACATGCCACCTAGGCTCCAACATGCCAACTAGGTTTAAACACGCCAAGGTGGCTCAAACATGCCAAGGTGGCTCAAACATGCCACGCGAGCTCCAAGGCCACCTAGGCTCCAACATGCCAAGTTGGCTCAAACATGGCACGTGGGCTCAAACATGTCACCTAGGCTCTAAGATGCCAAAGTGGCTCAAACATGCCACCTAGGATCCAATATGCCAAGGTGGCTCAAACATGCCATCTAGGCTCAAACATGCCAAGGTGGCTCAAACATGCCACATGTGCTCCAACATGCCAAGGTGGCTCAAACATGCCAAGGTGCTCAAACATGCCACCTAGGCTCCCAACATGCCACCTAAGCTCAAACATGCCCGCGATGGATCAAGCATGCCACGTGGTTTCCAACATGCCACCTAGGCTCCAACATGCCAAGGTGGCTCAAACATGCCACCTAGGCTCCAACATACCACCGAGGCTCCAACATGCCAAGGTGCCTCCAACCTGCCACCTAGGCTCAAAGATGCCAAGGTGGCTCAAACATGCCACCTAGGCTCAAACATGCCACCTAGGCTCAAACATGCCAAGGTGGGCTCAAACATACCACCTAGGCTCCAACATACTCAAACATGCCACCTAGGCTCCAACATGCCACCTAGGCTCCAACATGCCAACTAGGGCTTAAACATGCCAAGGTGGCTCAAACATGCCACTGAAGCTCCAAGGCCACCTAGGCTCCAACATGCCAAGGTGGCTCAAACTTGCCAAGGTGGCTCAAACATGGCACGTGGGCTCCAACATGTCACCTAGGCTCCACGATGCCAAGGTGGCTCAAACATGCCACCTAGGCTCAAACATGCCACCTAGGCTCAAACATGCCAAGGTGGCTCAAACATGCCACATGTGCTCCAACATGCCACCTAGGCTCCAACATGCCAAGGTGGCTCAAACATGGCACGTGGGCTCAGACATGACACCTAGGCTCCAACATGCCAAGGTGGCTCAAAAATGCCACATAGGCTCCAAAATGCCAACTGGGCTCAAACATGCTAAGGTGCTTAAAACATGCCACCTAGGCTCCAACATGCCACCTAAGCTCAAACATGCCAAGGTGGCTCAAACATGCCACCTAGGCTCCAACATACCACCGAGGCTTCAACATGCCAAGGTGGCTCTAACATGCCAAGGTGGCTCAAACATGCTACCTAGGCCACCTAGGCTTAAACATGCCAAGGTGGCTCAAACATGCCACGTGGGCTCCAACATGCCACCTACTCTGGAACATGCCACCTAGGCTCCAACATGCCAAGGTGGCTCAAACATGCCATGTGGTTTCCAATATGCCACCTAGGCTCCAACATGCCAAGGTGGCTCAAACATGCCACCTAGGCTTCAACATGCCAAGGTGGCTCCAACATGCCACCTAGACTCAATCATGCCAAGGTGGCTCAAACATGCCACCTAGGCCACCTAGGCTTAGACATGTCAAGGTGGCTCAAACATGCCACGTGGGTTCCAACATTCCACCTAGTCTCTCCAACATGCCAAGGTGGCTCAAACATGCCACCTAGATTCCAACATGCCACCTAAGCTCTAATATGCCAGGTGGCTCGGGACATGCCATATGGGCTCCAACATGCCACCTAGGCTCCAACATGCCAAGGTGTCTCAAACATGCCAAGGTGGCTCGAACATGCCAAGGTGGCATGTTGGGCCTAGGTGGTATGTTTGAGCCACCTGGCATGTTGAGCCTAGGTGGTGTGTTTGAGCCATATTGGCATGCCTGAGTCCATGTGGCATGGTTGAGCCTCCTTGGCCAAAATGGACGACCTAGATTTTGATCCGGGTCCTATCATTCTATTGGTCGATTTCAAATTGGCCGGGCATGTTCCCTTGCCCACCTCCATCATTCTTGACCGCCTATTACGCTTGAATGCTCCGGTATGGCGATGAATGCTGCTTCATCGACGCTTGCTTCACCGGAGCCCTAAAGCTATCTTGAGAAGCGGTGTATTGCCTTTTTCCTACCGAAGCTCAACGCACCACCAAGTATTTGGCTATAGGTATTATGGGCGAAGCAGCCTTGGTGCGAAATCAGCGATCTTGGTGCCGCGCAACGGGTTACGCAACAATTTGTTTCTCCTTGAGACGTCCGATCTCCTAGGTTCAATGCGGGGAGGTATAGCGAGGTGCTACAATGGGTGCTATAACAGTCTTTGGATCAAGTGCTACGGTACCTTCATGTGTCTTTGGACTCCCCACGAAAGGAACCAACCCGCTCATGGACCATAGGGGCAGTGGAATTGGGATCATCCCGCGCCACTACCCCGGGCAAATGCGAGTTCTTTGGAGAAACCACTAGAGAGGGAGAGAAAGGTCTACTAGCAACCGCTATCGGATCTCCAACATCAAAGCTGTCATTGTGAACTGCTTGGGACAATCACTTTCGAAGATATACCATCATACCATGACATCTTCAACAAACCGAATCGACACCGCACAATAACCTCGCTTGTTGGAAGGATCATACAACTTGTAACCTTTACGATTTTCTGGATACCCAATGAAGATGGCTTTGATGTTTTCGTCATGCAACTTCCCATACTTTTTCAAATTTTCTCAACAGGTATGGAAGCATAAGCCAAGCATCCAAACACCCTCAAATGAGATACATGGTTTCATTCTCCAAAATGCTTCATAAGGAGTCACATCCTGGATTGCCTTAGTAAGCGACCTATTTGCCAAATATGCTCCTGTCACTACTACCTCTCCCCAAAAAGATTCAGGCAGTTGCTTGTGACTCATCATAGATCTTGTCAAATCAAGCAAAGATCTATTCCTTCTTTCAGCTAAACCATTTTGTGGATGAGCATAAGGAATGATTTCAATACCTTCTTCCATGAGAAACTCATCAAAGGCATTAGAAACATATTCGCCTCCATTGTCACTTCTCAACTTTTTTTATTACCTCTCTGTCCTGTGTGTTGTTTACTGTGATCTTACCGATGAAAAAGCAAAGATCATTGCCAACACTCACAATCTTGCGATAAACAGTATAAATTGAAGATGAGCTTTGTCGATAATATCAGGTTTATGCACAAGGAATATGTCATTTTAAGGAAAAGTACGGTGATGACTTGAAGAAGCCAAAGATACTCCTTGGAGCTTAGGAGGCGCGTGCGCCATTGAATCCGCTTGAAATATGACGGCTTAACAAAAGGGATCACTCATTGGCCACGACAACTAGTTCCAATTGGCTTTCAGAGATGGCAAGGTATGCACATTCCGTATTCCGGAATAACAAGTCGTACTAATGTTTTGTTAAGATTTTTTGTGTTTAGTTTTACTTGTCCACAAAGTCACGTAAAATTTTCCTGAACAAATATGGGAACTCCAAGACGAAATATTTACTATGTTCGAACGCGGGGAGTTGAAGAGCAAAGGCAAGGAGACAGCCAAGAAGATAACCTCTGACGTGCCTAGGAAAGAAATGACCATTACCGATGCGGAGGGAAATGCAGGCTTCTCCGACACCGAAGCTACTAGGAGCGCATCGCCGGAAGGTTGTCGACAAGGAGTTTAGCCTTGAAAAAATGTCCAAGGAATTGCACAAGTAAGTCGTCTGTCAAGATTAATTGTTTGGTTGTTGTTGGTTTAATAGCATCGGTGTATTCTGGAATATATTTTGTGTAAACTGTGTATTCTAGAATACACATGCTTTATTGTAGTCGAGCAATGTATATTCCGGAATACACAATAGTGTATTCGAGCAGAAAAAGCTTTTAAAACTTAAAATTTGTGTTTGAACAAACACTCACTAAAAGCGACTAATTAAAAGATTCCGTAATACACAATCATTTCCTTGAAGCAAAGCATATTTATTTTCAAGGTAGCAATACAGATGGATCGGTTGTGTATTACAAATACAACTTGCTTTATCGCGAATTGTTTTTTTTTTAAGAACTGTGTCATCAATATATTAAAGAATGGTAATGTTACAAAGCAAGTGAGGAGGAAGGAGGCGCCCCAAAGAGGGCGGCGATACCTCGACACTCCACAACAAACTCACGGAAAAACCGCAACTCTCTTCTTTGTACAAACCGACCATCACCATCTACAACACCCAAGAAGTCCCATCAAATGGCAAACTTCCGCTCTACTACTCCCTGGGAATACCAAAAAGCTTTGAAATAGCTTGTACGAAGTCGAGGAATCGAGAGGCTGCAGTCGGCTGAATCGCCTGAAAGATCCACAACAACCGCCGCTTCCAAATCAACCACACCAACCAAGCCACGACGGATGCAAGGTTTGCTGCCGCAAGAGCGCCAAGCACCAGATACACATGAAGCAAAGAAGCTGGCGGCTAGTCAATCTCACTGAAACAAAGCCCTAACCCAATCCTGGCAGACGCAAGTGAGGGCATAAAACCGCATAATGCTCCACGCCTCACGACGAAGGCCACAACAAGGGCAGAGAGGGCTCACACCCGCCTAAACCGACTCACAAGGGCATTCACTCGACATCTGCCGTGCACCACCCGCCACGAAGCACCCTAACCTTCGGTGGGGAAGTGAGCTCCATGTCCACGCCCAAACCGAGCGCCATCGAGAACCCGGAAGCCGCAGAGACCACTTGCACGAAGGGGGCAAAGGGTCATGAATAGCCAGACTCCAAGAAGAAGACCGCACAAAGCAAGAAGACACAACATCCGGATGAACCTTCCAAACTCGCACCACCACATCATCCCGAGGGACTATAGGTATGTGTAGGAATACTCCCCACCACGTGTTCCCGGGATAGCTTGGCCACGCCCCTCGTGAAAGCGAGCTCGAAAGAACTCCCACCTAAGCTAGCTGACCACCCCAATACCAATCCTCCAAGGTGAGCACAAAGAGCTCGCTTCCAACGGGCTCAAGGCCCCGAAAGCATGCACGCAGTGGTAGCCAAGGGCAAGTGCGCAGGGGGTAGAGGAACCCACAAGAAAGGAGAAGAGTGGTGATAAACCGAGGCATAATCTAGCCGAAAAAGAGCACACGACATGATCCCAAGCCCGCAACACTCCCGTGAGAAAAGGGAATGCATGTGGGAAAGGCCGAGACCATACAACAAAGGCCTGAGGCAACTCCACATGCACAGATGGCTTCCCAAATGCCACACAATGGCGAAGAGATCGCAATAACAAACGGCCAAGCACCGGGGAGAAGATGCTCCATCCTGAGAATGCTCCAAACAAACTTGGAGACCAACACCTTACTATGCGGCGCCAAATCCAGAATGGCCAAGCCCCCATCCTCCGGGGGAGACACTTCCACCAAGCCACTTTAACAACCGCCCTTCATCATCCCCCCCACACAAAATTTGAACAATCTTATCCAAAGCCCAGATCTTACCCTCGGGAGCTAGCATCGCAGATCTTTGATATACATGAGTGCTACAAAGTCTTGACTTGGCAATAGTGATCCTCCCACCGCCATGGACGACTTGCTACCCTTCCACCAATTGAGGTGTTTAAGAACCCCGCAGAAAATCTCATCCCACACCCTCCCCATGGAAACATCCCTCCAAAGGGAATACCCAATGACTTAGTACACACATTACCCGGAAGCACCTTCCAAGGGAATAGAGCCAAACAAGGGGAGGCTGAGTCACCTGGGCCCATAATGCGGAGCACTTACCCCAATTGAGGAAAGAATGCACGAGGCCAAGGAGAAAGTATCCAACAAACCCTTCACATTCTACGCAAATTCCTCTCTTAGCGAATTGTTTTTCTTGTGTCTTGTTGTGTTTTTTTCTTTTTATTTTTTAACACAGTGTTTTCTGAATGTCTTGCAGCCAAAAGAACGTCCTAACATGTCAAACATGTTTGATGGAGCAGTTAAACGTTGAAACATGGGACAGGTGCAAGGAGCTCTACCCTATTGCCATCTCCGACGAGCGCATTGTATAATACGCTCCAAATTTATGATTCTTTGATAGTGTTGGAAAAGACTTCATTCTTTAAAATGCTTTCCTCCCAGATCATATCCAACCTAGCTTTCAAATCCAATAAGCATGAACTCATATCCTTATCTTTTTTCTTCATCCATTGCTATGTTGTGTCCAGTAACTTTAATATATACATTAAGTGACTGCCTCAACAATTCCAAAGCATTCACTCATGCAAACAATGTCTAATTTCGATGTAGATCTAACACACAGTTTGCATCCATGAGCATGCTTGTCAGCATTAGTTTCATAGACACAAAGCAGGTTTTCCTTGTTAAGGGCAGGGCCAAATAGTTTTATTTTCTTATTGCTTTCTTTTATATATTGGTGGCTTATAGCAGGACAAAATCCTTAGCAGCTTGAGAGAAGATACAACATCATTATTGTTGCCTTGGCTCTTTATTTAGAGACATGCAAGTATGGCAAGAAACAGAGATAGATGGAGGCAAAGATCTAAATTTCAAAATGGTAAGCCAATTTCAAAGAGGTATATGGAGGCTAGCTATTGTTGGCTATCCTTACTCAAATCAACAAGAATATGTAAATCTGTTTTACTTTTATTGCTTCCATTCTTATTGTGCTGGCTAGTCAAAAGAAGAATAGAGCAAAAAATTTCATACCTCCGCAAAAAGCTCCAACTCATAGATTCTTCTGCTAAAATATGGCCATCTTGTTTTGCTTTGACAAACCTCTGATACACCACCATTCCTCGAACACATTTTGCACTTCAAATGATATTCTAAAGATGCACATTGCATCATAACTTGGTACCGCAGCCCCCTTGATCTAAATATATGCCAGCAAAGTGTTGCTTTCTCGCAATGCCCCCCAAAACATGTTAGCTTGATCAACGCAACCAAGGCAAACTGAAGATCAAGAGCTAACGACAAGAACCAAAGCAAATCTCAAAGTATATGACAGGCTAAGCCTCACTCTACTGGCATCATACATCACCACATAATCATTCCATCATAAATTTTTGCACCAAATCATATCATAAACTTAACTTCATTTGAGATTAGAGAAATTGAGATAAAGTTCATCAGAATCACATAATCATACTCAAAATATCATATTTCAACATAATAATATTCAACTGATCAAGAAAGATACTCACAACTTCAAGAACTTTGCCCAGATGTGATCTTCCAAAATTGGGCTTCTCTTCTACGCGAATTTTGGCTATCTTATACAAAACTGCACTTGATCCTAGCGAGTGTAAATTTATACAGGGTCTTTTTTCATGGGCACTTTGGTTTTTTTTTATCCATATCGAAATTTTAAACGAAGTTAAGAATAATAAACAAGTTGGTATTAAGGAACATAACTACATAATAAAATGAATAAGTCATTATGTATCATGAATACACAGACACATAGAATGGCCTTTCATATAGATACCAAAGTTGTAATGAACATAAAGCTTTTATAAACCTTACTATGCGAGCAACTTTGCTAAAGTAGTATCAGATAGAATTGGTTGAATCAAGGTCAAATCAGCCGTTGGATCTTTTCCTAATATCTTCATCAGAACATAGAACATATGTTTGCAAGGAGTATAATTGTTCTTCAATGCCTTGCTTCGAAACTCAGGGCAAGTGCAAGCAGGTTCTTTCTTGATGCTGACAGTATATGTTTGCGACTCCCTCTCCAAAAGAAAATCAACATGCCGATTTACCTGTAGCACATACGGAGTTACATTAATGTTACCCATATCTTTGCTTCTTTCCAAGTTCACTTCACACTGCCTACTTAATTTTGACCTCCTCTTAACCCGTTTACCATCTCGTCGCATTGATATTCCTGAACGCATGATGCTTGCCTCTTCTGTGTAGGATCCAGGGCTAGGCTCCATAACAGTCCTGTGTAAGCCCTCTAAGTTATACCCACCATTTTGAAGAACTTGAAGTTCATCCTGTGTCATGCATGTATCTGTTGCAACTGGCCACAGAATAGGTCTTGGTGGGACCTCTTGTAAACTAGGATGTGGATACCATGTGCACTTTAAGTTATCTCCACGAACGGAAGAAGAAGCGCTCCAATTACCACCCCTAAATGTTACGATACCATAAAATGAAGGAGCATTGTAGATGCTATACCCTTGTTGACAAGCTTGTCACATTTTTTTCCATTTATGCTTGTCCTCCCTTGACATCGACTTTTTCTTTGCTGTAGTCCCCGAATAGCCAGGTTAGTGTTTGCAACTTTGCCTTTCTCTTATTACAATGTCTTTACTATTGAGCAGATTTCTTACAAGGGATCATCCCTAGCTACGAGGTATGTTAATAGCTTCCTTATCCGGTCTATGTGCTCCTTTTCAGCGTGACTCTTTGCGCTCACGTCCAAATTCTTTCTTTTTCGGTATAATTTGATCGTTTCCTCACGATTTCCCATGCTATGTATGGGCATCCCTTGCCTTATAGCTTCCTTATTTACAAAAAAGCTTGCCTCGAGAAGGTTTTATACCACTATTAAGTCTACCTTGTAGCCTTGAAAATAGCGTAGAGAGTCGGGACCCGGTCCTACATAATTGTGATCTAGATATGATTTGTACTTTGCACTCGGTAAAATAGCTTACGTCAAATCAAATAAAACGGCATCATACAATGATAGGGTCTTCTTGTAACCGATTCGCGACCATCCAAGTCCCATGTCCGGATTGAGAGAGATTTGTGTCCGGAATATGTATTGCATTTTGCTATACTTTGTTTGGCCTTCATAAAATTCCCCATCTAACGACCCTTTGATGCCACCATGATAACCATGAGGATAGTGCCATTGCATCAGTTTTGTTGTATTTTCGGGAAGCCACTGAAGAATAGATCGATATTGATTTTACGCATCTTCATGGCTACCTGGCGAGCCTCCGGCACGCATTGGTCTAAGAAATATTGTCTACTCACGGGCTTAGATGCTTCTTTGTTTGCCTTTGCAAACATTGTTCAAAGTGGAAAACACATGATCTTTCCTTTTCTAAATTTGGCTGCGCCTCAGAAGAAGACTTCTCGGGACGGACATTCCAATTTGCCTGGGCCTCGTCGACCATAAATCCATGAAATTGTCTTTGGTGGAAAGCCCCTTTTTTAGCACTTTATTCATTTTTCTCCAAAACTTCTTTTGAGATTCTACATCCTCCGTCTTCATTTCGCATACAACAATTGTTTGTAGACCTCGTATCCTAGTAAACAATATAGATACAATGGATATCTTTGTGCAATAAATATATTTTATAATTAGGTGTAGAAAGTATACTTACATGGGATCATATACATGACAGGCCATTGTTGTCCACCCATTTATTCGCTTAACATGATCAAAATGCAACCATGATGTTGCCAGATCTCCTGACGGACGCATTCGGTTCACCAAATCCACGCCCGAACCAGCCCCAATAGTTGACATCTTAAAGAAATAGCACCTCTCATATTGAGCATTATGCAATCGGTGGGAAACTTTGAACCATGGAAGAACTTCAGAACAACATCTCCTTTTTAAATACAATATGCTACTTAGCTCATCTTGGCATTGGCGATTTCTTTTTCTTGCATCATCAATCCACTTCCTCGACCTAGCACATACAAAAAAAGGAAGCTTAGTTTACAACAATGGAGAAAATCCACACCTTAAAGCACACCTTCTTTGATTGCATAGTGGTTCCAGTCGTAGCAATAGAACATCTACTTGTTCAGTGGTCATTTTGTTTATGTCTTCAACATTCCTCTCGTGAATGACTTCATACCTTTACCCTTGCAGTGTCCTTCCATCTTATGCAGAGGACATAGCTCAGAGGATGTCATTAATTTCTTCTCCGACGCATAAACAGCGAAAGCAGCGAAGATGTTTATTTATAGATGATGAAGCTATAGTTGATTAGTGTTCTTGTCTTTTGGTCTCTTCTCCAACAATAATAATTTTCCTTATGTGTTACTTTTTAAGTGGTTATTAGATCTCCTTATATATTACTATGCACATTTACATAAAGCTATACTTTTTGGAACTTCTACATATTTTGCTATACTACTGTAGTTGTATTGCATGGAAGCACGTCTCAAGTTGCCTTTTTTTTTTCGCATTTCTTTTATTTTTAATTTCATTACAACACTACCCTAATTTCTATATATTAAAAGATGTAATAGTTGACACCACAAAATATCATTGAAATTTCACTAGTTGACCCCACAATCTTAAGCCATTGATATGAGGTTTATTGGTTTACAGACAAGACAATGTTAAAGAAAAAAAACCAAAGTGCCCAACCAAAAAGACCCTAGAAATTTTTTTTCCCGATCCTAGCCACTATAACTCTATTGAGAAAGCAATGGGAAATACAATCTCTACTTCTGAGCATTTTATAGTACATAACGTACAATCAATATATACAACCCGGTGAGACTAAGAATAGTAGTCTCTGGATTTAACCGAATCCACTAATTACGAAAGCGATTTAGGATTCCGTTCTTTCGGTCTTGACAAAGTGCTACCTTATGTACATTACATCACCTTTCAAAGACATGTGTGCTAAGTCTTTGAACCATCTTTTTGTTAAAGACATTATGCTTAGTCGACATATTTATATTCCAACTCTCCCTTAAATGTTGGCGACTAAGCAGAAGAAAATTTGAAACCAAGGTAATCCTTCTATCCCTTCACTGCAATTTCTTCATGCCCAAGCTCTCCTTCACATTGACAAGCGTAGATCCAACTAATGGTTTAGTAAAGCCATCAACAAACCGATCCTATGAGGAGGAATGAACAAGTTGAGAGGATCCCATTTGAATGCGCTCCCGGACAAAACACAAATGGGTGTCAAGGTATTTTGTCTTTTGGGTGGTACTTAGCATCCTTGGCAAGATGGATGGTACTTGTGTTGTCGCACAAATATAATGTAGAGGATGGAGGTACCGCAGATCTGTCCACAAATGTTTAAGCTACAACAATTCCTCGCATCCCAACACCGAGTGCTTTGAATTACGCCTCCGTGGTCTTTGATTGACATGAGACCGCTGTCTTTTGGACAACCATGTCAAGCGTTAGGCCCTATGAATGTGACCATTCTTGTTGTGGACCTCCCGCTATCATGACCGGTTAGCATGATCCGCATCAACAAAGACTTTGTTTGGAAATCGAGGACCTCGATAAAAGAGACCTTCTGTGAAGTCCCCTTCGGATATGCCAGCCAGATCTTTTAGCGACCTTCCGGCGACCGGTGTCGAGATTGCTCATGAATCTGCAAAGGCCTCCCACAAACAAAAGAGATATCAGGTCTAGTGGACCGTGAGATATATCAACGCCCTACCAAGCTTCCGATAAAGTGTGGGATCACCTCCTCACCATCGAAATCAAGCTCAAGCCTTGTGGTGGATCAAAAGGACTTGCCACTGACTTTATGATCTTGCATACGATATCTTTGTAACATTTCTTTGATATATTTTTCTGAGAAATATAGATGCCATCGAGTCTTTGCCACACTTCTACACCTAAACAAGAATGCATAAGGCCAAGGTCAGTCATCTCAAAGGACAAAGATAACTTCAACTTCAATCTAGAAATCAGCATATCAGCATCTCCTGTGATGATCAAATCATCAACATACAAAACCATAACGCACATTCGGCCTTCATGTGATTTGTAATAAAGATTGGGGTCCCTTGCGCCTGGCGAACCCCTCACTATAACCCCAAAATTTGCTCTATGTGTTTTTTTTTTTTTTTTTTTGCAAAAAAAACAACATATAAAGACCATAGCGTTGTAATGTTCAGAAAATGCTAGAAACAAGGCGTACTTTTTGTGTGGTTTTTCACACAAAAAAAAATGCATAGTTTTCATGTGTAGTTTTTTGACAAAAACTATGCGTAATTTTTATGTGTGGTTTTCACCATAGCTTTTAAACAAAACTACACCTAAATTTTATGTGTGCTTCTACGTGTGGCAAAGTCCTAGGCGCTTTCACGGTTTTTCCGGTCAAAAATGATTTTCCTGGTTCAAAAAAATATAGCGGGATATCACGGCCGATCAAAAAAGGTATAAGGATTTACCGACTCATAATTATATGTGTAGGATTTTTTCCGGTTAAAAAAAAAAAAGTTATAGGATTTTTTTTATAAGGGTAGCTAGTATATATTTTCTTTATGGCTTATATTCCTACCTTATATACCTTATGGGTTATCTGAAGCAAAAGAGTTGGCAGAGTTCTATGGAATGCACCAAGAAGTAGATGGAATTATGGTGAGAGGAATTGTGGACAGTTCTGCATTTATGGAGGAGTTCCAAAGGTGGAAGTCTTGCTTGTGAAGAGTGGAGAGGTCGCACTTTCCTTGACATGTGGAGTATTATAAGTGCTCATTCAAATTGGGTAGAGAAATTTCCAAACCTGTTACGAGTTGCTTTTATTGGCATGGTGCAATGTTGTAGCAATCGCGAGTTGTGAGCGTGGTTTTGTGAGAATTAACTTCATGAAGAATAAGTTTAGGAACCAGCTCAACACGGACACTCTTGATGCACTTGTTCGCATCTCATTGGAGGGACCTAGTATGGAAGACTTTAACTTTGCTGCAACAGCTACTCATTGGCGAAATGCTGCCAATTACAGGCACATTTTCATAGGATTATGACTTGTTTATGTTAATTTTGTTGCAATTTAATAGGAAAATCAACTATTCTTTGTAGGCTATAAATTTGTTTTTAATATCCTTTTATTTTTGAGATTTGAAGGAAATTTTCCGAACCAAAATTTTATTACTAGGATAAATCCCATTCAAATTTGTAGATGCCCGTTCATCCCACGCCTAGTAGGAAATTTTCCTGTTCGTTTAAAATACTTTGCCATACACTGGTGTGCTTTTTGCTCCAAAAACAAAGACAATGCATTGTTTTAGGTGTTCTTTTAACCCAAAGACAATGTATGGTTTTCATATGTGAATTTTTTTGGCATAGTTTTCCTTCAAATATCCACATGTTCTTTACATTATTTGTAGTGCAACTACATGTTGTTTTTCGTACAATAACACACGTTTTTTTTTTTTTTGTGTGTGTAGTTTTTAGTACAATAACACATAATTTTTTAGTGTAGTTTTAAAGAAATTGTATTGGAGTAAAAGAAACATAGGAAACTTAAGAATAGCGATTGTTTTCCATTGTAATGAGGAAAGGGAATTACATGATTGCAATAGTAAACAAAGAGAGTATCCTTCTGAAAGTATCATCTTATTTTCAGATAATAAAACCAAACTTTTTAATTACAAACATCTCAATTCAAGCGCATCAGCACTATGATTTTTATATCAGCTAGTGCAAGAGAAATTTTTTCTTTTATATAGTTATCCAAGTTTTTCTGCTTGGCCAGAATACACCATAATATTTAAAGCATTTGTGAGTTTAAGAAATCTCTCACCACATCATTTACAAGCATCATATTGTAACCACCATTATACTCTCGGATATTGCCTCGTTACCTCAAATAAGTATGCTTGAATAGGCCATTCCCAACATCGCTTGAACCACGCTATATTTAATGTTTGCCAACTAGATGGTAGTATATTTACTTCCCTCTTGTTTGATCTTGGCATACTTGCTAATAAACACAACCATGCATTTCCATGCAACAGGGAGTTCAAAGTGGTCCACATATGTCACACCGGATTGAAATATTATTACAGGCGATTGTCGATGGCTTCCCCTTTGCGAAAGACCCAGATTGCCCGCATCACCCATACCGATTTAGCCCTAAAGCAAAAAAGCATATTTGATTCTACTTTTTTTATTTAACGAAGTGGAACACGCTTCTTTGAAGCTCGTTTTGCCGAAGCAATGATGCAATATATGAAAACAAAAATGGTTACTTATCGTACAATCCGGACAGCCCAAGCTTGGGCGAAAATGATAGTTGTTTTCAGATATTCCATCAAGTATTATATAAAAAATTATTACCAAGCCATCTCTTTCCGGTTCGCTGATACACCTAGTGCTCGGTACTTGCTTGTATGGAAACCTATGTTAACAATGTCAAACATTTAGAAGAGATAAGCACACTACAAATAGATCAATATGTGTAGGATCAAAAGCCGAAGCAAGAAGAAACATTTACAAATGAAGGACCGAAAAGAAGAAAAAAAACCTTTTCACTTGACCTATTCGCTGCCAGATTCGAATTTTTGCAAGAGAGAAGGAATTTTACAAGGATCACCTGGAGAGATTCGCAAAAAGGAACCCGGAGAGTCTAGATTACCCGGATATGGTCTTCTCGACTAACAATCGGGGGCTTGACCAAGAATGCAAGCGATGCCTCCCTGTTCCGTTGAATCGCGTCGCCGATGTTACCTGTTGCAAAGGTACTCGGATCCGCTCGAACCACGACACCACCGCTAAGGGGGAATAAACGCCGGGATGGACAAAGCGGAAATAGAAAGAGGCGAGATTCAAAATAGAAAGGGGATGGAATGGGCGCGGATCGATGATGTGTCCCCCCCAAAAAAACATATTTTAAGTATTGGTCCGTCATTTTTAGGGGCTTAAATAGCCCGACTATGAACAAAGTTAGTTATTTCTGTTTCATTCCAAATTTTATTCATCCTTTCTTTGCTGCGAGCTTGTCATTTCATCGCAAATTCGCCTCCAAATCCTTGTTTGCCTCTATCCACCTTGTTTCGGTGCCTCCATACTCCATGTTTGCCTTCGGACAAAAGAAAACAGGCGTAAGCAAAAGATCATACGCTCGAGAAAAATAATATGAAAAGCGAAGATCAATAGTAGAACATGGGTCTATTTATTGCACCGTCGGGGACCGCTGCAACTAATCTTCTCTTCATTCTATTGCAGTGCCCATTTGAGTATCGAGGCCCGAGTTGGATCCGGAAGGAGGGCCTCGAAGGGTTTGAGAATATAGGGTTGAAGAGTATAGATAGAGAATATACATCCATTTGCATTTGAAATTTATCCACGCCCATTGGTGGAAGGGAGGCGGGATAATTTGAATGGAAGTTTTCGAATGTTTATTGCTTGCTTTCGAAATTCATTTGTTAAAGAAAGGAGATGAGAAAAAGAACACAATCTTGGACATATTATCTGTGGCAACAAGAAGCGGAAATAAGATCGGACATGAAGGATAAGCTTTACTTAATATTCTAAGAAGAACCGCGCTCAAGAATCTTTCGCGGCAACAAGAAGATTTGCAATAAGATCCGGCAAAAGCTGCAATAGATCCGGCAAGAAGGTTCAAAATAGGAAGCTTGAGAAAGACCACTTGCTTGGGAGATGGGAAGAACATGGTCCAGGGAGTTTGGATTGGGGAACCAAGGGACCACTTGCTTGGGAGATGGGAAGAACATGGTCCAGGGAGTTTGGATTGGGAACCGATTCTTTGCATGTCAATACTTGTTGAACCTAGGAGATCAGCACGTCTGATGGAGAAACAGGAGAAGTCTACTGGATCATGTAACCTTGCCTTAATGGCAAAGGTCCAGGATCATGTTGATCCACAAACCTTTCATGAAGCAGCTAGTGATCCGCAGTGGCAGCATGCAATGGAAGAAGAATACTCTCAATTGTTGAAGCAAGGCACATGGGAATTGGTTGAACTTCCAGCTGATAAGCAAGTTATTGGCTGTAAATGGGTGTTTAGAACCAAATTTCATGCTGATGGGACAGTGTCAAAACACAAAGCTAGACTTGTAGCCAGTGATGATTTTAGTGGTACTATGTCGTAATATGGGTATCACTATTTTGGCGATAATCTTGTATTCGAAACTTTTTTGGAAGGCGATAAATTTTGTCCCTTCAAGAATTTCTGTAGTGCATGTGGCGATAAATATTAATCACAAAAGTATTTGTTTAGTATTTATCACGATGTCTAAAATCTTACCATAGTATTCTTGTCATGAGTGCGACATAATGACATACATAAGAGCCACTAATTGATGTCGTAAGCCCCCATTACTTTTACTTTTGTATATGAGAATACTATTTTCTCAAATGTGATTGTATCCCATGGTAAAGACATCAAATGGTATGGCTTTATCATGTTCTATAGACATTTAAGGCATAGGTAAATAAAAGTTCAAAACCTTCACACTGACCCCAATTTTTGGTCCACAGTTGTTTTTTCCTTGTACGGAAGTGTTGTTTTATGCCAAAAACAACACCAAAATGGCCCCAAAAGTCCACGTGGCCCGTTTATCCGGATTTGCACAAAGAGACAGTGGTTTTTGGCAGAAATTTTCCACGGTGGTCTTTTGGCCATTTTTGTCAATGTGTCCTTTTTTTTCACTATTGTTTTTATGGGTTTTTTTTTTCACGTGTGGTTTTTTTGTTGTCCTTTGTTTTGTAAGAAGTCATCGTTGTTTTTTTGAAAAGTACACGCCAGAGATTTACATATTACTACTAATGAAGAAGTAAAAAAATATATCTTTTTATTTTTTCTATCGTTTTTTTTTTTCCTCTACTTGTAGTTTTTAAAAGTTGACATTGTTTTCTTAGAGAAAGATGTGTAGTTTTTAAAAGAAATTCACATGTTGCATTTAAAATAATTACTATTTTCAAATATTGTTTTCCTCAATATTATATGTAGCTATTAAAAGTACGACCACGTTATTTCTTAAATTGGTTGTTTACAAGTGTTGTTTTTGCAAGAAAATCAAAATAAAATATCCGTGGACTTTTTTAACTTTACAAAAACAACATGTTTGGTTTTTACGTAGACATGTTTTTAAGCAATCAAATCTTGACCGCGTGGCACTCATTCTTATATGTGGATATGTGGCAATGTAATTTTCAAAAATAGGTGTTGTCTTTTAGTATTATTTACATAAAATGCACATGTTGTTTTATAGAATTTTCAATAAACAACATGTCAAATAAATATTTTTAAGTGTTGTTTTCTTCAATAAACAACATGGTTAAATGCCATGGTTAAATGACAAGTTTTTTTTAAGTATTGTTTTCGATTACAATCAATTGCTATTTTCAAGAAATTGTTCATGCAAGTTTTGCAATTTATAACTTGTCATTCCTTCAAAGTGGAAAGAAACATTTCATCTATTGAATTTGTTCAAAATAACCCAATGCATGTATTTCAAGTATAAGAAGCTGATTCAAAAATCACATTTTCCAATTACTAAAACCATGATTTTCATATCCTCACTCTATCTCGCCTATTCAATTCATGGGAAATCCTTTTTCTGCCCTATTCAATTCATGGGATTTTGAAATCTTGGAGGTTGCAAAACTAGTTTGCTTGTAATAATTGCTTGTAATGTACTCTTTAGGAGCAAACCATAATTTGAGGAAGCATATTTAGCCAAAAGCAGACCCGGTTACAATATTTTGCGAGCAGATCTTTGTCTATCTTTGTATTCTAGCTATAAACTTTGTCAAACCTGCCAAAGAATTATAAAGAATAGTGGTCAAGTGTATGCAAGATTAAGCACCATATTGAAAACCATATGCAAGACTTGAACTACACCATATTTATCGTAACTTTCTAATTGAGTTAGGGTTCTAATAGACAATGTAACCCAGGGCGGCTCTCATGCTTCCGGCTTTAAATAAATTAATAAGAAAAGATAGCATCATACCATGATATACAAAAGCATCTCCGTCTTATCCAACATCATTAGAGGGCAGTTCCATAGTAATAGATCTGGCCCCGCGGAATATCAGCCCAACACATAAAATTTTTTGCGGGCCAAAAACACATTTGGGCATCCCTAGACAACCAAGTTTTAGTTAAAACACAAATCCAACTACCATTTCCAAGCAAAAATGTAGATGTTTAAGGAAATCAACCCAAACTGTATGTAGGCCAAGATTATTTGACCTCTTTGAAATGTTACCTTATGGATTCGGCGGTTTAGAGCTCGGGCAAATTCACGCGAGGCATGGTACAAGCAATCCATCATAAAAGCAATCACGAGCCTGTTATGGTCTTGAGCAGGCCGACCGGCATATCTTTGGTAAATAGATTCAAAACTGTATTTCTAGCAAAGCTTATCTCTGCCCTGTAGATTAGGAAACAAAGGATTATGCAGACGCCAAATGCACTATCTGTCACAAGCCGACACATCTTCGGCAACAAATCCGGTAGCATAGCAATATGCATATCGAAGCTGTGTTTTAGCGGGTAGCGAATCCGGCGACTACAAATCATGAAGCGACATTTGTGTATGCGAGCTTCAAATCCGACATTTTCTGTGGGCCGGTTTAGGTGCCTCGTCTATTAGATTGGCTAGCAATCCAATCCGCCAAAAATTTGAGCTCCATGTATTCATCGGTGGCGGGCTAGGGCGACTCATTTGCTCATTTCATCTTGCATTGCTTTGGAGAGCTGCAATCTCAATCTCAAGGCTGCAAGATAATCATGCAAAGGAGCACAAAAAAGAAACAAAGAAAGGCAAAGCCGCAAAAAACGTAAGGAAGAAACAAAGGGCGAAAAAGCGCCAAAATCGACGTGGGAAAAAATTTTTTTAACCTAAACCAATAGGATGATCAGGACCAGGATCAAGATCTTGGCCCTTCATCTCTGCCTCATCTCTGCCGTTAAAATAAACCAATAGGATGTTAGGGCCCAAGATCTTAATCTTGGCCCTTCATCTCTGACCACCTTTATATTTTTTAGCTTAATCATTTTCTTTCACCTTCATTGTGCTTCTTTTGCCTTATATTTAGTGTTTAAATATTTTTGCCTAGCCAATATTTACATTTCCACCCATGCCCTTTATTAAAATTTTACCACCATTGCCTTTGTCCAAATACTCTTGTACCTAGTTCTTGTACCACGCATTTGTAAAAATGGCATTTCCAACACACCATTTCCTATTGCCCCCGTGTGATCTTTTCCTTTTATGATCTTTTCCTTTTATTTACCCTTCACTTATTACCCACCTTGGTCTTCAAGCCCTTTGTTCAAGCTAAGTGACCATTATTGCTCCACCATGGTTCTAAGCCTTTGGGTTTTCTTGCTTTTTAAAAAGGATGGACTTGTGCTAATCACTCTTTTTGAAAAACAAAATTTGGAACCAAAAGGGTTTAATTTGTGATATTTACCATATGATTGGCATTCTGATTGTTAAACAATACATTTGTTTGGCGATGGATGCACATTGAGCGATCCTTGTGAAGTGTTGTTTCTTGAAATCTAGGTCTAGTGTGATCCTATATTGTGCTACTTATGTGATAATATTGGAAAGATAGATTTGGTGACTTGATTGGTCACAAATGGCTACTTGTAACGATACGGTATTAATGCATGATAAGATTTTAATGTCACATTGTGGGTTGTTGGAGCATAGTGTTATGCACATTAAGTTAATAAGTGATGTTACATTTTGTAAGCTAATAAAGATCAAAGGGATATATATGGTACATCTACTTTGTCGACCATGAGGCTTGGCGTTTTGATAAGTTCTCTGGACCCGATCTTGGATTTTTGAACCTGCTTTCGAAGCAAGTTACTTGAATGCGGATTCAAGCGCCGGATAGGGAAACCAGAGCTCGGGAGGGAGGGGGACATTGGCATTTGCCCTACAATAACGGCAAGGCCGCGAGGGGGTTTGCGTTTTGGAGGCCATACCCTAGCCAGATTGGACGGGATCTTGCACAATGTCATGAGGTAGTGGGAGGCATTGGCCGGAAGGCGGAGCCCTAAAACCTTCGAGGAAGAAGTTCGTCCCAAAGATCCCTCACGGAGGGTCCTTGGCCCGCGGACGGGCAACTCTCCCACCCGGGGCGTGATCGACTCTTCCAGCGGACTCGAAACATCGACATTACCACGGAGACCAAGTTTAGGTGGGCGAAGACCACCCTGCTCCGGAAGTGCCAAAGTAGCTCATGTCCAACACATTAAGTAGTGAATTGGCCTTAGCGGAGGGTGCGAGAATCTTTTGCCATGTAGAGGGTTAGTGTTTTCTTTTGCTGCAAAAATGACCATGTAACTTAGTCCCTAGGGTAATTTCGCTGGCCCCGGACGACATGGCGAAGTCAAATCTCCATTAGAGCCTTTATCTTGCCCCGAACGACAAAACACTTGGATTTCTACGATTCATTGCGGGGACACTTCTTGGAGGATATGTTCTCGGGACAGATTTTGAATTTTCTTGAGCCTGCTTTCGAAGCAAGTTACTTGAATGGAGAATTCAGCGGTGGGATAGGAAACGAGGTTCGGGAAGGGAGGCATTGGCATTTGCCCTCCCGGAGGAGCTGCTGGTAGGAAAGCTTTTGCCTCGGTAAATCCAAACCCTATTTAAATGGGTTTCTATTGCTTCTTGTTTTCAAGCTGCGGCTTCCGACCATGTCTCAAGTGCAACTAAATAAAACTTCGACCTCCATAGCGTAAACCCTACAATAACCTAGCAACGCATACGGGGTTTACGTTTTGGGGCCATACCTAGCCATTGGACCCGGGGATCTTGCACAATGTCATGAAGTAGTGGGAGGCGTTGGCCTTGAAAGGCGAGCCCTAAAACCTTCGAGGAAGAAGTTCGTCCCAAAGGTCCTCTGCGGAGGGTCCTTGGCGGGCGGGCAACTCTCCCACCCGGGAATGTGATCGACTCTTCCAGCGGTCTCGAAACATCGACATTACCCTAGAGACCAAGTTTAGGTGGGCGAAGACCACCCCCGCTCCGGAAGCGCCAAAGTAGCTCATGTCCAACATGTTAAGTAGTGAATTGGCCTTAGCGGAGGTGCGAGGGAATCTTGCCATGTAGAGGGTTCGTGTATCTTTGCTGCAAAAATGGCCGTGTAACTTGGTCCCTAGGGTAATTT
Source organism: Isoetes taiwanensis (assembly GCA_021234155.1). NCBI lineage: Eukaryota > Viridiplantae > Streptophyta > Lycopodiopsida > Isoetales > Isoetaceae > Isoetes > Isoetes taiwanensis. The sequence goes on from JAJEKV010000225.1 coordinate 333,395, forward strand.
ATTTGTTTGGACGACATGGCGAAGTCAAATCTCCATTCAGAGCCTTTGTACTGCCCTAGGAACGACAAAACACTTGGGTTTCTACGGTCGATTCAATTGCCGGGGACACTTTCTTGGAGGGATATGTTCTCCGGACGGATCTTGAATTATCTTGAGCTGCTTTCGAAGCAAGTTACTTGAATGGAGAATTCAGCGGTCGGGAGACTCCCCTTCGGGAAGGGAAGCCCCTTTGCCGGTGAAGGGAGGTAGGAAAGCATCTTTGGGGGATTTGACCCCATCTCGGGCATGGTCCCAGGCATACAGAGAGAACTCCATGCAAAGTTTTAGGATGTGTTAGTCTCTCTTGGCGTAGGCCCGAGATGTAAACCCTACCAAACCCTAGGGTTTGGACCGGGCTTGTCCAAGTGGGCTCCAACATGCCAACGATCAAGAGGGCCGTGGAACTTGTCCCTAGGGTAATTTAGGTTCGGATGACATGGAGAGGTCGGATCGCATGCCCGGGGGGCCTCCTCCATGCCCCAAAATCAAAACGTGCCACCTAAATGCCACTCCAAAGTGGTGAGCGGTGGCCATCCCAATCAAAAATCGAGGGCCTAAAGCTCACCCGGAAATGTTGGCAAATTTTTTGACATGGCTTCGGGGCCACTTGGCAAGCCAGGCTGGCTGAAAACCATGATTTTTCCCACCCATGCATTAATCATGAATTTGGATCATAAACACAAAGAAAATCTTGGAGATAAAGCCCCTTTCGAAAAAAGGTGAAATCTTGGCGGGGATGACCCCATCTCGGGCATGTCCCCGGCATACTAGCGAGAGAACTCCATGCAAAGTTTGGATGAGAAAATGTAAACCCCGCAATAGAAGCTTGAATGGAGAAAGGAGAGGCATGAGGCGATGGCCCGAGCCAACCCCTTAGGATTACCGGTAGCGTCCCCTCTTGAAGAGTGGAGCTAGCTTTTGCTTCTCGGGTGGTCACATGTATACCACCTAGCAGTCCTAGTCTTTGCTATTCTCCTTCGATCTTCTACTATGGGGCCTCGGGGTGACCCCAAGTATCTTGTTTCTTGAGGCTAGTCCAAGTGAAGGGGCCCGGGGCGGGCTGGACCCCACTCGGAGGCGAGAATTTCCGATGGCTCGCCAATGGACCGGAACATCCCCATTACCTAGGAGACCAAGTTTAGGTGAGGGGAGGAAGACCATCCCTTCTCCAAGAAACGCCAAAGTAGGTGGTTTACTACACACTTGTAGTCAATTGGCATGGAGGTGGATCTTTGAATACCTCCTAGTGGGGGTAAGTGATTGATCCCACAGGGGAAAACTGGTAGTGGAACTTGTCCTCTAGGGTAATTTCGGCGTTCAGATGATGTGGATAGTCGGATCGCCAATCCGGGGGCCTCCTCCATGCTCCAAAATAAAAAACGTGGTCTAAACCACATTCGGGGCCAGCGGTGGCCATCCCAATCAAAATCGAGGGTCTAAAGCTCAGCCCGAAAATACGGGGGATTTTCCTGTCTTTCGGGACCACTTGGCAAGCCAGCTGGCTGAAAATCAGGATTTTTCCCGCCCCATGCATTAATTATGAATTTCCGACATAAACACAAAAAAAACCAGGATAAAAATCGGGTCTCGAAAAAGGTGAAATCTTGGCGGGATATGCAACATGGCCTTTGCACATGCAAGAGAAAATGCACCGGCAATAGAAGCACAAGCAGAGGCATGAGGCGAGCTTCGAGCCAACCCCCTTTACCGGAGGCCACTTGGTCGATAACGTCCCACCGAGCGGTGGAGCTAGCTTTTTTCTTCTCGTGGTCACATCCTAGTGCTCCTATTGTCACTTCAATCTTCTACGGGGCCTCGGGGTGAACCCCAAGTATCTTGTTCTTGCCAGGCTAATCCAAAGGCTGAGGGCCGAGGGCGGGCTGGACCCCCACTCCGGGCGGAGGCTGGCTCCGCCAATGGACCGGAACATCCCCATTACCTAGGGGACCAAGTTTAGTGGTGAAGACCACCCCTCTCAAAGCGCCAAAGTAGGTGGTTTACTACACACGTGTAGTCAATTGGCATGGAGGTGGATCTTTGAATACCTCCTAGTGAGGGGTAAGTGATTGATCCCACAGGAAAACTCGGCCAGTGGAACTTGTCCCCTAGGGTAATTTCGCCGTAAGGGACGGACAGCGGCGAGGTCGGATCGCCAATCCGGGGGCCTCCTCCATGCCCCAAAATCGAAAGCGTGGTCTAAACCTTGTCCAAGGCCAGCGGTGGCCATCCCAATCAAAAATCGAGGTCTAAAACTCATCCGAAATACCGGGGATTTTCCTATACTCTCGAGGGCCACTTGACAAGCCAGCTGGCTGAAAACCAGGATTTTTCCTGCCCCATGCATTAATTATGAATTTCGAACATAAACACACAAAAAAGCCACAGGATAAAAATTCGGGTCTCGAAAAAGGTGAAATCTTGGCGCGGGATGTGCAACATGACATTTGCACATACCTTGAAAAATGTACCGCACAATAGAAACCACAGCAGAGGCATGAGGCGAGCTTAGAGCCAACCCCTTCCAGGAGACCAGGGTCATTAGCGTCCCTACTAGGTAGTGGGCTAGCTTTGCTTCTCCGTGGTCACATGTATACCACCTAGCAGTCCTAGTCTTGCTATTCTCACTTCAATCTTCTACCCGGGGGCCTCGGGGTGAACCCCAAGTATCTTGTTCTCATGAGGCTAGTCCAAGGCAGGGGGGGGAGGGGGCTCCCTGGACCCCACTCGGGAGGCAGAGGCTGGCTCCGCCAATGGACCCGGAACATCCCCATTACCTAGGGGACCAAGTTTAGGTGGGCAGAAGACCACCCCTCTCCAAAAAGCGCCAAAGTAGGTGGGTTTACTACACACTTGTAGTCAATTGGCATGGAGGTGGCTCCTAGTGAGGGGTAAGTGATTGATCCCACAGGAAAACTTCGTGAGTGGAACTTGTCCCCTAGGGTAATTTCGCCGTTCGGACGACCTTGGCACAGGTCGGATCGCCAATCCGGGGCCTCCTCCATGCCCCAAAATCAAAACGTGGTCTAAACCTTGTCGGGGAAGCTGGCCAGCCATCCCAAAAAAATCGAGGGTCTAAAACTCATCCCGGAAATACTGGGGATTTTCCTATACTCCGAGGGGCTACTTGGCAAACCAGCTGGCTGAAAACCAGGATTTTTCCCTGCCCCATGCATTAATTATGAATTTAGAGCATAAACACAAAGAAAAGCCACGGATAAAAATCGGGTCTCGAAAAAGGTGAAATCTTGGCGGGGATGTGCTGACATGGCTGCATCATGAGAGAAAATGCACCAGCATATATACCTTCGAGGAGACTCCCCTTCACAAGAAAGGGACCACCCGTCGAGGTGCACGGTGTTTGCTACCAGTGATCACATCCAAGGTCCATGTCACCATCATCTAGCCATGTCACCTAAAAATTTGCCAACATCACCCAATGAAAAAGACCAAAGATGGACATCTTTGGTTTTTAACCTAGTCAAAACTTAACCTTGCTTACTTGGCATGCCATGTCACCACTTGGGGTGCCTAGGTGGCATGCTTGAGACTAGGTGGCATGCCCGAGCCACCTTGGCATGTTGGAGCTGCATGGCATGTTGGGACCACCTTGGCATGTGGAGCCCCGTGGCATTATGGAGTCCCATTGGCATGTTTGAGCCACCTTGGCATGTTGGAGCCTAGGTGGCATGTTTGAGCCCACCTTGGCATGTTTGAGCCACGGCATGTTTGAGCACGGGTGGCATGTTGGAGCCTAGATGGCATGTTTGAGCCACCTAGGAATGTTGGAGCCTAGGTGGCATGTTGGAGCCGGATGTGGCATATTTGAGCCACCTTGGCAAGTTGGACATAGGGTGGTATGTTGGGCCCAGCTTGGCATGTTTTGAGCCGCGTTGGAGCCTAGGTGGCATGTTTGAGCCATTTTGTCATATTTGCGACCCTAGGTGGCATGTTTGAGCCACCTTGGCATGTTTGAGCCTAGGTGGCATGTTGGAGCCTAGGTGGCATGTTTGAGCCCACCTTGGCATGTTTGAGCCACATGGCATGTTTGAGCCTAGGTGGCATGTTGGGAGCCTAGGTGGCATGTTTGAGCCACATTGGAATGTTTGAGCCTAGGTGGCATGTTGGAGCCACCTTGGCATGTTGGAGCCTAAGTGAGCCTGCATGGCATGTTTGAGCCTATGTGGCATGTTTGAGCCACCTAGGAATGTTGGAGCCTAGGTGGCATGTTGGAGCCCACGTGGCATTTTTGAGCCACCTTGGCAAGTTGGAGCATAGGTGGCATGTTGGAGCCTGCGTGGCATGTTTGAGCACGTTGGAGCCTAGGTGGCATGTTTGAGCCATTTTGTCATGTTGGAGCCTAGGTGGCATGTTGGAGCCACCTTGGCATGTTTGAGCCTAGGTGGCATGTTAGAGCCACCTTGGCATGTTGGTGCCCACGTTATGCAAAAATAGGTGTTAAGTAATTGAAGTAGTTGAAGTAACTTGTGTTACATGGAATACTAGTATAAGAACATGTGATCGTTGTAGCGTGCATCACATGTAGCAAAATCAAGTACTACGTCCCTACCACTATAAAGACCCTCGTGATATGGAAGGATAGGACATGTAGAGAATCAAGTACTCTTTTCCTACTTCTATAAAGACATGTGAGAATAGAAGTATTACACATGTCGTATAATTCATGTATTCTTTTTCTACAATGCCTTAGCAAATAAAGTACTACGTCCTACTACTATAAAGACATGTGACATGGAAGCATATGACATGTAGAGAATCAAGTATTCTTTTCGACTTCTATAAAGACATGTGACAATAGAAGTATTACACATGTCGTAATTCATGTATTCTTTCCTACAATGCCTTAGCAAAAAAAAGTACTTTGTCCTACTACTATAAAGACATGTGAATGGAAGTATAGGACATGTAGAGAATCAAATATTCTTTCCTACATCTATAAAGACATGTGACAATAGAATTATTAGACATGTAGAAATTCAAGTACTCTTTCCTACAGTGGATTGTATTATAAAATGACATGTCACAATAGAAGAAACTACAAAACAACAGTGGATGTTTTAGTCCACTGAAAAAAGAACACCATTATCGAACAAAACCATACCTTCACAAATCCACATGTAGGATTCTTTGAAAACAGGACATGTAGACCTACCAAAACTGATGTTTTCAACAGTGGACCAAAAACCGGGGTGAGTGTGCTTCGTCTCTATACTCCCCGACTATATAAAATTGGTAACTCTATGTTCTTTAAGTAGGCCATATGTTTGAGATTTATGAATTGAGATTATTGATAGAGAGGCGAAAAAACTCCTTCACTGAGTCCATATAGTTGGCGAATGTGGTAGAAGAGGGAAAGCTTCTCTAAAAAAATTTGGCGAATTAATCTCACTATTTTACTAAAGGAAACCTACTAAGCATAGTGGCAATTTTTTCAAAAGTCCAAAAATATAGCAATTTTGCGATAAATAACCACTAAAATCAACACTGCTTGTAGCCAAGGGTTTTGCACAGAAAAAAGGCTTAGATTATGATGAAGTCTTTGCTCCCGTAGCCAGAATGTCCACTATCAGATCAGTTATAGTTCTTGCTGCAATGAAAGGTTGGTTAATGTTTCAAATGGACACTAAATCTGTTTTTTTGAATGGTCATTTGGAGGAAGAGGTCTATATGACACAACCCCCAGGATTTATTGTTCAAGGGAAGGAGCAGGTTTGTCATTTGAAGAAAAGCATTTATGGCTTGAAGCAGGCTCCAAGATGTTGGCATGCGAAAATTAATGTTTTCTTTCTTGGCTTGAGCACTATAACCCCAACATTTGATGGCATATTCAACAAAACTTAGACTTATTAGGATATAATAAAAGCAGGGAATAACATTTTAAAATTATATGTCATGTTTAATTCTTCTTGATTCTTATAATTTTTATATGTTCTAATTATATAACTTTATCTTTAAATTTAAAATATACTTGTTATAAAGGCATAAAATTGCTTTCTATACTAGTTTTCATGCGAATCTATTTAGAATTAGACATTTCAAGAATATAAAATTTTAATTTTTAGTGATTTCTTAACAAATTTAAAATTTGTGAATCAGGATAATTTGAAAATGAAATATGATGGTTTGATAAGTGATTGACTTGAAATTATATGAGAGAATTTCACAATTTACAAACTCTTAGAACATTAAAAATATTTTAAAAGAGTGTTAGTTCAAAATTCTTTAAAAGATAGAAGTTTTGTTTTAAAGATAGAAGTTTATATTTTAATAGCAAATATTGAATAGTTTATTATTGATAAAATTAATTAAAAATAAGCTGTACAATTTTTATAATTAAAACTTAAATGCAATCATTTGATTCATTTCATCTAAACCTACATTTTAGAAAAATAACATTTTAATCATATAAAGTTTATTTTAGATGAAAAAAATTTCAGAGGCCATCTTCAGGGGACTGTAGAAGTTTTTATATCACCAAATCTACCAAATCAGTTTTTTGTATCACAATCCCCCTGAAAACTCCTACAGAAAACTCCTACAGTCCTCCTGAAGATGGCCTCTGAAAATTTTAAGGTTAAAAGTTAAAATATTAAATTAAAAAAAAAAAGGACAAGAAAAATTGCTTACCTAGACTCCAAATCAAGAAGCCTAATCTCCATTCTACAAAAATCATACATTCTTGTATTTATAAGAATGTCTAAAAAGTAGATGATCGAGGAGATATACCATACAAAGAATATCACTCTTCTCAAGATCACAACCTTTCTCGCTAGAACTAGCATGCCTGAAAGAAAGACAAATATTATGATATAACTTGGGAAAAAAGAAAAAAATTAATCTTTCATAGTCTAGACAACATTATAGAAAAAACTTTGATAGAATTTAAGGAACAAGAAGAAGCAAGAGGAGAAGAAAAAATTCAAACTCTAAATTGTTGGAATAACATTGTTAACATTGTCAGATTATATATATTTTTATTTTTGTTGATTTTTATAAAATTTTCAGTTTATCTTTATATAAGAAGTATAACAGTTATAAAAATTTAAAACTACTTTCTAAACTAACTATTACTTTAATCTATTTAAATTTAAAACTTTCATCTAAAATGAACTTTATATGATTAAAATGTTATTTTTTCTAAAATGTAAGTTTAGATGAAATGAATCAAACGATTGCATTTAAGTTTTAATTATAAAAATTGAACAGCTTATTTTTAATTAATTTTATCAATAATAAACTATTCAATATTTGCTATTAAAATATAAACTTCTATCTTTAAAACAAAACTTCTATCTTTTAAAGAATTTTGAACTAACACTTTTTTTAAAGTATTTTTAAAGTTCTAAGAGTTTGTAAATTGTGAAGTTCTCTCATATAGTTTCAAGTCAATCACTTATCAAACTATCATATTTCATTTACAAATTATCCTGATTCACAAATTTTAAATTTGTTAAGAAATCACTAAAAGTTAAAATTTTATATTCTTGAAATGTCTAATTCTAAATAGATTCGCATGAAAATTAGTATAGAAAGCAATTTTATGCCTTTATAACAAGTATATTTTAAATTTAAAGATAAAGTTATATAATTAGAACATATAAAAATTATAAGAATTAAACATGACATATAATTTTAAAATATTATTCCTATTTATTATATCTGAATAAGTCCAAGTTTTGTGGAATATGCCATTTTGGTCCACGGCTGAAAAAACAAGATAAAAATAGAATACTGATTGTTTTTGAAGATTTGAAAAAAAAACCTACATGTAGTTATATGGAGGTGTGGTTTTTCAAGGATATGATGTAGTTTTTCTTAGGGAGCCAGTAGCTTTTTTTTTTTAAGAATGTTGTGGTTTCTTAAGGAGGTGTAGTCTCTTTTTTAAGATGTGTTGTTTTTTTCAGGGCCCTATGGTTTTTGAAGGGATTTTTTTTTTTTTAAGGTGGTGTTTTTAAGGTAGTGTTTTTTTGAGGTGTAGTTCTTTATGGCTTTCTAAGATCCATGTATGACCAAGTTATCCGCATGCCATTACTGCCACAAAATGGCGGCATAAAAGAGCTGTATGCATGCTTGACACACTCACTAGCATTTGACTTCAGACATGTGTGTGCGTGTGAGCTTGTAGAGCGTGAAACTTGAAGACATCCATCACTTGGCAACTTGTAGAAGACACATTGATACGAAGAACCAAAGATTGCCACTGGTTTGGCATCATATAGGCATTTCTTGAAGGATTCAAACATGCCACACCCACTCTAACATGCCATGTGGGCTCCAACATGCCAAGGTGGCTCAAACATGCCACGTGGGCTCCAACATGTCACCTAGGCTCCAACATGCCAAGGTGGCTCAAACATGCCACGTGGGCTTCAACATGCCACCTAGACTCCAACATGCCACGTGGGTTCCAACACGCCACCTAGGTTCCAACATGCCACCTAGGCTTCAACATGCCAAGGTGGCTCAAACATGTCACCTAGGCTCTGACATGCCACCTAGACTCAAATATGCCAAGGTAGCTCAAAGATGCCACGTGGGCTTCAACATGCCACCTAGGCTCCAACAAGCCAAGGTGGCTCACAACATGCCACCTAGGCTCCAACATGCCAAGGTGGATCAAATGTGACACCTAGGCTGCAACATGCCACCTAGGCTCCAACATGCCAAGGTGGCTCAAACATGTCAAGTGGCTCAAACATGCCCGTGGGCTCCAACATGCCACCTAGGCTCCAACACACCAATGTGGCTCAAACATGGCGGCTAGGCTCCAACATGCCACCTAAGCTCAAACATGCCATGTGGGCTCCAATATGCGACCTAGGCTCCAAAACACCAATGTGGCTCAAACATGCCAGCTAGGCTCCAACATGCCACCTAAGCTCAAACATGCCATGTCGGCTCCAACATGCCACCTAGGCTCCAACATGCCAAGGTCCCAACATGCCAAGGTGGCTCAAACATGCCACATAGGCTCCAACATGTCACCTAGGCTCCAACATGCCAAGGTGGCTCAAACATGCCACCTAGGCTCCAATATGCCACCTAGGCTCAAACATGTCAAGGTGGCTCAAACATGCCAAGTGTGCCCCAACATGCCACCTAGGCTCCATCATGCCAAGGTGGCAGAAACATGCCAAGGTGCTCAAACATGCCACCTAGGCTCAAACATGTCAAGATAGCTCAAACATGCCACGTGGTTTCCAATATGCCACCTGGGCTTCCACATGCCAAGGTGGCTCAAACATGCCACCTAAGCTCCAACATACCACCTTGGCTCCAACATGCCAAGGTGGCTTCAACCTGCCACCTGGGCTCCAACATGCCAAGGTGGCTCAAACATGCCACGTAACATGTCACCTTGGCTGCAACATGCCAAGCTCAAACATGCCACCTAGGCTCAAAGATGCCACCTAGTCTCAAACACACGTGGCGGCTCCAACATGCCACCTAGTCTCAAACATGCCACCTAGGCTCCAACATGCCAAGGTGGCTCAAACATGCCAAGGTGCTCAAACATGCCACCTAGGCTCCAACATGCCACCTAAGCTCAAACATGCCACGATGGCTCAAACATGCCACATGGTTTCCAACATGCCACCTAGGCTGCAACGTGCCAAGGTGGCTCAAACATGCCACCTAGGCTCCAACATACCCCCAAGGCTCCAACATGCCAAGGTGGCTCAAACATGCCACCTAGGCTCCAACATACCACCGAGGCTCCAACATGCCAAGGTGGCAGATGTTAAGGTGGCTCAAACATGCCACCTAGGCCACCTAGGCTCAAACATGCCAAGGTGGCTCAAACATGCCACCTAGGCTCAAACATGCCAAGGTGGCTCAAACATGCCACTTAGGCTCAAACATGCCAAGGTGGCTCAAACATGCCACCTAGGCTCCAACATGCCAACTAGGTTTAAACACGCCAAGGTGGCTCAAACATGCCACGCGAGCTCCAAGGCCACCTAGGCTCCAACATGCCAAGTTGGCTCAAACATGGCACGTGGGCTCAAACATGTCACCTAGGCTCTAAGATGCCAAAGTGGCTCAAACATGCCACCTAGGATCCAATATGCCAAGGTGGCTCAAACATGCCATCTAGGCTCAAACATGCCAAGGTTGCTCAAACATGCCACATGTGCTCAAACATGCCAAGGTGGCTCAAACATGCCAAGGTGCTCAAACATGCCACCTAGGCTCCCAACATGCCACCTAAGCTCAAACATGCCACGATTGATCAAGCATGCCACGTGGTTTCCAACATGCCACCTAGGCTCCAACATGCCAAGGTGGCTCAAACATGCCACCTAGGCTCCAACATACCACCGAGGCTCCAACATGCCAAGGTGCCTCCAACCCCGCCACCTGGGCTCAAAAGATGCCAAGGTGGCTCAAACATGCCACCTAGGCTCAAACATGCCACCTAGGCTCAAACATGCCACCTAGGCTCAAATATGCCAAGGTGGCTCAAACATACCACCTAGGCTCCAACATACTCAAACATGCCACCTAGGCCACCTAGGCTCCAACATGCCAACTAGGCTTAAACATGCCAAGGTGGCTCAAACATGCCACGCGAGCTCCAAGGCCACCTAGGCGCCAACATGCCAAGGTGGCTCAAACATGGCACGTGGGCTCCAACATGTCACCTAGGCTCCACGATGCCAAGGTGGCTCAAACATGCCACCTAGGCTCAAACATGCCACCTAGGCTCAAACATGCCAAGGTGGCTCAAACATGCCACATGTGCTCCAACATGCCACCTAGGCTCCAACATGCCAAGGTGGCTCAAACATGGCACGGGTCTGGACATGTCACCTAGGCTCCAAGATGCCAAGGTGGCTCAAATATGCCACCTAGGCTCCAATATGCCACCTGGGCTCAAACATGCTAAGGTGCGCAAACATGCCACCTAGGCTCCAACATGCCACCTAAGCTCAAACATGCCAAGGTGGCTCAAACATGCCACCTAGGCTCCAACATACCACCGAGGCTTCAACATGCCAAGGTGGCTCTAACATGCCAAGGTGGCTCAAACATGCTACCTAGGCCACCTAGGCTTAAACATGCCAAGGTGGCCCAAACACAAAAGGCAAAGTGTATTCCGGAATACACGTTTGCTTTTGTCGTGTATTCCGGAATACACTTTGCCTTTTGTGTTTGGGCAAAGTGTATTCCGGAATACACTTTGCCTTCTTTATGAAGGGCAAAGTGTATTTCGGAATACACTTTAGCCCTCGATAAAGTTCTAAATTCCTATTCTGGAATAAGAAGTAAAATCTAACATATCTAAAAGACGTACTATGTACTTCACATGCTAATCTGTCCATATTTTTCGCTATGTGAACTGGAATACAGCAACTCTGAATAGAATAAAAGGCGCTCGGGCTGGTGACTGAAGCTCTAGAATCAGAATACGCAACTGAGGCGCTAAATTTTCCTTTTTAAAGGTATACTATGGTCCGCTCTCTTTTTCTATGTAAAGTGGAATACGACTTGTCCAGACAGACTGGACTAGTATATTCTAGTAGGTTTCGTGGACTTACACAGCAAATGCATCACACCAAACAGTATTCCGGAATAGCTATTTGTATTCTCGAATAGGAATTGCACAACCGACCACTGAGTTACTTACATGTCCCCATTGTTTTGCAGTTGTTTAAGATGGTTAACCGCGTTGTGAACAAACTACCACCACCTTTTGTTTCCCCTAGTACCTCTACTTCAGCTGGAACATGTGACGCAGATGCTTCTCTGACTCCTACCTCGTCAAAGTCCTTGTTACTCCTCGAAGACACTCCGAGTCCAGTAACTAGTAGACTACTACCACCTTTCCAACCCTCTCCAAGTGCTACCTCCTTTCATTGCCTCACCTGTTGCACGTAGCAATCTTGCACCACCTTTTGTACCATCCCCCGACACTACAGAGGCTCGACCTCAGCAAGTTTTTTGGAACAGACTACCCCAACCACTTGTAGTTTCTCCTTCTTCACTTAGACAAACAAGGAATGCAGCACGCTCAGAAGACTGCGAGATTCTCCACTGCTTCTCCCACCACGACTTCACTACAAATGAAGACGACCTTGCAGCATCTACTCCTCTTCACACAACTGTGGTGACACATGGGTTTGCAGAATTTCAGTTGGCTCTAAGGGGCATGTTTGAACGAACTCCTCTTGAAGAAGCTGCAACAACTTTTGCTGGCATGGCGTCTTATGGCCCATCTCCTTCATTCAACACTGTACCTCCGCCTTATCTGGGTACATCTTCACGTGGTTTGTTTTCCTCTACAAGCACACCACTAAGGGCAGAGGAGGTCACCCCTAGAGTAGAACTCTCATCAGAAGATGAAGACACCAACGAGATGCAACGAGATTACACATTCTCCAGCCAGTCCTCCAAGAAATTTAAGGTGGATTTTAGTTCGAGAGCATGCTCCTCTGTAAGAAGAAGAAACCTTATGGACGAGCACAAAATGAGGAGACTTTTAAGAACTAAATGCTGCTCATTGGGTTGCATCAATAAATTTAATATGTCTAAATTACGAGCAATTAGAGACAACTACAGTTCAATGACATTGGCAGACCAGAATGCCTACTTGGCTTATCATGTAAGATCAAACTGCAACACCTTCTTGCACTACATTAATCGTGCAGAAGTCTGCCAGAAATGCTTTACGGATGTCCACCGTTTAGGGTCCACCAAAATGTCTAGAGTACACAAAAGACTGGATAAAAACCCAGCAATTGATGATCATTGTGGACCAAGAAGAGTTGTAACCATGCATGCCCTTGTTATTGTGTCATGGATGGAGAAATATTTTAGAGAAACATATGAGAAGTTGCCTAACAGCAACATGTATCATTTGACAGATAACATCACCAAAAAGGATGTTTTTAACGAATACAAAAAGACTTGCATTCAGTTTCAGCACATCTCTTACTCACACTTCACTGGACTGTGGAAAAATGAATTCGGTCTTGTAAAAACTCCCAGGAGACACCAAATGTCTGTTTGCTCAAGGTGTGCAGAATTAAAGAGTCAACGAGAAACTGCAAAGACAGAGGTCGAAAGAAGTAAGCTCAAGTTCTTTTCTCTCTCACTTGTTTAAAGAAATGTTTTGACCTGATTTCTTCAACAAATAATGTGCAACAGAACTTTACCAGACATCGTGAACAACAAGAAGCAGAGAGAAGAAAGCTTGCCAAGCAGGAAAAAAAAAGCTCGAGCATGCGAAATATATATACGTTCTAATTGATGGAATGGATAAAAAAAAACTATTCTACCCCATTCCTTGAATATTCCTAAAGATGTGCCAGAGGAATGTTCTATTAAGGTCCACCTTATAGGAGCTATGGTCTTCAAAGGAAGTCTAAAGTGCAAAGTATTTTGGCGTATCAAACTTGCATGGTGACCGAACCTCACAATTACAATTCTTAACAAGGTCCACAATGAGCAAGAGCAATTACCACCCCGTGCTCTACCTGCAACTTGACAATACTATAAGGGAGAACAAGAATCAAACACTCTTTGCTTACTGTGTTATGTTAGTGGAGCTAGGCATCTTTAGAAAAGTGAAGCTCGGATTCTTACTTGTAGGTCACACTCATGATCAGATTGATCAAATGATCAGGAGATTTTTTGTGCGCCTTAGAAGAAAGAAGGCTTTTTCTCTTCCTACTTTAGTTCGAATTATTGAAGATTCGTACACTTATTGAAGATTTGTACACTCCTGTTCCAGTGATTGAGCTTCTTAAAGAGACTGCTGACTTCAGAGAGTTTTTTTTCTCTCAATGTTCGACAGAACAAGGTCGCGGAACAAGTTGAATGATCTCACCTTTCAACATCACATCAAGTTCTACTTGAAGGATGGACAAAGCTTCTTCTACAGGGGAAGAAGTACACCACAACTAAGTACTGGAGTCCACCAGAGGGATTGCGCTTCCTTAAATATATTCCAGACACTTGCGTCATAGAACGTGCTGAGCAACTTCCTCTCAAAAATCCTAAGGAGTCCAAGTAGAAGAAAAGTACCCCAGTGACATCCTTAAAAGCCATTAAAAATAGAATTTCCTCAGGTTAAGTACTTCTTAGAAGAAGATCGGATGTGGTGGAGAAATTTCTTTCTTGAACAGAAAATTGTTATGCAAAACCTAGCTCTAAGGTAGTTGCAAGAACCATTTCAATGGCCTAACACCTTTCATCAACTCCAGCACCAGGCAGGTCCAAGCAATGATACAATAGCACCTGCAGTAGAAGAAGACGAGGATCGAGTCATATACCTCGGACCAAGACGCAGGAATGAGCCTCAAGGTAATATCACAGAAATTGCCAAAGGTATGCTGATTTCTCTTCCAACTGAGGAGGATGACAAAGGTCGACCTTTCTGGGTAGCAAAAGTACTTGATACAGTCAAGGAGGAAGGCTTAGTCACTAAACTCAAGATTCATTGGCTTGCACTACGCTTAAAAAATGCTTTTGAAGGTAGATATGAGTTAGAAATGAGAAGCAAAGGAAAAGAGAGAAAGTCCAAGAAAGTGGGTTGTAGGGATGAGTTGAACTAAGTGACGTGATTATATTGTGCTATGATTTCAAATTGAAATCTGACAATCGTCTACGTCAGAGGACTATCAATTTGCTTAAAAAGGCTTGTAATTACGAGGAAGAGGATGAAGAAGGGAGTGGTGGTGGCAATGCTTCACCATCTGTTGATAGTTACGAGGAAGACAACTCAAGCACTTCCTCGAGTGACAGTGAAAAAAGTGAAGGTGATGAGGATGGCATAAATGAACATGATGACGTGCTGGATCCCTCTCTCATCACTCCTCACACTTTTGTACATAACTGAGTAAAAGACTGTAAATTTTGCATGTGAATATGAAGATTTTATCTTCACATCTTGAGAATACTACAATTTCAGATTACAGACTTTACTTCAATTTCTTGTTAAATATTATACCCTCTTAAATTAGTGGCTTTTCTCGAAAACATACTTGAAGAAAATTCTATTTGCGAGGGAAAAGTGTGCCACTTTCATTTCTATCGTTGCATAAAAAATTAGTCATTTGGGGATCAAAAACAATTTCATGCACTTTTTTTTTTTTTTAATAACCTCATTTTATCCCCCTTTTTTGTAAAAATAAGGGAATCTTTAAGGAATATTCCTTTTGCTCTCGTTTCGATGATTCACTCTCGTTTATTACGCAATCTTGTTATTGAACCAAAAGGAACAGCAAAGCAAAATAACTGTTCTTGTGCTTACACAACCACAAGTCTGAACCTAGATCTGATATCTTATTGTTGATGTATGTTGCAGTTGATTCTGATATTATCTTATTTAAGGTGATCCCAACCTGTGTTGGTGAGCATGTGCTGACAAGAGATAATCTCAAAGGTACATTTCATTATCAAGGTTATTAGAAACTTCATTGGGGAGGGGGGGGGTAATGGGGGGGTGGGGGAACAAAGGAGGAATGTCAAAGTCGGTTAGGCAAAGTGTATGTTGCCAAAGTATTTTTGGCTTGCCTTGGGATGATTAATTTTCTTTTGCAGAGCAAAGCGGTGATTTCTAATTTTATTTGGAAAACTTTTAATAATGTGGACGAGTCTTCAGGCTTCCATATTGTTTATCAGTCTTTGCATCTCTTTTGTGTGTCCATCTATTAGGTCACTTCTCCCTTGATCCACTAACAATATACCCTAACGCTTCTTCATTTTTCGGAGCATGAAAAAATGTACGATCTCTATTTCATTTTTACCATCTTGCACACACTAGCACTGTTGCGAGTTGTTGGTAGATCCCCTTAGATAGTGGTCCTCTAGTATCTTCAGTCCATCTATTGATGCAACATCGATGGAAATTGGCAAGTGTACATATGGTTTCTGATTGGTATCTGATATGGTACATATGAGATGCGGTTGCTGACATGGGAAGAGTTTAGAACTAATTTCCTCCTTTTAAGATTGGATTAGGCTATTTGTTAGAAGGTGTTTTTAGTTCTTCCTCCAATAGCAGAAGCCCCCTCTCCCCCCTCCCCTCCAACGGTGCTACTTGAGCTTGTCAAAGCAAATAAGTTGGTGAATTTCATATACAAGATCTTGCTTGTTGCTGATGTCATGCCTCCTGGATGATAAAAAACTATTCTTATTCTTATTCTTATTCTTCAGCAAAGTGGTCTTTAATCATCCCTAAGTACCAGCAGAAAGCAATATGGAAGTGGCTATCAGATAAACTACTCATCTCATAGTATCTATTTTGTGGTGACAAATCATTCATCGCTGTGTGGACGCCAATATTTAGGTTCATGGATTTTGCCCTGAGGTGTCTGCAATTTGTCCTTTATGTGTGGAGACTCAGGGACGAGACTTGCTTCTTCCTGTTTCAGCATGTCAGGCATGCTTGGTTATGGCTTCAAGGCCTCTTTCACTGTAATATGAATAGCGAGCAGGTGTTATTAACAGTCTATCCAGATGGCTTGAAAAATTTAGCAAAAAGGGCTTTTCTTTTGGCTTCTGCATGGATCATCTGGTCCATTCAAAAAAGAGGAAATCTCCATATGTTCAAAGATCATGTTTGTTCTGATGCACATGTTCTTGTCGAGGCTCAATAATGAATTGTCAAAGTATGCTCATCAATTGCTAATAATGTAAAGAGCTGTATTTGGGAGCACTACCTTCACATTCACACTTCTTATGAGCTTTTACTTCCTCTTCACATTGTTTAGATGTTTCAATGGGATGGATTTGCTTTAGTAACATTTTTTTTCGCTGAGTTTTTAGTCCCCATTGTACTAACTTTCTCTGAATATAATAAAAGCTCGCATCCTTCAAAAAACAGAAAAAATGTTAGATGATGATAATGATATTCCTTATAAAAATGTAGAGATGATGGCCTCAATGGAGGTGTAATGAAGGTAAGTGAAGCTGGTGATTTTAGTCTCAGTTCTTATTTTCTATTCTATAAGGCAGATAAACTAACAGTATTCAGGTCATTAAGGAGCTAAGCTTGATAGAAAGTTCCAGAAGACATGATGGGATCTTAAGAATGACGTTTTCATGCGGGGCATGAACAATGAACTATGATAATCATGAAGGTACAGTATTCTAATTTGCTACAATTTCCTACCAATTGGTAGATTGTCTAGTAGTAGACCACGCTGGCAAATCACTTTAAAGTAGACCATGTGCAAGGTGTTGCAAGTTGTCAAGGACAAGTCTCTGTGTGGACAATGGAAGTGAAGTATAATATTGGGATGGCTTGCTTGTATTTTTATTACAAATAGAAGAACAAGTTTCTAGAAGTTGAGATTTAAGAGCTTGTAGATAAGCATTGGCATACCTGAATATGAGATAAGCATGTGCCCATTGAGATGGTTGCAAATAGGCTATGCTTGGATTAAGTCACAACAATACAGTTGTGGAACAAGCTTGAAGCTAAAATCAAGTATACTTGAAATCATTTGATATTATTATGATTCAAGTGGCAAAATGGATAGTTTTGGGAATCTGCATTGATACTAGCAGTATTGACATATAAAAAAGTCATGCAATTCCTACCAAGATAAATTATTGGAACATGGATATATACTAGGGACCTGAAGAAAGTTAGAAGAGGATCATTTAACAATGTGAAGTGCCATGTTTGAAACTCTAGTTCATGGTACTAGTAATGACTAAAGCTTGAGATATACCTAGGTACATTGTAGTATCCTATTTTATTGTTTTGGTTGATGTGATGTCCCCTGCTCGTATATGATGCCCCGCACGTATAGAGCTGAAGTTCATCCCTTCTGTCAGTGCAAGCCCCCTGATACGAGGCCATCTACCTATCATCGGGCTCTTGATGGTGAACAAGAATCCGACGGAAAAGAATAGACGTGTCATTCGTCCCGTCTCCTTTGGAATCTGCCCAGTTGCGGAAGTGCATAAACATAAGCACAAGCCATCACAGCACATCAAATACATAACCACCTCAAAGGGTGGGATCACCATAATATAACATCTGAAATAACAACATCAGTAGCATCAACAAAGAGGGGAAATCCTACCCAAGGCTCAGCCTCATAGGAATCGACTGATGGCTGGGGCCTCCAGAAGTTGATGCAGACAGAACTCATGGCAAATGGATTTGGCTGGCATAAGAACATGATCGTTGGATAGTCCACTCCATCCGCCCCTCCTGTGCATACTTTGCAGGTAGGCTGAAATGTGTTGCCGATGTGACTGTAACCTGCCGGGTGCATAGTCAGAGGGACTATTCCCGAGTTGCATCTCTCTAGTCTCGATAAGGCAAGAGGGGATCACTCCCCTCCAGAAGGTCCATGCCAACTACATACGAGCTAGAGAGCCATTGCTCATCTAGGACTGAACTCCACTGAGGCGACGCATGATCTAAGAGGTGTCGAGCCCATACCTTGCCCGCACTTAGTGGCAAGCTATTAGACCTAGCCCACAATGTTCTCCAGCCATTGCTATGCACTAGAGGGATCAACTGTAGCTGGACAAGGCTTCCTTATCAGCCGGTCTAACCCTGCCGCTCACAGCCAGACGGGCTCCTATGCACAGGCTACATTGATTGGGTACTAATGAAGCTACCTAGGAACATCATCTACGAAGGCTCTAGATCTCTAGCCCCCTTCCAATACACAAGAAGTGCGCACAGAGCAATACAATATCATCCAATAAACTGAAATAACAGAGTAAAGATCTAATCTATCTACTCTAATCATACATGGTTAGGTTCATTCGTTAGTGACTAAGGTTGTTAGGCTCTAGAGGTCATCTACAGCTAAGAATCGATGCACTAGTCGGGAGGCTGCGGCATTGCATAACAGATCAACCGCATACTGGAACCTTCTTGCTCCAAGTCCTCGGAATGTGTCCATGCTATCGGAATGGGCTAAGATGCTGGAGTCTTGACGATCCGCTTCAGAACGCGAGCTTCACTGCTGTTGTGAGGCCGGAATGAGTCAGGCATTTGAACAATGCATGCTCTTGAGGCTGAAATCCAAAAAGGGGGCACTTTTCCTGCCTCTTTATGCCAATGTTTTAGGGTTAGAGTTTAATGGGCCATATGGCTCATATGGGGTATTCCCATGTGGCAATATAGAATATATTCACATGTTGCATAACATGTGCAATATAATGGGTTCTAATGGTGTGCCCCATGGTACAACCCTTTACGGTTGTCGTGTACAAGTCGTCGTAGTCGACATGTACTAGTGACATGGTAGTATAATATATGTATTTATACCGTAAGTTATACTGGAACATCACATTCTCCCCACCTTGCATTGAGTCTGTCCGCAACATCGCGAGTCTTATCACCTTGAAATCCTGCATTAACTTTACAATATATTTTACGTCTTAACGCGATTATACAATAACGTTACATAGATAAGATTTTAATATCATTCACAAGAATTAGACATAAGGAGTTACATCCTTACCACGGTTTAGTTAACATCTTAAATAAGCATTTATACCTTGGAACCCTGCATGATCTGGCTCCTTTAATGCATGTAATTAATTACCTTAAGGTAAGATTCCCACGTTAACATTATAGTAATATTGGATATATTGGTTCCAGTCGTATTATATTTAACTGATGGTTCTATGATAACTTTAAGGCCTTTAAAATATACCTTCCCACAATTATATCAAGGCAATAATTCTAATATTTTAATTATTTATTATATAGTTAGGGTTCTTTATCGTCAGATCCAAGTGTTAAGCGTGTGACTCTCGTTCGCCACTTGTTGGTGCTTGAACCTTAAAGGTATATGCTTTACATTGCTATACTTAAAATAAGACAAATTCTTATTATATTTACAAGGACCTTCAAGGTTATTTACATGCCTTTGAAAGGAATTACATCCTTACGAAGGTTTAGTTAACATGTTATGTAAACATTATCTTACTTATCCCAATACCAAGATATCTACACAAGACAAAACTTTGTGTAATTATTGCATTAACATTTAACTTATCTTAATGAGATATATTAAAGATTGCAACACATTTTCTCATGTGGATTGCCCTAAATGCATGCCACAATGATGTACTTTTAGTTTATATATTTTATGTGTTTTTAAGGGGTCCACATCCTTGCTTTATTTAACTAAAAGCTAGGCTACTAGCTCATTCCTAGGTATGAATGCATGCATTTGATCATGGCGTAAAGAAATTATGCTTTCCCATCATGGCCGATGATTTCCAGCGTCCTATCATGCCTACCCGATTATACCCTTCTAGAATTCCTACATCTGTTACTGAGACAACGTGAGGAATGACAAGATTCCTGTCATGGCCATTGGTATAGGTGCATTTTCTATCATGCATCCTATGACAATTACTAGATGATTTCTCTCTCCCCACCTTGGCTCACTGGACTCCTACAGGTAGAATGCACCTATTTATCGAGCCTGCGTCGACTATTTGAAGGTGACCTGGCCGTTGCATTGCCTCTGGGAATTCCGATGGTGGAGCTTGCCTATGATGTCGATTAACTTAATGTCGATTAACTTAATGTCAATTTGTCCTTAAGATGCAGGTATGTTCAATCATAATATTGAGCCGCCACTTTCTTTGAAAGGAGAATGATCCTGCACCCCTTCAATGGCGTTATCCAACGCACCCTATCCCCTCAATTGATGTTGAACCCAACATCGTAGCTATTCTCTTCCCTTAAGAGGTTACACGCTTCTTACTTAAAATGTTTAATTTATTAGCCTTAGTTAAACGTATTTAACTGCCTTACATGATGGATGAAGCCATCATGTTTAACATATCTATCCCTAAAGCGATGGGTTACCAAATTATTAGAGTTAACCCGTGAGGTTTTGTCATCACGACAATTCCTTTTGTCTCCAAAGACTGTGATTAATATACTTCTTATTTTATATGTACCTTATATGAATTATTCAATTTCGATTCTAGAGATTTACCCTCCCTTAGTTAATTACTCTCTTGGAATAATCCTACCAATTGAATTGATGCCATCGTAACAAGTTGACTGGACTTGTTAGATTACTTCTTTTCTTTCGGTTGGATTATTCCTTGGAGGTACTAGATAGATACATAGTTAACAATTACCCTAGTATTGATTTCTTCTTAGCGAGATGACCAATCTCACCAAGTGGTTTCAATATGTTGGATGTGTGTTAACAATTGTGTATAATTTTAATTACTCCTATGCATTTCCTTCCCAATCCTTGACGCTTAGCTCAATCTTGGGACAATCCTTTCAACAAGAATATCTAAAAATGCCTTCTAATCCCATTATGGATATTATCATCCGTATATTTATCCTACTAGTCTATATGATGTTAGATCCCCGAGCTTGCTAGAAGCTCATCCACTCATTTCCTGCCTGAAGCAGCAAGGTGACATTCTTCCGAGTTGCTCAAGACTCTGGGCTCCTCCTGGATGTAGAGGTTGATCTTCATTAGAGGCCTCCCATTGCTGGTGGTTTTGATGATGTACTTGATGACTTAAAGTCTTATATATTCCTTCCCAAAGTCTAAAGATGGTGCCTTTGAAAAACATCCGTCGAGGGCATGGGGAAAAGTAGCCAAGGAGGCGCTGCTGTGCGCGCCGTTTTGGCGACCGAATGTCATGGCTGCCAGGCTCGATCCTGAGTGAGCTCTACTAAGCTCCTCTACATCGGCCTATCTAGAGCAGAGCAGGGAAGATGGAGTTGAGCAATATTGCTCCTCCTGGCTTCCTCCTTTTCTAAGCAACTCTAAAGGCAGAGGGCAGAGCTAGTGTGCTAACTCTGCCATATCTGATATTAAGCGAGCTCTCATGAGCCCCTCTACATCGCTATACACAGCACACTAAGAAGGAGTTGAGCTATGCTGCTCCTCCTGACCTATTATCCATCTAAACAGGGAAACAGCAGCCGGAATGAGCAGTCCACATCTATCTAGGCACAGAAGCTATTCTAGTGCTAGGTTCTTCACCATAATCACTTATGGAGATCTCTATATGTGTGGCTGGTTGGAGGGCGAATTCAGCCAACTCTGGGAAGCCCTTGTTTTGGATAGAATCTTTCCTGGTCATCTCTTTCAAGCAGAAGCCTGGCTCACTCCACAAATCCCAGTCCAACTAATCGACTATTGGCTGGGCGACTATATGGGAGACAGGAATATCTCGGCTGCTGGCATTTTCCATGTTTACTGCCACTGGGCCCCCGGCAAAATCATTGTTAAAATCTATACTTAGCTGCTAGTTTTGCTTGGATGCTGATAGATCCAAAGCTCTTGCAGTCAACTCTTGACCAGTCTGTCCTTCCTCTTGGGACCTCTTGCATGAAAGGTCAATTTGTCCCTTTGCTGCCGGGTTAGCTAGCTGCCTCATGAAACCTTTAGCCTCTGCAACTTTCATAAATTCATATGTGTTTGCTGAATCCACATTATGCTTTACAATCATTTCTCTGGCTCGGCTTGGGCTCTATATAAGCCCCTTTGCTGAATCTGCAGCACACAACTCCAGCCACAAGTGCCTGCATCTTCCGATGTCTCAATGGGACTACCCCTGCCGCTCTTCTTAAACTCCCCACCCTCTCCAGCAAACTATTCTCCATCCCCCTCTGATATTGAGATCTCAAGATATTTCGTCACCATCGAGGGTTCCCAACAGCTAGCCTGTGGATGGTTGGAAGGTCCTGCTGCAGAGCTGTGGACATACTTAGTTGACGAGAGGCTGGTCCCAGAGATTTATTTTGTTGGTGAGAGTGGCACGCCTGCTGTTAATCCAGAGGAAACACTGAGGCTTTGGAGGCTCGAGTTTCTTGGAATTGATCGTCCGGCTTTTGCCACCTTCTACGTTCACAGTGCCTGGATGATAGATTCAGTCAAGCTAGATTTGCACAAGGTGCCTCTCCCATTTGAGATCATATCTGATTGAAACTTCTAGAATGGTTTCTCGAGATCTCAATGGATCAAAGCCCCTCTGTTACATCGCTGCACTCATCTTCCTCTGATCCTAGTTCGGTTCATCTGCACTATTCCCCGCCATACATAGTCCGCACAGCCATTCTTGCTAATCATAACTATATCTGGTGGGGCTGGCTCAGAGGGGATCTGGAGGATATCTGGACATCCTTGATTGATAGGCAAATCCTTTTTCTAGATCAATTCTATTGTGTTGGTGGACTGCAACTTTTGGGAGATCTTCACAATACAAGGAGGGTGGTTAGACTGCTTGCCCGGGGATCACTCACAGCCTTACCTCTTCAAGCTTTTCTTGTTAAGCGTACATGGTTGAATGATACCCTTTTGGGTTGAGCTATACTAAGATGGAGATCAATCAAACTAGCTATGCAGAGGCGGCTGGTCTTCTCACACAGATAGACTGCCCGCAGATGAACTGCCCGGAGGATACTCAATCAAGAGGGCTTATCTCTGTCCATACTCAAGAAGTGGCTAACAGGATTCGGTTTCTACAGATCCACTGTCTGATTGGTAAGCTGCTTCGTGGATCCCCCAAGATGGGTGAGATCCGAAGGACCCTGGGAATTATCTGTAGATCCAGAACCCCGCCAAAGGTGCAAGCTTTAGGGAACTCCTACTTCGCAATCATTGTCAATCTACCTAAGGAAGCTGAGATTCTGTTTAGAAGGGGGATCATATCCACCATGCATGGGCAATTCTTCGTGCAGAAATGGCGGCCAGGCTTCAACCCCATGCTCCCAGACGCTCTTTTCTACCCAGTTTGGGTCTCTCTAGAGGGGCTGCAGTTTGAACTCTGGACAGAGAGAACTCTCAAAACTTTGACGTCCTCTATTGGAGAGTATGTCTGTTTTGACAACAGAAGTGAAGATGTGCCCAGACTATGTGTGGCAATGGATCTACTCAAACCCATCCCCAAAGCTATTGAGTTTGAGGGTTTCTACAAAGAAAGCGTTGTGTTCCCTTTGACATCTCTGAGTCTGCCCCCAATCTGCGCTGGATGTGGTCTTAGAGTCCACCCAAATGCTATGTGCCCATCAATAAAGGAATGCGACAAAGGAAAGGGGCCCATGGCTGAATGCATCTCTGATGTACCTGATCAAATCTCAGCCCAACGGCTGTTCTTTAAAGGGGAATGTTCTACTGCCACTCCTGACAACAATGACTCTGTTAAACCTCAGAAGGAACCAGAGGTATCGGGCCTTGTTGACCTTGTCGACCTTCAAAAGATGGATCCATCACATCCTCCTGAGCAAGCGGACCTGCTGGAGCTATCCAATGAGCACGACAGGGCTGCATGTAATACCCCTGTTGCAGATTTGTATGTATCTGCCCCCTCTATTACAGATTTGCATGTCTTTGCTCCCCCTGTTACAGATCTGCAGCCCTCTGCCCCCTCCACGTCTCCTGATCTCAATGCTGGCTCTATCTCTGTTGCTTCTCCCACATTGGCACATATAAAGAAGACACCTCATAAAGTCAAATGGGCAGATATGGTGGAAGACTCGGTGGTCGTCTATGCTGATCACCCGGCCATTCAGGCCTCAGCCACCACTAATGAAGGGCAGGTAACATCGGCCCCTGGCCAAGATGATTTTCAGCCCGCAAATCTGCCGGACTGTCATGAACTAGAGAAGCCCCATAAGCCCACAAACCCAATCTCGGGTCAGGGAAGAAGAGCAATGGAGATAGAGGGAGATCTGATTGCTGGGGAGAATGGATCTGATATGCCTGGGAAGCAGCCAGGATTTAACAGCCTATCTGGCCAGGACATACTAGCAACCAATGAACAAGACTTGTATGCAGCCAGAAATCTCATTGAAGACATCAGGAAGAATCCCCTCTATGCTGAGATAGAATTTGCTAACCAGTTCATTAGGGAGAAAATCCCAGGTGTTGCTGCTGATCCAATTGCCACAACAGAGGCAGCCTATGTTACAATGGATGCTTTGCTCGTTGACTCAATCGGTAATGGTACCCCTCGGGCTACACAGGAGAAGATCAAAGGAATTGAGTTACAGGAGACCCCCCCCTCTGCCTTAGTGGAAAAAAAGAAACGTAGAAGGGGTAGACGTAGTACAAGGAGAACGCAATTGGAAGACCTCGTCATGGACGAGGCTGGTAGCCCTGGATGAAGGATGATAAGTAATTTTTGTGATGGATCGTGCTACATACATATCGGATAAGATAAACTTTTTGTATGGCGTGGGATGCAGTAGAGTATGCCTAAAGCAAACGTTGATGGTCGTGGAAGCTAAAGGGGGTAAGATCTCACCTTATGCTCCCAATCTCCGATTGCTATTTGCATGATCCTATATCCCCCTACCCCCTGGTTTATGAGCTATTTTCAACTTGCTTGTATAATGATAAGTATGTTTCCCTCTCGTAAGTGGTTGTCTTTTTATTGTTGCTTCATGAAAAGACTAATGTTAGTAAGGAAGCCATATAATTTTGGGATTGATCATATTGAAAATGGGGTTGGGCAACAACAAGCCATGCCCAATAGCATCGATGGAGGTCATTGCAACCTCAAGCTGTGGAATAGCGGGGTGCAGGATGCTATTGAATTTGTCAATAGCAACCTCGTGACTCGGGAATATATAGGTCTAGACATCGATATGTCACCTTGTGAGGGTCAACTTAAGAAAACTTTAGGGGGCTCCCCTATCATTTTCACCAAAAGGAGGGAATGTCACACAAAACGACAAAGAGGAGCATCACTTATCCATATTTTATACGGATACTATAGGATGGGTTATGGTTTTGGATGGGCCGTCGATCTATGGTTACCACAATTATGCAATAGGTACCCAACCTATAGGTACCCAACCTGCCCGTGTAAAGATGAAAGACAAGCATTCATATCTAAGGCGAGCTGGTCTATTGGAAAGGGTTTGCATTCATATCTAAGGCGAGCTGGTCTATTGGAAAGGGTTTGAATCATTATTGGCAATCATATGCAATGCCTCTTGGGAAGAAGCCGAGTTCAGAGTACACCAATGTACCAATGTTGGGTGGTATGAATTGGCAATCATATACCATGTCCCCTGGGGAGAGGCCGCGTCTAGCATCAATGATAGTGGAATATGAGACAAATGAGCATGGGGAGTTAGGAACCCGAGGAGAGATGGGCTCAGGAATCTATGCTATGGGACAAACACCCTCTATGGTGGTAGGTGCTATTTTGAGCCCTTTCTTATACTAAATATATGAAGATAGTTTCCTGGAATTTACGTGGTATTAAGGGCACTCTCAAGAGGGCTAGGGTCCTTGCTGCTATTAGATCTATGAAAGCTGACATCATCCTTCTGCAAGAGCATAGACTCCCAACTTTTGAAGCGACATGCCTTGGTAAATGGGTTAGTGATAGCTATGATTCAGTTACATGCCCTGCGCATGGTACTAAAGGGGGAACAGGCATCTTGTGGAAGGGTCAGTCACCCATAGGCTCGTACTGTAGTAGGGGTGGTAGGTGGCAAGCAGTATTATTTGATACCTTAGAAGTTAAGTGGGGAATTATTAATATCTATGCATCCAATAAGCCCGCTGAGAGAGCTGCCCTATGGCTAGAAATAGAGACATGGATTCTACACCAGCATCATGAGATTAAGAACTGGATATTGGGAGGTGATCTTAATATGACGGATGTATGGGATCAAAAGATAGGATTGCATAGGAACTTGACAGGAGAGGAGCAAAGGACTTGGCAATCTCTCATTAACAATGTTGGATTTACCCCATCCAATGTATCCTTCTCCTGGTCAAATAAACAGAAGGGACAAGACCGAGTATATTGTTTGCTGGATAGATTTTACATGGCTAATCCTTCTGCTCCCTTTATGGACAGAAGTTATGTTACTGGTGACTTGGCATTCTCTCATTCTGACCATGTCCCGCAACACTTGACTATTGAGGGAATTGCTGTTATGGGGGAGAGAAAGAATATCCCCTTTAAATTTAATACTGCATGGCTGGGTAAAGAGGCCTTCTGTAAACCATTTAAGGAATACCTTCTCTCCATTGAAGTCAGTGAGTCACCTAGTATGAAAACTTGGGCTAAGTTGCTCCGTATGATGAAAGACTGGGCGAAAGAGTGGGGGAAGAACAGAGCTTTGGAGTTTAAAAAGAATAAGAATGAGGTCTACAATATGCTTAAAATAGTAAGGCAAGGTCTTCTGGTGGATCCATACTGCGAGGCAAGTCAAAAGCTGGAGGAAGAACTGGAGGCCAAAGCAAAGGCTATCGAGGAGGATGAAGCTAGAGGGGCAGCAGTCCGTTCTAAAACTAAATGGTATGCGGAGCTGGACCATGAAAACTCTAAGTGCTTCTTTCGCTTAGCAGGTGCGAGATTGGGTGAAAATAGCATCACATCTATGCTTGACGACAAAGGAGTAATTCTGCAGGATCAGAAGGAGATCTCTGCTTATGTCAGAAACAGTTTCCACGATATGTTCAAGGAGGACACTATGCCCCCTCTAAACGGCTTTTGCGGTGTCCCAGATGGATAAATTAGACTGGAGTAGTGGTATCACTGCAGAGGATAATTTGCGCCTCATGGGTGATCCCACCGAGGAGGAAATATATAAAACCTTATGCTCCCTTGCCCATGGAAAGTCTCCGGGTCCAGATGGGTTCCCGCCTGAGTTCTTTGTGGAATTCTGGGAAGTGCTAGGTCCATTCTTTATAAGAGCAGTTAAGGGAGCATGGTCCACAAGGTGTCTTCGTTCCTCCCTAACATCGGGATTCATTACATTAGTTCCTAAGGTTGATAGACCCCAGCACCTAGGGGAGTGGAGGCCCATAGCTCTAACAAATGTATTATATAAGGTTATTGCTAAAACTATAGCCAATAGATTGAAGCCTATCCTAAATAGGCTCATTGGCAATGAGCAATCGACATTCTTGCCGGGGAAGATCCATACTTGATAACTATTTGGCTGTAGAGAAGGTCTCCATTGGGCCAAAAGATCACAACAAAAATGTATTCTACTCAAGCTGGACTTTCGGAAAGCATATGACACTTTGAGGTGGTCGGGACTAAGGGAAGTTATGGCTAGGCTGGGGTTCGATCCTCAGTTTATCAAGGCGGCTTTTGGTGCGAATAAGTTCGCAGCAGCTTGATTACGGTTAATGGGCAACCATCAGGACTCTTCCACCTAAGAAAGGGAATCAGACAAGGTTGCCCATTAGCACCCTACCTATTTCTACTAATGGCTAGTCTCTTAAGCAAAATTATCGAGTAAAGTTGTGGGCCGGTTCTCTTAATGGGCTTGACTTCCTCTAAGCGAGGAGAGATTGACAATAATGCAATATGCGGACGATACCTTTGTCTTCCTAAGGTATGATGATATGAGTTTTCTTTGCCTTTAAAGATTGTCTCCTGCTCTTTGCTGTTTTTGCGAGGATCGGGCTCAATGCACGTAAATGCGCAATTATGTGGCCATTCGAGGAGGAGGTAGATGCCAGGGTTAATTCTTTAGGTTTCCAGATCATTAAAGCAGGGGAAGCTACCAAGCTGCTTGGGTTACCACTTGTGGTATCAGATAATCTTAAAGGTCTATGGACTCCGATTCTTGATAAACTGCGGAAAAAGGTAGGACTATGGTCTTCTAAAGGCCTTTCCATTCTTTGGAAGAATAACGATTGGCTAATCTTTGTACTAGCCTCCTCCCATGTATACTACTCCTCAATTATACTAGCTCAAAAAGGGGTATATAATCAAATTCAAGCTATTATCAGGAAGTTTATCTGGGGTGGCATGCACTTGGTTGCCTGGTCAGAGATATGCAGGGATAGGAAAAATGGAGGCCTAGGTTGCAAAGATATCTTGACCACGAGGCCCAAATTCTATCAGCCAAATATGTCGGAGAGCAATCGGGGAGGTGCCCCCGCTCGGACGAGTTTTGTTCGATACTGGCTTGGCCTATGTAAACTGAAAGGGAAGCCCTCTCTCCCCAGAGACGAAGCAGGTGCCATGTTCTTTAGATATAGGATAGCTCCTGGGACCTCTCCAGTGATGCGGAAGATTCTACAGGCCTGGTGTGAAATACAGCAACTTTTCTCCCCTATGGAGCCTGTACTAGATTCAGGAAACCTTAGCATCTTCTGGAATACTCATATCTGGAGAAGGGGTGATCTCCCCCTTGCTCTATCTCATCCCCGTATCTTCACCAAATGGAAGGATGCAGGCATCACTAAATTGCACCACCTATGGAGGAACGATAGGTGGACATCATGGTCCAGGTTCAAAACTCTAATCAGAAATCCAGGTGAGGCTGATAGAAAGGTCTTTAAGGAAGTCATAAAGAATGTACATGTCCTTACTGGTAAATGCGGCCCAGGAGAAAAATGGTTATGTCATGGTTCAGAAAAGTTTGAAGTTGGTAAGATATACCGCCTGCTTGTTCAACCAAGCCCTCTTAAAGCTACTAATACTCTTCGGCTGAGCGAAAGAGAAGTGATCAAGCTCCTAGGTGATTCCTGGACTACCCTTTGCTCGAGAAGGATTCAATATTTCAGATGGTTAGCCCTACAAGGTGGCCTTAATACGCGTGTCAGGCTAATCGAAAGAGGCACTGCTGTTCCATTGGAGTGCCCACTTGGCCATTCTACGCCCGAGAGGATCTGACACATCTCTTCTTACATCCCACGTATTATATGCTTCTGGCGTTGGGTTGCCCCCATTATTGGGCTAGAAGATGCCAGTCTAGATTGGCCCCAGATAATCACCTCCAGCGAAAACGACAAAATATCTGCAACGCTAGTCAATATTGCCTTGTGGGTAGTATGGAAGCATAGATGTGAGGTTGCTCTTGGAGGGAAAGCTATCTCCTTAGCAAAACTAAAGAACTGGTTCAACTACGAAGTTGCATTAATGGCCCTTGCACACCACAAGAAAATGGGGAGTGCATATCACAAGGATTTGGATAGGATTGGAAGACTCGAAGGGTTCTATACATTCTTCAGGTGCAACTGGGATGGAAAAAAGGAAGATGAACATGCTCTAACCGGGGTACTGGAAGCAGGTGAGGAGAACATTGGCTCGTAATGGTGATGGAGTTTATATGGTCTCCTCCTCTCTGAGATGATCATGGCATGGGGACCTGGAATGCTGAGGTCATACTCCTATAGTACCATCAATAAGGCAAAGGTGACTTCATATAGTTGCACAATCCCCATAGTACTGTGCTGATGTGGAAGAGGTAGAGGAAGCCAACCAGGTGGTACTTCCATAGTACTCATCATCACGGGAAGACGTGTGATCCTGCGACCCCTGAGGTACTTGTGCCTTATTAACAGGGAAGAAGTTGAGGTAACCTCACCAAAGTACAAGAACCCCTACTGTGATTCACCCTCAAGACTGGAGTGATTTGACCCTGTGCGGTTTTTTCTTCAAGCTGATCCATGGGGATCATGTACTATATTTATAAATTAATAGAGTTTCAACCTTACACTCAAAAAAAAAAAAAAAAAAAAAAAAAAAACATCCGTCACACTGGATTCTTCATTTTAGCGGCTAAAGGATGACTCTGGATCTGATATTATTGTGTTAACTCCATCAACGTCTCTCATGTCGAGTCCGCTTGTCGATATCGTGTTGAAACTCCTCATTTAGCTGGAGGAATTGTTGTTCCAAAGGTTCCTCAGTTGTATTATTCTGCACCTGAGGGATTTCCACAGAGAGATTTATGTTACTTTACTGAGGTTCTCCTCCTCGAGGATCACCTTCCATAGTAACCACCTCCTGAGGTTCATTTATGGTGCCATCTTCCCTGGCCGCCTCAAGCTCTGCTTTGAATTCAAATCTAGGCAAATCATAATCCAAGTGGATGCCCTGCAAAGCTGACAGTAGGCCATCATGTTGGGGGTGAACCGACATACCATCCATTGGCTGCGCACCGCTATACGGAACATTCTCGAGGTCCCTATCGCCATTACGCTCGATACCAAAATGTCAAGCGTGAATTAAGCTTCCCAAACAATGGAGAATGGCCAATGGTCTACCGCTCACAACTGTTGGGATTAGTCTTCCGGAGAACTAAGCAGTAAGTCTAGCTTCCTCTTGATTCTTTCCAAAGGAATTGAATGGCCTTTCAACACAAAGGCCAGTGAATTATTGTAACGTTCCTAACCGACATGCCCTTAACCAACTGGGCAAAACCGTCTAGGCGTTTATGAGTAGTCGCTTCTACCCATTTATGCGGTGTCACCGGGGAACGCCTACGAGGCACATTCAAGGTTGAATACTCGGCGGTCTACCATGGGCCCGTTCTGATCTCTCCCACTAGAACTATGCTTGTCCTCGAGCATCCAAGCCTATACCAAGTCTTTGCAAATTACCCATGCATATAGGTACCCATGGAGACTCGAACTCGAGACCCTTTCGATACCAAGCTATGCGTTCCTAACCGACATGCCCTTAACCAAGCCGGGCAAAAACCGTCTAGGCGTTTATGAGTAGTCGCTTCTACCCATTTTTATGCGGTGTCACCGGGAACGCCCTACAGGCACATTCAAGGTTGAATACTCGGCGGTCTACCATGGGCCCGTTAAATAACGGACCTAGCAACCCTAGCACCAACATTGAGATGTAAGTAACGTTGCCATTATATAAGAGTGCATTTTCAAGGTAAAATAAATGATTATGTGCTAGGAATACATGCATGCAATGTGTCCATGCATGCGATTGTGTGCATGCATGCATGCAAGGGCATTGCTAGGTTATATAAGTGCAACAATATTATTCTTGATTTCTTGGGGAAGGAGTTTTCCATGGGGAAAGAAGTCTTTTATGTGATGGTGAAGCATCGGAAGGAGATAGATTGCGGATGGATTGTTGAAGGAGCGAGTTGTGTGCGAGAGATCGGGGGGCGTTCTTTGGGAGCCTGGAGGAAGCAAAGCGGGATTCAGGTGGGGATCAAGCCTTACACACAGGGTTTTCTAGTGTTTGTATAGTTTGTGTTGATTTAATAATGATTGCTTTGAACATAGTATAAACTTGGAGTTAAATCATATGAGCATGGTCATGAATAGGCATGCATGGTTAATGGATAGCGAGCATATTAACCAATTCAATAAACTAGTTAGCAGGGTTATGGAAGCCACCGTCATTAAGGTTATAAGTAGTAATTTGAAGGAAGTTGATCTAGTTAAAAGTAATAAGATATTAGTGAAGATTGTATTTTGCTTAAGCAGGGCATTGCATGTTGCATGGTAGAGATAGTAATGTTTATATGAGGATTTCCTTTGTTGCATGAGGTGTAAATTATGGAATTTCTAAGGTAAATTTGATATGGAAATGTGCCTAGTTGATATTGGGTGGAATTCATAGTATTGTGATCTATGTGTAGTATAATTCTTTGATATAGACCTCGGGGCGGAGTCTAGGTGCGATGGTCTAGACTCGCGGTTATTACCTGAGTGCTATGTAATGGTATTATTTGAACATCGGGCGTTGGTGCCGTATG
Organism: Isoetes taiwanensis; assembly: GCA_021234155.1. NCBI lineage: Eukaryota > Viridiplantae > Streptophyta > Lycopodiopsida > Isoetales > Isoetaceae > Isoetes > Isoetes taiwanensis. The sequence continues at coordinate 365,868 of JAJEKV010000225.1, forward strand.
GTACAAGCGTCATGCTGATTAAGTGGTCCTCAATCTTTGGCCTTAGCGTGGATGGGTGTGTACACTGCGTGGTTACCCGCCTCTATGTCCTTGGCCCGATCGGCCCGAGTTGACCTTGCTCGGACCAGGAGGAATATTGGTTGCAATGTTGATGCTATGATTGCTTGGTTATTGTATATGTGTTTTTAATGTTGGAATTAACTTGCAATGGTCATGCTTGGTGTAATTATGCATTGTGATTATGCTTGTTGGACTAAGTAACCTAGGTTGCAGGCGCAGGCTACGGTAAGGCTAAGTTATTGTTCTAAGTTAAGGCTTTGTAGTGATTGTTTTAAGATATATCCTAGATCCCCGATCCCCACTTAGTCCAGGTGTGACTAACCCCGTGGTTGATGGTGTAGCAGAGGTGTGAGATGCTCTAGGGAAAGTAGCCAAGCTTGGAGAGAGTAGAAGTGTGTGGATTGCTATTCAATAAACTTGATTATTATTACTATTATTATTATTATATATGGGCTTGAAGTTACAATTATTAAGCTCATTCATAGTGTCTTGAGGGATATTCTTTGAGTAATGGGCAAGTACATGTTTGGAACCTTAGAATATGTACAAAGATTAGATTCTTTACCTAAGTGTTATTGTTGCAGATGCATGAGTTAATTTCTTAAGTTTTTAAGCTTAAGTAGATCAATGGTCGAGATTGATGGGATCTCCGGTTACCATAAAGGTTAAGCGGCGGGCCAAAATCGTCAGTTGGTATCGAGCATAGTTGGATCCTTGGATGTATGATGGCGAAGTCTAGATTCAAGTTGAAATTGTTGGATTATGCTAATAGTATTATGTGGAGATGATGGCCTCAGAGGAGGCGTGACAAATTGTTTTATGAAGGTATGTGAAATTGATTACATGGTATTTCTATAATCTTGGTTGATTTTCTATCCTGCAAAGCAGATAAGCTAGAAAAATGTACTTCATCAAGGGGCTAACTTTGATTTAGGGTTGCCAATGTGCGCATAGCATGGAAGTGATGCTTGAGGGAGATTAAGTTTACGGTGTGCGTTTCACTTTGGTAACCACTTCTTATAGTGTAGATGTGATCTCATAGTAGTATACTCTGGTGGCAAGAAAATTTGGAATAAGCAGTGCATGATATATAATGCCTATGATATTCAGGGAAGGTTCATCTCACCATATCGGATGAATAAGATTCTTGATGTGATGTTAGGTGCATCCTTTTGAAGCTAAAAATTGAGAAAAACGAGGTGACATCTATATATTGCTATCCAGTGGTGAAATAACAATAAGTTGCTAAGTTGATAGCATTCAGGCTATGGTGGGATAAGGTTACAACACGGTGGTTGTAAGACAAGTTTTGAGAATGCTTAGATATGCTTATAAAATAAGATTGGCGTGATAGTCAGATTGAAGCTCATGTGTAAATAGCAGATGTGTGACATAGAAGGAAATGTCATGATTACATCATGGTCCTACTTGAGATCTATAAAGTTGTTGGCCTTAGGGTTATGGCTAGAATAGTCGGTGATAGCCTTGAAAAAGTTCTTGGCCTTGAAAAAAACTTCTTGAAGTATAAAAGCGCTTAATGGAACAAAGTGGTCAGGTTACGCATTTATATTTAGAGAATGATATACATTTAAATTATGGCAGATTGAAGAATTGATTGGCCAAGATTGAACAATGTTATCTATCTTATGGATAAGGAAGAAGAAGATGATGAATAGAGGAATAACATATTTAATCGTGGTAGTAGGTGAACCATGAAATTGAGCGAAAGAGTTGTCGGATAAAGGCCGGACATGAGATAAAGGCAGGAGGGAATGTATAGACATGGGGAAGTGCCATTTTGAAAATCTTAGAACGTAACAAAAGAGTTGTAAGCACATCTAGTAATGGTGCTTCCATGTATTGTAATTATTTGGCATGCTAGAAGTGATTGTAAATTAATGGAGGGATGGTGATTGCATTACTTGATTAAGGATACAGTCAAAGGATTGAAGTTGTGAACGAAATACATGAAGTAAGAGCTTCATTGAAATTAACGGCAATTGATGCCTATAAAATCTTGTTGAAAGACTAACCAGTGTGATGGGGTAATATGTATGGAAGTAGGCTAAATATAGAGGCCAAGTGTATAGCCTAGGATACTTCAATGTCATTGGATGAACTCGTAGAGGAATTCTCTGTACCATGGGTTATAATTCTTATGGGATCCCTTGTATCAACTAAAGTATGTTACCTAGCTATAAGATACCCAGACTGGGGGGACTTGATTATGTATTTTGCTTGTTACTTTTTGGATTTGGCCACCCAAGAAGTCTCGAGAGATTACATATCTAGTTTGACCTGAGTATCTCTTTGGAATGGTGGGTTTTTTTTTTTCTATGGCACGTACCTTCTTTATGAAAAGTTGCGTTAACTGCATTATGTTTATTATATTGAATTGGATATGTAGTATACTCATAATATTTGAGTTAGTTCTAGACTTGGCGGTATGTTAAATTGAATCTTAGAAGGGTCCTGCATTGGAGCTATCTAATATGTATCTTTCCTTTAGCTTAAATTACTTGTATGAAGCTAGCTTTGAATTTTCAAGTTTGGAGATGCATCATCTTGGATTGGAAGGCTAAGCAATTGTGTTTGACAAGGATGGGTCAGTTCTAAGGGACAAAATTGTATTCATTTGGGAGTATGTTGAATTGAGGATTAAGATGTGGAGGCATAAAGGGAAGAGACCCGAGGAATTAAGGAGGCAGACTATAAAAAAAAAAAATTTAGATCAATGGTTGAGTTTGTTCCAATGAAGATGTCACAAAGGGAGATACAAACTAGATTTTCATGAGTGCTCTAAGATGCACCCATGAGGACATGGGTTGAATTTTTGGAGGAGGAGATAACGGACCTAGCAACCTAGCACCAACATTGAGATGTAAGTAACGTTGCCATTATATAAGAGTGCATTTTCAAGGTAAAATAAATGATTATGTGCTAGGAATACATGCATGCAATGTGTCCATGCATGCAGTGTGTGCATGCATGCATGCAAGGGCATTGCTAGGTTATATAAGTGCAACAATATTATTCTTGATTTCTTGGGGGGAAGGAGTTTTCCATGGGGAAAGAAGTCTTTTATGTGATGGTGAAGCATTCGGAAGGAGATAGATTGCAGATGGATTGTTGAAGGAGCGAGTTGTGTCACGGAGATGCGGGGGCGTTCTTTGGGGAGCCTGAGAGGAAGCAAAGCGGGATTCGGTGGGGATCAAGCCTTACACCTGGGGTTTTCTAGTGTTTGTATAGCTGTGTTGATTTAATAATGATTGCTTTGAACATAGTATAAACTTGGAGTTAAATCATATGAGCATGGTCATGAATAGGCATGCATGGTTAATGGATAGCGAGCATATTAACCAATTCAATAAACTAGTTAGCAGGGTTATGGAAGCCACCGTCATTAAGGTTATAAGTAGTAATTTGAAGGAAGTTGATCTAGTTAAAAGTAATAAGATATTAGTGAAGGTTGTATTTTGCTTAAGCACCGGGCATTGCATGTTGCATGGTAGAGATAGTAATGTTTATATGAGGATTTCCTTTGTTGCATGAGGTGTAAATTATGGAATTTCTAAGGTAAATTTGATATGGAAATGTGCCTAGTTGATATTGGGTGGAATTCATAGTATTGTGATCTATGTGTAGTATAATTCTTTGATATAGACCTCTGGGGCCGGAGTCTAGGTGCGATGGTCTAGACTCGCGGTTATTGCACAGTGCTATGTAATGGTATTATTTGAACATCGGGCGTTGGTACCGTATGGTACAACGTCATGCTGATTAAGTGGTCCTCCAATCTTTGGGCCTTGGCGTGGATGGGTGTGTACACGTGGTTACCCCGCCTCTATGTCACTGGCCTGATCAGCCGAGTTGACCTTGCTCAGACCCAGAGGAATATTGGTTGCAATGTTGATGCTATGATTGCTTGGTTATTGTATATGTGTTTTTAATGTTGGAATTAAGTTGCAATGGTCATGCTTGGTGTAATTATGCATTGTGATTATGCTTGTTGGACTAAGTAACCTAGGTTGCGAGGCGAGGGCTACGGTAAGGCTAAGTTATTGTTCTAAGTTAAGGCTTTGTGGTGATTGTTTTAAGATATATCCTAGATCCCCGATCCCCACTTAGTCCAGGTGTGACTAACCCCGTGGTTGATGGTGTGCTGCGAGAGGTGTGAGATGCTCGGGAAAGTAGCCAAGCCTGAGGGCGAGTAGAAGTGTGTGGATTGCTATTCAATAAACTTGATTATTATTACTATTATTATTATTATATATGGGCTTGAAGTTACAATTATTAAGCTCATTCATAGTGTGCAGGGATATTGCTGAGTAATGGGCAAGTACATGTTTGGAACCTTAGAATATGTACAAAGATTAGATTCTTTACCTAAGTGTTATTGTTGCAGATGCATGAGTTAATTTCTTAAGTTTTTAAGCTTAAGTAGATCCAATGGTCGAGATTGATGGGATCTCCAGTTACCATAAAGGTTAACTGGCCAGGCCCGTCACAATTATCTCCCTGAGATAATTCCTATGGTGGAAGCATCAATCTTGTACCAATTGCCAATACTGCAATCAAACAAACAGGAGTCTTGTATCTCAAATACAAGAGACTATTGCTTGCGATTTTTACAAGCAATCAGCCCCAGAATTCCTTCTGCTATCAAGCCACCACCCAAGTGCTTCAGAGGCCAAAACTGTGCTGAAAGGGATCAAATTTTGCTGGAGGATATCAAGAATTCCCTTGTCTGGTCTGTAACAGAGCTAGAGAAAATTGGATGCCTTCACAATCCATGGATCTCCTCTACTACCAATTTCCAGGCCTTAAATAAGACCGAAACCCCCTCTTGCATGCTTTCTCATTCAATTTTGAGCCTATCCAGGTGCTTAACATGCCTTGGCATGCGAAATCTGCGAACAGATCGAACCTGTTGTTAATCAATATGATATCAGAGATTCCAGAAAGCTTCGAGCTTTTCTTGGCTTTTTTCCTTATTGGTTTAATCTAAGCCAACCACAAGGCGCCACTTAGCCCCTCTAACATTAATATTAATGTTTCAAGAAATCCCATCGATCCGAGCCATCGGATCGAGATTCTAGAGAGGGCAAGCATGCATCTCTCGCACGCATGCATTGCATGCTTTCTTCGCTATATTAGGCGAGGTTCTTCATCAACATCTCATCGGCGTCAGCAGTACCTTATTCTCTATGCTTTGAAATCCACCCTTTCCCCCTTAATTGTTTAATATATTTGTCGCCTGACACGCGTGACCAACCCCTCTATTTGACGAGGTTTTTCTTTTGTTGTCGCGTGGCACGCGTGATCAGCTCCTCCACTTTGAGAGATTTGTGTCTTCACATTTGTTGTAGTGTTGGTGATGTGCAGGTATAGGTTGGCAAGCGACAACAGCTTCAACTTCTCCATTCGTGGATGTTTTGGGAGCAATTTTTCAGTCTTATGTTTGTCCAAGCCCCTTGCCGAAGACTTATCACTAGGGTTTTTCCTCGAAAACCTGAAAGGGCGGGGATTTTTAATCCCGGTGATAAGCTTTCAGCAGGTACACAAACCAAACATCTATTAGCATTGTATTTTTTGGGGTCCAAGTTATATAATTGGACAATCGCTTTATTTTTTTGTGGGTAGTTTGCATGTGTACGGCTACCCACTATCTACTATTATAGAAATTCTACTGAGATGAATGAGAAGCCTATGTATCCTCTTCTCTCTCAGCAGTACCTTATTCTCTATTCTTTACAACCATGCAGGGGAGGGGCTTCTCCTTGCTTGGATTGACCAATTTGGCATTTCTTTCATGCTGTTGCTTCTTTGGTCATAACCCTTTGACCTTTCGCCCTCGATCCCATTTTTGATAAGGAAGTTCTCTTCTATTCGGGAGGTTTTTGTCATTTTCATGCAAGCCCCATTCTAGAATCATAGTTAATGTTTATTTCATAATCATAAAAAATCTGGCCTCTAAGGCCAACTTTGGCTAACCCTGATATGTTCCTATAGCCCAACTATGGGCTTATGGTCCACCATAGAGAAACTATGCCCCCCCGGCATGCTATCGGTGGTATTGCCGTGTTCATGGAATGCCATCAGGAGTTCATTATCAGTCGTACCTCTGGAAGCACCTGTAACATCCAGGGCCTAAATCCTGTTTGTGTGAGGGCCCGTACCTTTGCTTCCTCCACCCATATAGTCAATTGTTGCTTGAGAATGTCAGCCAGCAGTTTTGCAAACAATGAACTAACCATGATTGTTTGGTAATTGGATGGGCAGTGAAGGTCACCAGGCTTGTAGATGGGAACAACCCTGCTAGTGGTCCACCGTGGGAGAAAGCATTGTAACGCCCTGTTGAACAATGTAGCTAGGATGGGCACTATGGGTGGCCCTCCATTTGAGCAGCTCTACTTGCATGTTGTTTAAGTTTGCTACCTTTCCATTGGCAAGATGCTCTAAGCTTTGTGACCTCAACCTCTGTAATTTCTAGTGCTGAGCACATCTATATAGGTACTGCTGCTCAAACTTCTAGAAGATCATAAAACTGCTGCAAGTATTGTGCCCACAACTTAGAAGTGACATTCCCCGTATGCTGTAGATGCTTCCTTAGTACCTTTCACCAGAAGGTCATGGGATGACAGTCTAGGAGATAGAACATTATCCTTTGATGCTTTAAAATATACATGGCTTTCTTTTCCTTGAGAAAAGTGCGGTACTGACTGATCGCATATGGAGGCAAAGCGGGACCAGTGACCTGTCGAATCTAGCATTTAAGTTCTTTACATTCACATCAAACCATTGGTTACGAGGGAAGATTGTTGCTCTTGAAGTACTTCATGGGCAGCTTCTCCGAAAGCATCTCTCGGCAGCAACCATAAGCACATCAACCAATTGGCCAGTCTGTTGTTGTAGCGTGGGAAGCTGCAGAATTCCAGCTGGATCATATGTGAGCATCTGGACATAAGCCTCTACATGGTCATAATCCAAGCGCAGCTGAGGCATGCGAGGAGTTTTAGCACAGGGGATCCAAACAGTCTGCCAAGCCAGCTACAGGAAAAGTGGTTGGCAGTCTGGGTCCACTTCTTCGTCCTTACTGTATGTTCCAACGGGAAGGTTGTAAACTAGGTGCATATCCCGCTCAGTTATGAGCACATAAGCCACAACACTGGAGCCGCGCCCCTGGTTCTCCTGCCTACAAGTGTAGCTGGCAGAGGATGGCCATTGCGCTAAAGCATTGCAAATAACCAAGTAAAAGATGTTGTACATCTTTAGCAATTGTCTACCATAGTGCATGACCAGATGCGATCTTTCATCCGACGCCCCTGGCCAAGCAGTCTCTATATTTTCAAAATTATCAAATGCCCTATGCCATTTATATGATCCCAAATTTATATACCTCCACCAATTCTTCGGATGCCGCTGATTCTGGATGTCAAAATGGAGCTGCTTATTCCCAAAAGAAAGCCACGAAAGATGTAACAGCCGCTGCTATGCAACAATAAAAGCATGCAGGCACTCTGCGAATTCGCCCCTCCTCTTATTCTAAAGATTCTAAACCTTGGAGCCAGCACTTTGCATGATCTACAAACATGAGAGATCTACGGCAACTCAGGGGTATGCGGTGAAATTCATTAATACATATGAGTATATTGTAGTTTTTCCCACGGAAATATAGAGGTATTTTCATAAATACATAAAAATACAAGGGCATATTTTTATTTTCATTTTTATTTTTCAAAAAGAAAAATTGATACCAAAAGAAAAACCTTGGCTAACTTTCTCCTTTGCATTTTTTGTAACTTCTCCAATTTTCCTTTTGGCCCCTCTTTCATTTCTCCTGCATGTTTTGTATCTGTTTAGCCCCCTCTTTCATTTCTTTTGCACATTCCATGACTTCCCCATCTTTCTGTTTAGCTTCCTCTTTCATCTCTTTAACGTCTTCCTTGGCCAAACCTGCCTTTCCCTTGACAGCATCCGGACCAATTACCTGGACGATCATGGTCGATTCGGTATTTGCCAAAGCTGTTCGGCATTCTCGGCAGCGGTTGACCCCCGGGCGAGCGGCGGCGGATGTCGCGAGCCCTCACACAAAGGCGGGCTTTAGACCCGCCACTCAGCGATTGACCATATCTTTACTGCTGGGGGCGATTGAAAACGGCCCGGAATCATCGGCGGGACTTGTATTCTTTGCTTTGTGGACCAGCGAAGGCTTTTGATCTGGTTCAAAGGGGAAAAGGCGTAGGCTAGGCTGCGTCAGCCCCGGGGCTCATTTGCACGATGCGAATGCCATATCTGGTGTATGAGAGTTGTTTTGGCGGGATGTAGCCGGCGGGCCAAGCATTCACCGGTAGTATCGGGGTCAGCCGGGGTTGCCCCTCTCGCCAACACTTTTGGCCTCTACATTGTCGATTAGAGCCATGGCTTCTGCGAGCATGGGGGGATGGCATCTGGCTTTTGCACCGGGTCATCCGCCCGGCTCATCTATGCGGACGATGTTGGCCTCTTGGCCCACACCCCGAAGCTATGCGGTCTCACACGGATGCCCTAGACACATTTTGTCGGGCTCTGAACATGCGGCGTCAATCGGCCAAGACCGGGGTGGTTCTCATATCCTCTTCCGTCACCCCATGCCTCCTGCACTCACATATCGGGGGGCGGCACTGTGGGCGTCACACCCACCTACAAGTACCTAGGGGTGGAGTTCCCCTCTTCACTCTGGCGGGGCGTCTATAAAACTAGCGGGTGGCGGTGGAAAAGCGCTTTATGCCATGCGAGAACAACGGTCTGGGCGAGCTCTATGATTGGGGCCATCGGTCACATCTGTTAGGACCTTTGGTCGAGCCTGTCATACGTATGGGGTAGAGGTTTGGGGCGATGGCGTCTCTTTGGCGACACGGAATGACAGGGGCAGTCGCGAGGAAGGCATTTTTAGCCGCGGGCACTTGGGGTGAAACCTTGGTCCCCTATCGGTCTAGCTGCGAGAAACGGATTCTTGCAGCCGGTGAGCAGTATGATAGACACATCGTCTATTTTGAGAAAGTGGTTACTATGGGTGATGCTCGGCTCCCGCACGGCTTTTGTGGCCATGGGTCCCTGGCGGCTTAGGGCTTTGTTGGAGGGTAAGAGAGATCGGTGGTTCGCCCGGATGGAGCGTCGCGAGAACCTGAGATCGTCTGGTGGGCTGGCCCGATCGTGGCGGCTTCTGCGGGGAGTACCTAGGCAGCTTGTTTCCTTGGCAAGCTCACGGGACCCGGCTCTAGAACAGTCAAAATGGCCCATTACAAGGAGCACATCAACCCGTGTTAGCCGGGGCCCACAACTCTACTGCGTTCCCCTGCCCTTTGAAAAAGCTTGGAGACTCATTGCCTCCATTCGCACGGGTGCCCACCATCTTCGCGAGATCGAGGCGGACCCGGTGGATTGGGGGGCCCGCCCGGGGCGGAGCTCTGTCGGTCTTTATCAAGCGGGTGCCATTGAGGATGAGGCTCACACTTTCGAGTTGCCCGGCGTTGATCGGATCCGGGTCGAATGCGCTCCCTGAAATGCGGCCGGACTTGCCCTTGCATTTCAGCGATGAACACCGCCGTCGATGCGTGCCACGGGGTCGTACATTCATTCGGAAATCTTGGACTGCGAGGTCACCTTTACCCCCGCCTTGCTGCCCGCTAATTAGGCACTACGGGTGTGGTGCATGACTGTATATATTTGGGTGTTTACGCATTTTTATATGTTAGGGCGGTTTATCGGTGATTCTTTTGCCCTGATTTTTCCCTCGAAAACCCTTGGCGGGGGTTTTAACCCGCGTTTTTGTATTGGGTCCCATAGACCGATTGGTCTCCGTGGACGATAAAAGTACCTTCCTTCCTTCCTTCCTTCCTTCCTTGGCTTCTATCTTTTCTTTGCTTGCCCCTAAGTCCTGGTGTTCAGTCGACGTAGTTGTCTCCTTGGGTCCCTGCAAGCCTCTTGCTATGCTTTCCTTAGCTCCACCCATTCCTCTACTCATTTTCTCCTTTCCTGTTTGATATCTGGATCAACCACCACCTTCAAATCTTAGTATCATAGCAATATTAAGGTCCAATAGAATAGGCATATTTTGTAGCCTGTATAACAAATTCTTTCTCCTCCTCAAGCCTTACACACATTTTAAAGTTTATGCCTATAATACCATGGTCTGCATTCACATAAAATGATGCTAGCCAGATGTGACGAGCCTGCCGAGTTGACCCTCTTGGCAACTCGGGATCTTGTCTATACTTGAGGTTAGATCTAGGTTGATATAAAAACTTAAACCAACTATGTTGGTGAAGAATTTAATCTTCCAATAGATAATTGAAAATGATTCTCCTTATGTATATAACTAATATCCAACCATTGTAATATAGCTCAAAAGAAATACACCCATATAGATTTATTCAAAACCAAAGCTAAGATTCAGCTTCTAGAAAAACTCCAACTCAGCCACGATCCTTAACAGTACCACTGCCACTGGCCCGAGCACCGCCTTGCTCAATCACTGCATGCACTCAAAGGGGTTAGTCCTCGTGACTAAGTGGGGATCCCATAGCTGCCTCTGCATGCATAAAACATCTTGAAAGTCTTGAATAACAAATATAAACAACTCAAAGACACAAGAACCTATGGTGCAATGCTAGACAATGACAACAAAGAAAACAACATAACATCAATAGCAAAGAACATAACCAAAGTACCCAAACCATCATAAACAAACTCCGGGACAATGGGTAGCTCAGCCAGCCTACATACAGGCCCCGTTAGCAGGATAACGCTCAGCCAGCTTACATTCCAAGCCCTGTAGCGAGGTGGTGGGGTGAACCTCGTATGCGCATACCCTCTCAGCCCACGTCTGGCACTGGAGGACCTCTTACCATGGGGTTTCACAAGAGTTGACTGACGTAGCAATCCCGGCCAGGAGAACTAACGCCCGGTGTCACAGAGCACAAATACAAAGAACATAGAACAAGTCATGTCGGAACAACCCAGGCCACCGAACCTAGAAGTCCGACCCCGGAGGATCCAAGTACATAACAAAAAAAACCAAGACACTGTGACACAATGACTGAGATGATGACATGTGTTGATAATTAGTTATTTACCATATACATGTGTCTAAACCATACCCTAGCCACTTGCCGAAGTTGCCCATACAACTTGCCCATGTTGAAGTAGTAACTTCGGTGATGAAATCCCAATAAACAACCAACCCAGGCGATGTAGCAAGCTGGAACCACTTCTTTGGTGTAGATATAGTCCACTTCACAACATTAATTTCTTAAGCCATCTTTAGCTATGATTTTAATGTTTTATAATATAAATACCACTTCCTTAGCTAGTCAATTTAGTAACACAATTAATATAGAGCCTCCAAATCACGTCTTTCTAGCTTCAATTCCATAGGGTCTCGATTTAGAAGCGCACTGAAATTCTTGTCAAGCAATCCCTAGGCTAGCCCCATCTCCATGAGCAAGCTCGTACAATTATCGAGTTATTTACTTATAAAAAGAGATTTATTCTTCCTTAGCATGTTATATTCAAGCAATGCGAGCATATATTATTTCGCATGTTTCATCCAAATCTTTTGCGGCAGGACACGGGGGTGTACTCTGTGGATGGTGGGTCCTCAATCCAAACCCTTGAAGTTTCTATTGCTTTCCTTTGAACCACTAATATATGTATTGAAGCTAAATATGGATTAATTAACAAACAATAGACATAAGTAACACTTAGTACAGAAATATAACAAACAAAAAGCAAACAACGTTTGGGATCCCGACCGCGTGGCAGCTTCCCAAACACATCGATCCAAACAAATTAACGCTCTTCCCAAGCAAATCGGCACTTCCCAAGCCCAAATCGACCTACTCCAAGCAATTTCGACTGTTTTAGAGTTGATTTTGTTGTCTCAACCAAACGACCAACAAGGCAACAAGCCTCAATTAATCAACAGATTCGGCCGGGGAAAGAATCAATCAAGGTAAATGGGCCCCTCTAGAGTCCCAATCGACCTCTTTTATACTAATTTCAAGCTCTAATTTGAGCATATAATTCACGGCTCCATGTTTCCCAGTGACTTTCCAATGAAAGGATTCCTTCCAATTTACCTCACACAAGCTCAAATCGGCACTTTGCCAATAAATTCCACCCATTCGGATCAATTCGTGAAGTTTTCGAGTGCCTCTTCCTCGCTCGGGACGATTTTGCTACAGCAGACTAACTTTTACCACAATTCCAATTTCTGATATCAATCCATAATATTAGCATGCACAAATCAATTCTAGACGACTTATTCAATTCTCGGTAAATTCACAAACCCCACTTGGAAATTAGAAAGATCAATGCTTTGAATCTTCAAGCTCTGGATCCCACAGCTCTGATGCAATTCCTCCAAAAAGCACGGCCTCTATTCCACGTCTCCAAAAAGCTTCTAAAAATTCCTTTCTCAATTTGCCTCTTTAATTCATAAAGCTTATACTTATTTTTAGCTCCATCCTACATGCATATTCTATCTTGCATGCATGTCAAACATGTATATACGTACATGAGTACGTATACTGGCCCATCAAGCGGCCAGGTCCGTTACACCAGAATGATTATAAAAGTTGAGAAGATAGAGGCTATTAGCCTGTTTTAATGCGAAGGACGGAACATCTATAAAAGAATGTCTATCTCCAGTTTGATATTCTACCTTATGACAATATTCAGCCCCTCCACACAACAATATCTATATCCAGTTGTCATGATAATATTCAACCTCATGATAATATTCATCTCTCTCTCTATATATATTTAAGAATATCTTTGGTATTAGCTCCTTAAACACAAGACACATAGAGATCTAAAGTTTCTCACTCTTGACTTGGAACGGATAACCCCCAAGGTACATCGAGGATCTCGGAGGCTGGGATAAAGAATAGAATAGAATAGAATAGAATAAAATAGAATAGAAGCTGGGATCTCCTCGGACGACTGATGCAGTGGGGATTTTGACGCCCAAATCCCCCAATATCCCTTTGGTGTTTGTCACTATGGGAACGCCCAATGTCCACTTGGTGTTTGTCACTATGGCTCCGAACGGATCCCGTTGAACGGGGGATACATTTTCGCCGATCTTTACACCGCAAAATAAAGGGACTTGGGGATAATTTAAAAAGATAATGGCTCTACGAAAATAGACAAGTACGTAGGCGCCATTGTTTAGGTCGTTCTGTTGCATAGTTGTGCAGCAGGCCGCTTCTCCACCTCTTCGTCATGCCATCCAAATCGCCAATATTGGAGCTACTACCGGATCTGTGACTGCTCATCATACATCATTTTTTATTTGTTCAATTTAGTAAGCAAATTAGGTTTTCATAAGTTCCGTTCTGACCCTTTTCAATTCCTAAACCGGGCCTCCTTTTTTATGACTCAGGGTTCGTTTTTAATAACAAATTGAAGAGATGGCGTTCAGTACATACGCCCTTGGAAGTCAGGTAGGACTTATATTTCCTTTGCGTTGATTGTTTTTTTACCTCCCAACTTACTCCACTCTCTTTTTTGAAAATAATCCTTGCTGATAAGAATTGCTGAAAGATTTTTAGACTACAGTTCTTAATGTTGGGGCGTCTTTACAGTGAAGGAATTATAACAGAATGATAGTCTGTTGCATTATTATTGTTGGTTTATTCTATGATCTCAGGTGGGACTTCGGCTTCTGCTTTCTCCTGCTGGTACTAACGTGGTCGTTCGATCTGCATGGTAAAAACATGGACTGGGAAATGCCCCATATAACAGTTTAGGAACGTTTCCTAGATATTTGAATTTGGAAAAAATTTAGTCCACAAGTCCGCCTTCAGAACATTGTTTGGTTTATAGTGCTGCTGTTGGGATTGGGTTCCCTGTCTATTCGACCTTTAAGGCTTTAGAGAAGAAGGATGCAGCAGAACAAGAGCAGTGGCTTACATACTGGGCAGGTATGTAGGACAACACATTTGAAACTATTTCACCATTTGTAACTGCTTGTTAATATTGAAATTGTGTCCTGTTAGCTTTTGGATGCTTCAGTGTAGCAGAGATTTTTTCAGACAAATTGCTCTCATGGTAATGCTATCTTTCAGTGCCTCTTTATGGTTGAACAATGTTGGGAGTGTGCAAGAAGTAGTTTGCATATGGAGCTGTATCTCAATCTCTGGTATGTCATACTTTTGTGACTCTTTTTCCAGGTTTCCATTATACTATCATGCAAAGTTGGCATTTCTAATTTGGCTACAGCTCCCAAACCATCATGTAATCTTTCCTTAAGCTCTCTTCAGTTTTTGCCTGTTTTAGTTTTTTGTACATGGTCTCTCAGGTGTGTTTATATCTCAGGGAGCAAGATATCTCTATGTGAATTATTTAAGGCCATATTTCCTCAAGCATCAAGATCGACTAGACAGAATTGTTGATGGCACTCGGAATGAAATGGTTAGTGACGTAATTTGGTTTTTTGTATTCAAACTGTATTTATCTGAAGGCCCTCTTGTTTCAGAACAACTTTATTCTGTCGCATCAGAAGGAAATATGCGCTATTATCCAACTTGGGCAAAATGTCCTTTCATCAGGTACATGTCTGCTTGGTATCTGAAATATCCGACATTTTTATGTTCAATAGGGTACCTAACTAGCAGTTCATTTGGGCAGTTTACCGAGCAGCTTATTCTGCCTTTTCTCCCGAAGCATCTCCGAGGGCTATTAGGGGGGGAGACGACAGCACAGCAGAGTGGGTACAAGTTTCACAGGAAGATTAACTGCCAGTACCAAGAGTGCGTATGTTAACTACATTTTGCTCTAATTGGTGGTGGAAGTTTTGTTGTCATATATAATTGCTTCTCTTTTACATATGTTCTATTAAAAGCATTATAAATTGCCATTTCTTTATTAGGTAAACCTGTACCAAGTTTGCACTTGATAAATAAAATATACTGACAAGGATGTTATCCTTAAGGAATGCATTGGACGTTTTGGAGCGCCAGTTTGCAGTACAACACTTTAATTGAGGTTTTGAGGTGGCAATTGAATTCGAGTGGTTTTACGGAACCATCAGCTCAAGTGATGGGATTTTTTGTTTTATGGTAGATCAGTTTTGCTAACTAAGTTTTGAATAGAACCATGAGTGCATTTTGAGCCAACTCTGCATTAGCTCAAGCAATGCAAACAAATTATTGACTGATGTGGTTAGACGTAGATTTTTTATATTGATAAGTACCACGTGACAAACATGAACTAGTGGACCTGAAGTTGCAAGTCTCTTATGTATCAAATGTTTGATGTAATAGATTAAAATCAAGCTGTGCACACAACTTTTAAGATGTCCAATTCATTTATGAAGCAGTTTTGAATTGAGAATTATAGGAGATATATGTGAGGCTTTCTAATTATGCATCTTCAAATGAGACAAATCTAAGCATGAAGAGCACTTTCTTAATGGTATATCTTTATGGGTTATTTTGGTGGTGTTGAATGGTAGCCATGGATCTAGAGCATATCTTGCATATGATACCAGATGGACGGCTACTATCTTTTTGGAAAAAGAAAAATGTCATGCCATTTTAGTATGGGTGGAAGCAACAAAAAAGCAAAAAAAGAAAAACTAAAATTGTCAATGGTTAGTATAAAGCCTATCCTAAGCTGCTACTTGTCGGAATCAATCTTTGCTACTGCTTGGTAGCAATCAGGAATGCCCGAATGAAACACCAGCGCCACCTGCTAGCTCTGCCACTGCTGGGCAGGGTTCAAAATGAATTAAAGAGAGCAATGAAAACAAAGGAAGGAAGGAAGGAAGGAAGAAAGAAGGCAACCGACCAACCGACCAAGCCCACGACTAGAGGATTTGAACCTCCAGGCCTCATCAGAGCCGCGCTTCACCAAATCATGGCTTCACCAGCTCCTGTTGTCTCTCCGCTAGGCATGCCCTGCAACGCAATAATATGAAGAGCAACACAAATTGCAACACAAACCGGCCGATCTACAGCAAAACAGAGGATTGAACGACTCCGCCTCTCAATTGCAAAGAGCAACGATGTACTGTCAATCGGAAGCCCAGGAACAGAAGAATTCAATCAGAAAACAAACAAGCCCTGCCCTCCACGCCCCTGCCCTACACGTTCCGCAAAATAAAAAGAAGCATGTCCTGTTATCCACACCCTACAAATAGTTACATCTTATCTTACAAGCATTGTTTTCTCTTCTCTCTGTCGCATATACGTAAACCACTCTGCCATTCATGTGTTGGTTTAGTTTGCCCTCTTAAAATATTAAGACTACCAAGTATGCATGTTGCTATCCCATCGTTGGGCACATAAATCATCTTGATGAAAGCCATATTCTTCTGAGATGTCCTGCTTTTGAGATGGACAGGAATCGTTACTTGACCTTAGCATTCCATTCCATGCTCCCACAACTTCTCAAAGCACCATTTGTGCATGACTTGGCATTTTATTTTTTATTTTTTTTGAGGGAACAAATTTTTATATTTTATATATGAAAGGAAAAATACAATGTTTCATGCCTATAGAGAATTACTATAGGAGTAATCTCAACTTCTTCATTCTCTACACGCAGAAACTTATTAATTGAAGCAAAGTATACATGAAGCTCATAACTTGCTTTTGTAGCTGATATCCTAGAATAGTCCATAAGATCCATCCACATCGTATCCAGATTATAGAAGATGATCCAAAGTAACCAGAAGGCCTTGGAAGTAATAATTCTTATCTTGAAGAATACGCAAATGATCTGAACCACTGGAATAGAAGAAACCTTGTTCCATGCAAGTTGGAAATTCATATCTGTATCAGAATAGCCAAATATAATGAAATTCAGGCATATCAGTACCTGATATAGCACACGACTCAAACATAGCAGTATTTGAGCAAAACATATCCAGCGGATTCAAGGTGAATTTGGCATGAAATTCAGGCATATCAGTACCTGATTTAGCATACGGCTCAAATCTGCAGTATTTGAGCAAACCATATCCAGTGGATTCAAGGTGAATTTGGCATCAATACCAAATTACATTCAAGCTAAATCTTGAATGGCTTTTTCAAGCATAGCAGTATTTGAAAAATACAACCAAGGCGCTAATAAATTTCAAGTATTCACCAATCTGTCATACAACCTAGTAGCATGATATCTTCAACATAAACAAGTAACTCAGGACTAACCTTGCAAATCTTCAGACATAAAGTATCTTCCTGATTCATCAAATGCTAAAATTTGAATCTTCCTGCTAGCAAAAAAGAGCGGAAGGAAAGGAAGGGCCACAAATAGAATTCCTTCCAGAGAACAGATTGTGATATTCTCTGTTAGAATGGAATGCAAATGATAATTTTACCAGCCTTGCAGTCTTTGCCTTATAGGTCGGCATCCATCTAGATGGATCTACCATTTCGGCATCTCTGTTACATACCTCGTTAGAGGGTAATTGCTACAAGTCCACCGCCAAAAAGAAAAAATTGCATCACTTCAATAGATATTTTTTCTGACTTGTGAGCATGTCAATTTTATCCGGCCCTGCTAGCCTCAAAAAAGGAGATGTCTTCAATCCTACTGCTGTAGTCGGCAAAGAGCAAGGCGGCCGCTGCCCTAGCCAGCCAAGAACAGCGCTAGCACTAGCGCCAAGATGCCCATTTTATTAAGATGGAGTCTAATTACCACTTGGCATTATATATACTTGAGGTTCTAGATGAGCATCTTCAATTATTGAGCCCTTAATAGTCATCATGATCTACTTATTTTTTCATGATTATCTAGTATCATCATTACCAGAAAGGATTTTCCCTTGAAAAACTTTCGAGGCATGGGTTTTTAATCCCAGTAGTAATGGTTGTACTAGCCCATTATATAGTTCCTATGACCTCTTGGTCTTCGTGGATGCTAAAAAGTTCTATTCTATTCTATTCTATTCTATTCTATTCTATTCTATTCTATTCTATTCTATTCTATCTATCTTGTTTATTAATAATCCTATTTTTTGCATTTCATTTATCTATTGCACTTTCAATGACCGAAGATCCACACGATCAATATAATCTAACTGTGAGCAATGGTTATTAATTGTAAGGATATGAGACAATGTACATAATGTCTATAAAAATGGTTATTTTTTGGAGCACTTAGCATGATTTATGATTGCATCCAAAACATCATGTTTATTCGATGTATAATCCATAACTAGTAACGGTTCTATTGTACAACGCTCGACATAAATATGGTTCTATTATACAGACAGAATATAGTTAAATATATGTGCCTTACCTATGCATCCTTAGCAGGGAGTCATCCAATGCGTTGCATGTCGTGACATTGTTAGCTTGATGCTTACAATGTATACTATTTGTTTGTATATTAGTCTTTTGTAGTGGTATATAATTTATAGTTTATTTGTTTGGGTGGGGGCAGGGGTTGCTTTAAAAAATGAAACATTTGTAAGGGTTGAACTTGATTCCTTATATTTGTCTTATTGGATTTTGGATAGTAGATTGGATTTGCATTTTTTGTATTTTCACATTGACCATATTTTCACATTGCGCATGCTTATTGAACATAGTCGAAGTCTGAAACAAGACCTCTATATATGCTTTGTGGATTTTACTTCTGCTTTTGATACAGTACCACGCGAGCTTCTTTGGCAGCGCTTGCAGGCACTTGGGGTTCCACAAGATCTTCAAAATGCAGTTTTATCGGCTCTATGAAAGGGTTTTTGCTAAATTTCCAGCATCAGGTACTCAAATCACTAGCAATATTGGAGTTCGTCAGGGTTGCTCTTTATCTCCTACACTCTTTGGCTTGTACATTGATCAATTGGAAGAATGGCTTGATAATCATGGCGGTGAGGAGGTCCACATTTGGCACACTATATCATTAGGCAACTCATGTATCTTTGATGATGTTTCATACTGTCACATACCGCTACTAGTATGCGGCAACATTTACATGCTCGCCACGGTTTTTGTGAGAACACGAGTTTTGCGTGTTAATCTCCAAAAGACCAAGCTTTTGGTAGTGCAGATGTAGAATTCTGTAAAAACACACTTTGGGAAGCGATTGTATTACCAAGCGGGTGGTCTGCTGGATGGAGAGCACTCTATGCAATGCAAAACAATTGTTTTCGCTTGAGAAATTCATGATTGGCCCACGGAAAGCCCACTTGTTTGGGTTTGGTAGAGCTGTTTTCTTGTATGGTTACGAAGTGTGGGGGCACGCCATTAGTGCTAGTGCTTGGGAGAGCTTGGAGCCGGGTGCAAAAGTCCTTTCTCACTTACTGACCTCGAGTTAAAACAAGCGGTGCCCTATGCTATTATTTTACAAGAGACAAGTTTTTGGCCTCTTCAACATTACGCCATGAAGCGCCATCTCCACTATATCGCAAGGTGCACCACATGGATGATGTTAGATATCCCTGTTCTTGCACTTGCCATGGCTGAATCTCCTCGGTGTTTGAAGCGATGTTGGAAAGAGCATTGCACTACATGGTTTGCGTTGGGGAACATTGCAACCGAGCAGCGCCGATGCTTGCCGATTCGATCACGAGCTTTTGCAACAATATCTCAATGGTCGTTTTTCTCAAAAGATATGGGGCCAGATTACTTTGGCCCAAGTGGCGGGTCATTATCATGCACACATAAATCCCACCTTGGCACCGGGGCCCCAAGCTTATTTGCTTGCTTCATTGTCCAGGAACAAGCTTATAGCTATTGCATCAATTCGCCGCGGGGTCCCACAAAGCACGGATTGAGGACGGGGTAGATGGGGCGGCCGCAATTGCCGCGAAGCGAGACTATGTGCCTCTTGCCCGATTCTGAGGGTTATTGAAGATGAAAGCCATACTCTTCTGAGTTGCCCTGCTTTTGAGATAGTCCGGAATCATTTTTTGACCTTAGCATTCCATTCCACGCTTCCACAACTTCTAAGAGCACCATCTGTGCATGACTTGGCATTATATATACTTGAGGTTCTAGATAAACGTCTGCAATTACTGAGCCCTCAGTAGTCATTATCTCTGCTTATCTAGTATCATCATTACTGCAAAGGTTTTTCCCTTGAAAACCTTTCGAGGCAGGGGTTTTTTAATCCTAGTAGTAATGATTGTACTAGCCCATTGTATGGGTCCCATGACCTATTGGTCTCCGTGGACGTTAAAAAAACTATTCTATTCTATTCTATTTGACATGATCCTAAAAGGAATTGAGAATTGAATGGATTTTTATCGTCGACGAATAACAATTGGCCTATGGGACCCAATCAAAGAGTATCAGCAGACATATTATTGCCACGATAAAAAAAACCCAACTTAAAGGAAGGAAGGAAGGAAGGAAATTTTAACGTCCACGGAACCCAATCGGGTTAAAGGGAAGAAAGATGTGAGTGTGAGTATGAAAGGCATTATCATTTGTTTTGGTTGACTGCCTTGGGAATTGGACATATACCGAACTATTGCTTCAAGCCTACGCAACATTCGATTTAAATAAACATGTAGAAAAATATTCCAACACATTTTGACAACTCTACTGATGCCTTCTCCTTTAGTTGAATCAGTCATGAGCAAAAGACCTTTACCATGGTCATCAAGAAAGGGATAGAATACAAATGTCAATGAGACATCTAGGATGCTCTGTTCGTTCATTGAGGGTACTATGATGTGAAATGCAAAATTATATATGAGAATGAGTCTTACTTATTCTTTAAGGATTAGCTGAATAAGGAGGAAAAACCCGTTAATCTTATAAATGCAGTGACATTACCGCATTATCAGTTGAGAAAGCATGAACAATGTGGTCATAGTCATAATACTGCTCTTAAAAAAGATGAATATGGTTTGCCAGCTAACGTTTGATAAATGAACATTCCTGATGTGCTATAGAGATAATGTTTGACACTTGCTTGATGTTTAGAATATACTATGTCGGTATAGACCACGCTATGAGTTTCTGCCAATGTTATTTTCCAGACCCAAATAAACATGGCATTACTTGATCTATCTTTTTCCCATAATGTCAACAATAGCTAGTCCAAACATTGAACAAAAATATTAAAGATCCAAACATTTATTGTAAAAGAAATTTTGAAAAATTGGCATTAACATGTCATCATGCTATAGCAAGACCATGCCTAAACAATGATGTATTGAGTTGTCATCGTGATTCGAATTTCCATTCATAATCAAGTTAGATTTTCAATGGAGGTCATTGTGAACAAAGAGAGACGTGTTGAAACTCTCACGACGAGGCCCACCCACTTGCTACATATGAATTTGACACTCGCATGGAATTGCAAAGAGCAGTTCTATTGTACATCATAGAAGAGATTAAGTGCCAAATCTCAACCACTTAGAACTTCAAAAATATGCAAAGTAGTTGCGTCAAAGATATCTATATTGGTGCAAAGATTAGTACTATTGTTACCCATAGCAAGACTTTCCCAACCATACTTTAGTTCAAAAAATATGCAAATTAGTTGCATAGAGATCTTTGCTAAATTTATGAAGTCTACATCTCGTTCGATTGAAAGTGGCAGGATAAGCATAGTCCAAACATAGTCACCATGCATGACAGATGGACCCTCAGATCCCACGAGGCAGAAACGACATGCACTGCCAGGGACTCTTCTAGAAATGTTTTCCTATTGCATGTGTGGAAAACAAATAAAGGCAAGCAAGAATAGCAGCAAATATGTAGATTGCCATAGAATTAGTTGCATAACAAAAATTTCGCATTCTCTCTCATCATACTTCTCATCAATTGAAAAAAGAGAGAATGATCGGATCTGAATCCCATTTGGCATGGCTGAATAAGAAATCTTTAGCCATTTGACTGGAGGAAGAACAATGGGCTACATGACCTGCAACAATAGCAAAACATTATTAGAAACAGAGCAGTTCCTCAAACGAAGTATAAGATGGGGCTAATTTGCCTTTATCGCATAAAGATGAACAATGATTGGGATATGGAACCAAAAAAGGAAGCAATATCAAATTAAGATTCAAATCCCCATTCATATTCAAGTTAGGGTTTTAATGGAGGTCATCATGAACGAAGAGAAGCTTGTTTACACTTGCTAAATATAGATTGGAAACTTGAATGTAGTTGCAAAGATCCGTCCAATTGTTCATCACAAAAGAGATTAACTGCCACATCTGAGCTATAAAGTTTCAAAAATATGCAAAGTAGTTGCATCTGAGATATTTGCTACTTGCTATGTTCCTGCAAAGTTCAGTACAATTGTTCACCATAGAAAGAATTTTCCAGCCATACTTTAGTTCAAAAAACATGCATTAAATCCAAATCATAAATATTTGAGAATGTGAGATGCCAAAACTCCAAAACAATATGTAGAGATTACTATCTATTCTATATGCCTTCTACATGCCATGTCAGCAAGTCCCTTAGCAACCTGGCAAGTTTGCAAATGATTGATTGTACCAAATTATGATCTACATCCTTGACAAAAATTAAAAACAATCCCAATGATTATCTTTAACAATACTTATCCCTTTCATGTCCAGTTTCAGAAGTATTTGAAGTTCCAAAAGAACCTTCTTTTTAGCTAACGGAGGAACAAAGGCATCTGACATAGAAAAACCTAGGAGCCAGATTTGAAACAAATTTGGATGTGATGTTACAGTTATGGTCGGGCGGATCTTACATACTGAAAACCCCTATAATATATCAATTACACAGGAAATCCACAGTTATGGTCGGGCAGATCTTACATACTGAAAACCCCTATAATATATCAATTACACAGGAAATCCATTTACAGAAGCCGTGAAAAGGGATACAAATTCCAACCCTTCCACTATGTGTATCTGTGATAGAAGATATCAAACAGAAGAATATAAATTACGATTTTTAGAGCCAAAAACATCCATACATAGAACTCTCGTAAGGCATATGCAAAAATCCAAAGAATTTCATATTTCAAGCCTTTGAAAATAATCAGATATGGGAGGAACTCAAAAGAATAAAGAACGACAATACATGTTCTGCAACACAGCCCAAAAAAACACGGAGACCTTGTTTATGCAATCATATGCCAGAAAGAATCGGCATCAGCAGCTGGCTTAGAGCGCAACAAAACATGGCTCTCATGCTGCGCCCATGCCGCCAAAAATTGGGGATGGATAATGTGAGAGCCCCCATAATTGAATTTCGTGGTAAAGGCCAAGGGCTGATTTTTGGAACACCGAGAAAATTTACCGCTGGCAAAACCCTCCCACAACGTTAGAAAACTAAGTAAAAAAAAATCCAAAAAGTTTTCCTCAAGATCGAAAAAACCAAATTAAAAAAATAGATTCTAAGGTGACTAGAGTGCATACATATTCAATATGTAACTTTTGTTAAATATTATATAAAATAGTAATATAGGGAAATTTCTAGATAGTGACATTATGCATACCTTCAAATGACTATGAGTTTTTCTACCATTATTAAACTTTCAAACTCATTTCGGATGGGCAACAAAAATAGGGAAACCACACCGGATCCGAGTCAGCCAAATGAAGTTGGATTGTTGTTCTATATGGAAATATTATTGGAAGCAAGCACAATCATATTCTCAATGCTCACTCTAGTACATGCAGATAAAAAACCTGAGGTGGCATTCGAGCATGAGTAAGAGTGTATATAATCGCTATGCATGTTACAAATTCGAAAAAACTAAAGTCTAGGAAATATTTCTAGTCCATATTACAACCATACATATCTATATCCACGTATATACTTCGATAATAAGAAGTCAAAGGAGGTTATGTAAAGAAAGATGGGTGTGATGACTCTCTTTTGTGATGAGATGAGAACCGTAGAGCGGATTTCGAGAGAGCCAAGTAACTATCCTAAAATCTGGAAAGGAAGGAGGTCAAGGAAAGTAAGAAGGTAGGTCTGATTGTAAATCAAAGTAGATGCCTTGAATTCATGAAGATGGTAAAGAGAGTCTTGCTCAATTTGCTCAGCAATCTCATAAGATACGTCTATTGTCTTCCCAATGCTGCAATCTGTAGTCTCCATCAGAACTGCTTCGCGATTCTACACCAATCCATTATTCTTCTGAAATGACATCACATCATTCACCACTACATGATGATCTGACACTAGCATTTGTAACTCCACTAGACTTTTGTGATTCCAAATCATCCTCCACCTTCACCCCCAACATCTGCTCCAGCAAACACCACTCAGGAGAAAATGCTATTATTTTATTTCTGATTCCCATGTAGTCTAGAATGCTTGGCGGATCTGTATATGGTATTCAACTTCGCTTGTTCCTCCGCAACCTGAAAAGTTTCACAAACCTCTCCTATTGTCTATAATTTCTGCGACTGCATTCATTAGTTGCTTGCTATTCTCAACAAAATGGTCCATGTGATCATCGAAAAGACCTATAAAGAGGCAAAACTTAAAGTAGATTAATAGCCCTTTCAAAGTTGCCTTATAGACCTAGGGACAATATGAGAGTGGCACAATCCATTGCTTCAAATATTAAGGAGTTTTGAATATAACATCTAAACCAGAAAAGGCGGCATTCTTGAATGGCAGCAATCTGAGGATGGCATTTTTCAGGTGCTGTGTAGAAGAGTTGGATATTTGGTACAGAAGAGGATTTGCGGACCTCAAGAGGTCGCAAGACACTAAATTGAGAATGGTTCGAAGGCCAGAATGGAAAATTTTGGAAAGAGCAAGATGTTAATTTGGATAAGGCAAGATTATATTAATTGAAAGGGTGGAACATTACTCATTATTCTTGCTTCTATAATCAGTTGGCACTAAATGGAAAGTGTGCTTACAATATATAACGACAGTGAGGTAGTTTTCATTAACGTGAGCAGGCTTTGAACTTACTTTTGCAAAAAGATAAAAAATATCTTCTTATGATGATTTTTCAAAGTGTTAAGGTGAGCATCAACCTCTAGATGCTTTCTTGATTTGTCTTTCTATGATTCTTTTTCAAAGTGTTATAATAAGGTATTAACTTCTAGACAACAAACACTTCAAGTCTATTCAAGATATAGTAATGCATGGGAAAATATGGGTTTGAATATGTAGCATTCTATTCTATTTGTGATTTTATACGCTTTTTGGCATGGTTTTTATATGATTTCATGGGCGTATTGCGCGAGGCATACTAATCAGTATATCTAGAGTGCACCCCGCATTTTTATTGTCTAAATTCCATATCCCCAATGGTTTACCCCCTTTTATTTTTATTCCTCTATTTCTTTTTTTTTTTAATTTCTTTTTATTTTTATTTCTATTTCTTTAGGGTTATTTTAGGGTTTTGAGCATCGAGCCCGGGAGGGCGGCCGATTGGATCGATAGGGCATTCAGGATCGGATCAGACCCGGATAGGTGATTCGACCGGATGGAGGAGCGGATATAGAAGAGCGACTAGCCGTTCCGAGCATTCAAGGCATGGTTTAGAGTATCCAGGCAATAGGCCGTTAGGCATTCCGGCGAGAGAAGAGTAGATTGAATGGAAATGCGAATCTTTTCAAGATCTTGAAGAATCGTGAAGAACCCTTCCTAGTCTGCCGGAAGATCTCACGGAGTTCTTGCTTTTGTGCTATTCGAGGAGATAAGCCCATCAAGTATTCGGTTATTTAATTTTAAAACTGTGAATATGGCTCGGTTATTTACCACA
This sequence comes from Isoetes taiwanensis, assembly GCA_021234155.1. NCBI lineage: Eukaryota > Viridiplantae > Streptophyta > Lycopodiopsida > Isoetales > Isoetaceae > Isoetes > Isoetes taiwanensis. Next base: position 391,599 of record JAJEKV010000225.1, read on the forward strand.
GGTTATCTTCGCATCTATAATCCCCTTCAAATTGTTGAGATACATGGCGATGTCGATTACACCTCAAGTTCAAATATTGGCGCTTGAGGACAAATTACTAGTACCGTGGAGTCTGCAGATCTTTGTTGTGCTCGATCCATTGGTTGAGGAGTGCAAGCGTCATATGGTTTTTATAATGCAAGGAAAGAAGGTTCACTAGTGTGGATGTTTACCGACAAATAATATAGATTTGGAATTTATCAGCTTATGTTTCGGTGTCAAATCAAGCTATATTATCGAGAAAAGAATGGAGAAAGTGAGATTGTGCACCTTAAGATACGCTATCGGGACATGAAATAATGAAGGGGCATTTCTTGCATGTTGGTCTTCTTTTCAACATTTTGAATAGTTTATGTACGCTCTTCCTATCATTGCATGACATTATAGATCATTAGCCTTGTTCGTCCATTCACAAGCATGAGGAAAGCATGAGGAAAGGTGAGAGATTGCATTTTCGGGTTATTCACTAAGTTGCATTGACGTCTGTCTAAACATTATCAGATTGATGCTAAATTTTACAAAATACTGTTTTTGTAAGTTCCAAACTTGGTGTAGTCAAGAAGTTTCTATCCTTAGATTTCACATGTGTTAACATGTTTTTGTACATGGAGTGCCACTCACTGCAGTGCTCATTTCTCTCATGATATAGGTTCTACTATAAAAGCAAGCAACATGATCTTTTGTGGAGAATGAATTGCAGAAGAAGGGCTATAGTTTGTTCTGTGACTCCAAAGATACCTCTGGATGTGCTATTCCAAGGAAACTCAGTGATGAAAGTTTATATATCTTCTGAATTAGGATGCAGTTAGCATATGTATCTTGATGCAAAGTAGACTATCTCATTGATAGAACTTCGATGACTAATTTATGGAACTGTGGAAGCTTTACATTTGCAGTACAAAAGCTTTGCAGGCGGCACATAGATATTATGTAAAGCATACAAGCACAAGCTAAGTCATAAAGCTCAACAACAATGTCGAATTTTTTCCCATATTCTAGCTACATAGAATATCGGACGAAATGTTGTCAACAATGAGGTATTTGTATATTGAACTTAGTCATATGGGAGAATGCTTGCAATAAATCTTAGGTTCTATTATTACATGCTACCTCATGTATTAATATTGGTATTGGTATAATATTATATGTCTAATTCTATGCAATGTTTTCGTTTTCAAAATTTGAGCACCTCTAGTTTGTTCCATCATTAGAGTATTAGGTAATGTCTATATCTACACCCCTACATCCTTAAGGCCCCGAAGGGGCCAAAAATTTTTTTTGTTAACACAAACCATTAACACACAACTAACATTATTAACACAAACCATTGCATTTGACACATTTAAATTAAAATCCCCCTTAAACCCCCTTTGGTTTGGGTGCATATTCACACGGGGGGTTACGTAGGGCAGCGAGAGCCTCAAAAAATAAAAAATACATGTACAAAATTAACACCATTAAGTACATTCTCTCAAACCTTATAGTATTTTGCAAACCTTAATATACAGTATATAAAAATTTGTACATGCATACCCCACAAACGAGGATCGCTATGTACGGTCCAGATCTTGGAATAAAGGGCAAATATGCCCATCCGACAGCTCTCGTTGCCCGAAGTAACCCCCCGTGTGACTATTTACCCAAAACCAAATTACTTTTGGAAGTCATCTTATGTCGCGGATTGTTCAAGAGAGCCACTATGCATAGATAGTCCCATTTACTACTAAAACAAGCACGGTTTGCGATGTCCCAGAGATATACCAATGACATCAAATGTTACATGCATATTGCTTTAGTAACATTTTCCAAACATTGCAAATGGCATCACCATGGATGTGGAACGTTGCCAATGCGACATGGCACGTTGTATAGGAAGATCTTGCGACCTCTAACTAGATAGTCCAACATGTTCTATTAGTGGCGTCATTCATTTTGTGCAACGTCGGGGGAACATACGCAAATTTTGCAACATGGACATTTCATACGTCAGAAACAACCCTTATTCAAGTAATGATTGATTTTGGGAGAGAAATAAAGAGCACATCAGGCCTTTACTGTCCAGAATGAAAAAATCTCTGCTCCATAACCTTGGCGGCAAATTATAGATTTGCATATGTTAATGTAGCGATGAAGGATATAATTGGGCGTGCATGTCCTAGATACATGATGATGCTAGTGCCCCTATTAAAGACGTATGTGATATGACATGTAGCGATTGGTTAGGTGTAATTAACCCAACATAATCGTGCCCCGAGGGGTGCAAGCACTGGCCAATTCTGACTCCAAGTGCACGGGCCAGAAAGACTTCTAGACCCGTTCCAATTCCTCCAAATGGCAAGTGATATCACTGGTCTCATACTTCCACTCTATATAGAAGGACTATCTCCACCAACATCTAGAACAAATATGATGGATACCAATCGTAACGCTCTATTTTCTACATTGCATAGCCCTTCAACCTGCCTTCATCCATTGCTAGGAACAAGTTCAATATGTGGTAGTATTGAACTCCACTCGCCCACATCTCATTTTAAGGGAGTCTTCTGACTCAGGCTGAACGTGATATACATTGGAGAGAAAAGATGAAAAGAGCCTAAAAGGCATGCAAAAAAGAGAAAAAAAAATCCTTCCACAGTTAGGAGGTATTGAATTTGAACAGAATGTTGCCACTTTTCCTATGGATAAACACTTCCCCAACCCAAACCAACTTTTGACGAATATGATCTGAGGAAAAGATGGCTAGCCTTCTCTCCCCCCCTCCAAAAAAAGAAAAGGAGTGGTAGATCCCGGGGGATTCACTTATAACAAAGGGGATATGCCATCTGCGTTCAGGGGGTAGTAAAAAACCCCCTAGTATACTGACTTATGAAAGCTATTTTAACCCCTTTAAGTATATGGTTTACTCCAAATAGTGGTTAAAAAACCCCTAGTATGGTACGTATGCCTACGTAAAATGGTAAAAAAAACCCCTCAAGTATAACTCACATGGTTTGTACGCCCAAAACATGTGAATCCCCCGGGTGGTAGATTTGTTGGATATGCAGAATATATCCAATATAGGGATAAAGGCCGAAGTTGCAACATAAAATATGAAAAAAGATACAAAAGATACGGAACCTCCCTCCTTTTTTTCAAAAATACACGTTTTATACGTGGAGAAAAAAATGGCTCATAAGAAGTCATCGAATATTGATGAGGACGGGTCTAATGGGGGTCATGGATGCCACCATTGACTCGTTGATGCATCCAGAACATCCTACTGTGGCAAAAAAAAAGGGATAATTTGCTGAAGTGAGACCCACTGGATGCGTCAACACCGACCTTTCTATGGACACATCCAGTGCTTCTCGCTACAACAACTTGCTGCAGCAAGACCCATTGGACGCATCCGTACAGAGGTCGGCGTGTCCATGAGACCAACTAGATGCATCAGTGAAAGATGTTCTTAAAAAAAAAAAAAAAATAAATAGATGCATCCTATTGGTCTCGAGTACGTTCTGATTTCTGCACGAATGCATTCAATAGGTGATGTAGATGCGCCTTCGGTTAAGGTTAAAACAACCAAAAATACATTTTATACTTCCAAAATACATTTTCTTTGGGAAAAGTACGTACAAAATGTTTGAAAAAAAGAATGCACAAAAGTTATCTCTAATCCAATAAGCAACAACTTGATCATGTCATTTTTGTTTATTGGATCATGAAAAGGTGATATTAGCAGGTAGGATTAAGGCAAACCTCACATTCCTAGATAGTAAGCTGCAAACTATATTATTCATTAGCTGATAAGTTCATGCAAAACTCAATTTTTTGATCCCGTGCATCGGTCACTTCAAATCTTTCCAAGTGTTCAATTATCAACCACACCACTTTGTTGGCTTATGCATCTCTCAAGCATATTTAAAATTGGTGGTTCATGTTACAAATTTTATCGTGTCACTAACAAATTATTCAAAATATACAAGAAACATAGATGATGTTCAAAATATTTTGGAGCAGATATACTTGCTTGTCTAACTTTCCATTCTAATATCTAAGATACAACACCTCAATTTCTTGCCATCTAGGTGCCTTTGGCACCAGTGTTTCAAGCAGTAAATCCCTAGATGAAAACATCAAGGCTTCCATTCCAACTCTAAATTACCTTCGGGAAAGTTTCGATCGAGTTCCAGTTCAGCTAGTCTATCGCTTCAGTTTCGAATTGTCTTTTGCAATCTTTTGTTTTGTTTGAGGCTTGTTTGAGGCCCCTTTCAGCTAGCGCCAATTCAATGGCCTCTGAAATGCCTACAGATGAAGCTTCAGAACACAACACCATCTCTTGGCACAACACCGTTCTTGATTTGTTTATCGGGTAGCACAGTTCTTGATGCATTGGCCATGTAGTACAGTTCTTGATTCCTTGGCTAGGTAGCACAGTTCTTGCTTTGGTTAGGCCCCTTCTTTATTTTGGTTCGCCAGCTCTCCCCTTTTCAAACCAGGTTTAGTCACAGACTCTTGACATTGCATGCTATCTCACCACCCAACCACGAGCTCTTAGCTAGAATACAGCTCCCCCAGAGCTCTCCCCCCGAGCAACTATATAGCATGCACGCTCCTTTGGACCAACCCCTCCTTTGGACCAAAGGCCCAAAGGTTGAAAGGCCAACGTGGCCCAAAAAGGCCAGGCCTTTTTGCCACGTCTTGGTATATATCATTCCCTCTCTCTTGATATTGCAGCAGTCCTTTGCTACAAAAGGGCATTTAAATGCCTTTAGCCATTCGAGCATAATCCTTCCTTAACCCTCTCTTAGGCCGGCTAGTAGAAGCTTGTCCTTGGATATCTTCTTGTCCCTCGGCTTCCCTTGCCTTCCGGTCCCTATATTCCTGAAGAATATCCAGATAAGCTTCTAAAACATTATCACGTACCCATGAAGCATCCCAAAGGTTTGTGAGAAAACTTGGCTAAATATTGTCTTGAATCACTAATGGATTTATCCGCCAAAATTGTTTCCGATTCTAGAACTTTGGAATCATCAACCAATTCTGGCTCACTTGACCTCCCAAGTTGAGGTAACTCCTTACCATGATAAGCGCTTAGGAATGAAACATTCACTATATCTTGTATTTTCCAACCTTGAGGCAATCTCAATTGATATGCATTTTCATTGACCACTTTAATAACTTGAAATGGTCCATGGAAATCAGGTGCCAACTTAAGATCTTTCTTGCGTGCATCTTTCTTAAAGTGGCCTTTATGGATCCTCATCCATATCCAATCTCATTCCTTAAAAACCATTGGTTGCCGCAATTTGGATGATTTATTTGCAAAAGAAGCCTTGGCATCTCGAATATGAGCCTGAAGCAAGTCTATGAAATCCTTATGCTCAATAACTAAATTATCAGCAATTGGAACATTCACACACTCGAAAGAGTGGCTCCCGTACAGGCTGACCACACATCTTATGGTAGATTGATAGGTGGTGTTGTATACAAATTCAGCAATAGGCAAATACTCTTCCCAATGACCTTGGTGTTCATTTACAAACCCCCTTCAGATGGAGCAAATAACTTTATGTACCACCTCGGATTGTCCATCAGTTTCTGGGTGAAACGCAGTGGAGAACCTTAATTCGTTCCAAATTGCATAAACAATGCCTTCTAAAATTTACTGGTAAACTTTGTATCACGATCAGATACAATAATATTAGGCAATCCATGTAGCCTAAATATCTCTTTGATAAAGAGCGTAGCCGCGGTATAAATAAGGAATGAAATGTGTGTGCTTAGTTAAACAATCAACAACCGTCCAAATGACAGTATTCTTGCGAGAACTTGCAGGAAGACCAACAATGAAATCCATAGCGATCTGCCTCCACTTCGCTTCCGGAATAGGTAAGGATAACGGAATACCATGTGGTTCTATACGCTTTCGTTTTAACCATTGGAAAGTGACACAATGAAAAATATGAACCAAGACATCTCTTCGCAATCCAGACCAAATAAAGCATGGTTCAAGCTTTGCCAAAGTTGCCCCCACGCCACGATGACCCGCAGTAGGTGCATCATGGAGCTCTCTAAGAATAAGTAATCTAAAGTCATGAACAATGCATAGCTTTGGACCTTATATAAGAACCCATTAACGATCTTATATCCATGTACATTGCGATTTTAACCAAATACCCTCATAATCATGGTCAATGGCATACACCGACTTCATTTCCTCCAAATGATTGGATTGTGCTATAGAAAGAGAACAAACGGCATACAACGACTTAAAGCAACTGCCACAACATTTTCTTTACTGGGATGATAGTCCACTGAGAAATCATATTGCTACATAAAAGCAATCCATTTCAATTGCCTTTCCGATAATGTTTTCTGTGAGACAATATGCCTAATGCTTTGGTGGTCAGTCAAAATATGAACCATTGACCCTAAAAGATGAATCACATCTAGAAATTCTTTATCATTAACACTATATCTACTTTCTGTGTCAGAAAACTTCTGATTTTATAAGCAATAGGATGACCATCCTGCATCAAAACTGCGCCCAAATCCATACCACTTGCATCAACATATAACAAGTAAGGTAGACCAAACTTTGGCAAACATAGAACATGAGGATTAAGCATGGCATCCTTTAAAACTTGGAAAGCGAACTGATGGTTAGTTGCATAAGCCCAAAAAGGAACGCAATGCAGCAACCGAAGTAGGTACTGGCCGATCCACAATTGCTTGTACCTTACTGGGATCGACTTTAAAACCCTCAGTGCAAACAATATGACCCAAATATTCAATTTTCGATTGGAAAAAGACACTTTTCTTAGAGTAATAGACTCCTCTCTTAACTGACGAAAAACCTCTCGCGATGCAAGTAATGGCCTTCCTCATACTTACTAAAAATTAATATGTCATCAAAGAAAATGACAACATAAGCACTATCCACATCTTCAAATATTCGTCCCATTAGCTCACAAAAGAAGCTGGCGCATTTGTAAATCCAAATGGCATGACCAAAAACTCATAATGTCCAAAGGTTGTCCGAAACACTGTCTCATGAAAATCTTCAGGCGCAACCTTAAGTTGCCAATATCCTGACTTAAGATCAAGATGGCTAAAAACTGTGACATCTTGGAGTGGATTAAACAAATCATCCGTCCTTGGTTTAGGGAACCTATTTTTTATGGTTATCTTATTCAAAGCACGATAATCTATACACATGCGCCAGGAATTATCTTTTTTCTCAACCAACAAGACAGGAGCACCAAAACGTGAGGAACTATGACGTATCAATCCAACTTGAAGTAATCATCAAGTTGGCTCCTAAGCTCATTGTTTTAGCCATGTATTCTCTGATGAGGAGCTTGATTAGGAGGTTCTTTGCCAGGAATAAGATCAATCTTATGGTCCTCTAGATGTTGGGGTGGCAAATTTTATAGAATTTCATTTGAAAAGACATCATTAGTTAGGATGCAAAACCACCAAATACACAAAATGAGTTTTCATTGCCAAATGCTTAAATTGTACAACAAAAACTGTTGGAAGCAGGCAAACAATATCACCCTTCACAGACTTGAAGGTCTTTTTACCCCCTTCCAAAGATAACATAACGATCCCCATCGTCCAATCTAAAAGAGGATTGATAGCCTTATGCTACGATATTCCTAGAATAACATCCATATCTCCATGGTCAGAAACCATAAAAGAACGTTTACAGACATATCTCTGCAGTTGAAATTCAACATCCTTGACCATGAATAAAGAAGGCGAAGGGGCAATATTCAAGAAAGCAGAAGACACAATTGTACATCACTGGATAAAGGAATAGAAGTTAATTTTAGTTCCTTTACCAATCGAGCAGAAATAAAATCAAACTCACTACCCGGGTTGAATAGGATATGTACTTTTTGATCTTGAATAGTAGCCCAAAATCGTAAGAGACCACTATTCTCAATAGAATCCGTATCTGATTTCTGCTGGACAGTGGCCACCTTTTTCCCTTTTCCATTTCCTCGAACAGAAGCTACTTTCTTACTTTTGTCCTCTTTCTTAGTCCCAGACTTAAGAACAAGCGTAGTTTCTTTTCATCCCCCTTTTTCTTCTCAAGATAAGTAAAAACAATCATAAAACTTAAGGTCGGTTGAATAACAAACAAAACACTTATTCTCCCACATAGTCGCTTCTTGTGTGCTTGATAAGATTCCTTTGGTTCCTTGGTCCCAACAGGTTCATTATCTGCAATGTCTGTGTGCAGGCATTTGAATGCCCCAAACCCTGGAGCAGACCCCATTGTTTTCTCCCAAAAGCCACTTGCCTCTTTCATAGATAGCTTGAGGCCACGTTGAACATTAATGGCTTCCGTGTAGGCCAGACCTTCATCTTCTACTTTTTTTCTGCCATTTTACAAAGCTTGTCAAAAGAAAGATTGGTAACTTGAAGATTGAGCTTTGTCCGTACCCAATAATGAACCCCACCCATGAGTTTTTCAGACTTCTCAGTATCATTTTTACTAAGCTAGAGTCCTTTCTTTAAGACTCGGGCTCGAACAGTTTCCTTGTTGAGTCAATTTATTCCACTCATCGATAAGTTCTCCTCCCAATCATGACCCAAAAAATAATTTTTAATTTGCTTTTCAAATTCTGCAAATGTATAAATGGGTTGATCGACTGGCTGGTTATGGGTATCCAGCCACCAGTCCTTCGCAACAGCATCTAAATGATGCTCAATAAAATATAATTGAGTGTCTTCCTCATTCTTAGTTTTGGCAAAATATAAATTCAAATTACGTAGCCATACAAAAAGCTCATCTGCATCACTAGCAGCAGCGGAATACGTTTTGAATTCAATTTTGACATTGTCACCCGTTTTGATGCCACTACGTGGACGCCCTATAGCATGCTGCAACTGTGCCATCTGTGCGCTAAGAGAATCCAGTTCTTGCAGCTCAGCAATTCGAGCCTTGGCAGATGCAAGTTTCCCTCTCATGAGCGAATAATTATTCTCCAACTCAAAAAGTTTCTCCTTGAGCTCTTCAAAGTTAACATCGGCAAAAGAACTGGCCCCAACGTTTGATACACTTACAGTATTACGATGACATCCGTGCATTTGTACTTGGAAAGCCGGTTTCTGTGTTTCAGGAGCTTTTGAAACGCATGGAACCAAAGATTTTACTAATGCCCATGACCACCATTCTGGCTGCCAACATACTCCGAAAGTAGATAACATGGTCCAAACTGGAGCAGAGATATCTGCAGCCACACTCCGGGTAGATGCCATAGTGCAAACTGAAGTAGAGGCTGAGACACTACCATACGTAGATTTGGGTGTCCATATGCAAGAAGGAGCTCAGGACCACACAGGGGCCAGAGGCCAGAGCTTTAGAAAGCACACAGAGTAGAGTCAGTTGCACATTGGATACAATGTGCATTGGAGCTCGGCTCTCCTACCGCACAAAGAGTGGATGCTCAGGACTCAAACTGGCCTCACCATCTTCTAGTGCATTTTTCGGTGTCAAGGGATAGGCTGCATATGCTACAACATGGGAGTCATCTCAAGGGAACTCACTTTTTAGGACAAGAGGACTTCTTTCTAGCATAGTTAACCCGAGGCGGCGTGAGCGGCTATGCTAGGATTAGAGGTAAGGCTTCAAAAAAATGGGTAGCATCCCAAGACATCACTCATTCTTAACCAATGGCCTCAAAACCCTGGTTGAGTTACTTCTGGTTGCTTTCTCCTTCTTGTGTAGTTTTGTTTTCTTCCTGTCATGATCTATAATGGGGCTTAGTCCCCAGGTTTTATTTGGGCTTATGCCCTTTGCTCTGTGCCCGTCCCATGGCCCGATTGGGTTCCCATGAACATAAAAAATCTATCTTATCTTCCTAAGAAGCAAAAAAGGATGTCATACAAATAGACCAAGCAAAAAAAAAAAAAGGATGCAAAGTGTGAACAGGGGTAAGACTAGGAACATGCTATGCATCTTTGAAGGAGACAAGAGAGACAGGGGAGGCATAGGTGCGCTAATGGAAGAAAAGAAAAGAACTCATGAACATTGGCTATTTCTGGTTTTGAATCCACAATAGAAACAAGTAACTTAGGAATGATGTTAGGGCATATAGAGGATGCAATTCTTCATTTTGCCTACTAAACTTGCCATCTTTACATATGTGAGTTCAATAATGAGAAGGATGAAGCCAACGTTTGAAAATCCCATGCTGCATGCGTCCTCCCCTTCCTTGACAAACCCCTTTTCAAGAACTTGGATATGACACACAATCCTCTTTTCAAATATCTTAGCATGACACACAATTTTGGATGCATTCGCTTTTGTATTGGTGCTGGCTCTATATTCAACGGTTGATCTCAACATTCTGATTTTTAACATGGGCCATCTAAAAACACTAGAGAGACCTTTTTATATGTTAGGAATGCAGAAGTTTTCTTGAGTACGTTGACGTATATTTGGATTCTAGGTCATGTGAGCACATGGATGTCTATTTGTATTTTCTTTGGGTGGCATCTTCTCTTTCAAACTCTAGAATGATATTTGCATTTTGGAACTACAGTGATGAAAAGTTTGATTCTTTAAAAGGTCGATCGATAAAAGGATCATTAAGGATTAGAAAATTTTCGTTAGTTTTTATCCGGTTCTATCTATTTGACGTGTTCTGTAAGCTTGTACTTATTTATTATTCCTAACATCCATATTTGCCTAGCTTTTCAAAAAAAAAGAGGAAAAACAAATTCAGAAAGCCACAACGTATCATTAAAATGGTCTTATTATTTTTTACAATCTTATTTCTTCACTTCATTTTTTAGGCAATTTGGATGACTTCACACATGTGGTAAGATACGAGTCCATGGTTTGTAAGTTGATTCTCTTGATTCTCTTATACTCACATGTAATATAGGAAAAATAAATAATGGTATAATGGATCAAATGTGCATGCTTCCTATCTTATCTGCAGAAAAATAATCGACATGCATATCATGATGCCTAGTATACAATGTGTAAAATTTGCAAATGTTATCTAGACATGGAAAAAAAATGTTCGCCACTATATCCATTTGAATGAGCATGTGTGATCTAGATGCATAGTGTCTCAAAAATGTAAGTGACACGCTTAGAGAGAAATGGCAAAATTCTAGAAAGCATCCTAAATATTGGTTAAAACAATGTTAGGAAGCACGCGTTCCAATATAGTTCAGATGGCAAATAAACAAAGACACGGCATTGTGCCATTTCAAGCAAAACATAATCATTTACTAATCAAACGATACATGAAAGCATATCTTAACACAAAAATATTTTACATTGATATGGATATATTGTATTGCCATAATCAGAAAACGATACATGAAAGCATAAATAATCCTAACACAAAAATATTTACATTGAAATGGATACATGATATTCTCATATCAGGAAAAAGCATCATAGAACAGTAGCAGGTTTGTAAGGACTTAAAGCAAAAATTGATAAGCTATGGAAAAAGGGTCTTTCTAAGAAAAAGGGAAGAGGAGGAGATATATATGTAGAAGCAAATGAAAAGAATGAGAGGAATGAGTATGGTGAGGAAGCCCGCGCCTCGAATCAGCTGAGCTCCAACCACAAATGTAGGCTCCTCCTTAACATACGAAGGCGCCGCGGCCAGCAACACAGTGATGCATAACACTACTGCTATGGGTGCCCAGGATGAATCATCATTCACATATGCTGCTCCCTCCATCTCATATGCCTGATATGATATTCCTGCTGTGCTGTAGCCAATCTGTTTCTCAAGCTTTCTTTATATCTATCTATGTATCTATCTATCTTTCTATCTGCCTGCCTGCCTGCCTGCCTGTCTGTCTGTCTATCTATCTATCTTAGGAATGCACTTGCGCTTCGTGCCGCTCTATTCAACAAGTTTGATCTCCAGTGGATGTTAAAAATGCTGCTCTGCTCAAACTTGCTTGAAACAAGATGTGACTACAGCTTCTATGTTTCTCTTTGGATTAGTTTGTTCTTATCACGAGGCACTAAAGATAGTACTCTGTATCTGTCAATTTGGTCTCCGTGGACGTTAAAAATTACAAACACTAATCCATTTTGCACTGGATGAGAACTCCAAGTCTGCAATTGTTTTCCAAGTGTCTCAAGCTGCAATCTTTTTTTCCGCCAATCCGTACCCCAATTTGACACCTTGTACCCGAATTTGACACCTTTGTCATAACTAGTCCAGACGCTGAGGTTGAATGCTGCAACCAGGTACATGTATTTTCTTTGTGATTAGCAGCAATGTTCAGTAAGTTCAGCCTGATAAGCTGCCTCATTCTTTTTTGTTCTTCAATGTATGGTATTCGCTACAGTTGGAGAATTCCACTATTCTGTTGTATGCATTTCGGTGTATGTTTTGGCAGCTTTTTATTGGCTTCTGCTCACCTTACCAAGACCGGAAACACAGGCCACTTGACGTATTTAAACAGCTTGTACCCACGTCACACCACCACCTTCTTATTTAATTAAAATGTCGGTTTCGTGCAGCAATGTCCTATCAACACCATTTCCCAATTATGCCCATTGGGCAATATGGAGAGCTGCCTACTAACATTGCATTAAAAATCTCTAGATTTTAATACACAAAAAAGCAATTGCTTTGGAACTCTAAATTTGTAGTTGACCATGGGCCTTTGACATAAATTGAATTGCACACGAGTAAGCGAATTTGTGAGTAACTCCAAACAATGAGAAGATAAAAGACAAAGTTAAAATTAACCAGATCTATTTGAGTATTGTTTATGAAAAAACAAACTAGTAAACAGGGGTTATATGTTAACTCGAATCAGGCAGGGATTGGGCTCAAGTCCTTAAGAATGTAATGCAAGCCATGAAGCATGTCGAAGCTTCTTGCTCTTAAAAAATTTTGGCATGCAAACTTACATCTTTGATTTTTCTTTCTGAGCATAATAGAACTTATAACAATGTAAGGCAGATAAGTTAACATAGAGCTCTTTTCAATTACTTATTCTCTCTTGTACCACTGATACAGTATGCTTGGCAAAATTAGCCAATTCAATCTCTAATGTATAGACACACTCTACTCTAATATGCTACAGCTACCAATGTTTTCTCATGTTCAGCATCAATATTAGGGGATTCTTCATATCTAGATCAATAAGAAACTGTAATGTCTGCTAGTGTTGATGCTAGTGTTGATGGACACCGATCTGTGGAACAGAAAGCTAGGCTGAGATCCATCCTTTCGGCATGCTCCATTCCTCGTCCCCCAGGGCAACACTGTTTCCGAACAATTGATGCCAAAGGTAAACTCAATCACCTAAGAAGCTCATGTCTGTCTTGATGCTCATGTTGTCTGCATGCTGCAATAGACAAACTATATGAGGGCAGTGTATGCTGCATGCTTTCACAATGGCATGACTCAGAAATTTGCCTCCAGAAAAAGCTCATTCCCTCGTTCCATTTGTGACATAACATGTACCTACATCTGCATGTCATTGAACATTCTCATGCATCTTTCATACCATCCTTTTATGCTTAGGCACATTATTTTGTAAAATTTACTTTTCAGTAAAAGGGCTTCTTACAAGAAGCAAGCTTGCCATTTCGAAACTGCACTTGTATTTTGGATTGAAAATATGACTTCTTATATACACTTTAAACCCCTTACGCGATGAAAACATGCTTAGGGGACTTTGTGCAACTCACAACCTTTCAATTGTTGAATCAAATCAGAGAAGTTTTGGACCCATTATATATTATCTTGGGACATGATCTAAGAAAACTACATTGCGTGCCAATGTAATGTTCAATTAGTATTTGAATCTAAGGCATCTACGGTGACTATACAAACTAAGTAATATACAAACTAACTAATAAATATTTCATATCAATAACGAGTCGTAAAATACTTTGTAATCTGCATGTTCCATAAATCAACAGAAAATATTCCAAACACAAAATCTTACCACTTAGTTACCAGCCTTTGCCCCACTAAGGGAATATAAATGAAGCTAAGGGAATATCCATAGAATCTTATGAATCTAACAAAAGAATCTTGGCGAATTACATCAACAGTTGCTGGCTTAGATTGTTTATGATTGCCATGTATGGTTATTTCACTTTCCAGTGTAATTGCCAGCCTATTGCCAGCCTAGTAGTACTGGAGGCTCTAGTAAACAATGTAGAAGCATTCAACAACACTGAAGAAGTATGGCCCCATCTGGCCTTTGTTTTCCCAAGAGCTCATAAATTATGGATTGCATTAATGCTTGTTGTGCTTCATTTGCTGCTAAACAGTAAAATTGATTTGCCACTTTCAAAGCATTGAGTTTTATACATGTTAGTAAGAACGTTTGAAGCAAGTGCACATCAAACTTGCAGATTTAGAATGTAATGCAAGCCATGGAGCATGCCTGCTCTTAAAAAGTTTTGCTATGCAAACTTACATCGAATTTTCTTTTAGAGTATAATAGAACTTATAACAATGTCAAGGCAGGTAAGTTAACATAGAGCTTCTTTACTGTTTCTAATTACTCAATTCCTTATTCTCTGTTGTACTACCCATTAAGGATATACTCTGTAGACACTCTAATATGCTAAAGCTACCACTGTTTCCTGTTTTCAGCATCAAACAACTAGATCTAGATTCTTCAAGTTTAGATAAGTAATAAAATAACATCTTAAGGTGCAAAAAGAGTTGAAGACGAAGGATACTTGGGCAAATTGTCCACCACCTACTCCTTATGTTGCCTGTAGTCATATTGCTCTTCGAATTAATGTTACTTGAAAAAGGTACCCAGATCAAACACACAGAGAAAGTGAGGCTTCCCAATTATTGTTACTTGGAAAAGATACCCAGACAGAACGCACAGAGAAAGTGAAGACAGAGCAAGATAGAGGATCATCCTTATCATAAGAGTTGTGCGAATCTTAAAATCCTTTGTTGGGAGATTAAGAGCATAGTTGATGGTAGGATCCAAAGTTAAGTTTAGTTGAATGCTATGTCACTCAGTTAAATGATATCAACAGTTGCTGACTGAGTTATTCATGATTGCCATGAATGGTTCACTTTCCAGTCTAATGCCAGCCTAGTAATATTGGAGGCCGTGGTAAGCAATGTAGAAGCATCAAACAACAGTGAAGAAGTATGGCGACATCTGGCCTTTGTTTCGCCCAGAGCTCACAATGCTTAAATGCTTGCTTGCTTCATTAGCTGCTAAACAGTAAAATTGATTTGCCACCTTCAAAACTCCGAGTTGCATACATGTTACTAAGAACGAGTATGAACAGGAGACTGTTATAAAAAATGGCCTGGACATGGATCCCAAAGAAGATAAAGATTTTTGACGCATCAACACATGAACATACAAACGAGTGCCACACTATAATTCTAGATAAGTCCGATTTTCACAAGACAATTTACATCAGCAGTCTTTCTGTCTAAATACGAAATCATAAATGCGTACAAGTTTCTTCTAGGCAAGTTGTAAAAGAAATTCGTGTTGACTTGCAGGTCGAAAAACAAGCAACTCAGCTTTTCCTTGATATAAATAGGATACTGAAAAAGTTCCCGAGAATAAATACCATGAATAAGAAATAGAAACAATAGGATGCACATGTGTAACCAGGTATGCAGAACAGAGGCATCACCCATGGTAGTTATAGCCCAGAAAAATGATCTGCACCAAGATAGAATAATAACAGACGGAAAACAAAGACCTGGAACATACATGATCCACATTTTGCTGCATGTAATATATGCATGTCATAGTTTTAACAAACTAAGCATGTATCCTCAGAATATATCCTCAGGACATAAAATCTATTGTGAAGCTTGCATAAAACTCAGTTTATGAGGATTGAATCATCCATCTCATAAATTATATTATCACTATGGTGAGTGGAAAACATACCTTGTAGTCAAACACAACTCTGCAGCATCGGGCGCAGTTACGAGCTCAACCTTTGTATCTTCGGTTTTCTATTTAGGGCAGAATGCGGATTCCTAGTTAGGGCAGATAGATTGCTTCCTTCAAAAGGCGCGACCTTTTTTAGCAAGTGCCTTTCGCATTTTTGCATTTTCCTTTTGTTTGAGCTATAAAAACCAGATCGGTTGAGGTTTCGAGCATATTTGGAGCATGGCGGTAATTTATAGCAGCAACAGCTTTGCAGTTTCTAAGGTGATGAACAGAGGGCTTCAAATTTGTGAAATATGTCATAAAAATGAACCGTCAGCTTGGATTACGGAGTGCAAACATGTGTATTGCAACAATTGTGCAAATGTTTGGTTCCGGAACGATGAAGCTTGCAGTGTATGTGGCGATTGGGTACCCGGATTTTCCTCTTTGATTAAATTAGATGCCCACAGTAATGGAAAAGACACGAAATCCGCAAAGCAAGCCAAAAAAAAGGGATTCAGCCTAATAATGGTTCTAATGGCCACAAAGATATCAAAAATGGAAATTGCAAAGAAAATGATCCCAAAGAGGAGGACGTTTTAACTCCATTCCATGTTGAAGATTTTGGAGGTGATTGGGAGACTGTAAAGAAGAAGGAAAAGAAAAGCAAGCATGATCACTTGCACCACACAAAGAGTAGTTTATTAGTTGTAAATGAAGAGGTGTCCCAGAACAAAGAGAAGAAAAAGAAAAAGAAGAACAAGAAAGGCAATGTTGAACAACATGAGAACATGCAGTCTTTATCAAACGGTTCCAATAGCCCGAACAAAAACATAAGAAATGGAGATTGCGAAGGGAATGACGAAGAATCTGAGAAAGAAGAGAGTGCATTAGTTCATTCCCACGTTGAAGATCTTGGAACCCAGTTTCAGGTTGTAAGGAAGAAAAAAAACAAGAGCAAACATGATGATTTGCATGACAAAATTGATGATGCAATTCATGACAATCAGAGCGACATGTCTTTAAATATTGGAAGCTGCAGTGGGGAAAATAGACCACAGGTAAGTAGTTTATCGGTGTACAACAAAGAGAAGATCCCAAACAAAGAAAATGATCCCAAACAGGAGGACGTTTTAGCTCCATTCCATGTTGAAGATTTTGGCGGCGATTGGAAGATTGTAAAGAAGAAAGAAAACAAAAGCAAGCACGATCACTTGCACCACACAAAAAGTAGTTTATTAGTTGTAAATGAAGAGGTGTCCCAGAACAAAGAGAAGAAAAAGAAGAAGAAGAAGAACAAGAAGGGCAATGTTGAACAATACGAGAATATGCAATCTTTATCAGATCGTTCCAACAGCCTAAGAAATGGAAATTGCATAGGGAATGACAAAGAATCTACGAAAGAATGGAGTGCTTTAGCTCATTCCCACATTGAAGATCTTGGAACTGAGGTTCAGGTTGTAAGGAACAAGCATGATGATTTGCATGACAAAATTGATGATGCAATTCATGACAATCAGCGCGACATGAATTTAAATATTGGAAGGTGCACTGGGGATAATAGACCACACATAAGTAATACTAGTAAACGTGTGCCCGGCGTTGCCGGGCTAATATCCTGGCTCGTGTTTTTACTCGGCCTTTAACACCCTAGTAAATGTGTGCCCGGGCTAATGTCATGGCATCTGTTTTTACGTAGCCTCAAACGTCCATATATGAAACTTCGACGTTATTTGCTTTTGTGACGTTAGTTTGTTTTAGAAGAGTGGTCTTAAGCATGTTAATCACACGTTGAATGGTGACCACATGACCTGGAGCAGTGCTGAGAATTATGAGCATATCAAACATGCGTGATATTCCTTTCTATACATTTTCAATTTCCATTGTGCATGGTTAACAATGATCTTGAAGGTGGGCAGGGTAGTAATTCTGTAGCAACATTGTTTTTGAATGGCCTCCAACACGTGTGTAGATCATGGCAGATGGAATAGACTGCCTCATTCCATTATTAAATGGAACTACTTATTTGCAATGGTGACCGGAACGAAGGACCGGCATCTTGTAGACAATGTGCATTATGAAAAAAAAAAAAAATCTGAGCAAGCAACGCATCAAATATTTTCAAGGACACACATGCATAGAATTGCAAATAAATTCATGGATTCATATACATAGAATTGCAGATAAGATGTGCATATGAATTACAGATGGAATGTCCTAATAAATAGGATCAGTATAAATAGGATCAACATGCACATTAATTGCAGATAAGATGTCCTAATACGTTTATTTAGATTTCTACATTGATTTTGCATTCAGAAAGGTATGGCAAATGGTATATTACTTTTGCACTTAAAAAAGGAATGGCTAATAGCTTGGCATTAGGGATGTATAAGCATCTGATGGCTTTGCAAAGGGAAGCATAGGGATTTGAAGTTGGAAGAGACTTGCAAGAAATAAGAATTTTGTTGTCTGGATTTGCACATGTTGTGTAGTATACCAAACAAACATGTAGCAAGAATAATTTACTCTAGCTATATTCTACAGTCTGGTCTTCTAATTTCTGAAGCAAAAGGATTAATGCAAAAGCTACAACATTTGGCTGCCATTAAAAATGAAGACAAAGATATTAAGTATGTCTTTGTTCACTTTTACAAAGCACTGTTTAAACAACAAAGGGCAGGAAGATGAGTATGCAAGCCACACATCAAAACCACCATTTAAATCTGCTGTCTCTGCTGTAGAACTTCAAAGATGTCCAAACGAAGCATGAACCATGGAATATAAAAACTCTACTATCAGTGTTCCGGTGACATAGCTTGAGTTATATCACAATTTTGAATGAGTACCTATCTGCGGCACATAGAGAATAAGACACACAAAGCCTTCATGAAAAATGATATAGTGGATAAACCATCTAAATAAGAATAGAATTCAGAAGGTAACAGGTATATTTGGCAATACTAAAGCAGTGAAAGGAAGTGAATATTTACCTATTTCTATAAAATAGTGAAATGGAAATTTATTGGAACAATTTAGAGGTTACCTGGGATACAACTGTTCCCTTGGAACCTGTCTGAGAACACTTAACCGAAACGGTACCTATTGGATATGAAACAACACCCTGCCCAAAATGTAATTCTTGTGATCTTTTTTCGAATCGAAGCTGAAACAATCCTGGAATAGAGATGTTTAGAATGCCAACCTTTAGAAAATGGCTCAAATGTCAAGCTTCAAGACGCTTTAAAATCTACCTTACAGCATCACGCTTCCATATGGAGTCTTCCATTCAAAGAAAAACTGTGAAAGCAATCAAAATAAAGAAAACGAAATGGGCTCAAGCCGTTGAAGAAGCCGGTAATCACTTGTAAAGAATCTGGCAAAGGCAAGAAGGGTCTCATAGCAAGGGGGCAGGAGGCCAGAAAGATCTTTTGCTTGAACCCACAAATGGCTTCTCTGCTCTGTACATACCATGCTTTGCTTACCTATGATTCCAAAAGAAAAACCAACTGGCTTACCTTATCTCAGACCTGTGAAACTTCTTCCTTGGCGCTTTATAGTTTTGAGAGCCCATGTTTCCCTAGAACCTATGAAATGCAGCATCAGGATGCATCTCAACAGCCAGCATTCGAAGATAGCTTCATAGCTGTATATCTACCATCTATATCTTCTTCTGTGGCAGGCCGAAATGGATTAGAATGCAAACCACCAGTACCTCAGCTTATCTTGCAGATTAACCAGGGCAATTTGAACTGGCATGCTTAGAAAGAGGTATGCCTGAAACAAAATGGATGCATCAAAAACGAATCGCAACTTAGGAATTATCAAAGATTTTACCTCGTGCAAGACAGCCTTCAGGGTAAATAATGATGAACTGTAAATATTTGAACATGCTTGCTGAAAAGAGAAAAACGGAATAGGAATTTCGTTGCCAACAATGCAATACCAGCATGAGTCAAGAAGTACTCTGCGAAGCTAAGAAACCCAAGCTAGGCCGAAGGCGCTCTGATCCACCGCCGCAATTTTGAGACTTGCGAAAGGTGTAACGGGCAAGGCACCTAAAAATGCACATAAAAAAAAAAAAAATCATAACGTGGAGAAAGTTTTTTTCTTGCCGGTTTTTAATTTTCTGATCCCAAAATTTCGCTTTTTGGCCGGATTTTGATGTCCACCGGTGCCGGAAAAAAGAGGACACACCCCCCCAAACACAATTTAAGTAAGTAGATATCAGTTTTAGATGAAGAGGTGTACAACAAAGAGAAGGGCAAGAAGGGTAAAGAGAAGAAGGAGAAGAAGAAGAAACTTTCTGAGAAGACCCAATTATTATCAACTGAAATACTCTTTGATGGGCCATGTCATGAAATTGATCATGCAACACAGGAAGATGTTTTAATTCCTGATATATGTGAAGCAGCAGCACCTCATTACTGGCCAGGCTTGAAAATCTTATTGGGAAAGTGCAAAACATATTTATTGGCTTTTTTCTGAAATAACGCATCCAAAGCGAGGTTGCTAATTAGTTTTGTCAAAGCAAGGTTGCTATTAGTTATGTTTTTGTTATATCAACCAAAGAATTTGTCATTAGCACGTGTTTTATTTTTTGGAATCAAAGCAAATGTTGTGTATCATTGGTCCTAATATGATAAATCTATTTTGAAGTTTGTGTGATATCAATTTTGTTAATTTGGAAATTTCAGATTTGACCAAAAACTTTTTTGGAATTTTTTTTAACTCGATTTCCTATGATTTTGTGGGTTTTGGCAGCCGGTAAAAAATTCCGGCTACCCAAAGATTGAAAGAAGTTTTTCTTAATTTATTTTTCCCCTTTCCAAAAACTGGGAAGAAGATTTCTATGAAGAAAATGAGATTCGTGTTGTTGGGCGGATTTAGGAAGTTTTTGTGCTGAGTCAGTGCATGTATGCATTCGCTTAGTCATGGTCAGATCGATAATATCTCTTGGCATTTGGAGGTCGGATTAGGGCTTAATTACGTTAGTTCCTGGGGTACGCACCATGCCTGTGACCGCATCAATGGACAGAGGCCGCTGGGAGACCTACTGGAAGTCGTTAGAAGACAAGGTCAAGCATAATGATTGATGTGAGATGGTTGCCTCTATATTCCAAAGAGTTTATCATTGTTGTTTCTTCTGATTGTTTCTCTGCATATGTGCTATTTCTTAGGAATATTTGATTGGACAATGATCTCGACATCCAACTCCATATGAACAGGTATTTTCTGAATCTGCCCATTTTATTTTCTTCGATCACATGCATCCTTTGCTTTCCTACAGTATTCTCGCTTGAAAGTGCTTTTCATTATTGTTTCTCTGAGTTTTCCTGCACAAGTGCCATTGCATATAAACACTTATTGGACAAGGATCTTGACCTCAGAAGCTCAATGAACAAGTGGTTTGCTTTCTATTCTATTATGTTGTATAGAAGAATGAACATGCTTCTCAACATAAGAATTTATTGATACCATGTAATCGTAGCTTCTTAGATTTTTTTGGCTCCGTTTTGCAGCTAATACTTTTGAATTCCTCTAAACAGTAGGACATTTGATTCGATAGAAATCCCGCTATGATCTCCCTACGATTTCCCTGATTTTGAAAGTTTTGGCAGCCGGAAAAATTCCAGATTTTCTAAAAATCAAGAAAGATTTTTAAGGTATGATTTTCTAGGATACCACCTTGCGCATGCATCACAACGATTTTTCTCCGTTTCTGTAGATGGCATTCCGGAAGATAGATTTCGCTTCCAGGTTGCAGGTTGCAGCCTAATCGGTTGACATATCGAGTTTTAGAGGCATTAATTGAATCCTTCGATTGCAGGCTGTGCTTTCTTCTATAGAAGGTGGACCTGCAGCATGTGCTGAGATAGTTACAGGAGACGAGATAGTACAAATGAATGGTAAGAATTAAATTTGCAATCAATATCACTAATGGAGGCCTGATATCCACTTGATCTGTCTAGAGGAAGTTGTCAAAGACGTGAATGGTGGAGATACAACAAGTAAGCTCCGAGACCAAGCTGGGACTTTAGTTTCTTTGACATCAAGACGACAAATAAGTATTCTATATGCACCAAAAGCTACTCATCCATTTTGCTCATCCATTTTGCATGCCATAGAATATCAATTCGGTTTCATTATTCATGTCAATTGTTGCATTTTTTGGGCCAAAATTGCATCGTATCTGCCTGGCCGAATAGATAATGACGTGAAGAATTTCTGGAGCACAAGGCAGATGCATCTTTCAAGAGCCACACAAGGCCCCAAGACTCCTCCATCTTCTCATCCTGTCAAACATTTTAAACATCACAATTCTGATCCACTTGATTTTAACAAAGATCTCATGCTGCCAGACCTCCATTGTTCGTTGAAGAACATCATGCTTTTAGAGATCATCAAAGCAATAACAATATGTGTGATCCATGGAAATCCAGATGTGAGAATGTTTGCTTAGATGATGTGAAAGTGGAAGATCTTGAACTGGATTATCCCTTTGCAGACTGTGAAATTGCAAGCCCTTTTGCAACTACATGTTTCAACGTTGGTATGTACAGGTAGTCAAGGCCACGGAAAAGAAAAAATAGGTCTAAGGGGCCTTTAAAATATGATTCTGAAGTTCTTGAACAATAGATTGAAGAACCAATTTCAAACTTTTTGCCTTTGCCTTTAGAATCAGATATGGCAGCATCTCAAATTGGATTTGATGCATTGATTGGTCAATGAGAGGCAATGGATGCATTCGGACATTTTGTTGGCGAGAACCACTTGATTGCATCATTTCCCACCAGTATGGAAAATTGTTCTCGCTTCAACTGTTAGAAGAATCGATAATTCTCTAGATTTTTCCATTCCTGGCGGTGAATCGGAGAGCGGGGATGAGAATATATGCGAAGACTTGGCGGTTTTTCTTCCCGGTCCACAATGGAAAAAGCTTCCAATGCTTTATTTGGAATCGAGCCTCTTGAATATGGCAAAAGCTTAAATGGATGAAGACAAGATTCTTTCCGGGTTCCCTACGATCATGTATTTGAGTCATTTGGAACCCCTTTGTCATGCTCCAGATTAGGGTCTGTTTTCAGAGAGCAAAGAGAACTATTCAAAACGATAGATATTTGATTTGTTATACTTGAACAACACATATTTCAGATCTGCATTCAGATTCTCTGTGAAAACTTATAAAATGAAATAAAATTTTATCAAAAAAGAAAAAATTATTGCATTTTTATTATTTTTTACGACAGGCATTTATTCCAGGCATGTTAAACGTGCTCCTATGTTCTTATGGCCTTATATTTGGAATGGATTTTATGAATGCTGTATAGATTACCGATGTCTATTATTTCTTGGCCAGTTCCTGTCCCCATATGTAGCACTTCTTCCATGCCACCTTGAATGTTTGACTGTATATTTGGAAGCATGAGAACAAAATCAGTGATTTTTACAGCATAATAAAGGGGTGCATAGTTTTCTGTTTGTCTTTTCGGCTTGCTGCGCTTAAGAGATTCCTCATTTGTATTATATTTGTGCAGGGATCTTTCAAAGGACATCACTAAGCCTATTGCGTACAAGATTGAGGTTGTCGATATAGGTGCTCATCTTTGTTTTAAGATTATTTTTTGTTTCTTATGCTGATTTTAGGGCACTTTAAGAAATTGCTTTATATGTTATGTTTCATGTTATATTAATGCCTGCAGGTGAGGCTTCATCTCCACACGTAGATTACTATTAAATGGCTTGAATTCAGACAAAGGAAGGCATCTCATGGTTCTTTTGCTAAATTCTATGGTTTAGAAGTCTTAAAGATGCTTCAGTGAGTGAAATTTATAAGAAGCATCCTTCTCTTAGGTTGTTGAGTTTCCTTTTTAAGTCTCACAAGGAGAATGCAATAAGTAAGAAAGCATTGTATCATGTAATTCCATGTATAGCTGCTGCTCTTGAACAAATTCTTTAGCAGTTGAGGTTGTTAGGAGCTAATAGGTTTCTGCTAAATTGTTCAGAGCTGCTATCTTTCGTGGCTAATATTGCTATTCTATTGCTTAACATCAAACAAACAGTTACAAAAGTAGATAGATGTGCAGTTTCTAAAGAGCCTTCTACAAATCCTATCCTATATTATCTTATCTTATATTATAATGTTATACCGTAAGTAGTGCATCGCGAGATCATCTGGATGCATCCGAAGGCCTAGATTTATTGCACGACTTACCAACACTGTGATTGGTCATGCTTCAATCTCTTAAGGGGAAAGGGTAAATGAAAAGGGGGAAAAGGAAAAGGGAAGTGGAAAGAGAGAATGTGAAGGGCAAAAAGGCATGGGGAAAAGGGAAAAGGCTAAAAGGAAAAGGGAAAAGGGTGGGGATAAGAGAAGAGAAAAAGGCATAGAAAACGAAAAAGGGAAAGGGAACCTGGGAAAAGGGCACGAGGGAAGGAGGAAGAGATAAAGTGGAAAAGGTAAATGGAAAGGGCATGAAAAAAAAAAGGAAAGAGGAAAAGGTTGAAAAAAGGAGAAAATGAAGGAGAAAAAAAGCATGGAAAATGAGAGGAGAAAAAAAAGCATGGGAAAAGGAAGGAGCATGGGAAAAGGGGGAAAAAGAGAAGCGTTGAGGAAAGAGGAAAAAGGAAGGGACAAATGGCATAGGAAAAGGGAAAAAAAAAGAGAGGGAAAGGGAAGGGAAAAAATGCATCAAGAAAAGGGAAAGAGTGAAAGGTTGGAAAAATGAGGAAAAGGGAAGGGACAAGGGGGAACAAGAAAAGGATGGGGAGAGGGGAAAAGAAAAGGGGCATAGAAAAAGGGAAAGTGAGAAGAAAGAAAAAGGAAAGGGAAAAGGGGGAAAGGGAACCTAGGCAAAGGTCACAAGGAAAAAGAAAGAGGGAAACGAGAAAAGGGAAGGGCATGAGAGAAAAGGGAAGAGGAAAATGGTGAAGAAAGGGAAAAAAGAAAAAAGGGAAAAGAAAAGGGGCAAGAGAGAAAAGGTGGGGAAAAGAGGAAAATGGGTATAGGAAATAAGAGAATAAAACAAATGTGCAAAAGGCCTGGAAGAAGGGAAAAGGAATTAAAGGAAAGGAAGGGAAAAAGTGCACAGGAAAAGGATCGGCAAAGGAGGAAAACGGAAAGAAAAAAATCCATGAAGAAAAGGAAACGGGAAAAAAGGGAAAGGGAAAGGGAAGCAGGGGAGTGATGGAGGGGAGGGAAAGGGAAAAAGGATATGAGGAAAGGAAAAGAGAAAAGAAAAAGGAAGGGTTGAAAGAAGGGAAAATCGCACGGGAAGAGGGAAAGGGTGGGAAAAGGAGGAAAAGGAAGCACGGGAAAAATAGAAAGAAGGAAAGGGTGGGAAAAAGGGCATGGGAAAAGGGAAATAGAAAAGAAAAAAGAATGGAAAAGGGAGGAAAGAGAGAGAGGCACGGGAAAAAGGAAATGAGGAACATGGAAAAGGGGAAGAGAAAAAGGGAACATGGAAAAGGGAAAGAGGGAAAGGGTGAGGAGATGGAAAAAGGGAAGGTCAAAAGGGCATGGAAAACAGGAGGGAGAAAAGAAAAATAGAAGGAAAAAGGGCACACAAAAAAAAGGAGGAAAAGAGTGGGAAAAGGAGGAAAAGAGAAGGGAAAATAGGCATGGAAAAAAAGAAAGAGAAAAAAAAGGTTGAGAAAAAGGGAAGACATGGAAAAAGGGTGGGGAAAAGAGAAGGCATAAAAAAGGAGAAAGGGGAAGGGAAAAGGGCAAAGAAAAAAGAGAAGAGGGAAAAGGTGGAGAAAGGAGCAAAAGGGAAGGGAAAAAGGTTATCGGGAACAGGGAATGGGGAAGGAAAGGGATGGGAAAACAAGGAAACACGTTAGAAAGACGAGAAAAAAAAAAAAAAAAAAAAAAGTAGAGAAAATAAGAAAAAATGAAATGCGGGATAGAGCAAAAGGGAAAGGGAAAGGGATAGGCTTTCTCACTGCATCCCAAAGCATTTACAGGCTCTCAACTTATGCCCAGCAACGCTGGGCACCATTACTAGTAATGTTATGGCGTAATTCTTGGATTTGGATCCCGCCCTAATTTGGATGGGGGATTGAGGCGTAAATAATCCGATGGCTAAAAGTGGCCCCTTCTCCTTTTTAAAAAAAGCCCCTATACGTTATTTTCAGACACTTTTATTCCTTTCTTAACCTAAATACCTCGGGCGGCTCCTCCTAAAAATCCCTTCCTCCCAAGTCGGTGAACATCTTTGGGTCGATTTGAAAGCGGATGGAGTTTTGGGGATCCGCAAGTGATCAAGAGAAACATTATTTTCATGTATGCAACATTCTAGGCCATCTCATGCGATTGATGCTTTTGCATGAATCATTTTGTTGGGTCTTGAGTAGATATGGAAGTGAGTTTCAACACCAACTCTTCAAGGTTTTATCCTCTTATTTGTTATGGAATTTAGTACACCCTATCGATCCTTCTTTGATTGATTAGAGTCCTTAGATGTTGGTGGTGCGAGAATATATGCAAATCAAGATTTGATCGCAGCATACCATGCTAAGTTTAGTTTAGGGCTATGGCTGGCGCCCAAAAGGGGATAAGAAGGGACAATGGCTAAAGCATGGGGTATTTGGAGCTTCCAGCCCGGTTTCCGGCTAATGCATCCGCCCGCTCGAGATTTCGTCCGCCCACATCGCTGCCAGGACCTCCGTGCCCACATGGGCCTATCAAGCTCTTTTTGAAGAGCTCTTCATCTTATCGAGCCATGTAGGCTCTATGTTTCCTTTAAAATTTGCTTTTCATTTGGAACTAGCCGTCTATAAAGTTTGGCCATGGCGAGATTGAACCCAAGTATATCATGGATGTAAGTCCATGTGGATGGGGTCTTTTTTGGCGAAAAGCTAGATGGAGTTATTTGGGGATCCGCAAGTGATCCGAATTGTGCTTTTCATGTATGCAACATTCTAGGCCATCTCTCACTGATTGATGCTTTTGCAGAATCGTTTGTTGGGTCTTGGAGCTGGAAGTGCGTTTCAACACCAACTCTTCAAGGTTTTATCCCCTCTTATTTGCTCTAAATTTAGTACACCCTATCGATCCTTCTTTGATTGATTAGAGTCCTTAGATGTTGGTGGTGCAGAATATAAGAGGATATTGTACATTAGGTAAAGGCACCTGATGTTTGGCATCACCTCGCTTCCTTTTGATCACATGGAAATACTTGGTTTGTCATAATATTACTCTATCTTGATTACATTGTCGTGTGAACTTCTTATTGCTGTATAGTTGAATGCTCTCTCATCAATACACTTTTGATATTAAGCGAAGCAGCACTATCAAGAGAAACATTATAATCAGGTTTTTGCGCAGATTTGTTGTGCTTTCATGCTTTCAAGACCATGCATGAAATACATTTTGTTCTTGCCAATTGTAGGTCTGTGTAGATATGTAGGGCACTTGATTCATATCCCAAAATGGTCAGGATACAGTGTAAGTTAGCTCTGCTGCAATAGTTATGGATATCTTAGCACAAACAGGGATGCCATAGAACTTGACAGATTTCAATTTTGAGCACCGTGTGCTTTCATGTATGCAACTCAACATTGTCATCTGCTTAACGCTGCATGCTAAGTTTTTGTTGCGCTTATATGCTGCCTTTGGTGCAGGATAGTTGCTTAAGGGTTGCAAGCTAAGGTATTTGTAGTGCGTGCATGCTGGTTTTGGTGCAGTGTTGGTGCTGCTAAGATTTTCGGTCTGATAGTCAATGCCTTACTGCTAGGAAGAAGGGCGCTTCAAATCCTGTGGATCGAAGCTGCAACCAGAGGAGCCATGTATCTTCCATCACGCCCTTTCAACTTCTAAAATTTGGTTATCATTGGTAATATTCCAGAAGCCCTGATGTATAAACAGAGAATGCTCAAACAGTGAGATAATCTGAACAATTTCCTCACATTATACAATGATCTGAAGCCTTATGTGGAAGCAAGGTACTTTTTGTGGAAAAATTTAAATTTTTTGTGTTATTTTCCTCATGCACTTAGGCATGCAGTTATGAATAGTCCTGTGCTTTTCGTGTATGCAACAAAAGGAAAGGTAATTCCATCATGCTATATTCCTTCAAGCCTATTTCATTTCTTTCAGTTGTATAGAAGGTTTTTATCCTTATATAGTGCACTGTCTCAGGTGATGTTGCCATCTTGGACGTTGGATCGGGGCTTCAACCTACAAATGTGGTATGATACTTTACCAATTCAAAGCACTTTTCTAGCAATATGATAAGTTATAGGCTGATAAATTGTTATTGGAACATTAGGTAAAGGCACCTAATGTTTGGCATCATCTCGCTTCCTTTTGATCACATGGAAATACTTGGTTTGTCATAATATTACTCTGTCTTGATTACATTGTCATGTGAACTTCTTATTGCTGTATAGTTGAATGCTCTCTCATCAATGCATTTCTGATATTAAACGAAGCAACACTATCAAGAGAAACATTATGACAAGAAGTAATGACAAGAAGAGAAAACATTATGACAAACAATGACTCAATCCCTCAAATGTGAAAATCCTCAGAACAACCCCTTAAACCAATTTAAATGCTTTACATCAAGAAGGCAAAGAAAGCTACCTTTAAAAAGGCCAACATCTTTTGCCTTTTACCTTTTTTTAGTCAGGTGTAGATGATCCTCACGCGGAGGGTTTAGATAATTCTTTAAGGAACACACCACTAATCTCTCTAGGACTTTGCACCTCCAAGTGGCACGTAAAAGGCTATATGTACCTTAACAAAAGGCCGAAAACACCACTTTGCCCTTTTCCCTTTAGCTAGGTTCAAAAAACACAAATCCTTTTAGCTATGTTTAAAAAAGGCAAAAAGGGAAACAACACCTTTTGCCTTTTTCCCTTTAAAAAGTCAAAAAGGGAAACAACACCTTTTGCCTTTTTCCATTCTATAAAAACAATTGTGAAGGAGCAAATGCTCATGAAACTCCGACATCATTTTGACATCTAATTTGCAATGACGGAGGAACGAGAAAGAAGTCTTGCAGGTGCAAGAATTAATTACAAAGAGAAGCGAGCTATAGAGACACCTCAGGAGCATGAAGCTCGATTGGAAAAGCGAAGAGGGTATTACAGGAAAAGAAAGCTGCAACTGCATGCCATAGAAATAGAAGAGCAACCTCAACAAAGAACAGAAGCAGAAGAGAAGCATCATCAAAGATTGGACACACTTGCAGAATATCAGCATGGTACAGAGACACCTCAAAAACGTGAAGCTCGATTGAAAAACGAAGAGAGTATTACAAGAAAAGGAAATTGCAACAAGCTGCCACAGAAACAGAAGAACAATACTGACAAAGATTGGCCAAAGACGCCCAATATAAGCGCAAAAGGAAAGCCCAAGCAGTTGCCACAGAAACAGAAGAAGAGCATCAAGAGAGACTTGACGAAATCAGCGCCAACGAAGAGCCCGTCCACTTACATACAGAATAGCAAGGACACTTGAAGTCACACAAGTAGAACGACACCACCAAAAAACAAACAATCAAACTTTAAGCTCGTCCATCAATCATAATGTTAAGAATGAATGGTAAGATGCTGTTGTGGTGTGCAGGATCTTGCTGGGCGTTCGCGGCCATTTCTGCGGTGGAGAGTATCAATGCCTTGAAGACGAATCAATTTGTTTATCTTTCTGAACAAGAGCTTGTAGATTGTGACTATTCCAGCTATGGCTGCAATGGAGGATTGGCTGCTAATGGCATGAAATTCATTTCAAAATACGGCATAGACACCGAATATCGCTATCCCTATTGGGCTACAGATGGTCAATGCATGAGTAATAAAGTTGTTCTTTTTTCCTTTCCTTTTTTTGGTGCTGTCTCTATGTGCTAAATTAACATGCTTTGTTGCAGCGAAATGTGGTGCAAATCAATGGCTATGGCTATGTCCCCAAATACAATGAGGCACAACTTCTTAAAGCTGTCATATGGCAGCCCATCGCCGTGCGCGTGGATGCCACTTATCTCCAATTTTATACCCGCGTAACTCCTCCTGCTCCTTTCGGCCTCCTCTATTGTGTTGTTTGCATCTTTCTTATAAAACTTTGGATTGTATTGACAGGGCATTTGGACCAATGACTTTTGCGAACCTTACGTTGTCAATCATGCCATGGTCATAGTTGGCTATGGCAGGCAAGCAGGTTTAAACTACTGGATCGTGAGGAATTCCCGGGGAAGCACATGGGGCGAGAGTGGATACGCCAGATTCTTGCGCAATGATAACACTTGTAATATCAACTACCAACCTACATATCCCATCAAGAAACGTTGAGCTTTTGTATTGCTCTCGATGTACTACAAATATATATTATCAAGTGTAATAAAATAACCATTCCAATTTACCCCAACCAATCCAATTTCATCAGTCAAAACTAACATGATGGATGACCATAAACTAACGTAGGAGAATATTGGGAACCTTTGTCATAGCACTAGATTCAATTTTTGTCACATATCATGTCCCCTCTAAACGAAACGAAGTAGGTTGCGTTAGAAATAAGCAACACTAGAAACGTGTGCCCGGCGATGCCGGGCATTAGTTATGGGCATGTGATGAATAGACGTAACAATAAAATTTATAAATATAAATGTTTTGCATAACGAGAGCTGCCGATGATCGCAAGTTTTGCAATACAAAAGGACTTCAACATTCATTCAACAATTCAACAATACACACCATTCAACAATTGCATTGGCATCACAATTGCACTAGTTTTTTGTGCCCAGTGTTGTTGGGGATAATTTGGCTTGTAAATGTTGGAACACTTACCAGGCATTGCTGGGACTTCATAAAAGTTGGTATTGGGCAGGTGGTTGCTTGATTATTGTTAATGCTTATAGCAAACCAAGCCCAGCATTGCTGGGCAAAAGTTGGAAACCTGTGAATATGCATGGTTTGTTCCCTCCCACGCGAACTTAATAATGACCTTGGTTAACTTTCTTCCACACGCAAATCTAATAATGATCTTGTAATGAGAATGTATCATAGAGCACAAAACACGTAATTAGGCACATATGTATGTGTTGGGGAGAGGGGGCTTTTTATTGAATGCTATGTTTTTGTTTTTGTAGAAAAGGAGTTGGACACGGAAAACTTGATGGGATTTATTTCTAACTACAAGATGTTCATGTTGTTCCACTTGGAAATATATAAATGTCTTTCTTACAATGCATTATCACAACTTCTCATACATTAAAAATCTGTCCCCAACGAATAAACCCTTTGGTTGTTGAAATTTGTTCTTAAGAAACAAAATTCTTTGGTTGTTATATTTGATAAGGTGGGGTTGCCTCCTATCGCGCATGCACCTTTTACCGCCCACCCCCCTCCCTTGTAACATATTTTACAGACCGTTAAGATAAAAAATCAATGGACAAGATTTGTTTTCACTATACCATGGCCTAACTACCACTATTTATGGATGCAAGTGCGCGATGGGTGGGTCCGGAATAAAAGTGTTATAACTTCCCTTTCCCATCTCTGTTTAAGACATGGACACGTGCATGTGAAAGCTATTTTGAAGGGCTTTTTGGGGATGTAAAAATTTGCCACGTTTGTTTCTTAAATCTCCTTGAAAAGCTTTGAAGAAGATGATGGAGATCCCCTGCGCGATAGAAGGAGACCCCTCCCACGAAGGGGGCCATCAGACCCCTAATGTTACGCCTACTCTAACTTTTTGCAGGTATGTCGGAATCTGACGGTTTTGGGTTCAAGTGAAACGCAAAGAGGTTAGGAATCCAAAAACTCCATTTTTAGACAATTCTGAGCTTGGTCGTGTCTCCAGTTTTATGATCCGCTCTTAAGTGCGCGAGATGCTTTGATTCGTTTTTTGACTTATGAAGCCGAGTGCATGTAAAATGGCTAAGCACGTTTCTTTTGCACTCATGATGTTATTCATCTCATCTATGATCCTATTTTTAGTAGGTATACTCACCTTCAAAACTTTTAAATTGATATACCTGTCACCCTTCTATTAACTAACTTGCTCATCTCGATGTACTTATATCAATTTCATGACTTTTCACTAGCCTAGCTAAGGAAAATTGTGTCAATTAAATCTATCAAGTACTAGATCAATTATATTATTTTGGTCTACCTAACCAAGGGATGTCATGTCGATGGCATCATCAATCCTAAATTTTCTAGTATAGTACTCTTGATGACTAGCTTACATGTACTTTATTGAAGTTAGCAATACATAAAAATATTTATAAATTCCTTTCCCTATGAGGCAGAAAGAGCGCTATATATATAGAGTCTTAGTATTTTTTATAACCCAATCAATTGTCCCTCGGACCCCTAAGTTATTTTGCCACACATTTATGTGAATGCTATCATAATGCACTTGGAGGCATAGTAATTTTTTCAATTTGATCTTTAACACATTATGGTAGTATTTGGCCCAAGAATGACCTAAGGATGAAAATATTTGTGAAGAATTTGTTAACTTAGCCTACTTATGCCCTGAAACTTTTATTCTATGACTCATGACAACACACAACAACAATAACAATAACAATAACAATAACAATAACAATAACAATAACAATAATAGCATATTAACTAATACCATAGTACTTTTGATGACTTTCTCTTATGAAGATTATAATCACTAAGTATTCAAAGTAGTACATGGGAGAAAAATTGGTACTAATGATGCAATTCAATTGATATATTGTGTATGCAAAACTTCTGGCTTTCATACACCTAACTATGTTGAATTCATATTGCACATGATGTGGATGTGTTGAAAATGCTATAGATAATTACCTATCATCATGCAATTAGTTGATATTTTTGACATTAGAAAGAGGTTATATAAAGTGTTGTAAGTATAGAATGGCCAATGCAATGCACTATGAGGAATTTGTTTTTGTTCACCTTATTGGTCCTTCATTTCATTTCTCATTTTCAAGACTCCATGGGATTCTCCTATAAAATGCCATCTTCATTTGATGGAATGACATTGCAAGGTGATGCTTCTTTTCAAGGTTCTAGTTTGTCATTAACAGGAACAGGCCAAAGCACGGGTCGAGCCATCTACTTTACAACTGTGCCACTAGCTGCAGCCTCCTTTAGTACAAACTTTGAATTCAGGATAACGAAAAGTGACCACCACTCTCTTGGAGATGGGATGGCTTTTTTTATATCTCCACAAAAAGACATCCCTACATATTCTAGTGGTGGCCGCCTTGGTTTAGTTGATTGGCAAAAAGACGGACGGTCTAACAATCACCTATTTGCTGTAGAATTTGACACCTATTCCAACACTTGGGATCCACCTTATAAACATATTGGAATTAATATCAATGGATTGACTTCTAGTGCTACAACATCTATGGAATTCATGTTGTTTGACGGCCCATCTAAATATACTGCCTGGATAGATTACTATAGCGACACTAAGAAGGTCGAGGTGAGATTAGATGGTACTGGTACAGATTATCAAGCCCGAAGATCCGAAGATCCATTATTAAGCTTATCCGTGGATCTCAGGAATGTGCTACAGAATAAGATGTATATTGGTTTTTCTGCAGCCACGTACTCATCTTATGAGTATCACACGATATTTTCATGGAATTTCACCTCCACCTAGATTCTAAATCTACTCATATCCATGGATATTTAAGCATTAACATCAATAATATGCAATTATATGTGCAGCTCATATACCACTTGGTCTTTAACAATGTTAAAAATGCCCTCCATTAAATTCTTGTATTGGAAGGATATAAATTAGCATGGAGGCCTAACAAGGGGACTTGGGCTAGGTTGATATAGTTTTGTATATGGAGTCTATTCAATGAATTAATATCTTTGTAGTAACAAATTTTATATTGCAATATCTAGCTTAATAATAGGAGGCTTATTTTCTATTTGTATGTTTTTTGTTGGTTTTCGTATTATTTGATCGATGTACTAGATAATATTTCTAGAGTGTACCTTTCTTGCCATTGATTTTTTGAAGAATAGAGATCGTATGGTCAAAAGAATAGAATAGATTTTTTAATGTTCACCGAGTCCAATATGCTATAGGACCTATACAATGGGCTAGAACAACCTAAAATATGTAGCAAAATAACATGGGATTTTTTTTTTATGTTTTTGTACATTTTTTACTAAGGTTTTTCTATGATTTCGGTGCTGTATTCGGTGAGGCATACTGATTAGTATTTATTGGGTGCACCCTTTTTGGTTCGTTGATTTGGGTTGGCTTAAACAATTCGACGGCGGTAGTTGTGAACTCTCCATGAAAATCTATCAAGAGCCCATAGCTTTTGCACTCTGCACTCTTGCCATGTATCGATTTCTTCTTGTTGCTTGCAGATGGACTGTTGCTACAATATCATGACACCGTACCTTATGTTATGGTTAGATGATGGTTTTCTATTCTTGCTTGTTATTTTGGTTTTGATATTGTAAGCAAAAAATCTGAGCATGAATCTGTTGCAGAAAAAATTGAGTATGGATCTGTGGGATGCTAGATTACAGTTTTGGTTTTGTTTTATTATTGTTTTATTATTGTTTTGAAAAGCAGATTGTCTTGAAGGCTACATCATCATGTATAAAAACCAGATCGCCTCTTCATTTGAGTCAATCCCTCCTACCGCTTCTACTCCAGCACTCCAAAGTTTTGACCATAGAAAGGGAATTTTCCAGTTTCATTATGCAGCTACAGGCCAGCATTCATTCTGACTCGTACACTGTTTAGGGTTGCATGGCCTTTTATGCCTAAAAATCCAGCCTCTGAAATCGAAAACCACCGGTGCATCAGATCTATTTAGCAGCAATGGTTCCTATTTCACTCATTCCAACATAAAATTGTTTAGTTTTATTTAGGAAAGCATGGCCTTATTCCTTTAAATCCCGCCCCTAAAAATCCTAAACAGAAACCGTGTATTGGATCTGCCCTGACGTCTTTGTTTGCCGCCCTACCGCCTTTGTTTGTTGTCTGCAGATTCCTCCTCCCTATCGAATTTGCTTAACAGATCGTCATCCCCAGAAAAGCTCTGCCGTCTTTGTTAGCCGCCATTTGCTGTCTTTGTTCATGGATAACGTCCCCTAAAATCAACCGTTGCCTTACGAAATAGGGAAAAACTCTGAAATACCCTTATGTTTTGCTGAAATTAACAAAATGCCCCTAGTTTTAGGGGTATTTTAATGGAAATGATCATAACTTTTTGGTTATGATCCAAATGAGAATCGCATCGATCCGAGCCATCGGATCGCCATTCTGGGGAGGGACGAGCCACTATATAAGGCTCTTTCCCCTTCAGCACCGGTTATCGGCGTCTTCTCACAGCAGCTTCCTTCCTTCTCCGAGCTTACTGTTTCTTGGTTCCCTTCATTACACCCACTCTTGTTCCCGCTTCCTCTCATTCCCCTTTTTGTTTCTCCTTCTTTTCAATGGATCTTCATCTTTTTTCCCTTCAAAAGCTTCGTCTTGCCATCATATGTTTCATATGAAGGGATGTTTCCTTCTAGTCCTTACTGTATGATACAGTATGATAAGGCATGCATGGTATGGTACCGTTCTTCCTCTATTTTTCCTTGTTTTAGATTTGTTATTTTGTTCAATTTGATGCCATCGAGTTGTGCATAATGCATCTACACAGGAGGAATGATCAAATCCTTATAACAAGGGATGATAAAATGTTTACTGGCTTATGTAGATTCTATCAATTTTCCACAATCTCCCGTTGTTTTTGTTTTTGCAGGTTTCAGCATTCTTAGCGTCTAGTGTGGATTTTCCACAATCTTCTATTGCTTTTTGCAGTTTGTTTTTCTGTTTTGATGCATTCGGACTGTGCATGGTGAATCCATATACAAAAGCCTGATCCAATCGTTGTTATCCAGCCTATGGAGATCGTAACAACTGGACTCTTTGTTTAATATTGCATCTTTGTAACGTTTTCTAACATGCAATTCATTGTGGATCGTTCTTCTTTTCTGTTGATTTCTTACAGCTGCTCCATCAATTTTTCTTTTCTGTTGATCTTACAGCTGCTCCATCAATTTGGTAGCTAGAGCATAATCTAGCTCTGATTAGTGCTTTTTGGCTGGATTCACTATTGGGTCTTCTCTCTTTATGAATCTGCAGTATTTCCCTGAATTTCATCTAGTTTGGGATCATATCTAGCTGAATTTGCATGGCTTGCAGCTAATTTTGCCTTCTTTCTCTGCCTGTGTATACCCAGCAAATGCCCCTTCTCCCCGCGGTTTCCTCGCCTGAAATTAGCTTGCAAATAGAGCTTATGCTGAGCCATCGTTTGTCTTCAAGATGGTTCACAATATGATCTGCATGAATGCAGAAATAAATTTGTGTTGCTTCTGTGTTTCTTTGCTGCTATGATCTGAACGGAATCTGCCTTATGCTAGACTGAAAAGGGCATGCAAAACTGAAGATGGGTTGGTTTTGTTGCCAGGATTTTGTCTGGCATTGCTTTCTTCCAGATTTGGTTTTTCGTGGTTTTTCTTTGCAGGTGCCTAATTCACATATATCTCAGCACAATTCAACTGTGGGTCAGCCACGATGACGCTGCTTTGGGTCAGCGATGATGACGCTGCTTTGATTCCTGCTTATAAGCCACGGGTTTCTTCAGGGCTCTTCTCTGCCATGGATCGATGACAACCAAGCTAAAACAATTTTCCTTTGCATCTCAGATGTTTCTCATAGGAATGTTTTTACAGATTATGTTTCCTCCTACGATGGACTCGGTCCTGGTTGCTGCTCTGACAGGCCGCGTTTCCAGCTAGTTAGGTTGCAGATGGTGCTTTTGCATGAACAACCTTTATTTTTGCAGGCTTTTCTGTGTCCGAGGTTGCAGCTAGTGATAATCATCGAAGGAATCCGGCTGCCAATCGAGCATCTGCCTCTGCTCGTTCCTTTGCTTGGCCTTTTCGATGGGTTGTATTAGCTCAAGCCAATATTCAACCCTTCTTTTTCCCTTAGCCCCTCCGCTGTTTAGCCCAGTCCTCTGCCTAGTCCGCTGAGCCTTGATCCTGTCCGGTTTTCTATTTGGTCCGTTGTTTCCACTCCTTAGGTCCACTTGTTATTATTTTCCTAGTAATCTATAGTAGCTATGATCGTTAGTTGTCCTTCTATATTGATGGTTGACTTTGACTCATACTAACCGGCCCATCCTTTGCCATCATACGTCATACGTCATACTGCCCTAATACACACTCTTCTAACAATTACTTCTAACAAATTGCTTGTCCTTTACGTACCAATTCTTTCTAACAAATCCCTTGTCCTTTGCCTACTATCTGCTAATATCTGCTACTAATGCCCCTTGTTGGGATAGTGTAAATGGCCTTCTTGTGCCGAAGGTCTCATAGATATGCATTGCACTCATTGTCAGCATGTCATTCACTGCGTTGTTTGGAATTCACTTGCTTAGCCACTCGCAATCCTTAGGACTCCACTTAGCAAGATTGACTTGCTTGGCCATTAACACTTCTTGGGACTTGTTTTTCTGGCTTGATATCCGACTCATTTGTTCCTCCTCCATTTGCTGATAACGCTTTGTGCTGGGTACTTACCTAGCTCCCTATGCTGTCATTTCCTTAGTATTTCTCGTTTGGTTACTCTCACAAAAGTCTGGTAAATTGACATGCATTTCTAAGAAAGTATATTTCCCCATGTCTTTTTAGCAGTAATGACCCTTTGATATTGTTTGGGCCTTTGCGGCTTCATTTTGTGTTGTGCATTCATCGTTCTAACCTAAGGTTTTCTTGGAATTTATTATGTCGGCATATCTTACATGGTTTTGACAATGTGGCTACGGGGGTTTGGCCTAATGCTGGGTTTTTCCATTTCCCCAGTTTTGTTATTTCGTTTTTGAGACTCATATTGTCAGGCGCGGCAATATCATCTTTATTTTTTACGTTCATCATTTTTGAAGGGTTGCAAAATGTTGTTATAAGCTTGTTTGGATACCTTCGAAGGCGAGTTATGTTATTACCACACGGCTGGACCCTTACTCTGGTTTTTTCTGACTATGTCCTAGGGTTATCTGGTATCAATTTGACGCATTTTTCTCATTTCTCTCTAGTCAATTCGATCTCTTTATTAATTATTTACGGAAGATGTTCATGTATTGGCTGCGTTGACATTGATGGGAGTCATGGGGCCTACTTTTGGAGGTTTCTTATCTTAGAATGCGATCATGGCAACATTTTTTGCATCATATGGTAGCTACTCTAATTTGCCTCGATACATGCATCTTTTCTATATGTTCAATGATTTTTATTGGTTCTTTTTTGGCTTTTCTTGCCTACGGATATGCCATATGTTTGGGGTTTTTCTAACTTTCTTCTAGCGGAGATGTTCACTTGCCGGCTAACTCGATCATTCTTCGTATTCTGCTCTATGAGGTTTGGGGATTATAGCATTGTTCACGTTGTTATTAAGGCGATCGTGTTTTACATTTTTTCTGGCAGTTGGGCTCTTGTCCGTGGTTATTTTCTTGTTGCAGTTGTTCATTGGCTTGCCTTCTTCTTTTCTCATCTTTATGCTTAGGCTTCAAACATGACTTTGGAAACACTGCTCTAAAATTGTCATTATGTTGGCGATTGTCATTTATTCCGTAACATTGCAGCTTCGCGAAGTTGTATTTGTTTGTTCTTGAACATGGGTGCCATGTTAGGTTATTCGGTGGTTTCTCCATTTTTTACGGACTCGGCACAGCTCGTGCTCACAGTCGCTGGCGATCCTCTTCTTCTCACTCTCGCTAAGTGCTTCGTGACCCGACTCAACACTTGGAGGTATACATTTGATAGCC
Organism: Isoetes taiwanensis; assembly: GCA_021234155.1. NCBI lineage: Eukaryota > Viridiplantae > Streptophyta > Lycopodiopsida > Isoetales > Isoetaceae > Isoetes > Isoetes taiwanensis. The sequence goes on from JAJEKV010000225.1 coordinate 430,322, forward strand.
GTTACAATACGTTGTGGGTTCATTATGTCATTTGAGTGATTTCTCCGTTTTTTATCCTATTGACATGGGTTATATGTTGTAACTTTGAGCTGTATCTTTGTGGACATGTATGGTGGACCTTATGGACATTGAGCTTTGAGTATCAGGGGGGAGCATGTCTTCTTTTTCTTTGATGAGCTTCATCGAATATTTTCTTCGTTCTTTGCTCGCCTAGTTCTTGGTTCCTCTATTCTGGGTCTCATAGTGGGATCTGTATTTGGCTTTTTCACATGTTGCATTGCATACTTCTTTTACACATTTTCTATTGGTTTACGGTCATTGGCTCTATCTCAAATTTGTTTCTACACCACTTTTCCATATATGCATGTATTGGGTTGTCATTTTTTGCATTGGGATTTGCAAGTGGATTTGTCTAGTATCTGTTCACATTTTGGTGCGAGTTCTTGTTCTGTTTTGCTAACCTTTGGTGGGACATTTTGCTTCATACTTGGGTTTAAAGCATTTCCTTTGTTGTCCTGGTACTTTTGACCGCTTGATATGTTATGTTATGGATTTGTCATCTCTAGATATGCCCATTTATTTGTCCAGAGTAAGTTTTTTAATGTTTATCACGAGTTGCCTTATTTTGTATTTCGATTTGCATGCTATAATTTTCCACTTGACATTATGTAATTGTTGTGTTCCCATTACCCATTTCATCCCTTGGTTATTGGACTCACCTCGTTACTCCTCCCCGAACTTTGGCGCTCTCAACCTCCATCTCCTCGATATCCTTGGCCGTAACCTCCTTCCCTTCCACCCCCACCTTGGCATTTTGACCTCCATCTCTTCCTTTTCCTTCGCCATAACCTCATCTTTGACTACTTACGCCTCATTTTTGTTTTTCGTTGGGATCCGACTAACTTTCGTCGCAATTTCCTTCTTGACCTTCCTTTTAACTGGTACTGACATGCCTCCATCCTCTTCTTCCATCTCGTCTCTCGTTTGCCAGAGTATGTTTCCTATTGGGGCCCTTTTATGGCTTTACGCATATGGTGTTATTTGTCTTCTGACATCACCACACTTGGATCATCTTTTTTTTTTTTTTTTTTTTTTCCCTTGATAGGGGGTATCTTACGTCGAACATTGTATACAAGGTGTTATATTGGGCACATTCTCATTTTGTGCATGGTGCTGGTTTTGCGTGATTCTAGTTCTCTCGAGCAATCCTTTTCTAACTGTCTATTGAGGGTTTTTGCACTTGTAGTGGATCTTTTTCTATTTGGTATGATCATTATTGGCATCTTTGCTATTTGGCTTTATCTCGATAGGATGCATATTGCGTTTGGCACTGCATTCAGATTTTTCGGCATGGGTTTCTATTGGATTATCTCTCATTTTTATGCTTTTCTTTATCTAGATGTGGGGTGTCCTACATTGTTGTCCACAAGGTGTTCTATTGGCTACATTCTAATTTTGTGCATGGTGTTGCTATTTCACTTTATCTGGATATGATGCATATTGCGTTTGGCACCACATTGAGATTTTGCGACATGGGTTTCTATTTGATCATTTTTCCTTTTTCTGCTTCTCGTTATTTAGATGTGGCGTGTCTTACGTTGTTGTACACGAGGTGTTATATTGGGCACATTCTAACGGCCACTTTTAGTTTGTTTCGTGTTCTTGACGTTCTTTTTTATGGTTTTACATTGATGCTTATCTTTTCTAGATGTCGCGTTTTTTATGGACCGTTTATTTCCACCGTGATGGTGACGCTCATTATAGGCTTGGACCCGTCTCTTTATGGTAATGATTCCCGCTTCGTCGCGGGCAGTGGCTTTGGTACCGCCGTGGGGTTCCACGTGATGCAGCTCGGGCTCACGGCCGCTGGCGTTCCTTGTCCTCTCACTCTCGCTACGTGCTTCGTGAGCCGTCTCAACATTTGGAGGTTTCGCAGCGGTTGGGCTTGTAGTTAGGAAGTTCTCTGGTAGTCGGCCGTTTTTGTGTCTATTGCGAGTCCCTTCCCAGAATCGCATCGATCCGAGCCATCGGATCGCCATTCTGGGGAGGGACGAGCCACTATATAAGGCTCTTTCCCCTTCAGACCGGTTATCGGCGTCTTCTCACACAGGCTTCCTTCCTTCTCCGAGCTTCCCCCCCTTCCCGCCCTGTTCAGGGGGACACGTCTGTTTCATGTTGTTCACTTTGCATTTACTATAATAATGTTTTTTACATCAGCAGCTTCCTTCCTTCTCCGAGCTTCCCCCCCTTCCCGCCCTGCTCAGGGGGACACGTCTGTTTCATGTTGTTCACTTTGCATTTACTATAATAATGTTTTTTGCATCACTATCATGTCATTTATCATATGTTGTTTTTATTTCCACCTTGAGGGTGATGCTATTTATTTCCACCTTGAGGGTGATGCTATTTTTTTCCACCTTGAGGGTGATGCTATTTTTTCCACCTTGAGGGTGATGCTATTTTTTCCACCTTGAGGGTGATGCTATTTATTTCCACCTTGAGGGTGACGCATACTTAATTCCCACCCGCTGGGTGATGCTTTTTCACCTTCTGGGTGCTGATTTTTATGTTCTAATTTGCTCTTCTTTGCAGGGGTTGGTTGTGCGGCTTGCCTTGTCCATGCCATGCATGTTAGTTCTTTCTAACCATTTACGGGTTTTTTTAGGGTTCTTTTGAGTTGCTTTGGGTTTTTTAAGGGTCGTTTGGGGATCCTGCTTTTTCGACTTCGCCATCGACATGTCTCCTTTCGTCTCTCCCGGCTTAGCCATCTTCCTCGGGGTCTTGCTAGATTTGTGTTCGCCCAAAGACATCATCTTTTTCGGTTCTCCAGGCAACACATTCGGGGCTTCTGCCGTCCTCTGGGGTCCTGCTATCTTTTGGGTTCGCCGTCCCTCCATCTTCTTCGGTTTTCCAGGCATCACATTCAAGGTTGTTGGCGACCATTTCTCATTAGGGTTTTCCTCGAAAACCCGAAAGGGCGGGGTTTTTTATCCCGGTGAGAAGTTGTCGCCATTGCCCTTCTATGTTGCCTGTGCACATTTCTTTTTATGGGGTAGTCCGATATTGTTCCTATGAACGGCTACCCCTCTCTATTCTTCAAACCATTGTATACTGCTGCTGTGATGAATGACAAGCCTATCTATCGGCCGTTTTTGTGTCTATTGCGAGTCCCTTCCCAGAATGAGCCTTTCAGATATATTGTAGAAGAGATTGAGATCTTTCCATGAAAGTTAACATCTCCTGAATCGGATTCCGAAATCTCAAGTTATGGTCTCATAAATCCCTCTGAAATTTCTACAATTTTCTTGTGTATTAAAAATATCATAACTTATGATTTAAGACTCCGATTTATATGATCTTACCTTTGATGGAAAGATCTCATCCTCCTTTACAATAGCTCTAAAAGGCTCATTCTCATTTGAATCATCACAAAAAAGTTATGATCATTTCCATTAAAATACCCCCAAAAATAGGGGCGCTTTGTTAATTTTAGCAAAACATAAGGGTATTTCAGAGTTTTTCCCTACAAAATAGCATTAACATTTATGTTTACATGGTTTTTTTTTTTAAATATACTCACCATTGCCCTGTTTTTTATGCACAGCTAACCATGAGAAGAATGTCACGAAAAAAACAAGGCACAAGCCCATCAACACGAACAGGAGTGGTGCAAGCAGAAGGCATCACATATGAGATCAATCACCCTGTGCAAGAAAGTGTCGTGGCAGTTGAAGAAGCCGAAATCAAATACAATCCCCTAATGCATCCATTCCATGTGACATCCCTCACACGCCTGAAGTGAACAATGATGCGCACCCTGAAATTATCATAGTACCAGAGAGCCCTATACACGAAGCTCAAATTCAATTACTCCCACCACCATCAGCGCAAGTAGCACCTCCACATGGCGAAGACCCTATTGATGTGATCTCATTATGGTTAGTTGGATATATCAATGACATGCGCTCGTCTATGCAACAAATCCATAATGCATTGAAGTATATCCACGACTTCATCATTGATGCACCGACCAATTCAGGCCCCTACGAACTCAAATTAACAGGCTAAGTGCACTATGCAGACTATTCGACAGGCAGATCAATCTATGGTATCTTACATCGCTATCCTCATTGAGGCCTTAAATATGTATATCTTCTATTTCATTTGCTATTGTCAGTTCTTAAATAGATATATGACTAAAATGTTTTGAACATGTGTACAACATCATTACAAACATTTTCTACTATATTTACCTGTGTATACCTATGATTCATTTTGTTAGGGCCCGAAGGGCCCAAAACTTTTCTTAATATAACTATCAACATATAACATTATTAACACAAACCATTGCATCTAACGCATTTAAATTAAAATCCCTCTGATATCCCCTTTGGTTTAGGTGCATATTCACACGGGTGGTTACGTAGGGCAGCGAGAGCCCCTACAAATTTACAATACATGTACAAAATTAACATCATTAAGTACATTCTTTGAAACCTTATAGTATTTGGCAAACCTCAATATACGGTATACAAAAACTTGTACAGGCATACCCCATAAACGAGGATTGCTATATATGGTCCAGATCAAGGAATAAAGGGCAAATATGCCCATCCGACAGCTCTCGATGCTCGGAGTATCCCCCCTGGTGAATGTTGCACCCAAATTAAAGGGGGTTTCAGGGGGTTTTTATATCATGAAATATAATGAAAATGTTATAAAGTTTGGGCAAAAGCTAAATGAACTATGACTTGGCCCTTAGGCCAGATGATCAAATTAGACTTTAAGTTTTATGTAATAATATGTGGTTCATGTTATGTAAATGTAATAAAACCAATGGTAAATGGTCAATGGTCTGGAATAATTGTTGTATATTCCACATTTCTCTCGTTTTAGGTAACTCCTATCTATACTTGCAAAGCTGAAAAGGAGAGAGGTCTTCTTGTACTGGTTGGATGTGCATGTTCTTGTTCCATTGTACCTTTCCCAGTGGAGAAGTTTGCACTCCCATCTCAACTACGACCCCAATTTTTGCCTTAACATTTGAATTGAGACATCCACTGTCTGTGTAAGTAAAAACTAACTGTAAGAGATGTGTCTTTCAAACATCCTTCAGGATGAATACTCTGAATTTGATATCGTAATGCAGGAGGCAAGTATTAGATCTGAGCATCTAACACATGAATAAGGTCATAATGTTGCCGTATATCAAGATGTGTATCTCAAAAAATCCCTAGAAGACCCACTCCCATCCAAGATATGTGCTGGGAAAGGTATCTCTGACACTAGTCATTGAGGACTTTGAATGTGATTTGCATGAAATTTCCATCCCTTCTCTTATGCAAATTGTTGCTAAAATGACGACTCATTGCTCTTGGTTCTCGATTGCAAAGTCATTTGCAATATTATGCTACTAGTAATAGTGCCCAGCGTTGCTGGGGATTAGTTTGAAACTCGTGAAGTTATAAGATAAATGGATGGATGGATGGATGGATGGATGGATGGATGGATGGATGGATAGATAGATAGTACTTTTACATCACGCCACATTGGCAGCAACCATGAGAAGAATAAGAAGAGAGTGTAGTATTAACTCTATATGTGTTTTGCTTTGGTGGGTATATGATGAGTTTAAGGACATTTTCATCCCATGGGATCTCTTTATAGACTACATTTGGAGTGAACCTCCTATTATTTTTGAGAAATGCTCCTCGTCTTGAGGTGTCTTGAATATAGGCCTCCAATCTGTGTTGTCTGGTGCATCTTGAGAATGCAACATAGAGCTGGCAGTGGGCAAAGACTGGCGTTGGTAGATAGATGCAAACAGAGGTCATGGACTGCCCCTGTGACTTATTTATGGTAATCGAGAATGCGAGTTGCACGGGGAATTGCCTTCACTTGAAGGGGAGGAGGTTGTTGTCCGACGGCTCCAAGGTTATCCCTGGTACGAAGACCCTTATATATAAATCCTCCTATATATATGATTATCAGGAACATACATATATTTTATATATACAAGCAATAAAATGCATCTAGTTGTATGCAGTAAAGTGAGCGCTGTAAATATTCGTCAGTTACAAACAATAACAGTTACAAACAATAATATGCAGGTCGTTGTATGCAGAAAGTGAGCCTCCGGTCGTGTTTGAACCATGTAAAACTAAAAAAAAAAAAAAAGTATCAGAAATTTATCGCGGCGGCCTCTGTTCAACTGCATCCACTACAGTGAGCACCCAGTCGTGTTTGAACCACGTAAATCTAAAAAATTAAAAGATACCAGAAATTTATGCGGCGGCCTCTGTTCAATTGCATCCATTGTGACCTTCCTAACCTGTTCATTTAAATCCACTATAATGTCTAACGGTGAGAACTTCCTAATGGAGACCAAACTTCAGACCATTTCTTTTTGTTTAAATACATGTAGTGGGTGGATTCACGCTATAGTGGATCAGTTTTGGTGTCCCCCATGTCCCCCCCCAAATAGCTTAAAAGTATAGCTTGTATTTGTGGTTTAAGAAATGCATTTGTGGTTTGAGAATTTGTATAACATTGATTACGTTGATGCCTTTTCCAGTAACCGATGAGTAATTCTAATAATAACCAACCACTTCATTAATCTTTGGAGGGAATTTTTTCAAATGCTCAAAGCGGTGGAAACGTAGAGGGAGTTTGTTCCTCATTCTTTTGCTCAAGTATTATTTTGGTAAGTCTACGATTGTGAAGCACATTTTACGAAAAATGGAGGAGAAAGATGTATTCTTAGATATGGCGGATGAAGAAATCCGGAACATCGGAATGAAGATCCATTTGTTAGAGTGAGTTTGAGATCATTGTTGAAAGAAATTCAACTGGGAAGTTTTAGATTGTGGTTTAGAACATGCAACTATTTCTAGTGTCAATCTTGAGAATCGAGATGATATATCAATCGGTCATGATCCTAGTATTGTGGACAATACTATAAAGAATATCAAGAAGAAAAAAAAGAGAGATACTGAGCAAGAACGTCACGAAGAAACAAAAGACAGAGAAAAAAGACAAAAAGAAGCTAATGAGGCATTGGTGAAGATTGGAGGTCAAGATGGGTTGGATAAAAGTGGTGCAACAAAAAGGAGAGTAGTGTTAAACAAGTCAATTCATTCTTGAGGCAAACAAAACAATGAATCTCCGATTAAACGAGAAATATTGATTGATGTACTAGAACATAAAGCTATGGAAGAGATAGTTGGGGATCTCTTGAAGAATCTGGAAGCAAAACAACCATAATAGATAATATCGAGATTCAATCCATATCATGAAGCAATCAACTAGTCTAGATTGTATGGTCATCGCTAAAAAATCTTGTTTAGCAATGGCAATAGGCAATGAAACGTAAAAGCGACTACAGAAAAATGGGAAAAGTTCTTGATGTTCATCCAAGAAATTTGATCTTTGCAAAGAGAGACAAATTTGAGATAAATTGCAATTCGGGAAAATGGGTGTACTATAGAAGGGGAAGAAGATGTGATTCCATTTCTCGATTCGTCATTGCTCTTGTGAATGTGATTTTTGGATTTCTAATACTAGGGTCTCTCCAAACACAAAGGATGTGAAATCTAGGAGACTTGAAAGAAATATCGAGAGAAGAGCATGCTACACATTACTTAGAGCAAAGCCAAGTTAGTTACTACTCTATTATCTATCTACTCTTTCAAGCTTGATTTGATCACGGTTTTCTCGAGATCCTCTATAAGCATTATAGATTGTGTATTGTAGATAGTATATTATAGTTTTAGATCCAAGATAGATTGCATTATGGTTGGAATAGATTGTGGTTTTGGATTACATTGTGGTTAGATTAAACGTGGTTCAAGTCATATTGTGATTCGTTGCATTGTGGTTTAAACTTGGTTGTGGTTGTAGATTACATTGTGGTTCTAGATTATGGTTTTGATTAGATTGTGGTTTTGGATTGGAATGTGGTTTTGGTTTCAATTTTCTTGTGATTGTGGTTGTGGATTATATTGTGGGTCTAGATTATGGTTTGATGGATTGTGGTTTTAGGTTAGATTGTGATTTTAAGGTTTCTAATGGATATTGTTTTATTTTGTGGTTTGGAATTTCATTATTATAGTTTGAGGTTCATGTTTTGCGGTTTGGGGTTTGAGATTGATAATCAACTATTGTTTTGTTCTTAGATGCAACTCTATAAAGCTTTCAAAGCAAAACATCCAAATGTCAAAGTTGGAGCTTCACTTTTCAAAATTTGAAGCCGTGGTTTGTAGTGAAGCTAGCGTAGTATAACACTTGTTGTTGCATACATCATGTCAAAGTTACAAATCTTTCTTTGGATGGTTTAACTAAATTAGGGAAGAAGCACTCAAAGTCATGTACTTGTGAGTGCAAGATTTTTACAGACATCAGTGATCTTTGGAAATGTATTGTTTGCCAGAAGGGTGAGATTGATGAATTCTATAGTAAGGATTGTCTTGACGGTACTTGTAGTGAGTGTGGGATAAAGAAGTTTGAAATCTGCCCCAAGGAATTAGAGAGTGAGGAGGTTGTGAAATGGGAGTACATCGACTATGAACATGGAGGTGTGGATAAACGTGGAGAGCCTAAGAAAGTTTTGAAACACCAATACAAAGAGACCACACCAGCAGTGCTAATAAGCAAACTCAAAGACAGGTTGGAAAAATTTCCCCTCCACAATTTCAAATACAAATGGCAAGATAAACAGTTTCGTGAAATGCTCGATAATCTCCCTTCAGATGTCATAGTGTCAGTGGTAGATTTTGCGGAAAATTACACATTGAAAGAGAGAACACAGGTGCAATCTCAATACTGGACAAGCGTGCAGGTGACCATTCTTGTCCACATTACTTATCATGTGGCTAAGAATGGTGAAGTAGTAAAAGAAACACATTATTATATATCAGATGACCGCAAACATGATACCTTATTCGTGCAGCATTGCTTTAATATGCACTTCAATTATATGGAAGAGCAAGGACTGAAACCACGTAGGCACTGGGTTTTTTCTGATGGTGCTGCATCACAATTCAAAGCTGCAAGGCCATTTTATTTTATTGCTAGATACTCTTATCAGACTCTAATTCATATGATGTGGAATTACTTTGGTTCAAACCACGGAAAGGGAGAACATGATGGCAAGGTCTTTGAATTAAAGAGATGGATCAGAATGGTCCAACTCCTATATCCCCGATACTAAGATAGAGAATGCACATGATATTGTGGAGGCTGCCAAGGAGTTATTTTCTGGTACAGTTTCTTCTAAAGAGGAACCAAAAACAAAAAAGAAAGATATTAAAAGATTTTTTTTTGGAAGTTAAAGCAGGAGAAGTCGATAGGCGTAAGGAATGGGGAGCACATACGGTGAAGGATACTCAAAAATTCATAGTGTGCCAAGATTCGGCTTGGGATCAACAACTCAATTATGTGTTCAAGATTCTCATGCTTTTGTAGTTTTTGTTTAGATGAACATTGGGATAGATGCGAGAATACGGCATATGTGAATAAGTGGGAGGCGGTGGAAATTGAACCCGCTTCTTCATCTACTTGTGATGCAATTGAGGTTAGAAAGTCACAAAGGCCCTTATATTCGGTGTTAATATTATTGCCCGGGTCAGGATGTGGAGATTTTTTGCGGTGGCGGCACCAAAAACAACCCCGGAAGGGATGACTTTTGGTTGCTTGCATGTACAAAGGGAGAAGTATGTAGTGGAAAAAGACTTCAAAGATAATGGAACGTGGTTCTTAAAAGGTGAAAGTATATTAGAAGGAACTTACTTCAAAAAAAATTCCAAGTTCAAAGAGAGGTTATGAATTATGTTCTCAAGAAGGAGCTGCAAGGTTTACTCTACACAAGTATGTGGTGTTAGAATTCCACTAATGAAAGGAAATTATGCTATCAAAAGGACATCCCTGTATTTCACCTTCTAGATCCTAAGGATGAAGAAGCGGATCGAGCCAACTTACCACTGTGTTGTCGGATGATGATGATGATGATGGTGATGGTGATGGTGATGGTGATGGTGATGGTGATGGTGATGCTGATGGTGATGATGGTGATGGTGATGGTGATAGTGAGTGAACACTTGTTGTTGTGAGCAGATGATGATGATGAACAGATCAAAGCCATCTGGGTTGTCGTGATGATGATTTTCATGTATTGATGTTTTAATAGATAATGATGATGATGATGAGTTGATATATCTTGTATTCTTCTACTTGTGTTTTCACGTGCTTGTATGATAATGTTATTGTTTAGACTTTATGTTATTAATGTTTCATTCATAACTAACATATGTTTAAAAGGTGTGTTGGTTTATTCATTTGATAGATATTGAATGAATAGGTGTTAGGTTCAAATCTAAGGATGTTAAGTTTGAATTTTGATAATTTTGGATCTATGTCTTACATGGTAGAGTAGTCCAATACAAAACCCTAAACCTAATATCCCACACCAATATCCCACATGCCAAAGAAGCAAAAGTAGCATGTGTATATAAGATGCACCTAGAAGTGATTAAGTATCATGTGATTGGGCCTTGTTGATCGAACCTTTGGAGACATCCAAGGGGATGGACCTGTGGTGTGGCGTGGGGATGCCCTACAATTAGTCGAGCCACATTGGTCGAGATCTAACGACCTCGAATCGGATATAATTCGAGGGTTCTCTTTAAACGGAAATTTCCGTACGGAGATTTACGGAAGGCAGAGGCCGAGATAGGTCCCAATAAAAGTCGGAGTGGATATCCCACTATGATGGCTCACATGATCTAACCTCTAGGGTGGCCTCCTAGAGGGTGTAACCTCGAGGGTGTATAGTATAGTGTCTTAGAGGTCTTAGAGGGTTGTTGTGAATGATATCTTTGTTGTGAATGATATGCTTTGGGGGGGGGGGGGTGTTGTGAATGATACATGTGTTGACAATTGAATTTACAGGACAATGATGGTGAATACATCCGAGACGAGACATGGAACATGGAGGCGCTTACAGGTATGTATAAAGGTATGTATAATCTACATCCAAAATGGTACCATGCATAAAATCCCAAACAACAACTAAAAAAAGAAAAAGAAAGTGAGTGAGTGAGGTAGTAGTGAGATGGGGGCTTCCCCTCGAGAGAGTGAGGTCGATGAGTGATGAGTGAGGTGGGGCGCTTCCCCTCGAGCAGGATGAGTGAGGTGAGGTGGGGGCGCTTCCCCTCGAACGGTGAGGATGAGTGAGGTGGGGGCGCTTCCCCCATCGCCGTTGAGGGACTTTGCAGCATTAGACTAAGTCCTTAGAGAGGTCCTTAAAAAAGTGTCCTTAAGAAAATGAACTCCGAACTCCAACTCAAAAAAAAAAAAAACAAACTCCAGACTAACTATACTATACAACTCAAAACGTCAAAAAGAAAAACAAACAAACCACAAACTCAAAACTCCATTTCTCAAAACTCCATTTCTCTTTGTGGCTTGTTACTACATAAACTCAAACTCCACAAACTCAAACTCCACAAACTCAAACTCAAATTCTCTCTTTTGAAAAAAAAAACAAACAAACCACAAACTCAAAACTCCATTTCTCAAAACTCCATTTCTCTTTGTGGCTTGTTACTACATAAACTCAAACTCCACAAACTCAAACTCAAATTCTCTCTTTTGTGACTTGTTACTACACAAACACAAACTCCACAAACTAAAACTCCAATTCTCTCTTTTGTGACTTGTTACTACACAAACACAAACTCCACAAACTAAAACTCCAATTCTCTCTTTGTGGGTTGTTACTACATAAACTCAAACTTCCAAACTCTAAACTCCACAAACTAAAACTCCAATTCTCTTTGTGGCTTGTTACTACATAAACTCAAACTCCACAAACTCAAACTCAAATTCTCTCTTTTCTTCAACAACACTTATCCCTATAACTGAAAACAAGAAATTATACACATCAATTTAAAGAGCTTAATGATCAAAATATAACTATTGTTAAGATCAAAATTTACTTTTGCTCATACCTTAATAATGAGGCCAAACATTGAATATGGTAAAGATGGTTACACTCTGTAGTAACAAAGGCGTTGGCTTCCCATCATATTCCAAGAATCTTCTACAATAGGGACATACACGTTCGGGTGAGTCGATAGGAAATTTGTTTCTATAGACTCGGGTAGATAAGGATCTAGTTTAATCCCGTTCTCAAGGACATTGCGACCTTCAATAAGCCTTTCAAGACACGGTCCGAAGTTTTTGCAATCTCATCATTGTCCCCTTGCCTCCTCTTCTCAATAGCATCAAGATCTTCCTCTACAACAACCAATGATGCCACAACTTTAACTACCTCGGCTTCCTTCATATCTACCACCTGTTGCACACCTGCAGCTGCTTCCTTTGTCATTCCTTGCATCAAGCATTTGATGTCTACAATTTCTTGCATATAATGCTCCTTCTTCTCCCTCAATGATTTGAAGGTTTTCTTCAACTCTTTCCATTTGTTATATGACTGTTGTAGCCTACAATCAACCTCTTTCACCTTCAATTCAGTGGACTCCTTCCATTTTGTCATCACCCGTAAGGAATCTGTAATGAAACAATTCAGTAAATTAGTTACAGGGATACAAGTATATTCCACAATCTAAAGAAACTTTTATTAAAGGCTCAATCCACAATCTATATTCCACTCACTATAATTCAGGTCCAATCTATAAAATATAATCCACAAAGCACAAAGTATAAATCCTTAACCACAATTTAACCATCACAAATGCAAAACCACAAACCAGCACAAATGCAAAACCACAAACCACAAAACACAATATAAAATTCCCCCAATCCACAAACCAAAACATGCAACCACAAACCACAAACTACAGAACACAATATAAAATTCACTCAATCCACAAACTAAGACACCCAACTCATAAACCAAATCCATTAACCCCAAACCACAAATCATAAACCACAAACAACAAATCCAAATATATAAACTACAATCTAAATTCACAAACTCTAAATCACAATTATATACTACAAATAATATAAATTCACAACTCCAATTTAAGAACTCCAAACCACAATTCTACTAAAGAACTACAATTTAATAGCTAGCGACAAAAACTATCACAAAAACTATGACCACAATAACCAGAAAGGTTAGGCTATGAACAAACCAATGATTATTAAGACTCTACAATGTTTATCAAAAAGTACTTACTATCAGAATGTCCAAAGGTAAAATCTCCTTTTTGCATCTCCAACTTTGCTGAAACCACCCACATTGTGTTGCGTAAGCTCATTTGACAAAATGCAAATTAAACAAAATAAAAACTACAACTTGTATTACCATATTTACATCTCTTAGACTCCACGGTTTTAGAATATGATGAAGCCAATCGTGGTTAAATTGATGCCTGAATCTTGTATAGGTTTGAGTGCTTTTCTAGTCCCACTATCTTCTTGGATGGGTATATTATCTTCTTCTAGCATTGAAGACCTCTTTTTTTTTTTGAAGCATGCTTATAAAAACTCAACCAATCTATATCCTTACCTTTAACATCATGGAAAAACCATGCTACAGACCATAACTTGACTAACCTGCCCATTTTGAACATGACTCCTTTCCTCATAGATTGCCCTATAAATGCTCGAGAAAAGCCTCTTTCTTTTTTTTTTTTTTGAGCCCTCAATCTATAGGATTGTTTATTCTCCACCTTTGGTCCCCAATACTTGCGCATCTCTAATGGATCCACAAACTTTTCCTCATGTTTTAACAAATCCCTGTATGATAATCCACTATCATTCAAGACATTTTTTTCCATTTCTACAACCATGAAATTTAAGAGACCAAGGATTGAACCAACTCCACAAGGTCAAAAAATCAATCAAAATTGGCACTACATACAACAAAAGCTTTGCCACAAGCTCTAGCTATGATCCGACAATCTTTATGCTATGATCCACAAGCTATGATCCACAAGATCCGGTTTGTGCTTCCATAATCTCTATTTAGGTCTTTTCACAAGGTCAAAAATCAATGGAAACAAAATCGGCCTTTGCATATAGCAAAGCTTTTCCCAAAAGCTTTTCCCATGATTTGGCAAGCTATGATCCGCCAATCTCTGTTTGGTGGCTATGATCCACAAGATCTGTTTGGCTATGATCCACAAGCTACGATCCACAAGATCGGCTATTCTTGGCGGGTCTCTATTTAGGTCTTTTTGGTGTTTTTGGTTATTTTTTGGCGGTCCACGTTATTTTGGTCTCCGTGGCATTTGGCTTGTGTGGCAAATTCAAAAAGTCCTATTCTCGAGAAAGATATCATGCCAAAGAGAGGGAATTTTATTTTTGCACTATCATAAATGCTAAATGATTTGAATTTTTGTGTGTACAAACCACAATCTTGAACTATGTTTTGGACTATTTTTGTGGTGCAAAAATGAGCAAAATTGAGACACCATACCATGAATCCACCCTAGTTAGTCTCATTATTAACTCCTCATCCTTCTAACCTCGCTCATCTATAGGTTAGAAATGTGCAGATAACTTGAAAACATGCAAGAGTTGAACCCACACTATTGTTTGTTTTGTGCCAATAGGATAGGTAGGTGCTATAGTCGACCACCATGGTATTCTCACTATTATTTGTTTGGCTTTTTTTGTTTTCAACACCCGATGACAGTCAATGGGTTTTGGGTCTGGATGGGGGATCGCCCATTACCAATGGCTTTACCACTAGGATGTCACCGCGATGCACGTTCTTTTTATTAGCCCCCGGGTTCTTTTTCTTTTATGTGTATCGGATGAGAGTCAGTGAGCTTTGAGCCTGGGTGAGGAACACCCATTTCGCTTTACCATTGGGCTATCACCGCGATGAACATTCTTTTTAAACTAGTAATGGTGCCCAACATTACTGGGCATAAGTTGGGTATATTTAGATGATCAAAGAGAAGAAAAGAGCCAGACATAAACTAACATTTTAATCTTCAAATATGCTTTTTTGGGATACACTTCAGAGCTGCTTTGTTCTAATATGAAAATTCATGTATATTATTTGGTCAGATGCTTAGTACATTAATTTTCTAAGTCGTATTTAATTAAAGTGGGACTCATTCCATTCCCATTTTTTTTCGGAACCCTGTTAATTTACATAAAAAGGAGCACCCCGACCCGAAAACTATCCGTAATTCGAATTTGTGTCTAAAACTCTGCATCCAAGCTTTGCTCCAGTTTTCTCTGGTTAGCGAGTCGAGAACAAGAACAATGCAACTGAAACAAAGGAAATTCATTAAAGATTGAAACCAAAGATCTAGTTGAAAAAGAATTTTTATTAATAAATTGAATAGGTACAATGTATTTTACATCGGACGCAGAGACCATGGCGGTCTTGCTGTCACTACAGTTACATCATCGTGGTAGGTGGTCCACCTTAGGGGATTAACTTGCGGCGCTTCTTCACGCCGACTGTAAGCCTTGGGGGCAACCTGAAGAGTGTGGAATGCCTCACGTGGAGGTGCCTCACGGAGCTACCGGGCCGACTGTCCACCCGACTTCTCCACTCGCCTCTCCCGCAGCCTTTCATCGAATATGCTCCTTCCCCAACCTCCGTGGATGTTATGCAATGCTTGCAAGATGCTTTGAGCTTCCTGGACTGTCTCTTTGTTCTTCGCCTGTTCTTTATCCCCAGGGTGTGCATGGCGTCTGAATTCGCGAGTAACCTTATCCCAAAGGCCCGGCAAGAGTGTAGCGTGGGGGATGCGTGCTGTAGCGGTATTTCTTCCGCCTTGAGCGGGATTCAGGCCGCCTGGAGCGGTCTCGTGATGCCCGAGGCGGGATTTGTGCGGGTGTCGAATCTGTGCTGCGAACCCACGGAGCAAGGAGAGTATGATTAACAATTACGGTGCCATTAGTCAAAACGAAGAAAAAAGAATGTTGAAATCAAATTACAATGGAGAACATTCATTCCATACAACCGCATCCAATGACGAGGAAGTAGTGTCTTTCTCATTTCGCGAAGTGGAGAAAGGCCCATAAAAAGTGAAAGTACAACCATTCTCATTAGAATATGGTTGCATCCAATCACACCTGGAAGCATCTGAATGGTTTTCATCAACGAGATTAACCGATTGCCTTTTCACTCGCGAGTCGAGAAAGGCCCAGGAAACGCAATGTACAAGCATTATCATAATAGATTGTGGCTGCATCCAGTCACACAATCAAACATACAAATGGTCTCATCAACAGGACAAGCATGCCTTTCTCGACTCACATGTGTTCACGTTTGTTTACAATATTCACACAGTTTGACTATCTGAAAGCAGAGGTCACTCTTCTTGTTCACCAAAATATTTGTCGTCCATAGCTTTCATGATCGCCTTGCTCTCTGGATCGGGTTCCGTGAGGCTCGGATAGTTCCTAATCACATCGGCGACAAGAATGGCAAAGAGGGATTCCGCCAAGACAGGACACAGTCCGAAGGACAACCACCTATCCGTCTCATACTCTTCAGGTCGATATGGCTTAGCAATGATTGTATTTTGCGCGTTATGATAGCACTTGTAGGCGGAGTCGTCTATGATCAGCGTGTTGTGTTTGCCATAGTCCTGGAATTGCTCATAAACCCTGTCCAGCCTTTTCACCATTATAGGCTTCCCCTTTGTGGTGGCTGGATCGAGGTCCGACACATGCTCGACCCTTTCGTTTCCCCAAACGAACTTGAACTTCAAAACTGGAAGGCCGAGAACACCAAGAACATTGACAATATTTTTCTTTGCCATACAAGACCATATGCCCACTTCGAATCCCCGTTCCAGGCACCATTCAACAATTTCCTTAGCTCTAGGCCTCGGATACACTATTTTATGCTCCGTTTTGGTCGGGATCTGCGAGGTGTTAATCTCGGGGACGTCTTTATCGTGGTATACTGCAGCTAATACTCCATTGACGTCAAATATTACAAGCTTGGCGGGACCAGCTGGATCCCAGTTTGTATGGTTTTATATGGTTCATATGGTTCATATGGTCATATTTGTGGTGTTTGGGGCTATATGGTTTTAATGTGAGCTTTTTCATTCAGGGAGCATGTGAGATGAGTAAAATGGAGCCAAGGAAGTCCAGCAGAGACCATTGCCCTAGGCTCCAATGGAGGAAGATGGGTTGCCTTTTGTTGCACCCTTGCAACCAGACGGTATTTGCAGAGGGCATAATAACTGCAGTTGATCCATTTGATAGTGTGAATGATGAAAGGCTGGGAGATGAACATCTTGGAGTTGGCATTGTGAAGCTTCTTATCGAAGTTGATACAATCATGTCCCAGGGAAGCTCTAGTGATTGCATTGTGTGCTGGGGCTCTTTGGAGTCCCAAGCTCGAGTTGAGATGGCCAATTAGATATATTACACACAAGAATGGAGATACTCTAGAATGCCCTACTAAACTACACACCCCAAGGCCCACCCAAGACCATGTGGAAGCTTTGGTGGTCGATGAGCATCCTTTGATCACAAGGAAGAGACGCTATGTTTTTCATAAAAGGCGTACCAAGGGTGCCCAAGAGGCCTAGAAGTGACAAATATTTAGAAAGGGTGGAAAGTATGGCACCAACCAGAGAAAACCTAGAGGCAATTAGGGGTCAAGAGTGTTGCAACCTAGATTGCACAGTGCAGTACAATGTGGATGACCTCGTGCAGATAAGGTCCCAATACATTGGACAGCTTCAAAAAGATAGGATTAATTTCATTTACTCCTTGTGTAGGAATTCCAGCTATGATGAAAACAAAGGAAGGCTACTATATCAATTGAGGGGCATGAAGGTATGTATGAGAGCATTGAGATGGATTCTTGGGGTGAGCAAGTCTTCATTTTACTGTGATCTTTGGGAGCAGGTTAGAAAAGGGCACGCTTTGTTCCAACATGGTAATGCACTCACTTTGAAACCTAGAGCAAATACTCTCAAGGCCATTGCAGTCTTCGAGAGCTTTGTGAGATACATGGCTCAATCTATGCCCCACAAGTCGAAGGTGAACGAGCACGGTGTGCGAGTGGTGCAAAGAGTGTTGCCACAACACTATATCCAAAAGGAGTGCCTTAAGGAGGTCAACTCCATCCCGAAACCACCTTGGAGGTAGGCCTCTTTCTCAATCACATTTCAGCAAGTTATGGAGCACTCACTTCTCGGGGCGTGAGTGTCCTACAACACATGCCATTCTCAAAGTGCAACACTTGCATTCAACTCAAGGATACACTTGCATCAACCGCAATAGAGAAAGAAAGAATGGCAATTAGGGAGCAATTTGCAGATCACCAAAGGGACCAAATATCATGTAGACAGTTGTATTGGCAAAGTGGATAACATTTTCCGAGATGCCGGACAAATTTTTGTGTATAATTCATGATAAGATGGACCAACACAAGACTTTCTTGCCAAAGCTAGATCCTTTACCCAAGCGTTGTCAAAACGCTTTTCGGATGAAAGTAAGTCTCAAGGGTGTCTTAACACATGGTCATGGAACTGGAACATATGGTCATTTTGTGCTTGATCTATGGAGGGATGATCCAAACTTCCATGTGAGCTCTATTTTCAAGTGCTTGAGAACACTAGAGAAAGGATCGATAGAAGGGAGGAGGTATTCCCCTCAAAGACCCATTTTTGAGGCTTTGATGGATGATCAACCGCTTTGTTACCAAAGGTAGATAAAAAGCTCACATCCAAGGTGTCTAGTGAATCAAGGAGGACTTGGGATGATTTCCCTTACTTGAGAAAACCCTTCGAGGAGCTATGTGTTCAATTGGACAAACTGTTGGAAAGAAAACAAGAATAGATGGATGTTTGGGGCAATGTCATACTTGACAGCAGTGGGAGTATTCAAAGTTGTGAAAGTGGGATTCATGATGGTTGGGCATACGCATGATGATATAGATGGATTCTTTGGAACTTTCTCCACCAAGCTCAAGAGAGAAAACGTGACTAGTCTCCCTGAACTAATGGATGTGTTTGAGAGCTGCATTGACCCCAACCCAATGGCTTTCTTGATGGATGAGGTTGCAGATTGGAAATCATTTGTAGAGGGATACTTGCTAGATGGTAAGGACCAGTTGACAGGACACACAAAGCCACTTCAATTCAAGTTTTGGGTTAGGGATGGAATACCAATCATGCAATATAAGTGGAGACCAGGTGACAAGTTGTGGATGCCTGTACAAGGAATCGAGTTATGGCAAAGGGGTGCTGCTGGTGAAGTTCTCATTCCTAAAGGGCAGCCAAAACCACTACCTCCCTTCAAGACTGTCAAAGACTCTAGCCAACTAGTGAAGGGCATCAAGGATTACATAACGCACTGGGATGATGTTCGAAATGGAAAGCACACCTCCACTCTTAAGAAAAATCAAATGGACTCCCTAATCAAGTACTGGGAGAAAGTTGTGACATGCTTAGAAACTGAACAACCATGTGGGAGGAAGCTAAGAGACGGGTTCTTGCCAGAGTCAAGATGGGAGGGTTCTCAAGGAGCAAGCACGTCTAAGAATGTTCACTTGGGTCCTAACAAGGGTTCCAAGTGGTTTGTGGGAAGTAAGGCCTCAAAGCCGAAGTGGTTTGATCTTCCTGAGTGGGATCCCTTTGAGGACATCAAGGAAGGATACTTTGTGCTAGTAAGGCCTGATGATGAGGACTGTCCAATATGGTTAGGGGTGGCACTCTCTGATGTAACCACCACTATGCCTCGATGGAGAGGAGTTGCGCCCCGATTCCAAATTCAATATTGGGAGCCCATTGGGAGACACAAGAAGGGCAACTTGAAGGAGCAATACACCGACTGGCCGGGAGAAGAAGTGGAGGGCAAATTATCTTTGATTCTCAAAGGAGGGAATTGGTGGAGTGTGTGGTATGGTCATATCCAGGTTCTCACACTGCAAAGGACAACACACACAAGATCCCAAAAAGGGAGATGGACAAAGCCATGAGCAACCTCCATGCTATATCATTGTATGAGGGTAGATAATATTGAGAAGCTTGAAAACTTTCTCAACTAGTGGTTTGTAAAATTTATGATGAAAACAAGTAACCCAATTCTTTGTGTGTGATCTGTAATTCTATTCAAGCAATCAATTCAAAAAAACATTTTATGGGATGTGAGTCCCATTTTCAGTCCGAGTCCCAAAATTCAAGATTTGTCCCACTTTAATTAAATACGACTTTTCTCCTTTGATTCTACTTAGGCAATTTCATTTTTTATTCTAGTTAGGCATTTTCATTGTACAAACAATAGAATAAAACTTTATTTTCCAGAGCAGCTCTTGTTTCTAGGCTTAAAGTTTCTTGTTTCTTTGAACTCCGCTCCAGCTAGATGCATTCTTTTTCTTTTAAAAACGTGGTCGATGATTCCATAAACAATTGGAGGATGATTTACATTAAAAGAAAACTAAGCTTCCGTAAACAATTGGAGGATTATTTACATTAGAAGAAAACTAAGCTCCCGTCAACTCAAATAAAATTAAATGTTAGTAAGAGGTTCTAAAATAACATGCTTCAATGATACAATTTGGGCATATACATTCCAAAATAACTGATCTGTTACATAAAGCCTATGGCTTTAGGCACCAAAAACGTTACACAATCTCTCTTAACAATGACAAAAGGATACATCCTTTTGGTTTTTCCGGGGTTCCGAAAACTTTTTGGATTTTTTCTTTAAGTTATTTTCCTAAGGTTTCAGAGCTTTTACCTGCCGGAAAAAAGTCTCCGTATGCCAAAAATCGGGTTGTGGCGTTTTCCTTAATTAAAAAATTGGCATTTTGGGTTATTTGTCCAGTTTTGGAGGATTTAGCGGATTCCTTATCTCCGCATCCTCGGCATGGAGGCCACAGAGATTCAAGGTTTCAGATACATCTGGTTGTCCGGGGAGCTTAAAAATTCGGTCGTCTTCTTGAGCCTTCAGCGTTTCTGCTGTTTTCAGATGTCTACATTATCTGTCAAGGGGTGTAAATATGATAATGCTACCCAAAAAGCACCGTCCGGACAAGTGCTTTAGGTGCTTGAGGTGCTTTTTACTCGATGAATTTTTGTTCAACGACCTCGGGGGTTGTTACTCCAGAAATAGTATGCATGTTCCGGTTGGGGAGGGATCGATGACATGGATGTCCCCGCGCGAATTGCCAGAGCAATCCTCATGTTTGGCGGGATCTCAAGTTGGCGGGATTCTTGAGGAAAGTTTTCTTTCTTGGATTGTCATTCTTCCCAAGCTCCGTTATCATGGCTGAAAATTCACTGGCAATTCTCAATTCTAATTCCAATCCCAATCCCAATCCCAATTCCAATCCCAATCCCAATCCCAATCCCAATCCCAATTCCAGTTCTCCATTGCACCTCCATTTTATGGCCAATTCTGAAAGCCTTGATGATCAGAAGAGGAGAATTTATCTGGAATTTGAAGCCAACAGGAAAAGAGAATTGAGAAAGAGAATGAAAGAAAGGGAAAAGGAAAACATTCCACCAAACGAGAGGAAGAGAAAACAATGGCTTAGTGAAAGAAGATTGCAGGAACTCTCAAAAGAGTTAGATGATTCTTTTAATCACATTGTCAGGAACGTTTCTGAGGATTTGGATAAAGGGAAAATTCTTCAAAGACTTTTCAAGAGAAACAAACATTTGCCATTGCAAGCAGATGTACCAGATCCCAGGGATATTGCTATAATGAAAACCATGATTGTGAATGTTAGAGAGACAATGCAGGCACAAAAAATGCAAAGAACAACTGATGTCCTCCAAGCAAGAAAGAGCACCCTTCAAATGGCAGCATCTTCAATAGGAGGGATTAATCAATATGCAATTTCAAGGGTTATATCTGTTCCAAGAAAAACTATTGCCATGGCATTTAGAAGACATATATTTGCAGAGTGTGAAGCTGGCCCTTGGTCAATATTTGGAAGGAAGAGAAGAAGTGACGCATTTTCAGCTGAAGAAATATCCACGGTGAGGAAGTTTTGGGATGAAAATACTAGAGTCTCACCTTATAAGAAACATGTGAGGAAGCATTTGGCTGAAAATGGTGATAAAATTGATCATCCTATTCATTTGCTAGAGACTACACAGGTAATAGTTTCGACCAGAAATTTGGAATGTTGTGCACTAATTCTTTCATTCACTTTATAAAATAACTAAATTTATTATTGTAATTGTGTTCAGGTACAATTGTACCTTGCTTTCAAGAAGGAACATCCTAATATAAAGATGTCCCAGCAGGCTTTTGAAAAACTAAAGCCAAGCTATGTAAGAAAACTTCAAGAAAGGGAGACTTGTTGTTGCCAATACCATTTGCACTTAGAATTTGCAAGGCAGGCCATCAACAATATGAGGACAGATCCTTATGGTGTTCATAAGGATTGTAAGTGTCAGTGCAAGGTTTGTGGACCAGGTCTAATCTGCATGGCTAAGGAGAACACCATCAGATCAAGTAGTGATTATTGGAGAATGGTGGTCTGCCAAAAGGATGAGAGTGATGAGTGGCATAAGCATGCGTGTCTGATGCAGACTTGTACAAAATGTGGTTTAAAGAAGTGAGTACAATGTTTCCTTTGTTTCAAACCTATAATTTTGCTTTCTATTTACCATGTTTGCTATAATGTATTGCAAACTGCCAACATGTCCTAAGGAGAGGAGTAAGAGCAGGACTTACAATGTGAATTGGAAAGTATTTGAGAAGGTAATGACTTTCAAATTAGATTGCAAAGTGCATTTAGTGACTTCATTAAATATGATTCAATCATATGACTTCCATATCAGGAGCTGATAAATTGGCCTTAACATGGCAGGTAGAAGTCCAAAGGAAGAAGACATCATCTAAGAAACCTCCAAAGGTTACAAAATTGGCCTACAAATTGGGTAGTCCTTTTGAATTTAATGAGCATGCAAGAAAGACTTTGAAATCTTTTGTACCTCATAATTATAGAGCTCATTGGCAAGCCAAGGAATTCAGGAAATGCTTGGCAACACTTCAAGATGATACCATTGTTTCTGTCATAGATTTTGCTGAAAATTATGGATTTAAGATCTAACAAGAAGCTCAATCCTGTCATTGGCATACTGACCAGGTGTCAATTCTAGTGCATATAACCTACAGGAGGATGAAAAAGGAAGAAGAAGAAGAAAGAAAAAAGAAAGAGGAAGAGAACTCATGCAAGAAGAACAAGAACTTGGCCAAAGAGAAAAGGAGACAAAGTCTCCAAGGTATTGTGAAGGAAACTCATTTCTATATTAGTGATGACAAATCACATGACACAGAATATGTCCAACATTGTCTACAAATGCATGCTGATTGGTTGCAAAGTATTGGAGTTGAATATAAAAAACATGTGTTTTGGAGTGATGGATGTTCTTCACAATTCAAGTCTTCGAGACCATTCCATTTTCTTGGTAGATTTTATGGGAGAATGGGCAAGGATCTTCTATGGAATTTTTTTGCTAGATCACATGGGAAAGGTGAGCATGATGGTGCTGGAGCAGTTATAAAGCGGATACTAACTCAAGAGCAAATGAAGTATAATGGATGGAAACTACAGTGTGCAAAGGAGGTAGTTGCTTTTCTTAAATGGCACTTTGAAAATCATCCATCTGATCATGACATCAAAAGGTATAATTTTGTAGTGTTTTGCAATTTTATTGCAGACATTTCAGCACTTCAAGCTAATCTTTATCCAAAGACTTAAAGCACTTGCTTTTCATATTGTTACGGTATTTTCGGGAGGTAGAGTCTTCAAAGATAGATAGATCAGAAAGATTGGAATGCCATACTTTAAAGGGAACTCAATTGCTCCACTGCATAAGACCATGTGACAAGGAGAACTCTTTGAAGGTAGCTTACAGACCTTTGTCATGCTTTTGCAACTACTGCATTCAATTTAAGTGGGACAAATGCATCAATATGAGTCAAAATTGGTGTTTGGGCAACCATTGAGTTGAGGTTGAAGGATCCTAAGAATACAGGTGATAGCAATGATTTGCAAGAAGATGACGAGTATGATGTTGAGGAAGAAGAAGAGGATGAAGATGATGTAATTAGTTCTATGATAGAAGTGGGTGACAATTTTGCTGTAAATGCTGAAGAAGGGAATGAAGAAGGGGTAGACTTTTATGTACTTAGATGCACTGAAGCAAAGAATACTTTGCTAGAAGATTATAAGGATGGATGGGGAAATGTATTTGGGATTGAAGAAGTTATTGTGTCAGGACATTATTATAAACAAATTGATGGTGGTCTAAGGTTTCAACTATTGCAGAATAAGCCAGTGGCCAGTGTATACAGCCATCTCGTTAGACTTTCTAAATTTGACATGATTGCAGATGAAGATGACTCAGACTTGTATTTCATGGCAGAAGAAACTTGCCAGCAGATCATTTCTACAGTTTCTACATAAGGTAATTTGTACAACATCATTTCTGTGTCAATCTGTCAAATTGAGGCATATCTGCAGTTTAAGACTGAAAACATGAATGAAAACTGAAAATGTGGCAAATTTTTTGAATGAAAATGTAACTGAATGAAAATGACAGCAGTTTAAGACTGAAAACATTTAAAAGAGAAACAATAATATACAACAATATGCATACATATCATCTGCAAGATTGAAAGTTTCTAAACAATTTCAGATATCACAAAATTGAGGCATATCTGCACTCGTATAGTATTGGCAATATAAGGTCTATAA
The DNA here is from genome assembly GCA_021234155.1 of Isoetes taiwanensis. NCBI lineage: Eukaryota > Viridiplantae > Streptophyta > Lycopodiopsida > Isoetales > Isoetaceae > Isoetes > Isoetes taiwanensis. The sequence goes on from JAJEKV010000225.1 coordinate 455,004, forward strand.
TTTTTTTACATGCCTCTTGTCCAAAATTGAGGCAATAAGTACTTCTACTAAGAATCAGAACAAGTAAATATTCTTCAACACTTCAAATATTTCTGCAGTAAATATTCTTCAACGCCTCAAATATTTCTCTGCAATTTGCTCCAATCGATCAAAACCGAAAAGCATTCCCAAAATCATCTACTAACCATTGAATTTGACCCTTGCAGTAGAATTTGACCAATAGTTTATGCTCATCACCAATGTTCTTCTGAAATAGTGCATCGAGAACACCTAGGGATGTTCTTGTATAAGCTTCTGGCCTAGAATAGTGCTTCAATAGACCAGAAACATCATGAACCTCTGCAGCTTGTCTGAGTATTGGAGGCAAGTATGAATTTAGGATCTCATCTTGAGGATCACTCATGAAAGTAGGCACCATGATAGAGGTAAATGGTGGGGACATAAAAGTCTTGGACACTTCATCATCTGCAAGAATAACATTATTTCCATACTGTGGGAAAGCTTCATACACTTTATGGAGTGGCTTCATGAAAACTGGGTTTGCAGATTCTAGAGGCCAATTGAAAGGCATCTCATCACAATATTTTTGGTCCCAAAAAAATACAAAATCTTTTTTGTTCATGGGACATAGAACATCAATAACTTCATGAACATTGAAGTTGTTCATGGAGGACCAAATTGCTAAGTCAAACAACCTGGAAGCTTCTTGCAAGAACCTATGCACACCTGGCCTCAACACAACCATTTTGTTAGTTGTAGATGATCTCAATAACTGAGAACTCAGTCTTCTCTTAATTGATTGGTTCTTCTATAAGTCTTTACGAGCACGCCATTCAGATCTAGTATTAATAGTTTCTTTTTCATAGGTACGATTTTGCAATTCAAAGACACCTATTAAGCAAAAAGAACAATTCAATCAATGAATCAAAAGAAGAGTACAAGTGAAATGTAGAATTATTAACCTCGAAGTTACATTTGTAATTTGCAACTCGGTAGACCTAACAGTCATAAAATTAATTAAGTGAATACAGCTTCAATGGTTCCACAAATATTGAATTCAAATTAAAAAGTCATAAATCTATGTCCTCATCACTTGGGACTACTTTCTTAAACCCTGAACATTAAAACATCATTTATGAATTAGTGCTCTCAAAGAGATGTTTGAATTTCCTCTAAGAGCATCCATAATTGCTGCAAAATCAGTATTTATACCTTCATTGTGTACGCATTGTGTTAAAAAAGATAGGCTCCCTCAGACTTCACTGTTTTCACCTCAGTGGGATCTACACTTGCAATATCATCAAGGGTTGTCATTATATTTTCCATAATTTCCTTTTCAACACCCTCTTCATTCACCTGCAAGTTTTCCTCCCCTTCTTCATTCAAATCAATGTGCATTCTTCTTCTCAGTGGATACTTTCTTGTTTCCACAACTTTTTTCTTGTTAGTTCTCTCAACCTTTTTTCTTTTTCTTTGGTCCCTAACCCGGTGACTTCTTGCTACTTGAGTTCCCTTTCTTTTTGCATATTAACTCATCCTTCTTTGGCATTTCCTTTTTTTGTTTCTTCTTGGCTGGAGTGTCTAATATTTGACACTCAACTTCACTAGTATTCAGATCTGCCTCTGAATCCTCTCCAATTTTTTACCAGCTGCTTCTCAATTGTCTTGGGCTTGTCATCTTAGACTGATCCTGGAGAATTTTCTGGCTCGTCCTTGCATGTCTCAACCTTCTCTTTGTGCTAGTAGAAGGGGACTTCAACCGATCAGCAAAACATCTTCAACATCGGGCCGGTAGTATTTGATCCCAAACCGCCGAAGCTTTGAAAGCTACTTTAGGATCAAAAGAAGCAACCCTGCTCAATTCTGTTGGAGTACTCATACCAAGTTCAATATAAAGGTCTTGAGAATGTTCTGGTCCACATTTCAAACATCCGCCCTCTTTGAACAATGCAAAGCATACATTACATGATATTCATGTTCACATTCAAGAACTACGTAAATCTTGTAGTTATTATGAAAACTTAAACCACAAGCACTACAATAACTTTGCAAAAACACGGAAGCCTTCTTTTGATGGTGTTGATGCGTAAAAGGAGTCGGTGATTTGCATCAAAAGATGAAGGTTGCTTGCATGTTCTTTTTCTCGGCATTTATCTCAACATCCAATTGAATTAATTCAGCTTCCAATGCCTCCTTCTTCACAAGAAGATCGGGATCTCCAGGTTTGCAAACAGACTCCAAGGACTCACATGCATATTCTTCAAACATCAATTTCTTTTCTAAATCCCTGATTTCTAACTCCACTTCCTTTGTAATAACCATAGCTCTCTTCTTGGCAATAGTAGACTTTAGCTTTTCCATACTGCTTCTTTTTTCAGACAAGGTTTTAAATATTTTATCATTGGATTTCTCATCGTGACCGGACTAACAACAATATCTTGCATTTTCTTTCCCATCTCTGCCTTTTTATTCTCAAGCTTCCCTAAGTTTTCTGTTACTAATGCAGGTTATGCTTCAAATTAGTCTGATCAAGACTAGGCTTAGGAATACCTTTGGAAGAAATAGCAGGCTTTGATTCAATTTCAGCTTTTGCTTTTGAACATTTTTTTTCGGCCTGCGTTTCTTGTACATCATAACCTGTGCCCCATATGAAGCCCAATTTATCTGATGACCTTCAGGATCTAGCAGTCCTTCAGGGCAATTTTCCCATGCGAAGGCAAGAGCCAATTGTTTTCTTACTTCATTATTAGAAACACCATCTGGGTAAAACACACTCAATAAGCTTTCCAATTTTCTCCTCAAATGTGGTTGAACAAAGGCAACCTTGATTGCAGACTTCGACTTTGAATTAAAACTTTTTACATAAACGGATTCCCATTGTTCCTTAAGTGATTTGGGTTTGCTAGCCAATTGTATTTCATATGGGGCTGCAGACCCTCATTTGACAACCCGTGCATCTCAAAAAAATCCTCCGCTGTTACTGCTTCTTCTACCATGTTGCTTGATTCACGACGATTAGTTCCGGATAAACAATCTATATTGTGCGCCGGAAAGGAATTCGAAACTCTACTAAAGGATTTGCAAAAGGAATGAAACAGGAAATTGAGGGGAAGTTTCGCGCGCGAGAACTGAGGTGGTTTTTTTTTTCTTTGGAATGAAGGCAACCGAGGTGCTTTAGGTGCTAAGTGCTTTCGCGTTTTTTTGGGTAGCATTACCATATTTACACCCCAAGGTATTGTGTTTGCCATATAAATTTCTTTGCTTTTGATTTCTGGAAGAGATGACCATTGATAATTATAGCACACAGGGAGCCGATTTGGAGACTTTGCCTCTTTTCGATTTTTAGATCAGCATGCATGATTGTGGGCAAAACAATATCGGGATGTAGTTTTTCCCTATGATTTCAGATCGGATTCCAGATTATGGTGGATCTTTAGAGGTGGCGATCTTGGTGTGCAGGCTGGCTCATGGATGGATTGAAAGCTCCATGCCAGTAGCTGTCGGATCCGGACCATGTCGACCACGCCGTAGTTCGCTTCAGTAAGGCCTTATTCATCCGTAAAAATGTACATTATGCTCTTTAAAACAAATGGTGATTCGAGGGCAACTATGAAGAGGTCAGGTAATTTCTTGCTTTTAGGACCATAACGGGTGGTTTCCATCGATTTGCAATAAGGCCGGATAATTATCTTTGCAGACTTAAGCGCTAATGAATAGGTAATCATGAGATATCATGCTCAATCCCTGTTTTCTTTGCTTTTTATGTGGATAAGAGCAACCGATAAATAGGTAAATGTTTTTTGGTTTGTTCTTATTGAAAACCAATGCATGCAGGTTGAAGCCCTTGCTGTAATAGTCCTGCAGGTTGTTTTTCTCAAATTAGAGCTTCAAAATTGAGTTGAGTTAGCTCATGCTTGGAGGTGCCTAATGATGTCCTCATGTACTGCAAAATTGAAATGCATTTCTGCTTACTGTAGCAATTTGACAATCTAAGATGAAGGATAAGATTGGTTCCTTTACTGTTGGTGATGCCATATCATTATTAGAAGGGGCACAGAATTAGTTTCTTCATGAAGGATTATAGACAACATGCATGTATTGCTAGAAATTTTTGTATCCTTTAGCATATCACATATTCTATTCTGCTTATAGAAATGTTATCCATCTATGACAGAAGCTACTACCCAAATCTGTCACCTGTCATATTGAAAGTCTAACAATAGGTACGTTTCTTCTTAGATGTTGATTTGGGGGACTTACTGAAGGTGTTCATTCTGTGACGTTCCAAGCCCTACAAGAAACTCAAGGTTAGACACGCAACTTGAGAAGTTTGTTTGCTAAATTAGAGCATTAAAGCATGCATGCCGCAGTAGTTTCTTTGAGAAATTTAAAAATGGTACTGCTTTCATAGTTTGTACCTTTCTGCGGCCTCTTCAATGAGTGGCCAGAAGTTCAAAGGACGACCATTTTGTCTATCAATTACCTTAACTCATCATCTTAGGTCAGACTTTTCTATATTAGATATAGTAGATTAATGATTGGCTACACTTATTTTGACCTGGCAGATATGCATGATGTGAGTTTTCTGAATTAAAGATCGAATCACCAATGATATAAAGGTAATCATTTATGTTTGTAACTTTGTTAAGTGTGTAACTTTGCCCAGTCAGCATTGCTCCAGATTATTCTACCTTCAATGACTCTTAGCCTATCATATTGTGTAAACCACGGAAGATATTATCCAACATGTCTTCAATAGAAACTCACATGCAAAGGTAATTATAAGTTAATAGATTTCTATGTTTCAACAGTCTAGGAAAGGAGAAGTATAGGATGCAGGAGGGTTTCTTTATTGTTTAATATTTGTGTCATGTGCAAGCAGTGCAATTAAGGTCGATTCATATTCTTTAGTTAGCTATGATTTTATTGTGCTCCTATAATTGTTGTTTGTTAATACCCAAGGAAGAGCTATATTTTGTGCCTTGCATATTATATGTGTGTTCTGAGTTCAATCGACACTTCTTTGACACTTTCAGTCACACCTTTTATCAGTGCCCAACCTTAACTCCACTTGCTAAAAGTGTTAGCAAGTTATCCGTAGGATGTGAAATTTGTGAGAGGCAAGCTTTAACATTTGGAGAACAGCTCATGAACTGATATTATTGATTGATTGTGATTAATTTTGATATTATTAAGTAACATGCACACCATATTAAGCTCCTTGCACTTATTTCTGGATTCTTTTGAGGTTGATGCTGCAAGAATGATCCTATCAGAGGAAAAATTGATCCCTTTTTGCTGAAAAACATGCATGTAATAGCTATCTGTGTCCGAGATTAATGATTGGCTATACTTATTTTGATCTGGCAGATATGCGTGATGGGAGTTTTCTGCATTAAAGATCGAACCACCAATGACATAAAGGTAATCATTTATGTTTGTAAGTTTGTTAAGTGTTTGACTTTGCCCAGTTAACATTACTCTAGATTATTCTACCTCTAATGACTCTGATGCCACTTAAAAATATCATGTATGTGAAGGAAACACAATATTAGATGGTTATTTTTGCAAGCATTCATAAGTAGACTATCGCATTGTGTTAATACCTAAGGGAAAGCTATATTTTGTGCCTTCCATATTATATGTGTCTTCTGAGTTCAATCGACACGTTTTTGACACTTTCAGTCATACCTTTTATCAATGCTGAACCTTAACTCCACTTGCTAAAAGTGTTAACAAGTTGGATGTGAAATTTTGTGAAAGGCAAGCTTTAACATTTGGAGAACAACTCATGAACTGATATTATTGATTGATTGTGATTAATTTTGATATTATTAAGTAATATGCACACTATATTAAGCTCCTTTCAAGTCGTATTTAATTAAAGTGGGACAAATCTTGAATTTTGGGACTCGGACTGAAAATGGGACTCACACACCATAAAAGAAATTTCTGAATTGATTGCTTGAATAGAATTACACATGACACACATAGAATTGGGTTACTTGTTTTCCTCATAAATTTTACAAACCACTAGTTGAGATAGTTTTCAAACTTCTCAATATTATGTGCCCTCATACAATGATATAGCATGGAGGTTGCTCATGGCCTTGTCCATCTCCCTTCTTGGGATCTTGTGTGTGTTGTCCTTTGCAACGTGAGAACTTGGATATGACCATACCACACACTCCACCAATTCCCTCCTTTGAGGGTCAGCATAATTTGCCCTCCACTTCTTCTCCCAGCAGTCAGTGTATTGCTCCTTCAAGTTGCCCTTCTTGTGTCTCCCAATGGGCTCCCAATATTGAATTTGGAATCCAGGACGCAACTCCTCTCCATCAGGCATAGTGGTGGTTACATCAGAGAGTGCCACCCCTAACCATATTGGACAGTCCTCATCATCGAAGGCCTTACTAGCACAAAGTATCCTTCCTTGATGTCCTCAAAGGGATCCCACTCAGGAAGATCAAACCACTTCGGCTTTGAGGCCTTACTTCCCACAAACCACTTGGAACCCTTGTTGGGACCCAAGTGAGCATTCTTAGACGTGCTTGCACCTTGAGAACCCTCCCATCTTGACTCTGGCAAGAACCCGTCTCTTAGCTCCCTCCCACATGGGCTGTTCAGTTTCCAAGCATGTCACAACTTTCTCCGAAGACTTGATTAGGAGTCCATTTGATTTTTCTTAAGAGTGGAGGTGTGCTTTCCATTTGAACATCATCCCGGTGTGTTATGTAATCCTTGATGCCCTTCACCGGTTGGCTAGAGTCTTTTTGTCTTGAAGGGAGGTAGTGGTTTTGGTTGCCCTTTAGGAATGAGAACTTCACCAAAAAGCACCCCTTTGCCACAACTCGATACCTTGTACAGGCATCCACAACTTGTCACCGGTCTCCACTTATATTGCATGATTGGTATTCCATCCCTAACCCAAAACTTGAACTGAAGTGGCTTTGTGTGTCCTGTCAACTGGTCCTTACCATCTAGCAAGTATCCTTCTACAAATGATTTCCAATCGCAACCTCATCCATCAAGAAAGCCATTGGGTTGGGGTCAATGCGACTCTCAAACACATCCATTAGTTCGGGGGGAGAGTGGTCGTTTTTCTCTCTTGAGCTTGGTGGAGAAAGTTCCAAAGAATCCATCTATATCATCATGCATTATGCCCAACCATCATGAATCCCACTTTCACAACTTTGAATACTCCCACTTCTTTGTCCAAGTATGACATTGCCCCAAACATCCATCTATTCTTGTTTTTTTTCCAACAGTTGTCCAACTGAACACATAGCTCCTCGAGGCGGTGATTTCTCAAGTGGGGAAATCATCCCAAGTCCTCCTTGATTCACTAGACACCTTGGATGTGAGCTTTTTTTATCGCCTTTGGTAACAAAGCGGTTGATCATCCATCAAAGCCTCAAAATGGGTCTTTGAGGGGAATACCTCCTCCCTTCTATCGATCCTTTCTCTAGTGTTCTCGGGCACTTGAAAATAGAGCTCACATGGAAGTTTGGATCATCTCTCCATAGATCAAGCACAAAATGACCATATGTTCCAGTTCCATGACCATGTGTTAATACACCCTTGGACTTACTTTCATCTGAAAAGCGTTTTGACAACGCTTGGGTAAAGGATCTAGCTTTGGCAAGAAAGTCTTGTGTTGGTCCATCTTATCATGAATTATACACAAAAATTTGTCCATTTTGCATCTCGAGAAAATGTTCTCCACTTTGCCAATACAACTGTCTACATGATATTTGGTCCCTTTGGTGATCGCAAATTGCTCCCTAATTGCCATTCTTTCTTTCTCTATTGCGGTTGATGCAAGTGTATCCTTGAGTTGAATGCAAGTGTTGCACTTTGAGAATGGCATGTGTTGTAGGACACTCACGCCCCAGAAGTGAGTGCTCCATAACTTCATGAAATGTGATTGAGAAAGAGGCCTACCTCCCAATAGTTTCTAGGATGGAGTTGACCTCCTTAAGGCACTCCTTCGGATATAGTGTTGTGGCAACACTCTTTGCACCACTCGCACACCAGGTGCTCGTTCACCTCGACTTGTGAGGCATAGATTGAGACATGTATCTCACAAAGCTCAAGAAGACTGCAATGGCCTTTAGAGTATTTGCTCTAGTTTTTCAAAGTGAGTGCATTACCATGTTGGAACAAAGTGTGCCTTTTCTAACCTGCTCCCAAGATCACGTAAAATGAAGACTTGCTCACCCCAAGAATCCATCTCAATGCTCTCATACATACCTTCATGCCCCTCAATTGATATAGTAGCCGTCCTATGTTTTCATCATAGCCGGAATTCCTACACAAGAAGTAAATGAAATTAATCCTATCTTTTTGAAGTCTGTCCAATGTATTGGGACCTTATCCGCACGAGGTCATCCACATTGTCTTGCCTTGTGCAATCTAGGTTGCAACACTCTTGTCCCCTAATTGCCTCGGGTTTTCTTTGGTTGGTGCCATACTTTCCATCCTTTCTAAATATTTGTCACTTCTAGGCCTCTTGGGCACCTTTTGGCTGCCTTTTATGAAAGACATAGCGTCTCTTCCTTGTGATCAAAGGATGCTCATCGACCACCAAATCTTCCACATGGCCTTGGGTGGGCCTTGGGGTGTGTAGTTCAATAGGGGCAATCTAGAGTATCACCATTCTTGTGTGTAATATATCTAATTGGCCATCTCAACTGAGCTTGGGACTCGGAGACCACGAGCACACAATGCAATCACTAGAGCTTCCACGGGACATGATTGTATCAACCCGATAAGAAGCTTCACAATGCCAACTCCAAGATGTTCATCTCCCAGCCTCTCATCATTCACACTATCAAATGGATCAAACTGCGGTTATTATACCCTCTGTAAATACCGCCCAGTTTGCAAGGGTGCAACAAAAGGCAACCCATCTTCCTCCATTGGAGCCTAGGGCAATGACCTCCTTTGGACTTCCCCTGGCTCCATTTTACTCATCTCACATGTTCTGAATGAAAAAGCTCACATTAAAACCATATAGCCCCAAACACCACAAATATGACCATATGAACCATATAAAACCATACAAACATATTAAATATAATCATATTATATCATACAACCATATTAACTAAAATCATACAACCATATTAACTAAAATCATATAACCATATTAAAGCATACAACCACACTCATTCTAAACCATATGTAAACATTGTAAACATATATAACCATTGAAACTATTCAACCATTGAAACCTTATTAAATACATAAGATAACATATATAAACATATAACCTACCCTTTCATATCTTGTCATGTCCACGTGGCCTCTTGAGAGGTGAAACCGTGGCCATGTCAACAATCCGCTGCTTGCTTTCGTCATGGAGGGCATGGCCCTGCGTGACAATGGTTTTATTATTGCACTTTTACGAGGTTCGGGGTGCGGCCGTAAGTCTTTGCACCCTCTTCCTCTCCCCGACCATTCTTCCTCCCTGTTTTTCTCTGATCACTCATCCTCCCCCTGTTTCCTTAGAGCCAGCTTTACCCGTCGGTGATCGATCGGTAGCGGCGATTCAAGGCCATCTTATGTGATGGCTTGGTCGACGGATCGGGGCGCTTCAGGCCCGAAGTTCTCATGATTCATTGTTCGAGCGGGCGTTGCTACTGAGAAGAAAGTGAGGCCCTTTTTAGTCTTTGCTTTTTAGTTTTACGTAAGTCCTTTAGTGCATTTTTACTTATATTACATTTGTTAGAGGCTCTTATTGATCCACGATACAATTCTGACCCAGAAATCCTTATTCACGCTTTGCCAACGACTATACCCACATGGAAGGCGAACTTCGGGAAGCCTCCTCCTCATCAAACAAATCTTCGGGTATGTTTTTGTAATATCATACCCTTTTTAATCTCATTTTCTGCATCTTGTTCTCCTTTGTTCTCTGTACTCTTCTCTCTTGTTCTCTGTTTTTCTCATTGATCTCACTAAATCTCTTCATTTATCATTTTTCCCTTTGTATTGTTTTCTGTTTTTGTTATCTTTTTCTTGCTTGTGGTTGAATTGAATACATTATGCGAGGCACAAGTGAGAATAGTCGTTAGAGTAGTAGCAAGCAACCAGAGATAGAAATCATCGAGAGACCGGGTGTTAGGAACTAAGATATTGCGAGCATTAAGAACATAACTAGGAATGTCTTTCTCCGGCCAAGAACTAAGAATAGGAATTGCTTCCACGGAATCTCCATTTCTAACTCACGGCAAATCCCGCTGCGGGGAGACATGCGAGAAGGGAGTGGCGAGTTGGGAATACTTCACTTGCCAGCAGTCCGGGGAAGTACAGGGGCCTTCTTCTCGACTACAGTCGAGAACTCCCGATTTCAGGCGCAGAAGAGGGAGTGTACACTCGGGTTGTTGGCGGTTGAGGGATTCTCGACTCGCGATTAGGGGATTGCACCGACTACCCAATGTCTTCACATTCTTTAGAACCACTCTTGCAGCCTTCTCGACTCGTGAGTCGAGAATGTGATACCGCCAATGGCTCTTTGTGCGGTCGCGAGTGCCTCCACCGATCGAGCCACTCTCCTTGAACCATGCTCATCGAATATTGCGAAGAGGACTGGCTCGGCGGGTGGAGGCCTCGGCGACTAACCGCGAAGTTGCTGGCCGCTTTCTCGACTCGTGAGTGAAAATCCAGGCTCTAGTGCACTCTAGAGCTGGCACAGAGCGATCTTAACCACTCTCCTTCTATCTTCCGGACATTGCGAAGGGAAGTGGTTTTCACTGCGGCAGGCCAACTCTTAGCAACCCAATTCTCTGTGTGTGGCGCGATGGCCTCTACCCAATCAAAGACCGTCTCGCCGAACCATCTTCGCCGAATATTGCGAAGGGGATGGGCTCGATTGGGTGGAGGCCTCGGCGACTAACCTGAAGGTGCTTGCCGCTTTCTCCGACTTTCGTGAGTGAGAAACGTTTCCAGCTACGCCAACCTCTAGAGGACTGTAAGAATCTTAACAACTCTCCTTCTATCTTCCACGGACATTGCGAAGGGAAGTTGTTTTGATCTGTGAGGCCAACTCTTAGCAACCCACGTGGAAACCACAGAGCTTGTTGTATGCATTCTCGGCCAAGGAAGTGGGAATGCCTTACCCAAACCAAGCACTCCATGTGTACCATCCAGGAGTTCTCGATGGCTAAGGCATTCTCGACTTTGGCGTAGTCGAGAATATAGACAAGCCAACTCCAATGCCGTGGAAACCATAGAGCTTGTTGTGCGCATTTCGCCTCGCGAAGGTGGGGAATGCCTTAACCAACGAACGCACTTTCGGTGTACTAACCGGAGTTCGGATGGCAAAGGCATTCGACTTGCGAAGTCGAGAATGTAGACAACGGCGATAACGATCGCATTCGGACTGGGTGGAGGCCTCTACAACTAACCACGGGGAAACCACGGAGAGGAAGCCAAGGCTTGCATTCTCTACAAATCACGCACTTTGTATTCTCTTTTTTAGTCCCAAGTGCCTCTAGCCTCATCTGAGCCACTCTCCCTTGAACCATCTTCCTCGAATATTGCGAAGAGGAGTGGTTCGACTGGGTGGAGGCCCCTCAGACTAACTACAAGAGGATGCATTTGAACCGCTTCTCTGGGCCTTAGACCTAGCCTGATCTATGTACAACATTCCAAGAAAACACTCCATGAAAAAAGACACCTAAAAGCGGGCTGTTCATTAACCCCGATCCATTGTTTCCTTGCTTAGGAGCATCTCTCAACCCGGAGAGTAAATCATCTCGAAGCTGAAAAATCTTTGGACAAAGAAACAATGAATCCGTCGAGCTTATCGGCCGGTTCCATTATTTAAACACGAGGCGGCATGTTCAACAAAGCGAAATAACATAGGCATCTACGAAACTCACCTCTTCTTGCGGTAATTCCTTGGGCCTTTGTATCCGCGGATCCGCGACCTCACCTAGAGTCTTTGCTTCTTCTGTCGGTCTCTTCAAGAGTGTATTTCGCATCTAATACTTGTATCAGCTGCGATTTCGCGTATCCCCGTTCCATGGCGCCCTTGATGTAGAGTTCCGTATCGGCGGCTCCTCTCGCTTCCTACCTTAGCTCCGTGCTCATCGATCAAATCAAGCTGCTTGCAATAGGGCCAGCGGTCGGGAAAAACACATATGCAAATTATTTGTTAGCGGCTTACGCATCGGCGCCATTCCGAAGTCGCTAACGGTCGATGCTCCCCTCCGAACTTCGAGGTCCCCAATGCATGAGGGAAGATAAACTAGGCTCGCTCACTTAGTCCCTTGATGTGATTAAATTTGAAATAGTGTTTGGGCGGGCTAAAGCCTACCGTCTTTGTACCCTTAGCAGCTTCTTTTCATAAATGATTGCATGTCCTTAACTTCAAATTAAAGAACCGCGCTAGATCTTTTTACATGCAGTCCTAAAAACTCACAACGCGGAGGAGACTTAATTCTGAGAGGGGTCGAAGAGGATGAGAGGGCATAGAGACATGACTCCGTCAAGAAAGAAGCGGAGGATGCTTCTACAGCGGCAACAAGAAGAAGAAGACAAACACCCGGGTGAGCTCGAGGTTTTTCTTTTGTCGGAATACCTTATGCTGATCCATCCTTTCTTCTTGCGGCATTCACCTCGGACTCCTTTGGTGATCAGCGGCGAACTCCATTCTTAGTCATCGAGGGATTTGGAGACGAGCTTCTTGAAACAGCAAAGCAGATTCTTGGTGGTATGTCGAGGTATCGACAAGTGGGAAGGAGAAAGATCTGTTTCTACACCAAAGGGACAAGAAGAGCTGTTGCCCCTTTTTGGGCAACATGGACCATCATGATACCTAGAGTTTCAAGATTGGAAGATACTTGTCAAAGTTTGGAAGACTTGTGGTTTCTTTTGAGGTTTCATCTTAAGTTACTTTCTCATCACTCATATGGTAAGAGTTAGTGCTATTTTGATCCTGCTAGAGTTTGGAAGAAATTGGTTCAAGTTTGGAAGACCCTTGGGATCTTGGTTGTATAGCCTAATTCTTTCCTTTGAGGAAGTTTTCTAGTTACATTCTTATTTCTTGAAGACCCGGGCAAAAGAATATTGCAAACTATACAAGGAGTCATTACCATGTTGCTCATATTCACTCATATGAAACTAAATGGAGTTGCACCCATGATTTGGAAGTCACACATATGAAGATGCACTTAGAAGTGGAATTGCTCTTATTTTGGCCTTGAAGATTGGAAGACCTTTTTAGAAGTTTGGAAGACCCTAGGGCCTTGAGCAAAGTTATGTTCATCATAAGGTATGATTTGAGCTTTTGAGATATGATCATGTGCTGGGGGTTCCAGCCTTCATCCATTTCATCCATCCTACATCCACCTTCCTTTCATTTTTTATATACCTCATTTTCACCTGTCATGCCTTCTTTCATTACCTCACTACCTATATTTTATTGGCCTCACCTCCACTTGTGAATTGCTCTCAAGAGATCATGAAAAACCTCAAGAGCAAAGAAGCTTGAATTTTACCTTCATTCTATCACCCTAAATCCTACCATAGCCTTTTTTTTTCCTATTTTTCCACCCTTTTCCTATGATTTTTCACCATTTCAAGGTTGAAAATTCATTGACCATAGTCAAAATGGCCAAAATTTCAAGTATCTCAATTTGACTGAAAACACTCTAGATTTGAAGCTTGGCAAAAAATAGCTAGGTTGGCCTTTTCAAAATTCAAAAAGACATGGGAAACCCTCAAATATCATTTCTTGGGATCGTGCCAAAAAATAAAAACCTATTCTAGCCTATCTACCCTATCTAATTTTGCATAGTTCAGTCACCCCCATTTTTCCCGCGATGGCGTGTAAGGGGGGCGGAACTGTTTGGGTGTCCCCTCTGCGTGTACGCAAATTTAATATTTGCTCTGCATTATTCCTTATATACCTTAGCCGCCCGGACTTCGTTTGTGCACATGGGATATATAAGCCCTTGAGAATTTTTGATAAACCCTAAGAAATAGAGGAACTGCTAAATTCCGCCAATTAGGTGCCTAAACTGATTGAATCCGCCCGCCAATTTCCCGAAATTAGTTCCTAAACCTTTTCGAAACCCCTGGAACCCTTTGTGGCACTTGATTGATAGAAACTTGCTTTCCAGATTAGGTAGGAAATCATTGAGCCGAATTTGGTTTTGGGAAGGATGATTTTTTAATGGGAATCTGAGATCATTTTTACCCCCTAGGAGATATACCTCGTGATGCAGGCGATTTCTATATTCACGATATTCTCTTGATCTGTTCTACCTCAAATTACGCTAATCTGCTTTCGAGATTGAAGATTGGTTTGTATTTTGATTGAAGGCCAGGCTTCTGTTGTGACTTATTTGACATCAAAACTCCCTCTTGCTACTCAAATTATCTTATTATTTTCTCTTTACGATAATTTTTGGGTTTTGAAGTTGACAATGCCTTGGGATCTGTTCTCAAGCATTATCACAGGTATTACTTGGCGAGAATTCTAAACTCTGTGATATCTTATGATTTGAATGCATATTCATTGCTGGACAAATAGTGTTTCCATCTTCTTTTGTTTCAAGTTGTTACTTGCTGTCTAAACTAATAGAAACCAGATATTTAAAGTAGAATCAAATTAATAGTCGTGTCCCATTCTTTAAAAGGTTTGAGTATTGCTTATATGTAAAGAAAACAAAGAAAAATAGTTTTTCCATAAGCGTCATAAAGCTGTGTAAATCGAGACTTTGGCCCATCTCATTAAATATCATAGTGTTTGCTTGTCAAGAAAACCTTATGCACATGATCTAGAGTTTATTTTGAATTTGTTTATACAAATTCCAACTCAAGATTTATCACCAAACTATATTTGCAAATTTTGGCTCTCTGTTTTGGCATTGACCAATTTTTTGGTGAACTTTGACATTGATTTTCTTGGTCTTCCCTATCCAAATCGAGACAGGACTTTCACCGAGTGGTTCCCTCTACTTGTCTATAACTCATACCAAAAACCAAAACTCAAAAATCTTAAAGGGTGTGGACTGCAAGATTGATTTTTGCTCGGCAGCTTTTTTTACGCCGGGGGATTTGTAGTGATTTTGACAAAACCAGCATTTGAAATTGAGTTCTTTTGCTTTATATGATTAAGGATTGATCACCCTAAGTGATCTGGAGGTCTGACAGTTTGTTTACACTTCCTTTGAGGTTAGGCTAAAATTCAGGTTTTAGGCTAACATTTTGGAGGTCCTAGAGATCTTTACACGGAAATTGAACTCAATGGCACCAAGGAAGCTTTTGAGTCTGGCTGAACCACACGGGGAGACAAATCAACCAGATTTGGTAGGGTAAGCATGAGAGTGGCTACCAGATCTACCACTAATGCTACAAATACTCCCAACTTGCCTATTCCTCCACCGGCTCCTCTCTATCGGTCTACAAATATTACAAATATTTCCTCTGTGCCCTCTTCTTCACAAATTCATAAACTTTTTTTGAACGGATCAACACCTTTCGGTCTGTTCCTCCATCAGCACCTTATCATTTTGAGTTGACTATACTGTTTCCCCCCTTGCTATGATTCTTCCATGAATGCCAACCATTTTCTAAAAACTTTGAAGACTATTATGAAGAACATGGGAGAAAAGAAGGGTTCGAGGTTTGCGAGAATTCATCAAATGCATGAAGGGTGATGAGGCCGGATCTTGGCTCGATTTTGAGCTGTCTATAGGTACCAAAGGGGATGAATTGGAACACAAGTTTCTATCAAGGTTTGGTAAGGCTACTTCACCCCGGGATCTTGTCTTTGAACTCAACTCATTTTCCATTAGACCTGGTGAGAGTGTAAGCGGTATGTGGAGAGATTTAATTCTTATTTGCTAGTGTGTAACAGGAATCGGGTTACTCATCCAACATTGCACCTAGTTGCTTCCTTTATCGAGGAGGTTTGATGTCTAGACCTAGGATCTATAGGAAGTTATTAAAATTACAAAAATTTGGTGAGTTGGATTCTATCCATAAAACATTTGTAAAATTTGTAGATCTGGCGAACTATTAAGCTATCTTCGATGAAGAGATCAGAGATCCATTTTATCCTCCTCATCATGGGCCTGAACATGATTTACATTTTGCTAATGCTGCTCCCTGTTTATGCGATAAAAAGAGAAGAAGAAGTCCAAGGCTGAAGAATTGGATCCTCATGTTTTGAGATGAAATCTGAGATCGATAAAGTGTCGAGGCACTTTTGGAGATTACCAAACAACTTCTTGAATTAAAAAGCGGTAAAGATGCCCCACCTCTGAATGCACAAACTGTGGTAAACCTTACCATAGAGGCTGGCGGTGTTTTGCAAGGCAATGTCCTAAGTGTCATAGAAGAGGTCACTTTGGTAGAGAATGTCTGTTTGCTCTTTTTGCAAGGAAATAGGTCATGAGGAGAAGTATTGCATGTTAAAGGCTTATTTTGAAAAACAAGATAAAAGGTAAACAAATGTCAAATATAAGTTTTATTGAGACTTGTGCGAGGAGAACGGGGAAGAGCAAGATGTTATGGTTGTGTGGAGACCGTGCGAGCTCATCCAAATGCATCTGGGGAGTTACGTTCCACCTCATAAGGTAACATTTCAATCAGATCCTCAGAATATAGCTCCTCCTCTGCTCAAAGGTATAAGCAGAAAGATTACGAGTTGGATGAATTTGAATTACTTATGAAAAATTCTAAGGTTCTGTGGATTTATTAACTCTGAGAATTGCACCATCATCTGGGGAAAAGTTGATCAAAAGCACTCCGGATATTGAAGAGGTTCTTTGCTGAAACCTGCAACAATATTTACGTGGCTTTACTGAGCAAGCCCGAAGATCAGTGCTTTTACTTGTAGTGCTACTATAGGAACTTCCCATCTAGACAAAGTTTTTCTTTGGATGGAGGTTCTTCTCTTAATGTTATGCCTTATCATGTTATGAAGGCCTTTGGATCTCAAGGTAGAAGATAATACTTCCATTGTTCTAAAATCTTTTTCAAATGCTAAAGTTGTGCCTAAGGGAATAGTAAGAAATGTATCTGTGAATACGGGGGAATCATTGTCTTTGGCCACATTTGTGGTTGTTGATTTTGAAAATGTTAATCAAGCTAATATCTATGATCTATTATTAGGAAGGAGATGGATGAAAGCGGTGGATGCCGGACTGTATGGTGCGAAGGCACTGCACCATTTCAATGGAGCAACTTCATCAAACTGGCAAACAAAACTGATCCATCTGCTAACATTAGGTTCATAGATGTGGACATACCTGAGGAAGAAGATTTGGGTGTTTACAATTTAGGCACGGATGCTAGTATACATGAAGAGGTTGTCAACTTTGCTTACATGCATGTTGAATCTCGATGAAGAAGGCAAAAAAGCCTATCTCTGGTTTTGATGGAGGTATGTCAAAAAGCGGGGATTGCTTCTTCTTTTGCTATTTTGAAGGATCAGATTTTAAGTTGATGACTAAGATAGGGAGAATTCACCTAATATTTCTTCTAATGCAGCAGAATACAAAGCCCTCATTCTTGGGTTTACAAGAAGCAAGGTGTATGAGTATTTCTCATATTGTTATTTATGGAGACTCACAACTTGTTTGTAGACAAATCTTGGGAGAATATCGAACTAAACATCAAGACATGGAGGATCTGAGTGCTCAAGCCAGAGAATTATTAACTTTTTTTGATCATTGGGAGATTTTACATATTCCTAGATCTAAAAATTTTGAAGCTGACTCATTGTGCAGAAAAACCCTTATGGAGTATTTGTCTGAAGGAGCTATTCAAGAGGATGTCTTAGATGAAGAGGAGCTTTCCCAATTCCATCCCATCTTAACTATCAACCTAGCACAAGAGGAATCACTTAAAGAGCTTGAAGTGCATAAAGGAGGTATATCTAGGACCACTGCAAATGGGAGACTTATATAATGAAGGTGATCAAGGTAAAATGGTTGAGTTATTTGAGGATTGGGTGGATGTTTTTGCTTGGGAGTATTGAACTGAAAGGGTTGATAAAAAAATTTGTGAGTTTGAAATTAAGGTTAGAAGATGCCAAACCTGTTATGCGAGAAGTTGAGAAGAATTAATTCTTCACTTTTAGATCTTATCAAGCGGGGAATTATTCAAAATCACGGGAATCGGGATTGATAGTTGACATTGTGAACCCCTCTTGGGTTTCTTGTATTGTTCCAGTTCTAAAAAAGAATGGTTCTTTAAGAATATGTGTGGATTATAGAGATCTAAATAAAGCTACTGTTAAAGATTGTTACCCTTTGCCTTTTTTGGAAGAAATCCTTTATGCAGTGGCTGGTAAGTCTATGTACTCATTTTTGGATGGTTTCTCTGGTTTTAATCAGATTAGCATCAAAAAGGAAGATCGATCAAAGACATCCTTCATTACTCCATGGGAACTTATGCAATGAAAAGGATGCCTTTTGGCTTAATGAATGCCCCTGCCACATTTCAGAGAGCCATGGATACTGTCTTTGCAAACATGACTCCTGAGCAATTCAGAGTTTATCTGGATGATTTATGCTTAGAATGCTTGATACAAGTGATCATATTTTGAGCTAACAAGAATATTCACATTGTGCGGACAAAGCTGGAGTTAATCTAAACCCAAAAAGTGCATCTTTTGGCATCCAAAGGCCAGCTCTTAGGCCATGAGGTTTTGCTAAAGGCCTTCAAGTAGTGAAGAGAAGATCATAGCTTTAAAAAGCTTCAAACACCAGGGACAATTAAAAAGTCAAAGGGATTTATGGGAATGACCTCTTTCTTAAGAGTGTATGTGCCTAATTTCTCTCACCTTATTAGTCCTATCTCTAAGTTGACTAGAGTAGGCCAAGTTAGTAAAAGAAAGTAAATATAGGCTGTTGTTTGGGTGATGAGTGTGAAAAAGCTTTTTTGCAGATCATAGAGGCTATTTGTCATTCTACACTTTTAAAAACTCGGACCTTTCATTACCATTTAAAAGTTTACATAACTATCACTAAAAAGGCTGCTGGAGTTGCCATTTTTCAGGGATAGACACCCTATTGCTTTTGCAAGCAAACAATGGTCTCAAACTGAAGAGAAGTATGCTAAGATAGAAAGGAGTCTTCTTTGCTCTCATCTTTTTGATCGAGAGGCGGGGTCATCTTTTACAAAATCCCAAACCACTATCTACATCTTGTGAGAACCCCATGCCTTTTTGTATGGTAAGAAATTAGAAAAACCCTAAGCTTCATAGGTGGGCTTGTCGGCTTCAATCTTATGATTTAAAGGTAAAGGTTATTCATGTATTGAACAATCAGAGTTTATACACACTGCTTTGCCTACTTTGAACATGAGGAGGTGGTACAAGAAGAAGAAATGACTAACCTTGTTGTAAATGAGCGGGGGCGTGTCAACTATGCCCGACTCAAGGTTGGCAACAACCTATCGAGGAGATTCCTTGATATCAAGAGATACCTTCTGAATTTTCAAAAGCCAAGCTTACAAGTTTAAGTTAAAATGTTTGACTTACTCATTGGTTGGTGACATCTTGTGCAAGGTAAATAGGGATGGTGTACTCTTAAGATGTGTTGATGAAGATGAAGCTGCCACGGTACTTCTATTGAAAATCATAAAGGTGTTTGTGGTGGTCATTTTGCAGCCAGATACAACTGCCAAAAAAATATTAAGGTGCAGTTATTTCTGGCCTCATTTATTTAGAGATTGCTATGATGTCATAAAAACTTGCCACCAATGCGGATTTTTGGTAAGAAAATTTTGCATCCTGCCCCTCTTCTTTGGAATTGTGTCCCAGGCCCATTTCAAGTTTGGGGGCTAGATTATGTTGGCCCTATAAATCCCTCATCTTACGCTTTCGGCATGAATACATTGTTGTGGCTCTGATTTATTTACGGATGGTTGAAGCGGCACCCTGAGAAAAGCAAATGCATATACTCTTTGCTAGGTTTTGCATGAAAACATTTGTTCTAGATTTGGGATCCCTTTCAAAATTTTGGTGATAGAGGCTCTACTTTTATTAATGAGGTTATTCAAATTCTTGTCTCAAGCCTCAAGATCGGACATGTGAAAAGCTTCGACCCTATTACCCTCAAGGAAATGGTCAATTTGAGTCCACTAACAAAGTGCTTAAGGGTATTTTCTGAGAAAGCGGTTTGCCAAAACCAAAAGATTGGCATTTGAAATTATATGATGCTCTTTGGGCTCATAGAATCTTTGCTAAAACTGCCACTAATGCTTCTCCCTTCAGTTTGGTTTATGGTGTTGAAGCGGTTATTCTGTTGAGTTGGAGATCCCCTCTTTGAGGATGGCACTCAAGTTGGATTTGGAGTTTTCTTGAGGCATTACAACACAGGTATGAGGTTTTACTAAAGTTGGATGAGGATAGATTTGGTGCGAGAAAACTTCAATCTACTTAAGAAGGCTAGGAGTGCAGTGGCTTTTAAAGCGACTCACAAGCTCCGGGATAAATTTGCTCCATTGGAACTCGTGCTCAAATGGGATCTTTGCAAATGAAGGTAAGTTGTCTAAATTTGAAAATCCTTGGGAAGGCCCTTACAGTTGTAAGAGAATTTGGTACATTCATCTTATTGGCTTAAGGATCTCAAACAGGTTTGGAATTACCCAATCCTACAAATATTGACATTTGAAAGATATTGGCCTCAACATGCATGTTTAGGCCTTTTGCTCCTATATGAACATCTATTTTAACTTAAAATAGGTTAATTCTTTGTTGGAAGTTGGAGATTTAAAATTCTTTTGATTGATTTTGTTTATTTCCTTGAGGCTTAAAATTTTGTAGATTTTGGTTGGTTGGAATTGCTAAATTGTTTAGATTAGTTGTACTCAAGTTTCTTTATACTTGTGCCATCAAGACCATTTTTCCTTTGAGGTGAACTAATTGTGTGTTACGTTTTGAAGCGAGAAATATTTTTTCAAGATCGGACATTTTCAAAAGAGCAAGAGAAAATTCTATTCATCAAAAAAAGGTACACAAGTTACAAAAGAGAGGATCCTCTCATAGAAAACCAATGCTATCAGCATTTCCTGAAGGGATAGTAGGAATCTTGTCTGAAGGAGATCCATCTGCAGCATCTAAGAGACTGTTATATCTGGTAAAAAAATTGTCCATGGTACCAAACACATAATGATCTTCACTCGGAGATTCTCTCTCGGGGAGTTTGAAATGCATCTCTTTTATCATGAGAAGCATCAAGTAACCATAGCTATCTGCTAGCATCACGTGGGAGTAGTATAGCGCCTATACATCAAATTGAGCATCTGTCGACTCATGATGATGCTTACACAAAAAGTAGTGCATATGTAGCATCTCGAATGCATTCCCTTGTAAAAATTCTGGCCCCTGAGGCCTTTGTGTTACGATACATGTTGATCTTTGCTAGTTTCTCTTGATAAGTCTTTTGCCCAAGGAAACACTCCATGGCAAGGTGATCATGGTTCATGTCTTTTTGTAGAGTTCCTTTTGGTCGGGGTAGTTTTGGTCAACATTTTTGCCTTCCCATATACGCTTTGCCTCGAGAAATGCATGTGCTTGAGTAAATTTCCACGAGGAAGAGGTTCTTCATTAATTAAAACATTGTCCCATTACGCATCGTATGCATTTCTTGCCTGCAGTCACGATTACACCATAAGGAATAGGTACTCCACAGCTGGATCAAGCTCGGGGAAGCACTCCTAAATTGCTTTCGGATCATTTGTTACATTGTCCCGGATAGGTGTATGGTAAGAAAAAGGAGCCATGATCGGCAAGGGAGGTCGAGTTTTCCGAGCACGGCGGAGGAGGAGGAGCAAATTAGGGTTCGAGCTTCGATGGTTTGAATTTTTTGGTGTGAAGGTTTGAATTTTTAGTTTGAAATACATTCAATGGTTGTATGAGCCAAATTTCTTGAATAGTAGAAGTTTAGTTAAATAGGGTAGAGATTTGCTATGCTTTAACAATTTTGAGTGTTGTCATTTCAGGTCCATTTGCTCATTACTCTTATTTGTCTTAAGTTGGCCTCTTTCCATCTAGCCCTTGCTTCCATATGAAATTTTTGAGTGCTAATCCTACATTGTTACTCATCCCTTTATTTGGCACTCATGCTAATTTGATTATCATTGTCATATGCGAGGTTCATCCACTTCTTCTCCATATTCACTGTCTTGAGTTGTCCTACCCTCCATTTGATCTTATTTTCTTATCACTCTCTCCATTACCTTATACTCTGCCTCATATTTCCCACCACTGCAGAGTAATTCTATTCCCCTCCACCACTTGTTGATATTTTGAAGACCTTGGTTAGCATTTCTTTCCTTTGAGGCTGGGGGACCAGCCTCATTCTTTCCTTTGAGGAGATGTTGCCCCTTTTTGGGCAACATGGACCATCATGATACCTAGAGTTTCAAGATTGGAAGATACTTGTCAAAGTTTGGAAGACTTGTGGTTTCTTTTGAGGTTTCATCTTAAGTTACTTTCTCATCACTCATATGGTAAGAGTTAGTGCTATTTTGATCCTGCTAGAGTTTGGAAGAAATTGGTTCAAGTTTGGAAGACCCTTGGGATCTTGGTTGTATAGCCTAATTCTTTCCTTTGAGGAAGTTTTCTAGTTACATTCTTATTTCTTGAAGACCAGGCAAAGAATATTGCAAACTATACAAGGAGTCATTACCATGTTGCTCATATTCACTCATATGAAACTAAATGGAGTTGCACCCATGATTTGGAAGTCACACATATGAAGATGCACTTAGAAGTGGAATTGCTCTTATTTTGGCCTTGAAGATTGGAAGACCTTTTTAGAAGTTTGGAAGACCCTAGGGCCTTGAGCAAAGTTATATGTTCATCATAAGGTATGATTTGAGCTTTTGAGATATGATCATGTGCTACTGGGGTTCCGCCTTCATCCATTTCATCCATCCTACATCCACCTTCCTTTCATTTTTTTATATACCTCATTTTCACCCTGTCATGCCTTCTTTCATTACCTCACTACCTATATTTTATTGGCCTCACCTCCACTTGTGAATTGCTCTCAAGAGATCATGAAAAACCTCAAGAGCAAAGAAGCTTGAATTTTACCTTCATTCTATCACCCTAAATCCTACCATAGCCTTTTTTTTTTCCTATTTTTCCACCCTTTTCCTATGATTTTTTCACCATTTCCAAGGTTGAAAATTCATTGACCATAGTCAAAATGGCCAAAATTTCAAGTATCTCAATTTGACCTGAAAACACTCTAGATTTGAAGCTTGGCAAAAATAGCTAGGTTGGCCTTTTCAAAATTCAAAAAAGACATGGGAAACCCCTCAAATATCATTTCTTGGGATGCGTGCCAAAAAATAAAAACCTATTCTAGCCTATCTACCCTATCTAATTTTGCATAGTTCAGGTCACCCCATTTTTTTCATGGCGGCAGTGGGGGGGCGGTTTCTTGGTTTGGGTGTCCCTCTGCGTGGTACGCAAATTTAATAGCTGCTCTGCATTATTCCTTATATACCTTAGCCCGCACGGACTTCGTTTGTGCACAATGGGATATATAAGCCCTTGAGAATTTTTGATAAACCCTAAGAAATAGAGGAACACGCTAAATCCGGCCAATTAGGTGCCTAAACCTGATTGAATCCGCCAATTTCGCCCGAAATTAGTTCCTAAACCTTTTCGAAACCCACGGAACCCTTTGTGGCACTTGATTGATAGAAACTTGCTTTCCAGATTAGGTAGGAAATCATTGAGCAGAAGAGCTGGTTTTGGGAAGGGCAGTTTTTAATGCGGGAATCTGGATCATTTTTACCCCCTCGGAGATATACCTACGTGATGCAGGCGATTTCTATATTCGATATTCTCTTGATCGTTTCTACCTCAAATTACGCTAATCCTTTCGAGATTGAAGATTATTTGTATTTTGATTGAAGGCCAGGCTCTGTTGTGACTTATTTGACATCAAAACTCCCTTTGCTACTCAAATTATCTTATTATTTTCTCTTTTCGATAATTTTTTGGGTTTTGAAGTTGACAATGCCTTGGGATCTGTTCTCAAGCATTATCACAGGTATTACTTTTGAGAATTCTAAACTCTGTGATATCTTATGATTTGAATGCATATTCATTGCACGGACAAATAGTGTTTCCATCTTCTTTTTGTTTCAAGTTGTTCTGCTTTGTCTAAACTAATAGAAACCCGGATATTTAAAGTAGAATCCAAATTAATAGTCGTGTCCCATTCTTTAAAAGGTTTGAGTATTGCTTATATGTAAAGAAAACAAAGAAAAAATAGTTTTTCCATAAGCTGTCATAAAGCTGTGTGGTGAAATCGAGACTTTGGCCCATCTCGGTAAATATCATAGTGTTTGCTTGTCAAGAAAACCTTATGCACATGATCTAGAGTTTATTTTGAAGCTGTTTATACAAATTCCAACTCAAGATTTATCACCAAACTATATTTGCAAATTTTGGCTCTCTGTTTTGGCATTGACCAATTTTTTGGTGAACTTTGACATTGATTTTCTTGGTCTTCCCCTATCCAAATCGAGAGCAGGACTTTCACCGGTAGTTCCCTCTACTTGTCTATAACTCATACCAAAACCAAAACTCAAAATCTTAAAGGGTGTATTTTGCAAGATTGATTTTTGCTCGACAGTTTTTTACGCTTGAGGATTTTTGTAGTGATTTTGACAAAACCGGCATTTGAAATTGAGTTCTTTTTGCTTTATATGATTAAGGATTGATCACCCTAAGTGATCTGGAGGTCTGACCGGTTTGTTTACACTTCCTTTGAGGTTAGGCTAAAATTCGAGGTTTTAGGCTAACAAGAGCTCCGGAGACAAGTACAAGAAAATCGGTGTTGTGCTCTCGAGTCTCTGCGTGATTCAAAGCATTTAACACTACATGTCGAGGACTGCCCGGAAGAGTAAGTTCTATCACACCAAAAATTAGCGGTTTCAAATTATTCTCACTCTTCCATGAGCAAGGCTAAAGGGCAAAAAAAAAGGCCGGCGCCTTTAAATTGTCAGAACCTTGGGTGGAAGGATCTGGAAGGGATGAAGGAGGCCGGAACCCTAACATCCAGGGAGCTTGGTATGGAGATTTCCAGAGTCAGGGAAAAACTGTTCAATACGGGGAGCTTCACTTCTCTTTGTCTTTGAAGACTCTACAACACTCTACGATGGGGAATGAAGTTGTGGTTCATACACAAAAAAGTCCACCAAAAAACAAAGATGGGGATGATGACACCACACGGGAGGAATCAGATGACGAAGGAGACGAAGATATGGTCGAGTCCCCAATAATGGATCCAGATGATCAGATCAGGATTTCGCGAGAGGGGCCACGTAAAATGGAGCGTCTAGCTCAGTATTATCCGATTGGGAATATCACCTAAGCCGCTGGACATTAGGCGGCTGAAGGTTTGCACGGAGATGCCGCGTCTTTGTTCAACCACGTGGAATTTAATCCAAGACACATCTTTGGAGATTCAAACGATGGTGCGACATCCCCGCTGCGAGATCCAATGCTCGATGGATGTCATACCTTTTAACAGATCGACCGGTGAGCCGTTCACCGAAGTCCGAGGAAGATCCGCGAAGGAAAAGACGCCCCGGTTTCGGGTTGTAGGCGGTCAAGATTCGATGAGGGCGGCGCAAGTATTGCAGGCGGAGAAGGAGGTGCCGCGAAAGGATCAAGGATAGATATGCCAAGCGAGTGCGAGTTCTTTCGGAGACGCCAAGAACCGAATCCGCCGGATTAGCCAACGCCTTAACACAATAGCGGCGAAAGTGCCATTTCACGTAAGGTAAATAACTCTCGAGATTTTTCCATTCACCGACTCGCGAGTCGAAAGCCCTACCATCCTAACATTTTCCCCGATTATCTTTGGGGTTTTCGACTCGCGAGTCGAAAGCCGAGTAATTACTTTAAAATCAAAGGATGTAGAGCTTTTCGACTTCGCGTCAGAAACCCGAATAAGTAAAAGAAAATTAGGCGTTCAAGGGACTTTTTCGACCGCAAAGTCGAGAAAGCCCTACCATCCTAACATTTTCCCGATTATCATGGGGTTTTCGACTCGCTTGAGTCGAGAAAGCCGGTAACACGAAAAATCAAAGGATGCGAGAGCTTTCTCAACTCGCGAAGTGAAAACCCGGATAAGTAAAAGAAAATTAGGCGTTCAAGGGACTTTCGATTTCGCGAGTCGAGAAAACCCGGCTACTATTTACTTTGTTTATTGCGAGGTTTTGTAGATGCTTTAATGCTCGACATTGGTGCATTGGACCGAATGCACCTTTATCGACCAGATCATACACGCTAGGCAACGGTGGAAAGCATTGGGTTGTCCTCGGCGTCCTAAAGGAAACGTGGGGCTCCCCGGATAAGTGGAAGACCTTTGAGAAACTATGCGGATATGTGTTCAGCGGAGGGATGAAGAAGATGATGAGGGAGAGGAAGAAGAGGAGAAGAAGAAGAGAACACCAAGGAAAGGCGGGGGGAGTCTCTCGGACCAATATGACCTCATTCTTAGCACCGAAGGTCCGGGAGAAATGGACAGATATGGGCTCAATGGACAAGAGGCAAGGTGAAGGACAAGCAATGGAGAATTTCCATCCAGGCCGGACCCCAAGTTGTTTGACAAGCGGTTCATGAAGAGGATACAAAGGGCCTCACGGACAAAGAAACGCTTGACACGCAAAGGCGTAATCTTGGATGGAACAATCTCGCTAAGGAAGACTAGGAGTTCTAAAATGCGGGGCGCAAAGGATTATGCCACAGTCCTAAAGCGGCGGCGTCGTTAGAAGAAGGCATCATCGGAGTTCAACGTTGCATCTAATGAATACCATGACTTTGATTTTTACAAGGAAAAGGCTGCCCTTGATGAGGAAGACATGAAGGAATTGAATCGTCTATGTCAACCCTACATCAACACGGCTGAAGCGTAAGCGTCAAAACCCTTCCTTTCCCCGAGCGTGCTATGGCAATTACTCAAGAGGAAGCTTGGATTCGGGTGGTCCCATTTAAGGCCCGACGATAGCTCCCCCCATTTACGGTAACTTTGGGACACAAGGGATTTGGTGGTGAAGGCGGCACTGGACCCGGTGGCACTATTTGTCATCAATATGATCAAGACCCCACCCTTTTTATGACAAAGTGACATAGAGCGGTGGTACAAGGCGTGTTCGGACATGACCGAACTGGATACTTTCGGTTTCCTTGTCTTTTTTTTGCATCTTTGGGCAATCGGACAACTCTTTGTCTCCCAATGGGCGGTGATATTAACTTCACCAACAAGATCATGTACTCCATATCTGAACTTGATCATGACTTGGCTTCCCAAGGCACCAAGCTTTTGCCAACATAGTTTTGGTTTTGATTTCAAGATCGGTACCGTGAGACACGGATAAGTGGTGGTCTAGCGAGCATCATTATCTCGACAGGTTCATGATCTCTCAAGAGCGAGATGGAACCCCCGGAGGGGGGGGGCAGATTTATGGAGGATGTTCCATCGATGGACAAGGTCGGCAAAGATGGTGCGACAGTCCTATACATAGAATTCCTATCCAGGCCAAGAGTTATCAAGTACTTCATAACCAGCACCTGGTCGAGGGAAGATCAAATTGTATCACGAGTGGTACATGAATGGCCTGTTTTCTCTCGGGGGCTATCTTTGTTTGGAATGAAACCTATATCCGTGGTTGGAAATAAGGACATGGTTGAAACCATTCGGTCATACACCGGATCCGCTTCATGAGCATTTCAAGGGGAGGAAGACAAATGGAAGCGATGAAAGATGGCGAGGGGCAGGGAGACCAAGGCGGCGTAGGCGTGATTGTCGAAGGTTTAGACAAGGATCTTTGCCGAACACATTCTTGAGAATCTCGAGATTGAGGTGAGTTTACTTTGCTCTATCGGTGTTTCTCGACTCATGAGTCGAGAAAACTCGTTCCTTTCAATACCTTTTTCTTTTCATTCTCGACTTCATGAGTCGAGAAAAACTCGCTTCCTTTCGGTGAGGATGTCATCATTTGAGGGAGTTCCATGTCAACGACTCCGGATCATTGTCATTGGATACCGGGCGGTTCACGTCGCGAGGAGGAGAGTGCACTCCACAAAGACAATCCGAGCAAGACACCGCTCCACGGCCTTTAAAGGACCGAAAAGATAATGATCCGCGTGATTTGGATCCCGATGAACCGGAAATATGGTGAGCCAAACTCCAATCGGGATCGGTGGTCCCGCCAAGCTTGTAATATTTGACGTCAATGGAGTATTAGCTGCGGTATACCACGATAAAAGCGTCCCGAGATTAACACCTCGCAGATCCAGGCGTAAGCGGGCATAAAATAGTGTATCCGAGGCCTAGAGCTAAGGAAATTATTGAATGGTGCATTGAGCGGGGATTCGAAGTGAGCATATGGTCTTGTATGGCAAAAGAAAAATATTGTCAATGTTCTTGGTGTTCTCGGCATTTCAGTTTTGAAGTTCAAGTTCGTTTGGGGAAGCGAAGGGTCGAGCATGTGTGGGACCTCGATCCAGCCATCACAAAGGGAAGCCTATAATGGTGAAAAGGTGGGGCGGTGTTTATGAGCAATTCCAGGACTATGGCAAACACAACACGCTGATCATAGGCGACTCAGCCTACAAGTGCTATCATAACGCGCAAAAATACAATCATTGCTAAGCCATATCGACTGAAGAATATGAGAGGCGGATAGGTGGTTGTCCTTGGTTGTGTCTGTCTTGGCGGAATCCCTCTTTGCCATTCTTGTCGCCGATGTGATTAGGAACTATCCGAGCCTCACGGAACCCGATCCAGAGAGCAAGGCGATCATGAAAGCTATGGACGACAAATATTTTGGTGAACAAGAAGAGTGACCTCTGCTTTCAGATAGTCAAATTGTGTGAATATTGTAAACAAACGTGAAATGTATTGAACATTTTGTAATGAATATACTTGTATATTGAGTTTTTGATGCCTTTTCGACTCACGAGTCGAAAGGCATGCTTGTCCTGTTGATGAGACCATTTGTATGTTTGATTGTGTGGACCGGATGCAGCCACAATGTATTATGATGATGCTTCACGCGTTTTCACGGGCCTTTTCGACTCGCGAGTCGAGAAAGGCACTGGTTGTACTTTCACTTTTATGGGCCTTTCTCGACTCGCGAGTCGAGAAAGACACTACTTCCCACGTCATTGGATGCAGTTGTATGGAATGAATGTTCTCCATTGTAATTTGATTTCAACATTCTTTTCTTCGTTTTGACTAATGGCACCGTAATTGTTAATCATACTCTCCTTGCTCCAGGTGGTTCAGGCACAGATCCGACACCAGCACAGATCCCGCTCAGGCATCACAGAGACCGCTCCAAAGGGCGAGATCCAGCTCAAAGGCGGAAGAAATACCGTTCGGGCACGAGATCCGTCCACGCTACACTCTTGCCCGGCCTTTGGGATAAGGTTGCTCGGGAATTCAGAGGTTGCTCGCTACACCCTGGGGATAAAGAACAGGCGAAGAACAAAGAGAAAGTCCAGGAAGCTCAAAGCATCTTGCAAGCATTGCATAACATCCACGGAGGTTGGGGAAGGAGCATATTGGGATGGAAGGTCTGCGGGGCGAAAGTGGAGAAGTCGGGTGGACAGGTGGGCGGTAGCTCCAGAGGCACCTCCTCCACGTGAGGCATTCCACACCCTTCAGGTTGCCCCCAAGGCTTGGTCGGCATGAAGAAGGCCAGCTAGTTAATCCCCCAAGGTGGACCACCTCACGAAGATGATGTAATCAGTAGTGACAAACAAGACCACCATGGTCTCTGCGTCCGATGTAAAATACATTGTACTGTTCAATTTATTAATAAAAATTCTTTTTCAACTAGATCTTTGGTTTCAAACTTTAATGAATTTCCTTTGTTTCAGTTGCATTGTTCTTGTTCTCGACTCGCTAACCAGAGAAAACTGCAGCAAAGAAAACTCGCATTGTTCGAATTAAGGATAGTTTTCGGGTCGGGGTGCTCCTTTTTGTGTAAATTAACAGGGTTCCGGAAAAAAGTGGGAATGGAATGAGTCTCACTTTAATTAAATATGACTTCTTTCACTTATTTCTGGATTCTATTGAGGTTATAGAAAGTAAGATGGAGAAAGCATGAGTTCCTTGGAATAAACATCTTTCATAGGCTACAAAGAAATCAACCTGGTGTCGCAAGAATGATCCTATCAGAGGTAAAATTGATCCCTTTTTGCTGAAAAACATGCATGTAATAGCAATCTGTGCTTGATGAATGAATATTGTTTTATGCCTGACCAGTTTTGCACTTTAGGTGGTCGTGCATACAAGAAAAATATTGTTTAAGCAAGCAGGGAAGCTGGCAACATATATAGATCAATATGGACATTTTCTGGATAAGGTAAAATTGTCATATTCTGCGTATTCACTATGCAAGATGTGTGAAAAAATTATCTAATGTAAAAGGGAAACCCTCAAACGCGTGATATTATATGAGTCTTTCTATCATTCAACATGCAGTTGGTTCTACAATTGTTTTGCAAATTGAATATTTGTAGTCTTCTATTTCGAGATCTTCCAGTCAATTGTTTCCATTGAGAAGAATACAGCTGCACCGATAATCAAACACTTACTGCACTGATAATCAAACACTTACATTTTATAGGGCCCCAAGATATTCCTTATTTATACTGCATATTTTTTTATTGGAATTGCTCCATTAAGATGGATGTACTAATGTGTTAGAAAATGGCATTAGTATCTGTTTATAAGTGGAAAGTAAATTGTCATCATACAACTCTTATGGCTATTTAAATGGCAGTTTCACCACTTATAATAGGCCACAAAGACTGACGCTTTGAATGCGGTCTTTGTAATTACTAGGGCTAGGACAATGTTGTTCAATGCACATATGATACAAGTACAATATGCTTATTAAACACAGAGAATCAAAAGCTACCTCTAGCCTTTTAATTTGCTACAAAGAAAAGGAAAGAATGTACCAAATATAACGCTGAATTCTTAAGAAACACACACAATGTTTGATGCCATTTTCATTTGCATGTATCAAACTATACAATAGTTTCAAAAGGCATTATTGACAATATGCTTAAAATGTCAACAAACCCCAAGGGAATGTATAGGGGGTTGCCATCACCATTGTACATGCCAAACTTAGAGAAGGCCAAAAAGCCCTCGGTTGTATCAAAGAAATGCTATTACTGACTTTTACTTTTGACAAATGCTAAATGTGTGTAACAAGCAGACTTATGAGCTTATGGCCTCTATTGTCTCTTGACAATCAGTCTACCTAAGCTCAACTCTAA
Organism: Isoetes taiwanensis; assembly: GCA_021234155.1. NCBI lineage: Eukaryota > Viridiplantae > Streptophyta > Lycopodiopsida > Isoetales > Isoetaceae > Isoetes > Isoetes taiwanensis. Next base: position 486,307 of record JAJEKV010000225.1, read on the forward strand.
CCATTGCAACTTTACTTTAAGGTCAAGCACAGTCTAGAGCTCTTAATTTGGCCTAGGCAGATGCAGAGTAATTATGACTAAGCAAATTTAATGATATTAACCAAAAGCAATTAATCCATAGACAATTGCCATCTCCACTGCAAATGATAAGGATATTGAAGCGCAGACAAATGATGCTCGGGGCCGAATCCCACTGAAAGTCTACAAGTCTTAGTAACCATGGCCACAAATGCAAACTAAGAAAACTAGTCCGAAGGGGAAAACAAGGCATCATAATAACAAGCATTACATATTCATCAAGTCGGTAAATGTACACCTGGCACAAGCCACTAACGTGGTACTGCACAATAACCTGATTACACACAACAGCAGGAAGATAAAGCTCTAGTTCATAGGTTCCCCAAATACAGCCCGCCTGATGATGGCATCAAGCTGGCGGATCTCCTGGGTCACCAGACTCCTAGCAAGGGTCATGTGTGGTCTTAGTGCATACAACTCTGACATTGGAACCCAAAGTTGCTCCTAAGCAGCACTAGAAATCGCCGAATCATAGCAGCATAAAAACCTGTCAACTGCCTCCTCAAGATCGTCGGTACCTGCACAATGTTTGATATGAACTCCTCTGCACTAAGGGCGATCCCCTCTCATGGGATGTGCCTTATTCCTGGATGAGCATTAGTAGGGTCTTTTCTTACTAGTGATGCACACTTTAGCATATCGCGACACAGCTGCTTGTTTAGTGTTGATTGCCCTTCAAACTACCCTTCATTGTCCTTCAAAAAATATTGGGATGTTCTTTAGTTAGGTATAACATAATGAGCATATTGGCAATGTGATTGCTGATCACACATGTTATTTATGAAGGTGCCGATTTAGTGCTTGAATTTCATTTTCTTGTGCACCACTAGCAAAAAAGCACTCGGCATTGCGTTGGGATTCAATTTCCCAGGCTCATTAATGGTCTTCATGCGTTGTATTATAGGTATTGTCCTTCGCCATGGCAAGCGCTATGTATAGGGATCATCAGATGCATGCCATTGACCATTGCAACTTGGAGTGGCAGTCAGTGGCACGTGTCTGATCGTTCCTATGCATAGGATTATTGTAACTATGAGGAAACGTAGCATGAACAAGTGAGCCGTGAGAATTGGATTCGAATTGGGGTTCGGGTCCCTAGGCTCATGTCACATTGGGACGCTGCTGTTATGCTAGGGGTCTACAATTTGGTGTTGTATTTGTATGACGTCGTGTTGTATACACACCATAATCTTTGTGTACAATGCTAACCAATGGAGCCTGGTCTTTAGGCACCCCCTTTAAAAGCGGGTCAACAGGGGTTGATTTAACCCCAAATTTACTTGGGAAGAGCACACAGGATCTATGGAGAGAGAATATCCCATGAACTATGCCACAATAGTAGGACCTACAAAAAATAATACATGCTCTAGCAATAATACACGCTCTCAAATGAAAGGGAAATGCAAAAGGCAAAAGGCACATGCTGAAAAAGGCCGCCCTAAATAGAAATCTGCATTCTGCCCTAAATAGAAAACCATGAAGATGTAAATGTTGAGCTAGAAACTGCGCAAGATGTTTATATTTGACCTTCTCAATCTTTGCACAAGGTAAGGTTATCGGTCTGGCCGAGGATGATAACCAAAAATACGTGACCAAGGCTGTACGTCCGAGGCCAGATATTTGCATGTAAGGCTGAGACCGAGGACGTACAACCGAGGCCACGCATTTTTTGTTATCAGCCCAGGCAAAGAACGATAACCACTTTATCGGGCTAATAACCAATTATCTCCAGTACTGATAACTAGTTATCATTCCTAGGAGTGATAATTATCAGACTCTCCCTTTACACTAGAGATTGTGATAAGGTATGTCCCCACCCACCATAGCCACAATGCAAATTTTTGAGATGATGATGAATTTTTGAGGACACCAGTTCTCATGCACATATTAGCAAAAATGTGGATCATGATGCTTCTGGCTTTGTTTTCGGTCGATTCTATCATGATGCGATGCAGAATCATTTCTCTGAGTTACTACCATAGAAGCTAGTAAGCATGGGATGGTTAGAGTTGGAAACATAATGGACATAAATTATTACGGTCTTTTGCCAGATGGGACTTGAAATAGGTCTTTCAATAAATTTTTAAATTCCCACGGCTCTTATGATAAGGTCCTTTATATTTTAAGATCCTCTATCTTGCTGTGTCTTCACTTCCTCTGGGTGTTGTATCTGGGTACCTTTCTCACGGAAGATTAATTCGGAAGATGAAATGACTACAGGCAACATAAGGAGTAGGTGGTCCCGGAGTATCCTTTGTTTTCAACTCTCTTGGTACCTTAGGATGTTTTTTTGATGATCCAGATCTGAAGAATAGTCAAGTTAAGCTCCTCCTAGTCTAGTATTTGATGTTATAAATGAGAAACAGTGGTAGCTCTCGCATTACAGAGTGTGTCTATAGACTAGAGACTAGAATTGGCCATAATTGGCCGAGCATACTTAATCGGTAGTACAGCAGAGAATAAATAACTGAGCAATAACTTTTCTGCCTTGACATTGCTATAAATTCTATTATGCTGTGAAAGAAAAATCGATGTAAGTTTGCATGTCAAAACTTTTTTTAGAGGAAGAAGCTTGGACATGCTCCAGGGCTTGCATTACATTCTTAATCTGCAGGTTTGATACTTGCCTTCAAATGTTCTTAGTAACATGTGTACACTCAGAGTTTTGAAGATGTCAAATCAATTTTACTGTTTATTTGAAACACAGCAAGCATTTAAGCAATCCATAATTTGTGAGCTTTGGGCAAAACAAAGGCCAGATGTGGCCATACTTCTTCGCTGTTGTCGATGCTTCTAAATTGCTTACCATGGCCTCCAGTTTTTGCTAGGCTGCCATAGACTGGAAGCATGCATGGCAATCACAAAATAATCTAAGCCAGCAACTATGGATGTAAATTAACTGAGTTGCATAGCATTCATTTAAACTAAACTTTGGATCCTACTATCAACTATGGTCTCCAACAAGTTAATGGATTCTATTAAGGCTGCAAACTCACTGTACCATTTCCAGCCACTTACTTACTTAGGGGAAGCAGACTTCCCCGGCTAACAAATTTACATGCTCTATAACCGTTACAAACCAAGTTCTGATAGTAAACAGACTGATTAGATGAATTATTGTATAAACTTATGCTAATTATGCTAAGCTGGAGTATCAGCTACTAAAAGACTTTTAAAAACCATTTCAATCCCTTCTCAGTGTGTAGCTGTGGAAGCATATGCAAAAGCCTGCACATGTTATTTCCTTTGCTCAGTCAATGTGTGTGCAATGCTTATGAATTCTAGGTCATCTTGGTGGCGAAGCATTTGACCCTGTCAATCAGCTATGGAGGGCAGGAATTACACTAGAGAATGAGAAAGAAACAACAACCCAATGGTTGAGAAAACACGAGTTTTAGCTAGCATAGTTTACATCACAAATTGCTCTCTAAGTTACTTTGATCATAAATTATTTAGACTCAATAACATATACACCTTAGTTTATTGACTGAAGAAGATTACACAAGCTATGTAGACTAAAACTATATAATAAGATAGGTCTAACACATAAAGGGAACTTCTAGTAACTTAACCCCCAACATAAAGAAAATTCTAGTAACCTGACCCAGGGGGACTACTATATCCAGGGTTGGAAGGTCCGGAGCCAGACCCGGGACTACCCCCATACACAGGATGGTTGTCGCCGGGCCCGGAGCCAGACCTAGGACTACCACCATAGACAGGGTGGTCAGAGCCGGAGCCGGAGCCGGAACCGGAGCCCGAGCCTGAGCCAGACCCACTTCCACTACCATATCCTGGTGGAGAAACATAGGTAGGAGGACTTCCACCATATGTGGGAGGGGAATACCCACCAGCATGACCTGATCCCGAACCAGCGCCCGAACCACCCCCGGAACCGGAACCCGAGCCCGAACCCGAACCTCCATTATAGGGTGCAGGGCCTGATCCAGAGCCTCCCCCATATGGAGCGGGGCCTGATCTCGAACCTCCACAACCTTGTCCCGAACCACAATTTGATCCAGGGGCAGATCCCGAGCCATATCCCGAACCAGACCCACTGCCCGAACCAGATCCATAACCAGAGCCCGAGCCAGATCCAGACCCTGAGCCCGAGCCCGAGCCTGACCCTGAACCCGAGCCTGATCCCAAACCTGGACCTCCCCCATGGCCTGTGCCCGAACCAGAACCTGATCCCGAACCACTACCCGAGCCATAGCCTGAACCAGAACCGGGAGTTGAAGGTGACCCGTAGGTTGGGGTTGAAGGCGATGACCCTCCATATCCGGTTGAAGGTGGAGATGATCCATACACTGGGCTGGTTCCATAACCTGGAGTTGAAGGTGTATCTCCAGAGCCTGAGCCCGAACCTGACCCCGAGCCTGATCCCGCCCCAGACCCATAGCCCAACTCCCTTGCAGCATCAACGGCCCAGATTGTGGTGATACACAACCCCAATATCAGCATCGCAGATATGTTTCTACCCATTGCTTCAGCGCAACGCAGATCTCTTTGGAAAATTTGAAGACCCAAAACGAAGTGCTTGCTGCTGTGGTTTTGGGTTGAATTTATAGGAATTGGGCTCCTTCGCCTCGAAGATTCTTTGGGTCTTCTGCAGTGTGGCAGAATTGGTAGGTGGATTGGCGTGCATGGAGTCCATAACGCCCTACGTTATCAGAGTTTGCATGGATTAAATTTAGGTTTTGTCAACCTTCGCATGTGTCTGCATTCAAGTAGCTTTGGAGTTTTTCGTCCCTTTGCATTCATTCGCATTTAGCCGACCGTTTTCTTCACCTCTATGTGTATCTCATGACACGTAGAGTGTATTTCCCTGCCACGTTGTTGCTTTCCAACTCTGAAATAAGTCAACACAATCTCTAGATTCCACTCTCCAATCAATCAAGACTTTGTGAATCTCCAATCAAGACTTGAAGTCCAATTACAAGACTTGGATGATGTAAAAGGCACTATGGATTGGCAAAATCTATAAACATGTATAATACGTAAAGTTCAGGGGGAAGATATTTCGCCATATTTCAGGCCTAGATTACAACAGATAATCGCTTCCTCTCCTCCGATGTTGGCTTCATCTCCTCCGATGCTGGCTGATAACGGAGTAATCAACTTTTTGTGGCTACGATGGCGCCACGTGGCAAGAAATATCTTCCCCCTGAACTTTACGTGAGGAAATGTTCGCCCGCAGGCCCTTACGCGGGGTGCGGACCAGGCGAGCCCGGCAGGTCCTTACCCCGCGTAAGGACCTACGGGCGAACATTACCTCTACCATAATATGCTTGTTTTTATTCTTCAATTCGCTTTCCAATTAGAGCCACGTCTTTATAGGATAAAAAAAGGGCAAATTTAAATTTCAGAACAGAAAAAAAAAAGAATGGGTATGTCGACAAATGTCTAAAATTCTTGCCAAGAAAAAATTCTGTGTTTCAAATCTTAGAAGGTCATATTGTTTGCTTTGGAAAAGAACTATCGCTACAAGAAAAGGGTACGTATAGTGTCTAAAATAACGTCAAAATTTTTGACACGAGCCGAACCTATCAAACCCGAATTATTGTCACAACCTTGACGCTATACTTGTCGTGATCGTTTGTCACAAATACACCACAATACGTCAGCAGTTGTGTCAAGTTTGTGGCTTCTGTCATAATATTGATGCAAAGTCAAATTCCAGCTACATGGTAATCTAGAAAATGTCAAACTTGTGACAATATTTTAACAACAATTGTGATAAATAAACAAAATCCATAGGTATCATGTGTTTTTTTTTTTTTTTTTTTTTTGAATTAGGAGCTATTGTTAATAGGGCCATGCTTTCTGCAGATAGCGTCGTGTGCTGGTGCGATGAATCTCTGTATTTGAAGTGTTGTGAGCATATTGTTTTGGATATGGTGGGGATAGTCTCCCTCTCCTTCAATAAAGTGTACTTGTGAGACACATGCACGAGAGCAACCATACATAGTATGCCACCAGTTATTACATGCATTTATATGGGATGTAATACGAAATCCATCATTTCCACCATGGTCTTCTGCGATCTACCCTTAATTTGTTGCAACTTCTCCTTATGGGGTTTATGTGCAAAGGATGCATGTGAGGTGTCGAATTATGTTTTTCAAGTATTGATCTCTATAAACACTAGAATACCATATATCCTCTTCTCATTTATAAGGAATAGCCTATGTGGCTTATCGATCAGTTCTAATGCAGATAAGATCCATTGTGATGTCCCCAATTGTCCGTTCCTAAGCATTCAAAGCAAAATTTCACTTATTTTCTTCCACCTTAATGGTAAGATTTGGTTGTTCATGCAATTGCATTGATCAAAGGGCTCAAGGAATAATAAATTTGGTTTCTTGCGGCTCACAAAAAGATGATTGCATAACCAAAGATTTAGCTGTGTGAAGGTGCAATTTTTGGGCTATATGAGCATCAACCTATCAAAAATCCATTTGTTGTGAATAATGGAATTAAAGGAGGAATGCACAACCATAACTCATATGCCATTGAAGCATTCATTCTGTATTTCATGTTCACCCCTTCACTGTTGCAATGCCTCAATCAGTGTTTCTAGACCTCCCATGTCTTTTGTATCTAATTTTTGCATTGACAACATGATTACTTCGAAGCAAGGGGCCAAAAGGACATCACTTTAAACATGCACGTGGTATTGAGTGCCTCGTCATTACCTAGCGATGATGACGATGATGGCGAAGACTCTCACTCTCTTGATACTGGAATTGAAAACCAAACTAATGAGATTGACCTCTCCTACAATGTACAATTCAGGAAATTATCCAAATTTGAGGTATGTAGTTAGTGTGCTTCTACTTAAATTTATTATTCCCTTTCCCTTTAAAAACTTGTAGATTTAAGTCTGAATACTCCTTGTATACCCAGGAGACTTTTGTTGTTTGATCTTAGAGATATTCTATTTTTTTAGGAAATGGTTCTTAAAGGGAAATTATAGACAGTTTCAGTTCCAAGGCCATTGTTTTAGTTTTTATTCCTAATGAACAAATTTGGTCCCAAGGCCTTTGTTTAGATGACGACTATAATGAACATAGATGACCATAAATTACTTTCCAGGCATGTCAAATAATGCATCTGATTATGCTGGTAGCAACAATGGATTTGAACCTATTAGAGAATTGCTCATATCAAGATTTGGAACCTTCTAGAGCCCGGTTGCATGTCCATTACAAAGTGATTTTTTGCTGTCACACATTTCTCTTTTAGTTCTTCCATCACTTGTTTCATTGTAGGTCTTGTTTTATAGCACTTGTTTCATTACACTGTCTTCATTACGCTATAAACATCACTCTTATCAGTCACTTTATAAATCTCATGGTATTTAGAATCTATGGAGCCAGGAGTACCCCTTGCTAAAATTGAAACATGTGTAGCATTAGCAGAAATAAGACTGATAGGCCATGAAAGATTTACAATATTATTTTTGTCAGCAACCGTGAATGATTTATGCATTATTTTTGTGAACAGATACACTGGTAGAAAGGAATAGCTCCATTTCTTAGCCCATCCATAAAACGTTGTGCCAATTTGTGGTCTTATTTTATTGTTCGCATGTGTGAATATATTGTACTGAGGACTCCCAAAATAGTATAATACATGCATGAAATCAACAGAATTGAGTACATTGCCTCAAACCTTATAGTATCTCGCAACTCTCATTGTACAGTATAAAAAATGTTGTATAAGCATACCCCACAAACGAGGATCGCTATCTACGGTTCAAATCAAAGAATAAGTCGTGAATATGCCTATCCAACAGCTCTCGCTGCCCTGAGTTACCCCCCGCGTGAATATACACCAAAACCAAAGGGGGTTTTAGGGGGAATTTAATTTAAAGTGTAGGATGTAATGGTTTGTGTTAATTAACAAATGTTTTGGCCCCTTCGGGGCCTTGGGGATAGTGTAGAGACAGATGAAGAAAGTTGATGTATCCAACCAACCATAATGACAGCACATCAATAGGGTCTTCGCCATGTGCAGGTGGTGGTTGCGCTGATGGTGGTGGGACTAATTGAACTTGATCTTCATTTATAGGGTTTACTGGTACAGTAATAATGTTTGGATCAACAACATGTTGACTTTCGGTGTCGGAGGAATGTCATGTGGAATTGATGGATTGGGAGATTCTATAGTCTGCATTAACATAAAGGAAAGAAATTGGTTAGATTGATATTAATTTAGAAAATAGAACTTTAATAGCGAAATAAAATTGAATCAAATAAAAGCTTTTGACACGATGCTCTACAATAATGTTTTATTTACAAGGCTTTAGTAGTGAAATAAAATTGAATCAAATAAAAGCTTTTGACATTGATATATGCTCTACAATAATGTTCTATTCACAAACATTGCATGAATATCAACGTCACTCTGCAGTAACAATTGGTGAGGTTCATAAAGAACCAGTGACACTTTCTCACGGGTTGCCTGGCTTTGGTTTAACAGGTGAAGAGAATCAGCCAATTTGGTGATGTGGAGTAGGTTTCCTGTAACGGTCGGTGAAGCGAGATCAAAGGTAAAGATTTTGAATTAAGCTTGCTCTGATAGCATTCCACATATTGTTACTTCAGCTACAACTATTTCTCTTTCACAATGAAACCATTGTTTATCAATCCATATGATTTTGGATGCTCCATCTCTAGCTTAAAGGTAATGCATGAGATTAAAGTTCCAAACTACAATATAAATGCATTCTTGTGGCCACTGTTTGACTGATCTGCGTGACTCGAAAAAGGGCATGGAATAATCCTCCTGTTGTGTGCGCAAAAATCCGTTTGTTGATTGAAGCTAAAGGCTGGCTGCTATAAACAATCCGGCAGGCCAGGAATATCCAAGAGTTGGAAGCAAACAGAGGGCCTAAACTCTAAATTCTTTTTGAATCTGCAGCAAATCTTAAGACAGATTAAGGAAAGGAAACAAAAGTGGGTTTTGCAGCACTACATTGTAGAACCAAGAAACCAATACCTTGTAAAAAAAACATTATGCTAACTGAAGAAACATTAAAAAACAAATACCTTTGTAAGCATCTCGTGGTAGCAAAACTCCACTCCGGCAACAAGAATCCAAGAGGGCAAGTGCACATGCACATGCACACATGCACACACATGCACACATGCACATGCACTTGCACTTGCACATGCACAGTACACACGCACATGCATGTGCACATGCACACACATGCACGTGCACATGCACATGCATACACATGCGCAGTGTTCATGCACAAACACATGCAGAGAAAGACAACAACCCTCGGATTGTTCCAACCAACGAAAATCAACAGCCCATAAAGTGTGCACTCTAGAAATACTATTTAGTACACCTCAACGAATACGACAACGAAATCATAGAAAAACCATGTGAAAAAACGTATAAAAATCTAAAAGTAACCCCCTGTTATTGTGCTAGATATTCACAATATGACAACCAATACACAATTACTATTAGCATTAATTAACGTAAACCATTGCATTCAACACATTTAAATTAAATCCCCCTTAAAACCCCCTTTGGTTTGGGTGCATATTCACATGAGGGGTTACGCAGGGCAGCGAGAGCCCCTAATACACGTACAAAATTAACACCATTAAGTATATTCCCTCAAATCTTATAGTATTTTGCAAATCTTGATATACAACATACAAAAACTTGTACAGGCATACCCCACAAACGAGGATCGTTATGTACGGTCCAGATCAAGGAACAAAGGGCAAATATGCCCATCTGACAGCTCTCGATGCCTGGAGTAACCCCTCGTGTGAATATGCACCCAAACCAAAGGGGGTTTTAAGGGGGATTTAATTTAAATATGTTGAATGCAATGGTTTACGTTAATTAATGCTAATAGCAATTGTGTATTGGTTGTTATATTAAAAAAAAAATTTGGGCCCTTCGGGCCCTAACAACCTTAAAAAACCTTAAAGACCTTAGGGAATTGATATACCGAATCGGGGTTTAGTTTGAAGAAGAAGATGGAGTTTATTAAAATATAAGGGTAGCAAGAAATGTGCATATGCAATTTAACCTTGAGCTATATGTGTCTTTGAGGCAATCTCAGTAACACATTTTAGGGGATTTAAACCCATTACATATCTTAATTAAAAAGTTTTGCCTTCGAATGTCCCCGGCATTGAATAACGTGAACAATGTTCCACTTCTATTATCCACAGAGTTGGAAAACAATGTTAAATTGGCATCTAGAATGAGCGTGAAGAATGTTCCACTTCTACTATCCACCGAGTTGGAAAACAAAGTTGGAAAACAATGGCTTGAGTTGGAAAACAAAGTTGGAAAACAATGGCTTGTAGCAGGAAGCATGACCACTACAGTTGTGTACAAGAAAACAAAATGCGCCTCTACCTGAGCATATGAGAAAAGTGCAGAGCATCTCAGATATACAAGCAATGTGTATGCAATCTCTTAGTTTCTGAATGGCAAACAAATAGAAGCAAAGCCACAAAAAACTATGAGGATATTTGCGCAAAAGGATGTACACAACTTGTCCTATTGCAAGTGAACCAAAAATAATAACAAGAAACAAAGCAAAATAAAGGAGAAACTATGGAGCAGATGGAGTAGTTTTAAACCAAAAATAATAACAAGAAACAAAGCAAAATAAAGGAGAAACTATGGAGCAGATGGAGTAGTTTTAACGCCATTTTTTATATTTGGTCTGAAAACCCACACAAATATCATAATGGACAATGCATTCTGGAATAGAGGAGATGTAGATAACAATCTTAGTTTGTCAAATCTGGCTTTAGGCCAGCAATAGTTAACTAGAAGGACAAACATAGTTAGAGCTCAAATCAGAGTGGAACATGAAAACCACATAGTTAGAGCTCAAATCAGAGTGAAACATGAAAAACACAGAATAATTTGATCAACGTCTTCCTATCTTGCCCGGATGAACGTCTTCCTCTGCTGCCGATTATGGGAAACCCTGCAGTGAATATGACAGTGATCATCTACTCTTTTCCTTCCATACCTACAATGCAATGGCTGGACGTTTGCATGCCCGACCTCTACATATGCCCCTGCTTCTTTGGAGAAGGGCGGTACAAAACCCACCCGGTTGAAGATGAGAATGAAAATGAGAATGGCGACCCTTGGCCTTTGCAACCCGGTGAAACATCTCAAGGGTCTTTGTGGGAGGAGGAACCAAAGATGGATGTGCAAGTAAATGCGAGTGTAAAACAACTCGGAAAAATGAAGCGAGAACACAAGATGCATCTACGATCTTTTGAGAAAGCCGCACAAGAGGCGAGGCCAAGGAGAAAACAAGTAAATTTAAAAGCGAAAATGCATAAAGGCAAGAGAGCCATGTTTCGCGGAGAGACCCGATCCTCAAATTTGATGAAGTTCGTCGTGCTTCTCACCTTGCTCCCCTCGGTCGTGCGGCTCTTGCGAGGCAATGAAGACCTCGAAAAGGAAATATGCGAGGGCCTTATCCATGGTCTGTTTTGAACCGATTCGATCTTCACAAACCTAGCAAATAAAACCGATTCGACCTTGAAATTTCCATGCTTTCGTCCGATGATGCTTACTCTCGCCCGGATCCGCTAAAAAGTTTGTAGAATTTGTGCCATCAGGTAGCAAACCCTATCTAGTAAACCCTATTTCTAAATGGCTCGAGGGTTGCACGTGAAGGAGCCTCAATAAGCTAATTGAGAAAAAATACAACATGGCCCATGGGTCTAAACCATTGAACAAAAACACTAAAATTAATGCGGTATATAATGCATCTAGATATACTAATTAGTAGTTCCCATGCGATACGCTTTTAAAATCATATAAAAACCTTAGAAAAAATAGTACAAAAATACAAAACCAACCCCCTGTTATTATGCTACATATTCATGACTGGTCAACATTTGCATATGAGAAATTATTAACAAAAATGGCAGTTATTGGATTTGTTTGCATAGCTGGGCATAAGTTCAAGAGATCGATTAGGTATTTGCCTAGATGGGGTTTGACTAACAAAACTGAAAACCGGTCTCGGGACAAAGCAGGTGTTTGGTTCCGATCCCACATTTGCAAATATACATTTTGGTGAGATTTGAATTTTAATTAACGTTTTTAGTTTTAAAATGTGACAAAATCTTTAGTTATGCTTTTTCAAAATATCGGATGCTATGAAGACTTAAGGGGATGTGGACAAACATTTCAAACAAATTTGTAGTCATTAATTATGGAAAATAAAGAAACATAAAAGATATGATCATAGATAATGATCATCAAAATGTGGAGTTGAGCTTAGAAACTCAATCCAATAGTAGCAAATTGTCAATAGTTTAAGTTCTAAATACACAATATATTGGGGATGGGTTCAAAAATATATAATGTCTCTAACGGAGGCTTCAGGAGAATTCCTGAAGAAAAATGTGGCCGACCAAATCCAGGATTATTGATTCATCCCGATGATTTTTCTAAATGTGTCCTAATTTGTAAGGCCAAGTACAAGGACAAAGCTAAGACAAAATGAAATGAGAAAAAAAGAGATTAGAAGTCATAAGTATCGAGGAAATGGAATTGATCATGAAATTGAGGTCTGAAGGATAAATCTTTCCTTTGCTTCCCCAATTGACTAACTCAACAAGTCCATCAACAAGCGAAGTTACAAGTGGACATAAGGTGGATCATGGTACCATAGCAATGCCTCGGCCCTATGGTAATAGTAACACTCCTGTAGAACTGCAAATCGGTCAGTCATGCCATGTTTGTTGCTTTTCGAGAAACCTAAAAAGGACAATCATGAGATATGTTTCTTTGGAGAATTCCCTGCCCCATGTGATTTCTTTCTGCTGAACTTGCTGAATAGACTGAATTAGTCTTCCCCTCATTGATCCTGACCACATATTATAATCCCAAATTCTGTGGACAGATAATTTCCTTGGCTGGTATTTTTGAACTTCAATATCATCTAGGTCAACATTAAACTTGTGCTTGCAACTCCTCAGATAATCTAGCATCAACAGATTCAATGTTAGATACTGATTGATTACAAAAAAGTTTAAAAGAACCATAGAAACCAGTAAAATTCCCAACTGAAGACCAAGTGTTATCTATTTGAATTCCAGATTTTCTATATTTATAGGAAGTAGCAGTGAGCTCAATGTCAAAAATAACTTGCCATTTGATCCAAAGGGGAGAAGGATTATGACCACCATGCAGGCATCTATTTCTGTGTTTCCACACATTCCATAAAGCAATAAAAGAGATTGTATTTTTAAACTTGTTATCAGACATAATGAAACTAATAATACTCCCTTGCTTTCTGATGTTGAAAACCTGCTGAAACCAATTCCAAAAGCTCGAGATCTTAGGACAGTTAAAAATATGTTCAATATCCTCAATGCCATTACACTGCAAGGGACATAAGGAACTTATAGCAGAATTATTTGGGTCATAAGATGGCTGATGATGTCTAGACAAAGTCTCCATATTTGGAATGCTCTTGTTAGCAAGCAGCCAAATAAAGTAAGATATTTTAGGAGCACAATGAGAATTCCACACATTTCTAAAAAGTGCATTTCCAGTGTCAACAGAAAGATTCCAATAAAGGCAAGCTTTAGATGCTTGATTAATATTAGCCAAGGACTTGTAAACATTAGCAACTTTATAAATGTTCTTATCATTTTGCTGCCAATCAATCCTAGCTGACACATCATTATGAAGATTGAGGTTGGAAACTTTGCTAATAACATGTTTAAATAAAATCTTATCAGAGGAGGTTCCATTAACAAGTGATTTGAATTTAGTCCAAGTCATCCATCTACTGTTAAACCAAATATCTGCAAGCTTATTAAATCCAAAGAAAGTCCATTTTTTGTAAATTTTCGGATGTTTTAAAGCCAAAGGGATCATGTCACTTTGGCAGAGAGAAGGATTCGAAGATGATCTTTGGTATCTTCATGAAACTGATTAACACCAATGTGAGAAAAAGATTTGTGGACTTTATTCCAAGAATTAATAAGGTTCCTCATGAGAGGTGAAGAATTGCTAGCTGGTTTGAGCAGATTGAATGCAGAAGATGGCAGATAATGAGTAATGGAAGGATGACCAACAATTGTACTTTTACTGAGCCAATAATAGATAAACTTACTGGCTGGATTACTCTGACTCAGTAAAGACTTCCAGATATATTTCCCTGCCAAAGCATACCCCTGCAATAAAAGGTTTTTGCATCCAAGACCCCCTTCTCTTTTACTTTGAGTTATATATTTCCAATTGACCAGGTGATTTTTGCCCCAAATGAAATTTCGGACAATCTTTTCAATTTGCTGGTAGATACATTTGGGAGCTAGCAGAGCAGATGAAAAATAAATATGGGAACTAGCTAGCACAGAGGAGGCAATAATAGTTCTACCTGCAATGGAGAGGCAGCTGCCATAGTTACTTAGCTTTTTCCTGATCTTTGAGACAATTGGAGACCACATATTTTTAATGGAGATGTCTAAGGCCAAAGGCATTCCCAAGAGAGAGGATGTTTGATTTACAGGAATACACCTAATGCCTAAGATGTCAGGTCGATCATTTACCCCAATTAAAACACATTTGGCCATGTTCAGATAAATACCAGAGGCAGCACTAAATCCATTTAAAGTCTTGATAAAAAACTCAATGTTTTTGGCATCATTATGTAGAAAGCTGAAAGAATCATCAGCATATTGTAACATAGTGAGATTGCTGTCATTGCCAGGCATATTAAGGCCTCTAATATTCCCACTGTTTTGATGGTGCAAAATGATTTTGGTAAGCTGCTCAGCCACAATAATGAAAAGATAGGGAGCTAATGGACATCCTTGCCTCACACCTTTATTCAAACTGAAGAAATTGCCAGGAGAACCATTAATTAGGATGGCAGATTGGGATATAGAATTGAGACCCATGATGAGATCAATGATTTTACTTGGGATACCAATTTTTTTCAAAGAGAGTGTCAAGAAATCCCACCTTACAGTATCAAAAGCTTTCGAGAAGTCAAGTTTTAACAGAACACAGTTCTGATTTGTAACTCTAGCCCAGTGCATGCCCTCCATAGCTGCAATATAGTTGTCTAGAATAAACCTATTTGGGAGGAAAGCTGACTGATGCAAACTGATATACTTTTGCAAATGCCCTTTTATCCTATTGGCCAGAATTTTTGCACAGATTTTATAAGTTGAGTTGGTGAGGGAGATAGGTCTCCAATCACTAAACTGAGTAGGATTATTAACTTTTGGAATAAGAGAGATCAATCCAGCTGAGATAGCAGGATGAAGGTGATTATTGAGCCAAAAGCCATGAACCATTGAGACAATATCAGATTTTAAGATCTCCCAAAAATGAGAATAGAATTCAGGAGGGAATCCGTCTGGTCCAGGACTCTTACCACTGGCAAGACTTGAGAGGGTGGACTTAATCTCCTCCTCAGAAGGAGGCAATTCAAAATTGGGAGATAAGGGTTCAGCAATATTATCGGGCAATGAATTTAGCAAATCAATGCAATCAGAGGCAGGAGTGTCAGTCCAGGGGATATCAGATTTAGCTGCAAAGATATTAGAATATTTGGAGTGGAAGAACTCTGCAATATCTTTGGGAGAGTCCAAGGTAATGTCAAGGTCATTCTTAATTGTGGTGAGCTGACTCTTGAGCAATCTATTTCTTGCAATTCTAAAAAAGAATTTAGAGTTGCTACTGTCCATGGAGGAAGAAAATTTAATCTTTGATCTGATTGCTGCCCCTTTAGCTTCATATTCTTCAATGCTTTTGATTGACTGTTCTAACTTGGATTCTTGCAAATGAAGTTGAAGATTTAAAGGTTCAGCCTGGAGCTTAGTTCTAACAGATTGCATTTGAATCAACAGATTATTTCTCTCAGCTTTTTTTGACTCCCAATCATTCCTAGACCATTGTTTAATCCAAGATTTAGAAGATTTGATGTTAGCATAGAAATCTTTCATAGAGTTGGTTGCCCTAATTTTGGGAAGATTGGCATAAAAGATCTTAAAATCTCTACAAAAGTTTGCATTTTGGAGCAGGGAACAATTAAATTTATAGGGAATGTTACCCGATTTCTTAATAAAAGGTGTTTAGTTTTAAGGAATTGAGGTTGATGGTCTGAAACAGAGGTTCTCTCATCACTTGAAACAAAACCGTTATCCCAGAACTCAAGGCTAGAGTTGCTTATGTAAAACCTATCCAAGGCACAGCAAACTCTAGAATTACCCTTCTGTTTATTTGTCCAAGTGAATCTTGCAGTAGATGAGGGAATGTGAGTAAATAGGAATGTGTCCAGCAGATTGTCCCAATTAATTTTTTCTGTGTTTGACATGTTGAGATTTTTACCAAGCTTAAGGTCCCATGAAGGGGTGTTATTGAAATCTCCAGCTAGGATCCAAGAAATTGAATTATGATTCAAAAGCCAAGTTCTGATATCCAGCCATAATTTTTCTCTCTCTTTTGAGATAGTTGAAGCATAAATATTCAGAATGCCAAATTGGAAACCCTTAAAGTTAAAGATAACAGCCTGCCAACATTTGCATGGACTGTTATAGATCAGACTTTGAGTAATGTTTCTCCAAATCATAATAAGGCCCCCAGAGGTCAAGGTGGCATCAATCCAGAGGGAAGAGTAATCAGGACCAATCCAATTTGCAAGATTGGAACATTCAAAATTAGGGAGCCTTAATTCTTGTAAAAGAATAATGTCAGCTTGGTATTCCTTTATTTGAGCAATTGCCCTTCTTCTCTTGACAGGCCCTTTAATGCCTCTAAGATTCCATGTCATAATCTTCATGAATAAAGAAAGACAATAAAGAGAGAACTAGCAGAATCTAGAGAAATTTTTTAGACTGACTTCTAGTAGGCCTTTTGGATTGATGTCTGGTATTAGAGGCAGGAGTATCCATTCGAGCCACAGTCTTTCTCATTTTAATTCCCTTCCTTGTAGATTTTCTATTTTTCGGGACTGGAGTCTTAGAATTTGAAGTAGCTAGAAAATGATCATCATCCCAGGAATTTGTGAAAACAGAAAGGTCATTGTCTAGGATATTTTCTTTTCCAGCAAAATCATGTTCAGTGTCATGGGGGCAAGCCCAGAATTTGGATTGACAGCAATCAGGGTTTGATTCAGAAGGCTTCAGTAAAGAATTACCATTAATTTCAATTAAACATGAAGATTGGAATAGATCTTGCCTGGTAGTTGTGTCTTTTGCATCCTTGCCAGCCATTAAAGTTGAAGTACATTCTGGAGCATTCTGCTGCAAAGCATCTCGAGCAGTAGCTGCTGACTCATCTGTTGCTATACTTACATGATCTGTATTAGCTGCATTAGCATTTCCCTTATCTGTATTTATGTCCTGGACCATAACTGAGGTGCCCTTATTTACATTTATATCTTGAACCATAACTGGAGTGCATTTGTTTCCAAACTGCTCATTTCCAATGTCCACTTGTAACTCAGACAACTGTGAAGCAATCTTTTCAGAGATGGAGCAATTCAAGGTTGGGGTTTGATGGTTAATAGGGGAGGAAAAATCAATGAGTGGGACAACTGGTAAAAGAGGATATTGAGTGAGAGTTGTGGAAGTCGATGTGGTAGCTTTTGGAGGGCAATTAGCTTGAACAGATATTGGCAAAACAGTATCTGCAGAAATCTCACCAATAGTGTCAGATAAAATTTTGAATCTGTTAGAACAGATTACCTTGTTTGCATTGTTGTCAGAACTTGCAGCATTTTCATTTTTGCTACTATTCAGAAGATCAAAGTTGGCTTGACAAGCTTCTGTTTTGCTGGAGTCCAATTTGAGAATTGGAGTATCACCAATGTTACCATTTTCCATAATTAATGACTCTTCACATCCTTTTGTTTGGGAAGAGATCTTAATCCCATGCTGGATATTTTTTGGTGGAGGCTGAATAGCTTTAGGAGCTGCCTTATTATTCTTGTAAACAGCCTTGGTTTTAACATCTGTCAAAATGTTATTCAAAGTTATATGTAAGTCAACCTCCATGGGGAATTTACCTTTTGAAATCATTTTGTTGAAGTTCCTCTCCTTATCTTGTTGTGAAATAACTGGAGCATTATGCTGAGAAGAGGAGCCTGTTGGTTTGGCATTTTGAAGCAGAGGAAGGACACCCTTATTTAGAATTTTAATACCTCCATAAGGCACAGAAGGAGCATTAAAAACTTGAGAAGAAACTGAATTTGCTGAATTCTCTTGTAGAGCCAACCTCTGTTGTCTTTTTTTTTTCAATTCTCCTCATGCTGCCATTAGATTTTGTCCACCCTGTCTGATAGTGTTTGGCATGAGTTTGGCTAATGTAATCTGAAATTCTGTATTGTTGACCAAAGCTTGAGCTTCTGCCATCATCATTGACCTTTACTGATTTGTCTCCAAATTTATCTGCAGCTTCTTCTGGTGAAGCATTTACATTACTCTTTTCCACATACTGGCACATCTTTGAAGAAAAATGCCTAGAGTTGCAATTAGGGCAAAATGCAGGTAGACCAACCCATCTAAGCTGGAGGATAATTTCTTTGCCAAAGAAATCTAAGATTGGGATGGAGGTGGGGACAGGCTTAGAGATATCCAGTTGAATGTAACATTTAGGGGGTTTATATGGTGAATAATCAGTTGAAATGTAGGTCCCAATTGAGTTGAAAATGGCTGAAAAGCAGTCTTCATTCCAATATATGGGATTAAGCTCACTCATGCTAACAGAAGCAACAAAGAATTTACCAAAATCCTCCAAAGATAGTTGAGGGCCCCATTTAAGAAAAACCAGTTGGAATGTATCAAAAGTGGATCTGGCTATTTTCAAAAGGTAGTTGCCAGTTCGAGAGTTTGCACATTCTATCAAAAGATAGGGATAATTTAGCCAGTAGATAGAGTTGACAATGATCCCTTTATGAAGTTTGAGAATATGACCCCATAATTTATCAATTTGAATACCTACTTTATCCACACATACAACAACTGCAGTAGAAGATAAAGAGCTAATTCTTGAGGCAATTAAAGGAGAATCAAGCTTGATACCTCTGAACATTGGAACATTTGGCTGAGTTCGAGCTTGGAGATTGGTAAACTCCTCTGCTAGTTGTTGATCAGAAAGAACTGGTTGTATTGGCCTCGGGACACCATAAGGTAGAGGGACGCCTTCAGCATTTAGAGCAGGAGCAATGCCATTGGGGCCCGGGTCTTTGGATAAATTATCCCAAGAAGGAACCTCGGAGGAAAGGTAATTCATGTCTTTGGAGAGGAAGTTTAAGTCAGCAAAATCACCAAATTTGAAGACCACAGAAGGATTTTTGTGATAGAAACTCAACTGGTTAAGCAGGTCGGATCGATCAGCCGAAGAGAGAAGCATAAACTTATGTAAAAAAATGAGGGAGTTTGCATTTAGGTTTTTAGATGTATACGGGTTTTTTTTGAGCAATGGATTTTGAATATTTGGAGACATTATGAGAAAAAGCACAGGGTGAAACAACAGATGGTCAAAAACTCAGAGAGATGAGCGGGAAATGCAGACAAGAAAGAGAGGAGAAGGAAATCTAAGGCAAAGAAATTAAATTCTAGCAAAGAAAGGCCGAGAAATACCCAAATTCTTACCCTTCCATGACAATTGCAGAGCCATGGCAATAAATTTAGCTCTCAGATTCACCAAGATGCTTTTCATTGTAAACTTTAACTGTGATTTTGTGATCAAAGTCTTCTTTGTAGACTCTAAAAGTACCTGTAGCAGCAATATCCTTGTGCCCAACAAATTCCTCCAACCAAGATTCAATTATCTCAATTTCAAATTCCGAGCAACTAGGAGAGAAAGAGTATTCAATGTGGAATAGATTATCTGGAAAAATTTGATTGTGAATGAGGCTATTCCAGAGATCTGAATCTTTCCCCTTGAGAAATCCACAAAGTAACCTCGAACCCTGCCACAAAATTGTGAAAATTTGAGTGTCCATGGAATGTTCAATTCATTGCAATGCTAGCCCTCTACAGGGGCAGCAAGCAATTAAGCTCCAGAATCGATCAGAAGGAAGAATGATCGATCAATCTTGGTCAAGTTTTTCCAAGAAGAGAGTTCGAACTGAAAAAACCGCCATTTTCAAGAAAATAGGCGCACGAAAATAGGCCTGAAGAATATCTTTTAACTTTTATGTTCGAAGAAACATTTGTGTTGGTAATGGTACAACACCAATGCATGTGGATGATGACTCTTGGAAGAGGTTTTCAATATCATGTGGAAAAACTTATCAACGTCAAAAGTATGACGCATCCAAGTGGGAAAACAAACAACGCACTGGTTCCGGAGGAGTAATGTCATTGAAGACAAAATTTGTAAGTAGAAATTGTTTTTTTTTCCTCTAGTGCTTTTGTCTTGAATCATTGTTTCTTTTTTTCCTTTTGGCTTGTCTTTCAACTTATTTGGCTTGAGTCATTCTTTTAAAATGATATAGTTCTGAGATTGGGGCTCGATGCCCACGGATGACATGCTGAAAGAAATACTAGAAAAAGATGGATATGAGGCGTTCAAGAAAAAAATGGTTTCTAAAGGATTTGCGCCGGGAAAGGTGAATTTGCTTTTATATATTTGTTCTATATACACATTCATGTATTCTGAATTTTTTTTGCTACTTTAGCACAAGGCTATTGTTTATATCAAGGGAACAAGTACAGGCGTCGTCTTTAAGACAGACAGTACATATCTTAAAGAAGCAGGAGAATGCCCTGGCACAAAAGAACTTTTTATGCTTACTGTAATATATCATAGATAATTTCGAGTAATTCATAACCTTGCCTACAACGTCAATCATGCAATGAAAATGCTTTCTTTCAAAACCTGAGCTTCATAAACATATTAACAACATTGATCTACATGTAGCAGTATCTAGATCCTAAGGGTTTACCTTATAAAATGTTCTGGCAAGCTGCATATTCCATATCATTTCGTTCAGTTGTATATTATTGAGCTGCATATTCGATGACCCAGAAGATTTGAGAACATACACTACTCTTTTGCCTTTGCAAATAAAAAAGCAAAGACATGCAGTGTCAATTTGTGTCTACAAAGAATTATGAATTATCATCAAATCCTAAACTTGGCTAAGGCAAATGTTTTAAGCTCAGAACGAAATAGATTTAATGTTTAGCCTAACTATCAAAGAGTTCTGAAGCCAAACTGAGAAATAGTAATACCAAATTGATATTTCTTGAGGAAAGAGATTTTAAGTGCAAGAAAAGGTTAGATGTTCAAAATTGAATGGCAAAGTATTGAAGCCAATCCAACAAACATTAGATCCTCTATAAAATCCAAAAAAATGCATCATGTATATGCCTCCATAAAACATTGACATAAAATAGATGTATGTTCATCATGTCCATCAGTGCAAATTTTGAAGGTAAGACTGTTATAGTTGTACCTTGCATGACCCAACAGACTTACCTCTGCGTTTGTATCAACAATAATATGGAGACTATCATAGTTGTATCTTGCATGGCCCAACAAACACACCTTTGCATTTGCATCAACAATAATATGGGTCCTAGTCAACACTTATTCTTTTAGTTGTACCTTAGATCCCCGACATCCCCAAATGAACTGTAATTATCAAAGCCAATATAAAAGAAGGAAGAATGTAGACTCTAAAGCATGTTTAAAGGCCTACATCCACAATGAGGAAAGGAAATATAGCGACAATAAAATAGAGATCTTTAACAGATGCAATCTAACTATTAACAGATGCAATCTAAAAGTGCCTTTTCTCATACAATTATGAGCATAGAATTATGAGCAGCTGCAGAGAATAGATGCAAGGATGCAATGATAAATAGAAGATAAAGAAACACAGACCAACTATCAAATAAAAAGGCAAAGACAATCCATACATTCAAAGAGCATCGCGAGTAGACCAGAAAAATGGAAGTATGGAATACATTGCATTATTTCTTTCCTATCTGCATTCCATTAATTGTAAAATAAAAATTACATCTTAATTATGCATAGATGTACCTTGTTTTCTCCTGCTCCAGATGCACTAAACTAAGGCTTCAAATGCACAGTATACCATGTTAATATCCCTTAGAATCACTTCAACAAATATCCCAAAATGAGGCTTCAAATGAAAATCATGCTACCAACATCCCAACAGAATCCCTTTCTCAAATAGCACAAAATGAGCCACAAATATAAACTTAATCACTGACCATAATCTTGGACAAATCATATTCTGCTTCAACAATTGCAGTCATTAATTGCATTCATTACACGCAGATGGTAGGACTTGAGAAAAGTAGCAAGGTAACGTGAACAAACACTTAGGAAATGGAAATGAAAGGCTTATTCACTTGATGTCAAACCTGCTCTGCTCTGCGTATTCCCAGTATGAATAATCTGTTAACGAAGATTCCAGTTCAAACTGATGCAACAAAATGAAGGCCTGTGAATTTTCTCTCCACATCATGCCCAAGAATGATACTTTGCAAATGCCTGAAATAGAACTTTTCAGGTCTTTAAATGTCATAACTCAAAATCTGTGCATCTCAAGTCATAAATAAACGCCTATAAGTCACAAATAACTTCATAAAATTATAATCCAGGGCAAACAAATGGATCCCAAGGGAAACACATGGAACCCAAGATATATTTTAGAAAAATAAAAACGGTATAAAATACCTGAAAAGCTATTTGCATCATAATACACATAATTGAGAATGGGAGATTGATTATGGAAAAACCAGAAAATTGGAAGCATGTACAGAGACCTAGTTCTCACCCATAGCCAAGTTATCTAGAGGAGCAAGCGGATCATACAATGATGCCATATTAGATTAGGTTCATAATAGCCCCGACTTTGCTAAACCTGTGACGACCAAAACCTAGAAAGAATAAGCGCTTTCAACCTAGACTGTCCATACCTCTGTTTAATCATCATATTCGAAGCCTATCTAGACATGCCTTGAACACAAAAGGAACTGGCATATTAACACAAGTTCAAATCGCATGCCAGTCGGGCCCTCTCTTCGACGTCTCAATTCGTGGAGTCAAAGCAATCTGGTATAGGAGAAAAAACTTTCCAATTTTTGAAATCATGCGGATGTTTTTCCGCGA
This sequence comes from Isoetes taiwanensis, assembly GCA_021234155.1. Lineage (NCBI taxonomy): Eukaryota > Viridiplantae > Streptophyta > Lycopodiopsida > Isoetales > Isoetaceae > Isoetes > Isoetes taiwanensis. The sequence goes on from JAJEKV010000225.1 coordinate 509,524, forward strand.
CCAAAATGCAAACAATCTTAGGAAATCATGTTTTAGAAAAAATCCAAAAATATTCTCACCAAACTAGAAAATCCCAAATTAACAAAATAGATGTAAAAGTATGATCTATATTTGCCTTAGTTCATATCATGGATCTACTCGAAAACATGAGAAATATGCAAAAAATATACCAACATCGCAAAGGAATCTGATATATGATGAAGAAACAAGAATATAATGGCCCAAAGGCAAGCAGGAACACAAGAGAGATGCCTAGAAGGCTCAAGACTGGTGTTGAACCAGAATGTCTATGCTAGTGTCGAAGATCCCTTTATATAATGGAAAAAGGGGCTCTTTTCTGCACGAATGCATATGGGATATACGCGTCAAGTTCTGGAATGTTCCAGAACCTTTTGGACACTGGCATATATGAAGAAACATACAAAATAATCTCTTTAATGAGTATTGATAGCGCACTTGGCAAAGGTGTCTCAGTGCAACTACCCTTTTGCATTCGTGTAACATCCATCTTTTGTGCGTACGTATAATGCTCGTATGATACGAATATCGGTATAGTTTTTCACGACATAAAAACAATTGTGATGGAATTATAAGGACAAGGGACATCAATAAATTCAAAGAATGGGAGTTGAACCCACTCTAATAATGTGAAATAGTGATAGAGCCAACACAACATAGCTACACCTATAATTGATGTTTATCTGGGATTTAACCATGGTTACAAAACCATTGACCACCTACCACTACAAATTCAAGAGCAAGTAAATATGCCAACAACCTCAAAACCAAGAGAAGTTGATTACCTTGGAGAAAAGGGAACATGAAAGATTGCACACAGTTTTGCAAACCCTTCATGCTTTGTGATGCTAGAGAAACTAAAGTAAGCATGTATCTTGATTGCATGTTTGATCATGGAAATAAAAAAAATCTCTATGCAATTTACTCAAATTCACGCCTTTGTCATCTTCTATATGTTGCCTGCGGCCAAAAAAGCATGCGGTCATGAACAACCCAAAAGGGGGGGCGACATAAAGAAATGAGTGTGAATGTAAGATTGAGATTGACTGGCTAGAAGGACCTTTGCATACAAAAGCATGTGAATGTAAACTTGAGATTCACTGGATGTAAAGTGGTCTCACATGTAAAAGCACGTGGATGGAAACGACCATTGCACATGCATGCACCTGTGCCCCTGCACATTCCATCTAGCCAACCATTGAGCTCTCTTTTCCCTCCAACAGGCCTTGAGGCGCTACGGCCCCATTGCCACGATATAAGCTAGGTTAGGGAGACGAGCATCGTCCATATTGACCACTTTCTGAAAATAGACAATGTGGCGAACAAGGGCCGCCCTCTGAAGAGGCAAGAATTATGTCTCCTGCAGTAGAATTTGATACGGGACTGTGGACTTCACCCTTAATGCTCATACGAAGAAGGCTTTCTGCACCTGCTCCAAGTCATTCCAAGTAGCGAGGGATACTACTGGGTCCCATACTTCAACCCCGTATAAAAGGACATGCTCCACTAAGACCTTGAACATGTGTGACTGATGGGCCCAATCATACAACTCTGCTCTATGACTATTGTTTTGTATCGCATATAGTGCCTTCTAGCCCGCCGTCACTCATAGCCGTATGGATGTGTTCCAGTGCATAGTAGAAGGAAACTCCACTCCAAATATTTGTATGTGGATGCCACTTCCATATTCTGCCCTCGGTAACTGAAGGAGGGGATCCTCGGCTGACGTGAGGATGATATGAGAACCACCTTAGAATTGGCCAGGTTGACGTGCATATCAGTCGCTTGGCAGAATGTGTCCAGGGCATCGAGATGTCGTTGCATATCTGCTGGTGTGTAAGCTAGAAGGTCCACATCATCAACATATATTAACTGCCTGATGATCTGGTGCAGAAGTTGAGCTCCGTCGCCCCCATTATCAGCGAGCCAGCTTTCCAATTGATCAATGTAAAGCCCAAACAATCTTGGGGAGATAGGGCATCCCTGATGAACCCCGATACTACTATAAAATGGTTGGCTTGTCGGCTGCAACCGACCCGAGCATCTCTCATATAGCCTATACACTGCATTCTGCAAATCTACAGGAACCCCCAGTTGTTGCAATCTTGCCCATAGTTTTTTCCGAGGCACAATGTCAAACGCCTTCGCAAAATCCGCGAAGCAACAATATAAATCCTAACGGCGGTTTCTGTTGCCTTCAACCAGAGTTCGCAGCGTGAAGATGTGGCCAATGGTTGAGTGTCAGGGTCTGAATCCTGTCTGGGTGAGGGCCCGCACCTCTGCTGCCTCTGCCCAGCCCGTCAACTGCCGCTCGAGAATCCCAGCAAGCAGTTTTGCAAATACCAAACTGACCATGATGCTGGGCAGTGCAGTTCACCTGCCTTATAGATGGGAACAAGAAGTGTCTTTGAAGATTCCAAGCTAGATATGTAGCTCATGGATTCATTAGGCCTACAATGCATTTCCATGGAGTCTACGCAGACTTACATCCACAAGGAACATAGGATAGAATTTTAGCCAAACCAAGCCAAACACATGCGAAGTAGTTTTTGGTCTGTTCATAATATAGGGTAGAACTTTTAGCTAAATATATGAAAAGTAGTTTTTTCCGTCTTTCAAACGTTTGCTTTAGGGATTTCACAATGTGTTTAAACGTACCAAGTGTTCTATTTATGTTCTTTCTTCCACATGCTTGGATGTATCAACCGTGTGACAATAACCATTGTCAGCTTTATGTGTTTCTTTAGGATATAAGAACGGAGCCTACAATCATGGGCTAGCCATAACAGATACAAAGTATTGGGTTGTTTGTAGGTATATCTAATCCCGTTCCAACTATAAATTCTTATAATGCCCTTGGAAGTTGGAGAAGAATATCAAGGTATAGTGTTGCACAGATATTGCACGTCTAAGTGCTACCCAATAAGTCGATGCACTTCTGTAGAAGGACCATAAAATGATGGGGTTTAAAAGCCAACGTCCTATTGCTAATTCCTATAATACAAAGGGAACAACTATGCCACTGCTCCAAACTTGTTGTTGCGTGTAAACTGGCGGTCGCTAGTGTTGCTGGGTGGCCGCTGTGGAAACCCCCTAACTGGCACAGGAAAATTGTCACATCTCTATATCCGAGCTCAGCTATGGAGGTTGATGCATGCGCTAATACAAACAAAAGCATCGTTATAGAATAGAATAGAATAGAATAGAATAGGTTTTTAGCGTCCACGGAGACCAATTGGCCTATGGGACCCAAACAAAAAGAGAGCAGCAAGCGGATTACTGACAGGATTAAAACCCCCGCCTCGGAGAAGGGTTTTCGAGGGAAAACCTTAGCGTAATAAGCATGCCGGGCACATCAGACAATTGCATAGGACAGGTTCAATACCGCCTCCGTGGGACACAAACGAAGTTCAGGCATCCATCACCTCCGGAGGTATGACTATGACCCCAACAAACCCATCGACGCCAGAAGTCAATAACTCGATGCAACGGCTGGCGGGGCACTAGTAATCGAACATATCGCTCCTGGATATGGGCAAATCTTTCGGGCAGATCCGAGGGCATGACATTCATCCTCAATCGCATACTGGTGGCAACACCGGCAAAGCCTTTGCTCGTGCTTCCCGAGCCCAATGCCCCGTTTCAATGCGGAGGCAATGTGCACCCGCGAATGGAAGCTATAAGTCTCTTTGCGCTTCTTCATGGGCAAACCGGGTGTACAAGTCTTGGTGTGGGCCTCTTGTGAGCCTAAGATTGACTTGCTGCTGATAGTGTGCCGCCTTAACGTCGCGTCGAGCCTCCGTGATCCCGAGCTTGCGAAGGAAAGTAGCATCTAGGTACCGTTTAAGTGCCTCCACGATCTTTCTTTGTCCTCCGACTGACGCATCTGTTTGCCTCGCGACACCCCGGCGTGAGAACCACCGAGCTTGCTTGTCTTTCCGGTGGGATTTCAGGCATTGGGGACCCATCCCCGCGGCCAAAGCAAGGTGGGGCAAGCGTGTATCAGCCATAGCGACCACCTTTTGGAAGTAAACGATATGGCGTTCCAATGCAGCCCGCTGAAGGGGTAGAAAGCCCGCTCTCCTAGAGCGGGATCCGTATGCGGAATCGTGGACTTCACCCCTAGGGCCCGCCAAGAAGGCCTTCCGACCGCCGAGGTCATTCAGTGTTGAGGGATATCAGGACCCCATATTTCGCCCTGCACAAAAGGACCAGCTCAACCAAGGCCCCAAACAAATGTATTTGGTGGCCCTAGGCATACAACTGTAGTGTGGTCGTGGTTCTCGCATGGCATATAGTGCTTTCCAACCCGCCGTGACCCGCAACCCGATAGCGCGATTCCAATGGGTGGTAGTTGAGAACTCAATCCCCAAGTACTTGTAGGTCGGAGCCACCTCTACCTCTTGCCCCTGGTAAGTGGATGTGGGAAGCCTTAGCTGACGGGATGATGCAACTAGCAGCACCCTAGTTTTGGCCAAGTTAACTCGCATGCCAGTGAATTGGCAAAAAGTGGCAATAGCATCCAGATGACGTTGCATGTCCTCTGAAGTATAGGCCATGAGGTTGACATCGTCAGCATATATGAGTTGCCAGATTGTGTGATGCATGAGATGTGCGCCCGCACCTCCATGCTCCGAGAGCCAATCTTCCAACTGATCAATGTATAGGCCAAAGAGTGGGGGGGAGGGGCAACCCCGACGACTCCAATGCCGCCTGGTCACCGCACAGTCTTTGCCGATGTGATACGTACCGAGCATGCCTCGTCAGACGACCTATATCTTGCGATTCGCAAGTCCGAGGGGGTCCCATTTTGCCGCAACCGGCCCCATAGCTTTTGCGGGTAATGCGGTCGAATGCTTTTGCAAAATCCACAAAACAACAAAGACAGTTCTGCCGGCGATTCCCGCTATCCTCAATCAATGTGCGCAGAAAGTGAAGATATGATCAATGGTGGAATGTCCGGCCGAAACCCGCCCGTGTAAGAGCTCGCACCTCCGTTTCCTCTGCCCATATTGTCGGCCATTTGCTCAAGGATGCCGATAACAGTTTTAAAGAGAGAGTCGACCATAATAGTATGCGGTAGTTGGTGGGCATTGAGGGTCCCCCGCTTTGTATATGGGCACTACTCTACTAGTGGTCCATTGCGAGGGAAACCTTCTCGCAATGCTTTATTGAACAATGCCGTGAGGGCGGGCACCGATGGAGGCCCAAACCCATTTCGAAGTTACTTTGCATGCTATCCAAATCTGGCCGCCTTCCCATTAGCTAGAGCCCATGATGACATCTCCCTCTGCGGATAAGCCGAGCCATGCCTATCTGTGGAGGGACTGGTGCGGCCCTCGAGCTGGTCATACCAATTTAGCAATCGCGTACCCATTGCTCCGAGGTGATGTTTCTCGTGGGTGTGTGAGGCTTGCTCAAGACCCTTCTCCGAATGTCTGGGGTGCCTGGGTCCGGGAGACCAAACATCTATTCTTGATGCTCGCGAGGTATCGGCCTTCTTGTTCTTGAGAAAGGAGCGATATTGACCGGCGGGTGGGGGCGGGAGATGGGATCAATGACTTGGTCGGAGTGTGCGTTTGAGCCCCGACACTCATCATCAAACCATCTTTGCGGGGGAAGGTGGTAGTGCTCGAGGTTCGCCAGCTTGGCGGCCCTCCCAAAGCATCTTTCCGTTGCCCGGGCGGGTGTGTGAGTGGTGAGCAGCATTGCTCTTGAAGTGTGGGGAGTTGCGGCCAGTCCCTTGAGATCATGCTCAAGCAATCGGGCATAGGTCCCCGACGCGAGACGGTAGTCCAGCGCTTGTTGGGGCACCTGGTGTGTTGAGGCGTAGATGATGGGGAGCCTCCCAATGGAGGTGCATGAATAGGGGTAGGTGGTCCAAGTCTACTTCCCCGTCAGAGTCAGTCCCGATGGAAAAATGAGTAACCAAGTCGGATCCCATTCCTCAACCAAAGCCAAATAATCCACCACCTTTGGAGCCCCCTTGGTTCTCCCTGTCTACAAGCAAAAGAGGCGGTGGAAGATGGCCATTGTGCCAACCCATTACAAATAACCGGTCAAAGATACTACCCAAAGAACAAACAACCGCCCGCCATAGCGAAATATGGGTAAAAGCCTGATATCCTTGACCAAGCCACCTCTGCGGGGTTCAATCAAGAAGACGCCCTCGCCGGGGCTCAAATTTTTGGAACTGCTTTCGGCTCGTATGCGTGCATTAAAGTCGCCAAGCAACATAAACCTGCCTAACTGTTTGTGCCGCTATATGTCATCATATAGATCAAGATAGGGCTCCAATCGATCCACATCAGAGAATGAGTGTTATAAAAGTTGCTCTCGGCATGTGGAAAGTAGCATCTTTGCTATGAGGAGAGTGTCACCACGGTCATCTTTGCATGCGCACCCACAAGTAGCGATTGTACTGCCTATTTTGTGCAACGAGCCCGATTGCCTCAAAGGTTGCATGGTAGTAGCGGGCAACCCCGCCATGCCCTCGCTGCACTGTGCACTCATTGAAACAGAAATGCAGGAGATAGCCCGGGAGGTCCCAGACATTGCATGCTCCCATGTTTCCATGAGGAAAATGAGATCCATATAAGTGCCAATAGAGTTGAGACTCGCCTTTACACCCAGGGAAGCCCCCCAGTTCCAAGACACCATCCCGAAGTAATGTTCCTATTTGTTGGCATTCGATGTGGCCTTCGATGATCCGCGCCTGCGGGGGAGCAGGTGTGGCGCTCGAAAGCGGCGGAGTGGCGGGAGCAGAGGTGTGAGGGGGGCACCGGCAGGCAGCCCGGCGGAGTAGGAGCGGCGGCGGCTGACACATTGCATCGACGACCTCGCCATGTACTGAAATCGCTGGCTTGCCCCGGACAAGGCCTGCAGCCTTCACGACGGACGCCCCCGACACGGGCCGGCTATTTGCCACGGACTCCGCTGCATAGAGGGGTGAGATTCTCGTCGACATAGAGAGTACCCCTTTGCCTTCCACCGACGCGGGATGGCCTCACGCATTGCGCATGTGCGCCAATCGTGAAGGTGACGGATAATTGTCAGAGATGATAGTGGACATAGCACAAAAGCACTTCTTTGGGCCGTCGAAACCTTCACCACTGTAAATCTGGCGATGCCATATTTGTTCTTGTCCATGCCGAATTTGTAGGTCAGATGTATACATGTGCGACCGGGTCTGGTTTGCCTAGTCAGCCTTTTTTTTTCTTAAATATGTTTCCGTTTCTGTGTGATTCTGTATTTTTTTCTTTTTCCCATTTCTGACCTAAATGTTTCACTCCAGACATAATTGATGCCATGAAGAAGCAGTAGCAGAGCATTACTGACAATGTCTTTGAAAATGCAAAGCGACTCTGTGGTGAATATCATGTTTGTTTCTAGATTTTATTCATGTTCATGTTCTGTATCAAGCTTTGTAAATTGTGATTTTTTTTCTTCCAGATCCATCCTAAAACTGTGGTTGTCCTTGGAGATGCAAGAGAGGGAATCTGTGAAAAACATGTATTTCCATTCTCTGCTTTATTAGACTTGTCCTTATGCTCCTGCAATCTTTGTTCCATGCCGAGCACCAAAGATTTCTTCAGGTCAATTCTCATAAAGTCATGGTATCAAGTATTCTATTGTTAGCAATTATGATTGATTGTGAAAACATGACTTCGAAGTATGATTTAAACCACTTCACCCTCCGGCCATGAAGGACAACCGTCCATGCGCAGCACCCTTTTTTTTTCCTGTTAAGTATGAATTGTTTCTTTTTTAAAAATTGATATGGTCACATAGATATATACTTGTATCCACTCCCCTGCAATGTGAAATTGCGGTGTTGTGTCTATTGTTCAATGGTTGCAATATGAGTTGTTGCACTTGAATTCTGTGCCTCATTGCTTGCAAGGTGGTACCCTAGTACATGTGAGCTTTTGCAAAAATGTTATTTATTCTCATGGGCCAATGAGCACCCATAATAGAAGCAACTGCCTGTTCCAGCTAGGGTTGTGAATTTGGCTTTCACAACAATTACTAGTTATGTGGGACTACCTAAGTGTTCAAAGATAATGGTCTTTTTAAGTGTTCAAAGAAAATTTATAAGGTTATTTATCTAAACATGTATATAAAAGAAAGAATAGCCCTTTTGACCTGAATTTCTAGGGGCTAAAACAAAAGAACATGAAAAGCTGCAAACTTCATGTGAAAATGCATGCAAATTATATGCAGCAATCATGGTATGCCATGAAATTATACCGTATTCACATATTTTATTAAATGATAACATCATTGAGATTTTTGTACTTGCTATACATATTTAGAAGAGCAGTTCCAACATAAGTATTTGTATCCATTTTTGCAAGAACCCATGCATGAATTACCTTCCCCTCGGTAAGGGTTTCTAGGCTAGAACATGTATCTAGAAGATCGACAAATGTGAGTGTGTCCGCATTGTACCTTATTTTCCCATCAAATGCAAATGCTCCAAAGAGCTGCTACCAATTTCTTCCTCTAGCTTATAAGTTGCTGCAAGCTGCTCATAAACCTGATAGCAGATCATGACTTATTAGTTACATGGCCATCCACGACAACACACAATGTAATCCAAAGAAATTAAAGATGACCAACAAAGAAAGATTGGCAAATGCTATTCAAAAAACAATGACCTCCGTTGAACTAATGACCTGCAATTGCAAGAGTCGATTTTTTAGCTTAATTCATGCTATTTTTAGATGCTCGAAGGAAAAATGGGCATAACTTTCAATTTTGAGATGCAATTTTAGGGTCAAATTAAAAAAGGGCCAAAATATAAAATGGAGGTTTTCGGGCTTAAAAATAACAAAAAAAAATTGAGAAAATTATGCAAAATGTAAAAAAGGCCAAAGACAAAAACACAACAAACTAATCAATAATTGTGACCCAGCGATATAATAAAAAACAATGGTAGGCAGAAAAACAAGAGATTTAAAAATGTATTGAGCCTATATGTGCATAGAGAAGTTACATTACAAAGCTTGCCCTTGTTGAAAGTCTATGCACAGATAGCGTTGTCCTATTGATGATGTGTTATATGTTGAGGCCAAGTGGGATGCATTTCTGTTATGCATACAATCTATCTGAGCATACTCAGAGGGGGTTTGTAATGATCTATATATACGATGAATTCGACTTTGATGGCATTGATGGAGCTATTCTGCCTGGTTTTGAAATCAGGTTATTACCTGGCTTCTCTGAAATCTATGCTTACTAAAATAAATACACAAATGTTGTAGTGATTGAGCAAGAGATACACTAGGGGTCTTTGTATAATAGCTAAAGGCCTTACTTTACATAGACTATATTGTTCATTGTCTTATATAAAGAGCACTATAATGAGATTATTTATAACAACTATTAAACCAAAACTTCATTATAGTTTTAGATTTTCTAGAAGTTGTCCTTTTGCAACGGGTAGAGATACTTTGATAGGGTTGTATGCGGAGACAATTGATGGAACGTGTGATAAGGGGTTTTCATTATGTAGAAGATAAAACCTATTAAATTGAATTCCTTTGAGAAAATCCTTATATTGATTGAGTTGTTAATTACAAAACAAGCTAAACTATTGGATCAAAATATGGCCCCAATTTGATACACCACAAAACCTTCGAATAAATACAACCTCTAGTCCCCAATAATTCAAGCCCTAAAAACCAAATATTCCGGTTGATGTTCGTAAATAACATATGTGTTCAATGAAAATTCATATGGAACCTCATATGAGGACAGAGATTGCTCCAATTTCGTTGTTGAAATGCCTTGGTTAAGAATACTTTTTCTCGATGCCAAAATCTTAACTGGTGTTTTTGCATGCACACTAGTTTGCCATCATTTTCAAGAGACTTGGATAAAATATATGAGAATATTAAACAATCCACTAAAACAGAGATCCGTCGGGGGCCTCTCTCGTTGAGCTCAAACCATGGGACGGCTTAGAGGCCCGCTACATCCCGAAGAGGATTCCGGTTGGCTAGGACAACGGTATGTCTGTTTGCTCTTCGTTGTAGGTAATTTAATTTCCCGTTCTTAAACCCTAAATTCATATGCCTGCCTCTTCTGAACTCTTCCAAATTCTTTGCCCTACCATAATGGTTTTGATTACAGCAGGACATGATGGGCACTGCTATAGTACTTTAGCATAACTACTTAATAGTCATCAACCTCTAGCTCAAATTATGTACAGGCAGCTTGAACCATGATTATGTATCTTGAATTCACTCTACATTTCGCATTTAAGTTGAACAATTGCTGTCTTTTGATGGGTTGGATGATACATAATAACAAATTGCAATTTTTGATATGGAAGATCAAAGCGTCGTAGATTGGCTGCAGGAGCAGAAAATTTAGATGCTGGAGCAGCAGGTAAAATTTTTGCACGATTCATATATATCTTCAAGTAGCATAAACTTATTGTTACAAAGCAGTATCTAATGCATTGGGCTTAATAGGTACCCACTGCACAAGTTAAACATGTATTTTTATTTCTCGTTTTTATTGTTGCAGTGAGTCTTGTCTAATTAAGTAGAGGAAATATATTTCAGATTATGAAAATGACTATGCCACATTCAGTCCATACAGTTGCTTGTCCCATGGTATTTTAGCCCGCTTCATAGATATTGCATTCCAAGCAGCCACGCTGCCAAAAGAACTGAATCATCCATGGAAAGGTCGGCAAATGTGGCAGATTTGTGTCTATTTGTTACATAATGACATGGAAGAGGCTCGAGGTGGCCAAACAACACTAGTCCTAGAATGTGTGTTGTGTAGTTAGATGTGGAAAGTATCAAGGTAAGGCCAAACATTATCTGTACCTTGTTGTTGTGTGTACTATCAAATAATATACCATGAGCTGTAATCAACATTCTGCGAGTTCACAAAAATACAAAAATATGTTATAAGATAAGGAATGAAGTGACTTTTATTTTATTGTTTTTCCTTAGCTTATAACTTCCCATTCTATATCACAGGTGGAGAAACAAAGAGAGCACTTTACCATTGCAATTACTGTAACAAGGATATTTCAGGCATAATACGCATCAAATGTGCTAAATGCACTGATTTTGATCTTTGTGTGGAGTGCTTCTCTGTGGGTGTGGAGATCACTACTCACAAGAGCAACCATCCTTACAGGGTTATTGTAAGTACACTGCTTTTGTTGTTGAGTCATTTTAGCCATAATGCATGTTATATAAACCTTTTTTTTTGTTAAGTAGATGGGATTCTGGAACAGTCATGCATTGATCTTTTGGTTAAAAGTTTTGCATCCTGTTGTTACTTAATCATCCTTTTGAAATATTGTCATGAAATGGCGCATAATCAGCTGACTGGACAAGGGATTATGATCTGCAAGCTGGTTTTGAAGCTTTGATTTTGGGCAATGCTTTTGTGGCTCAGACCACTGCTGAGCTTCCCAGATCCTCATGCAGGACTACAGAAATTTTTAACAGTGTCTGGTCTGCTGCAATTTCATCTTATTGCTGCATTTATCAGTCCAGTTGAAAATGGATCGCAATCAAGTGTGCGTAAAGCATGCTCTTTGCTCTTTTTGGCTCACATGCGAAGTTTCCCCACATTCTTAAAACAATATCGACGAGAAGTTAAATTAGTAGATGACAAATTGCTGTTTGCACTTAGCATCCAGCTGAAACTATATTCTGAACTCTTCTGATGGTTTTGGAACTCCTAATTAAAGTATACAGGAAATAAAAACATATCAAACTTTTACAGACCTTACTGCTAATTATTTTACAATCCAGACAAGTAAGGGTCTCCAATTACTGACTTCTTTATTAACTAAATGTACATTACAATGATGTCTGCTTTGTTTTATTCTTAAAAGTTTAACATTTTTAGTTATTTAATTTTTGAAGATTGTATTTCGATTCATGTGGTGTTATGTAAATTGTTCGACAGGATAATCTTTCTTTTCCTCTTATCGACCCCGAGTGGAATGCTGATGAGGAAATATTGCTTTTAGAGGTACAATTCTGTTTGCTGTTTATATTTATATTGCGACCTGTGCTCATTCAGGCTCATTCAGGTGTGTGTTTGCTGTTTATTTTCCCGTTTTTCTAAGCAGGTGTATGACATTGTGTGCAGGGTGTTGAAATGTATGGATGTGGTAATTGGGCAGAGGTTGCAGAACATGTTAGTACTAAGACAAAAGTCCAATGCTACAATCATTATATGTCATCATACATGAATTCCCGTTGCCCGCCCCTTCCGGTGAATCATCTTTGCAAACTTTCTCAATAGCATTATATTCTTTCTCTAAATATGCTGTTTCTTTCATTGCAGGACCTAACACACCTTGTTGGAAAATCGAAAGCTGAGCTGTTATCTATGGCAAAGACACGTTTTGAAGGAAAGAAATGTATGTATGACTTGGAAGTGCTTGTCATTTGTAACTTTTTGAAGACATTTTCAACATGTTATTCCAAAACGATAACCTCATAATAAGATGAATGTGGAAAAGCAAAGGATGCTACGTCTGAACATTATTGTTGCACCAAGAGTTGAAAAGTTTTTAGTAAGCTGCATTTTGATTGCACCATGTGCTTAACATTTCTAGTATGTAGAAAACTGGAGTACATTGGATAGTCCATCTGTAAAAGCTGAATTGAAGAATAGAAAGTTTAAGGCAGGCTGCATTGCCCTTTTGAGCCCACAAAGGCAAAGAGAAAGGACTGTGGCCAAATATTACCAGTGCATTTCACATACAACTAGGACATAGTTGCAAACTTCCGATTTTATAATTAAAATTAAAGAAGCCTGTTACAGAAGTCCGAGCTATGTTCCACATTTCGTGATATTTAGTTTGGATATTTTAAAAAGGTGGAGAATAACCTCTATTTTGAGTTCCCATTTTTCCCAATGGAGGACCACGTGTTAGTCTGCTTTGGTGCATGTTTACTTTTTAGAAACATCCCAAGTGATGAACTCTTATGGTTTTGTTCACTTCTTGTTAGAGATTATCATTACTCCAAGTGTGTTGATGACTCTCCATGCTGGGTCATCCAACGGTTGCTGACATGGCATGACTATATAAGCCATAGTCACGCCTCATTAGTTAGTTCACTCTATAGCATTGGTTAGCTTGCGGTTGCATCTTTTTCACTATCTTAATTAAGATCACTGGCTCACAACACTTCTTTTATCACAAAAGTTATCTTGGTATAAACAGCACTAATTTTCCTGCCGGAGCTGTTTGTTGAGCAGAGATCTCTTTTATTTGCTGCAAGGTGTCAGCTACTAATTATTTTCATGCTCGTACCCAACTAGTTTATACAGCTATTATGAGGATTTGCAAAATATGCAATTTAAGTGGGGTTAAATTCAAAGAGCTATTTGAAAAGTGGGAGATAGTCCAAATCTGTTTAAGGGAATGATGGCATGGCTTTTACAGTTACCGTTCAACTGGCATAAATGTAACCAATTTTCTTACTTGCTATACATTTAAAATGAAACATCAAGAAAATAGGGAGGTGAAACTGGACAAGGTTAAGCTGCTCAAGTTAGTAGAGGGTTCTTAAATGACCACCGTAGAAGCAAGTAAACCATGCATTGATCCAGATTTTCCTCCCGTTTGCAGATTTTTTGACACATGGAGATTCGTTCAGTTCAAGGATCATTAAACAAGAGTCTTGTATTTCTCCTTCGGTATCAAAGTAAGGAATTTTTCCTTCTGTTGAAAGATGTATAATTTTTTAATGCTGTAATGGAATAAAATGGATTAATGAATTTATAACCTATAATATTTGATATTTGTTTTAGATCGGAAGATATCAAGGAAAGGGAAAGTCTTGGTGATGGGAGATCCCCCTCAGGCCTTTCTGGAGGTTTTGTTTTCCCATTCACGGAGCAATTTGTTTTTGCATTGTCGGGGGATTAATTATGAAATGTCCTTGTAGGTGCAGAGCAACCAGATCCCCATCTACACTCTTGTGCTGCAAAGAAAGCTTCTGTTGGAGGACAGATCAAAGAGACTACAGAAGTCGCTGTAGTTCGAGCAGCAGAAGGTCCTATTTTCTTTTCCTATATGTAGGATGCATGTAATGGGGTGCTTTCTGTGAGCCCCAATTCGCTATTTTTTATCAACAACTGTGCATTATGTGTTTTGTGCTTGGTCCAAAAGTTGTCAAGTCTTTAGAGTTTGCTTTTCTGCTTTTGAATTTACAAAGCATATTCTCTTGGCAACTGGGTTAAAACATAGTTTTCTGAAAGCAGATGGATTCCAAAGTACCCGCAGTGTAGGAGGGAAGAAGCCGAAACCATCATTAGACGATAATAAAGCAGGCGCAACTATCACTGATTTGACCGGTTATAACCCGAAGAGGCAGGAATTTGATCCTGAATATGATAACGATGCCGAAGCACCTCTAGCAGAAATGGAGTTCAAAGATAATGACACAGAAACAGATCGTGAACTCAAATTAAAGATGCTTCATATTTATTTGTCAAGGTTGATAGATGCAGTAATCTTTTATGATTCTCATTTTGTTTTCATGTAGTTACAACTGAAGTAATGTGTTTAAGATTCTACATCCTTAACGTGGATGGTTAATGCAGTGTCTAGATCTCATCTATCTTTGCTGCTACCAATCCATTAACTTGCTGATTAAATATGCACATGTTGATCCAGTAGATGTTTAGTCCAATAATTTCTCTATCTGATGCAGAACTATCAGGATTTTAGAGACTTATGTGTCTTGGAAGTAGATATACCCTAACTAGGTCTACATTCAACATCATCCTTGATGGAGTACCATGGAAATCTTATGTTAATGACCTGCTGCAGACAAATACGTTCAGTAGGCTAGACGTTTCTTCACAATATTGCTCTTATAATTAAGTTTATTTATCAAGTTTTTAAATGAGATATTTCTTGCATGTCAGACTTGATGAGAGGAAACGGCGAAAAGATTTTATACTTGAAAGAGGTTTACTACATGTGAATCGGCAAGAAATGCTGGATAGAAAACGATGTAAGGAAGAGCGTGAGCTTTATCAGCGAACCCGTGTTTTTATGCGGTACCACTCACAAGCGGAGCATGAAGCACTTCTTGCTGGGCTGTCAACTGAACTCAAGCTACGACAGAGAATTGACGAATTGCAGGTCGGTTAAAATATATGTTGTGTCTAAATTACTTGATTCTTTAATTTTATAGAATATATAATGTGGGATTAGAAGCTCGTTGTTTTTGTCTTGCAGGAGTTCCGCTCTGCAGGGTGCCATACACTAGTTGAAGGAGAGGTCTATTTGGCAGAAAAGAAGAAAAGAGGGATGGAAACAAACTCAAGGAAACCACGAGAGAATTCCTCTTATTTAACAAACAGCAAAGGTGCAAATAGGTCTAATCGTGGTGCAAGTAAAGAAAAGGATGGCGAACCATCCTCATCGGGGAACACAAAAGAACTCCAAAAAGTCCGCAGTGGAGGGCATAACCTTCTAACTAGCAGTCCAAGGGTACCAGCTGGAACTGTGAAAGGAGTGAAAAAGGGCTTTGTTCCTCTTGATATCTCTGGTTGCCCTGGGGCATATTTGCTTTCTACCTTGGTAAGCAGCTTCCATGCATTTCTTATTTCCTTTGAATGGTCTAAAACTTTTGCTAAACCGTTCATGATTCTGTAAGGGTCTAGTTATTTCTTTTTTAACGTATTCGTGAACAGGCTATGTTACTTGGGTTTCAAGAAAGTATCTTTTCCTGTTAAAATGGCTTATTATTCTCTTCTTGATTAATCTCTGTAAAATCCTTAGCACTTGATGCATCAAATTGTGCTCTGGGACTTTTACTGAAAGAAATTCGAATGCAGGAACACGAGTTGTGCTCAGAACTGAGGTTATTGCCAGCACATTATCTGAGAATGAAAGAAGTTCTTATGCTCAAAAGCGTGAAAAAAGGCATGGTGAAGCGTGAGGATGCTTGTCTGATGTTTAAGGTCGATCCTTTAAAAACTGAACGTGTGTTTGATTATTTTTCCAAGATGGGATGGATAAAGGCAAACTAGATTTCTGGTCACACTTTTCTGCAGCCTAATGATAGATACCCAGCCTGTTTCCCGTACCAGCAGCTGCATGGGGATACATTTGGCAAGACAAATTTTGAAGCAGCATAAGTCACCAATATGGAGTTGTACATCTATGGTTGACTCTTTTCGAATGCTGCCAAATTGCCAATGATTTGTTGGAAGTTATTGAATCGGTCCCAATGATGAATTTGGGGTTGAGCTTGCATGTGGCCGTTCTTGGGGAAATTTTCCGGGCTTGTACAATAAATTGTAACATTATCATCATGAAAGTGAGCTGGAAATAAGTTCACAATTCTGGTAATGGTCTCAAATACCACTTACTAAAATGTAACAGTATTGTTCATGGAAGGTTTGCATCCATTTCATCATACAAAAGTCAAGTGGAAGTCTCCATACGCAATAGAGGTCTGATTCAATATAGAAAAACTATGAAAATGCCCCTTACAATTTCAATTTTGGAAAATTAACAAAATGCCGTTAACGTTCCCTGAAAATATCTAAAATAGGAATGTTTGTTACTAAAAAAATAAGAAAGTGCTCTCCATAAAATTTATGAATGAGAGAGCGCTTTCCAATAATAATAGAGTAATTCAAAACGAGTTGGTATCTCCTGTGGAAGGAGTTGGAATCTTCAATAGAATCATTTAAAATATAGTTGGAAAGTAGCATGTTAAAAAATTACTCAAATGAGCATAACTTGTGAATTTGTTCTCCGATTTATTATCAGAATCTTATCCTAATCTACAATATCTATACACTTTTTAGCTTTTGATGAGTCACAAGAACTATACTACCGTATTTACCAAAATGCTCTTTGTTTGAGAGGCATAATAGAGCAAACTTGGTAATTTTTACCTCCAACAATTACCATTGTGGCTTCAATCTTTGTCAAAGTGCCCCTCCCCTCCCAATACATATTCTATTCACATACATTAATATTACCAAAATGCCCTAGCACTCTAGAATGGCATTCGTAACACTAAAAAAGTGCACATCAAAAAACTTGAGGATCCAATGAAGATCGGTTGCTGCAGACCCATTAGGGTGGTATACCGTAATTGAGAGAAGCGAATTGGATGGGACGGGCTAGAGATCCTGCCCAAATTTGAAATCGAGTAATGATTATAATCCTAGGTTGAATATCTAGCATAATAACAGGGGGTTACTTTTAGATTTTTATACGTTTTTTCACATGGTTTTTCTATGATTTCATTGTTGTATTCGTTGAGGTGTACTAAATAGTATTTCTAGAGTGCACCCTTTATGGGCCGTTGATTTTCGTTGGTTGGAACAATCCGAGGGTTGTTGTCTTTCTCTGCATGTCTTTGTGCATGAACAATGCGCATGTGTATGCATGTGCATGTGCACGTGCATGTGCATGTGTATGCATGTGCATGTGTACTGTGCATGTGCAAGTGCAAGTTCATGTGTGTGTGGGCATGTGTGCATGCGCATGTGTACTTGCCCTCTTGGATTCTTGTTGCCGGAGTGGATTTTTGCTACCACGATGTGGATTTTTTGCTCACACTTACAAAGGTATTTGTTTTTTAATGTTTCTTGATTAGCATAATCCGGTTTTTTTTTACAAGGTATTGTTTTCCCCGGTTCTACAATGTAGTCTTGCAAAACTTCGCCTTTGTCTCCTTCCCTTTAGCTATTCTAAGATTTGTCGCAGATTCAAAAAGAGTTTAGAGTTTAGGCCCTCTGTTTGCTTTCAACTCTTGGATATTCCTGGCCTGTCGGATTGTTCATAGCAGCCAGCATTTAGCTTCAATCAACAAACGGATTCTTGTGCACACAACATGCGAATTATTCCACGCTCTTTGCTAAATCATGCAGATTAGTCAAACAGTGGCCACAAGAATGCATTTATATTGTAGGTTTGGAACTTTAATCGAACCAGAAAGTGAATCATGCATTATCTTTAAGCTAGAGATGGACCATCCAAAATCACATGGATTGTTAAACAATAGTTTCATTGTGAAAGAGGAATAGTCAGAGGCTGAAGTAACAATATGTGGAACGCTAACAGAGCAAGCTTGCTTCAAAACCTCTACCCTTGATCTTCCTTCACCGAATTCTACAGAGACCTACTCCACATCACCAAACCTGGTGATTCTCTTCACTTGTTAAACCAAAGCCAGGCAACCCATGAGAAAGTATTACTGGTTCTTTATGAACCTCACCAATTGTTACTGCAGATAACGTTGATGTTCATGCAATGGTTTGTGAATAAAACATTATTGTAGAGCATATCAATGTCAAAAGCTTTTATTTGATTCAATTTTATTTCAAGCAGAACATAAATGGTAAATAAATTCTTTGCATTTGGTCAATTTTGGGTTGTTCATCCTCACTATAAAATGAGAGAGAGTTTGTGGTGTAATTAGATTACAAGTGTTTCTCGTGGTATTACATGCATAAGTGTTAAAGTTGGTACGTGAAGTTATGCCATCCTTAATGCCCAAAGGCCTTTATTAGGGCCCGAGGGGCCCAATTTTTTTTTAGTAATATATAGCATAATAACAACCAACACATCACTACAATCAACATTAATTAACACAAACCATTACATCCAATACATTTAAATTAACATCCCCCTAAAACCCCTTTTGGTTTGGGTGCATATTCACACGGGGGGTTACTCCAGGCATCGAGAGCTGTCGGATAGGCATATTTGCCCTATATTCCTTGATCTGGACCGTACACAGCGATCCTCGTTTGTGGGGTATGCATGTACAAGTTTTTGTATACTGTTAAGATATTTAACGACATAATGTTTTTTCAAGCATCAATTTCTCAACCAAATAAATATTGTGCATTGTTATTAGCTTCTGATCAACGATTAATCCAATCTGGAAATGGGGCGCGAGTCTTGTTATTTCTGTGACTACAGATGAACGAGGAATTGGTGAATTGGAATTAATCATGCATCGACAGGAGGTCAATATCTTGTCTGAATATGTAGCACAATAACAGGGGGTTCCAGAGGGATTTGATATGGATGTGAAAATTAGTTCACTTGTTATATTGGTGAAAGCAATTTTATTAGGACATTTTGTTATTTTGGTAGAGGTTCGAGCCCTCGTACTTCATATTCTAAAACCTTAGGCGAAGCCATATAGAGGTTCCATATTCCATCAAAATCTTAGGCGAACTCGTATTTCATATTTCAAAATCATAGGTGCTCCCAATCATAAATGACCATAAGCAAAACGAGAGGCGCCCCGAGGCCTTAACATACAGTTTGGGCTGTAGGATAGACAGGTCCGACAACTGAGGTAGTTCAAGGTGCACTTCGTTTAGAATATGTAGCTGAAAAATATTTAGAATGAATAGAAGTTATGACTATAGCCCACGACAAATAAAAATAGAGAATCTTTTTAGAATTTTATGATATAATACCTTAATCAAGCAACTCTTTGTAGACAACATTTCTTGTTGTCTTTGTCCTGTTGATAGGATTAGGAAGAATGAGCACATCAACACAGTTTTGTATTCTTGTTAATTAGTGTTGTCCATAATTGGCCATGTGCAAACACATCTCTCCTATGATCTTAGATCCAATATCATTTTATCTAAAGTAAGCCACTATTAAATGTGGTGGAGTAAGTTGGAGTGGTGGTTATCCTCTATGAATCGTCCAAGGACAATTTTCTAGCAAGAAGTCAACTTTGTAGAATGGATGATACAGATCGCTAGCTATTGCTGTTGAAGAAAGGGATTTTATTAAGGTGAACAACATAGCATTCTAATAGGCCTACTCAAGCTATTGTGTTCTTATATCCCTCAGTGAATGGGTAAGAACGCGAATATTTATCAATCGTATTTTTGTTGTTGTGTTCCAACATGCCTCTGTAGTTTAACTAAGAACTGAGCATACATCATCTTATTTATGATGTTTTAATGTATTTCATGGATCAAATCCTAAAAGTTTGAAGGCCCAGATTTGACTTAAAAGTCGAATGGTCCAGATAACTAACCCTACACATCTAACAAACTCTATACATCTAACCGCTGAGATAGCTTGGTCTCAAAATCTTGGGGGCATTGACATGTTCTCAACTTATGCCCAGCAACAATGGGCATTGTAACTAGTTATAATAGTAATTTCTAAATAGAGGGAGCTTTAATCAAAATGAAGGGATGCAATCAGAACTTATTTGCTATCAATTACATCTTACCATGGAAGTTCCAAAAGGTTTTGTCTTTTTTCTTTTATTTTGGTTGGGGGAAGGGTATCAATAGTGAACCACTGACAAGAAAAATGAAAAACATCCCTTTTTTTTGTTAACTACAGGGCTTAAGTGCTCTCGATTTGATATATTACATATGCTTCTCCTTGTTGAAAAAGATTGGTACATATAGCCTATGAAGTCTCCTCATCAAATGGGCAACCGAGGTCTAAATTTGTGTGATGATAAACCTAGTACTAAGGATCACTAAAACAACTTATTGTGGATGAAGACTTGGATGACCAAGGTTGGACCCACAACCACTTCATTCTATTTTTCAGATTAAGACAATTAGTGGTGATTCTCTATGGAAAAATTTGATCCATTTTACCATAGTCCACAATTGGGTCATGGTTCACTATTGGTGATCCTTCCTATTTTCGAAAATAAGCCTTGTTGAGCGAGTCAATTGAACACAAATTTAATATTCTCATTATCAAAAGCCTTATAAATTAAGATACCCCTTTGTTTTCTACAAAACAAAATGCACTTCCATATAAGAGAGCATTTGATGTCATAAAAGGAATTGAGAAAGGTAGCAATTGAATAGTTGGTTAGCATTACTTCTATTAGTGTGTTAACGTAGTAATGTCTAATAGCTGTTATGGCACAAAGATCGGGAGAGTGATCCATGGTGAAAAGACCAAGGAAAACCTCAGGGTGTCTTCATGGATTTAGAGAAGGCCAGTACAATTTTTAATTGAAAAACACCTTCCTTCGTTAAGGATATACAATGATTTTTAAGGTTTGCCAATTTTTATCACTGCTTCGTCAAGACTTATTTGGAGATATGGCACCTGTCGTTGATATCCAAAGCCTTCGAGTCCCTATGTCCTTGAAGCTGACGCCTCAGATTTTAACTTTGGAAGTATCTACTCACAGGAGGAGGATGATCATGAGCTGTACCCGATCACCTGTCATTCACAAAAGTTCCGTGTTGCTAAAATCATCTCTCTATTATTGACTCTTATTAGGAGTGACTACGATTTCTTGAAGGTTCCCTTCATAACATAGCCGTGTATGCTTATCACTGAAACATGGAGTATTTTCTGTCTACTTGTGTTCTCAATCGTCATCAGGCACGGTGGCATTTAAAAATTTATCCTGCGTCGATTTCATCATCATATATCGACCTAGCACAGAGAAACTGTATGCTCTTTCTTGCAGATCTAGGAATTTAATCTAGGAGAACGAGTATTTTCTCAGTAATCCCAGGTAATTCTTGGTCCCGATGGATTACAGCTTCTTGCTACTTCGTTGTTGGAGACACCTCATGATAGCACTCTATTGGATGCAATTCAAACTGCACTCACTACAGATCCTTGATTCAAACTATGATGATTTTCATATCCATGATGTCTCTGGGGGTCCGTCATATGTCTTCATGGGCACGGCCAATGTGACATGACGTAAAAATACTATCCATCCATCCATCCATCCATCCATGATGGCATGCTTTTTTGGAATAATACCTTGTATGTTCTTGATGGTGCTCCTCGACTTCAAGTTCTACAGTCTTGACATAATTCCCTCCTCTCATTGGCCACATTGAAATTGCCAACAATTTGGAACTCATTGCTTGAGATTGTTGGTGGCCATATCTCTGCTGCACTGTCGAGACTTTTATACACTCATCTGACACATGTTGCTCTGCAAAAGCTCCCAAGCATCTTCCACATGGCCTACTTCATCCTCTATCAGTCTTTGGAAGAGCATCAGTAGATTTTATCGTCAAGCTCCTATTTTCTCAGGACCATGACACCATCCTTGTTGGCATTGATCGTTTCTCTAAGATGGTGAATTTCATTCCTCATAGCACCTCTATCTCTAGAGAGGCTACAATAGGTCTTTTGCTTCGAGAAGTGGTTTGACTATATGACTTATCAGATATAACGTGATCCTTAGTGGTCCTCAATTTGTTGCTGACTTCTAGAAGCAACTTCAACAACTCTGGCATGTGCAATGTTTGCTCTTTTCTTGTAATCACCCAGAGACCAATGGGCAAGTATAATGCACTAATCAGTTTCTTTAGTAGTAATGTGCTGCTTCATTAGTTATCAACAGGATGACTGGGTTGATTGGATACTCTTGCAGAATTTGCTTACAACACTTCTGCCATGCTTCTACGGGCCAGACAACATGTTTTGTTAATTCTGGCTCTCATTCTCAATGGTCCTTCATTGCTCCCGGATGTGATTCATTCAATCCCAACGCCAAGGCTCCAGCTCGAGAAGCTCTGCATACTCCAGGATGATCGTCAATACAGGCCCAAGCACGTTATCTTTATTACCAGCATTGCCAAGATGCCCCATCTTTTGCAGTCGGTGACCTTGTTTGGCTCTTGTACCAGGAACTGTCGACAGCTCTTCCTTGTAACAAGATTGACTATTGACGCTTGGGGCCTTATAAGATAATTGACCGAGTTGGTGATGCTACTTTTTGTTTGAAGCTTCCATCCTTAGTTCGTCTGCACCCAGTATTCAATGTATCTTTCTTGAAACTCTACACTACAAATCCCTTTTTGGATCGATCACCTCGATCTCTACCATCAATCGAGATTGATGATCATGAGGAATTTGAAGTTTGAGAACCTTTGGACTCTAAGTTCTTGTGGCACTGCCCTTCGTATTTCGTGGATTGGGAAGGCTATTCTCTTTATGACTATGGATACCTGCAAACAATCTTTCCCATGCTCCCGATTAAGTTGTGAAATTTTATCACCGCTATCAAAAGAAGCCTAGACCGAGTACTCTGGTCTCCACGCTCGACGTCACTTCGCCATCATCGAATGGGGATGATGTGATGACTATATGAGTATTATAATTGTACATAAAAAGATGGTTATCACAAGGATGCAAAAGGTGGTTGCATGAAGCAAGGTTCGAATTCGTAACTTTCTAGTTCTACCAATAATCCTTGAAGATATTCCTTTGCATCTTCTTCCTAGCTGTTTCTAGGAGGTTCTAGAACCTATAGACATATGTGACACTTGACACAATCTCATCCTTTGGAGTGTCGTGATGCTGATCATTGGTTTAGAAGTCAAGACCTATATATAGAGGCACCTCATTCTTGTTTGACCATTCCACTTCAATGCCAGTCTTGAACCTTCTAACTCTCATTATCAAGTTATCCAGTTTTTTAGCATATTCTTCGCGTATTCTTGTTTATTTTATAGTATTTTCTCTGTTTTTCAAGTGGGTTCAGGATACAAGTGGTCCAATGTTAGGGTTTAACCCTAAATTCGTGGGCCTAAAAGGGGATGAATCCTAGATTGCCTTTTTGAATTAGATATACTAATAAGCGCCTGCAATGTTGGGCGAATGCCTTACTTCAGCAGCAACTATTTAGATCTCGAAGGAGATGGAAGCCTCCTAGGGGATGTTTACCAGCTAAGGGTCAGGTAGGCGCTGGAGCTAAGTGGGTTAGTAGCCTTGGTTGGTGTTTTCAGGTGGATTAACATTCAACTTTAGCTTAGTTGCTTCCTAGAGCTTAAGCAACCTAACCTTAAAATTCGACTGGCAAAGAAACCCATGTAGTCTGATGTATGATTAGTGTAGTTTAGGTTAGAACTGTTGTCCTATTCTTGTCATGTGTTGATGTACTTGGTTGTGTTCTTTGTCATGCACCTCGTATAATTGGAAAGGGGAATAGAGGCTTAGAAGCCATAAGTAGATATGCTTCTAATGGAAACCCTCATATAAATCCCATTAGATTCTGCTTGTGCGTAGGAGCCTCCCGATTAGGGCCAAAAGAATTCGACTGGTTAATAAAGGGGTCTTATTAGATTGTAGTTGATCTCTTTATGTAGGTTGTCTGCCAAGAAGATTATATATGTGAAAGGAAAATGTGGAAGAAACTTTGATGGTGCTTGAAACTGGAGTATCTGAGCCATTCGACCAAGGTATAAGCATTGAAAGAGAATAAATGGAAAGAAGCTATGAATGAAGAGATAAAATCGTTTGGATGAACATCAACCAATAAACTAGTTGATCTGCCAGAGGGGAAGAATTTTGTTGTAAATAAATGAACGTATAAATTGAAATAAATGCAGATGGCAGTTCCAAGCATAAGGCTAGGCTAGTTGCTTTAAGTTTTTCCCCAAAGGAAATGTGTGGATTATGAAGAAACATACTCTCTAGTGGCAAGCATTGGGATGACTATAGCCATGGCAACTGCACTGAATCTTGAATTACACCATATGGATGTTAGTACAACATTTTTGAATGGTGGGTTGGAGGAGGAGATCTTTATGCAACAGGCACCTGGACATGAAAGATAAGATAAGAAGTTTTACATCCACAAAGACCACCAATGGTCATGGGACGATACAAATCAAGGGCATAGAGCCCAAATCAAATAGTGGGACTATGCTCCATCACATAACACATAGCAAACAACGGAAATACAATTCAAGTTTGGAAATGAAACAAGGCACTTCATGGGTTAAAGCAGTTCCCTATGTAATAGTATAAATTTATTACATATCTAAAGGAGCAAAGTTTTGCGAAATTAAAAAAAAAAATGGATGGAAATATGTATTTATTTAGAGGAGATTATATAATATCATTGTGTGTGATGATTGTTGAATGGCAGCTAACAATGTTAGTGTTCTAAACTACTACAAAAACATACTCAAAGACAAGTTCAAAATGTCAAATCTGGGAGAATTAAAGCATTTCTTAGGAATATAATTGATATTGGATAGGTTGACACTTTCTCAGAGGAAGTACGTTAATTTAATAGTTGAGAAGTGTAATATGCATGAAAGCAATTATATGAAAGCACCAGTATTATTAAGGATTAAAATTTCCAAATAAATATGTCTAGAAAATGAGCAAGCACAGAAGAATAGAATAGAATAGTTTTTTTAATGTCCACGGAGACCAATAGGTCATGGGACCCATACAATGGGCTAGTACAATCATTACTACTAGGATTAAAAAACCCCTGCCTCGAAAGGTTTTCAAGGAAAAAACCTTTGCAGTAATGATGATACTAGACAAGCGGAGATAATGACTACTGAGGGCTCAGTAATTGCAAACGTTTATCTAGAACCTCAAGTATGTATAATGCCAAGTCATGCACAGATGGTGCTCTGAGAAGTTGTGGAAGCGTGGAATGGAATGCTAAGGTCAAAAGAAAATGACATTAATTCCATATAGACAGTTAATTGGAAGTCTCTTGTTTATTGCAAATAACACTAGATATACATAGCATTCATGTAAATGTATTGAGCAGTTACAATCACAGCCATGGCAAGGTCATTGGTGAGCTGCCAAATCCAGGGGGATTTGATATGGATGTAAAAATAACAATTCCCGAAACCATAGACCATATATCCCTAAAACAATTGAATGGGTTATTATAAAAAAAAACATAGATTCAAGATAAAAAATAATCATATTACCTCACTGAGTACATTGGTTAAAGTAGTCTTATTAGGACATTGAGTTATTTTAATAGAGGTTCAAGCCCCCGTATTTCATATTCTAAAATCTTAGCGAAATGACTATAGCGAAATGACTATAGCGAAATGAGAGGTGCCCAGAGGCTCCAATGTACGATCTGGATCGTAAGATCGACGAATCCGACAATTGTGGTAGTCCAGGTGCACCTCGTTTAGAATATGTAGCACTGAGATATTTAAAGGGAACTAGAAATGTATGTCTTCTGTATTGCTTAGAAGATATCGAGTTGAAAGCTTACTGTAATTATGACTGGTGTGGGGACTCCGATGAAGGAAAATCAATCTCTGGTTATGCACTCATGCTCGGAGATGCTCCAATAGCTAGAGAAGCAAGAAACAATCATCAATTGCATTATCAATGACAATTTTATTGCAAAGTAAATGATTATGTATTAATGAATGTATTCGCAAAAAAGAATTGATTGAAGTTGATGCTGTCAAGGGTATTTTGCTTATTAATATCATTTCTCACAATAGCCTATTTGTGGCCTTTTACTAGTTAGAAGTCATTGTGGGTATGATTGGATTGCTGTGCTTCAAGCTTTGGCTGTATAATCTATGTTCTATGTAGGTAAATTTATGATCTGTAGGAATAGTAATGACCATCTCCTTCTCCTTATTTTTCTTCAATTTAGCACAAACAATGGAGCAATATTAGCTTTTACGTCTGTAGATATGTAGATCCATTATGAGCTACATTGAAAAAAGTAGCACATATAATGTCTTTGTCTTTTAAGAGCTAGAGTTAACCTACATTTCTGTACATTAGTTGGAAATGCTCTGCTAATAGTCTTGCAGCTTCCCAGCTTGATAATATGGTGCATCTTAGGACACAACACACTATCATGTATCGTTGCCCACCGTAGTAAGTTAAATTCCAAATCTACAATGCTCCTATTTGTCAGATCTCGCATCATATTGTTTGACATTCAAGAATTTTCTTGACCTAGGTTAGACTAAGCTGCGTTATTGAGGTGCGCTAGCTTGGGATAAAGAAACGTTGAGAACCCAATTGCACAGTACAATGGTGCCCCCTAGGTTTGAACGAATATATCCAGGAGGTTGAACTTTTCCTTTAATTCGGCATGCGCTTGGGAGGTAGAACCCGAAGGTCAAACCTTGGCATAACATAAATGTTGGCACATGCACAATCACTCATACATTCTAAGTTGCATGGAGAAATGAGGTGAACCACGTCAATATCGTTTGGTAAACGAACCATAAGGATGTGAATCCTTAAGGTCCAAATCCTTGAACATAATAAATGTTGGCACATGGATGACCATTCATATATTTCAACTTGCATGGCCAAATGTGGTGACCCAAGGTCAATATCACTTGGTAAGCAATGTATCAATGTATCATGGCGACTAATATATCCATCGTGGTCTTTTATGTGTATTATGGCCACTAATATATTCCTCAATCGGTAAGAATAAGACATATGTGAGACTCAAAGGTCTTTCCCAAGTGTCCATATCATTTGGTAATATGATGAGGACATAGCAGATCTGTTACCTACCATTATAGGCTGTTAAGACAACAACTCTGCATTGAGTAAATGTAATGCCATGTTCAGGAAGGATAGTGTATTTTATTGCCCCATTGGGGTTACTAGACAAAACGAATCTTGATAATAATATGCTCAATCAAAGAGCCATTTTACAATGGTAAACTTGAAATATGTTCTTATACTCCAAGATGTCAAAACGTGTTAGGTAGCCAACAAAATGGCCTTTACTTTAAAAATATGAAGCTTCTATGAAACTTTCATGGTGGGGAGCCCACACATTCATATAATAAATGCCAGAGCTTTTATTTTTTTCTCCTCGATACAAATCATGGGTAGTATGGACAGACAAAAATTAATGTACATGTGTATACCTAACAATTACTCCAATGGATAAACAGCTGTAACTGCAGCCAGCAACAATTCTGCAGATATGGGTACCAATAATATAATCTCTTCTTCTATCTGGTGTTGTTTTCCTTTTTTCTTTCTGTTCTTCAAGCTAGAAATGCCAGAGCAAGTGCTGCTAAAGCAAAAGGTAAAAGTAATCCGACCTTTAATTTCTCTATTCCATTGGGCAGCATGGGGTACTGGTCAGCTGAAGGCATTACACATTCATCTCCATTGAAAAGGACTCTATGTGGAAAGGCCCACCCTTTGCTTAGAGTAAAACTTGCATCCTTTCTCATCAAAATTTCCGACTGTATATTGCCATAATCACCTGCTTCCATCAGCATATCATTGTAATATTTGATCCCGGTAAACATTACACTATCATCTGCAGGTGAACGCCAAAAAAAAATTAGTATATACCTTCATCATTGACAATGAATCGAAAAGTTGTTCTTTCCTGTTCATGATATTGCAATGTTAACTGATTAATAAACAATTCATGTGACAGAGACATGAAGCACTACTCACTTGCTGTAGGGTAAGGTGTCAAGAACTTGGAAACGAAACTGAAGGACTCTGTTAAGTTATTCAAATTGGGATGCTGGAGCACCAGAGTCCAATCAGTGTAATTCTTGGCATGCCGATTTGTGATGGTAACCTTAGCCCTCCAGTATTCCTTGTAGTTTATTTTTACATGAAAATGAACTTTAATTGGGCACATATCTTGGGAGCAATACAGCAATTTTGGTACATCCACACCTGTGCTGGTTGAAGCTTTAGTGGCTGCTGCAGTATATGCATCTGCCCTATAAGCGGAAAAATTCCAAAAGGTGAATTAGATCAAATTAGTCTTGGATCTAGATCTCTCAGCACTTTTCTTTGATCCAAAATCCAGCTACAATGTAAGATCAAGGGATCAAGATTTACTTACGGATCTGTACAGAGGGGCTGAGTTTCAGATTTCTTCTGTGCTAAAATCTGCCCTGTCATATTGGATTGGCAACCGCAAGAGCATTTGGGGCAGGATACAATATCTTGATCATAAAAAGACGAAAGGGAAACACAGCAACTGGGCGATTTCTGGGCCAGACTTTGTGAATAAACGCAAGTATAATTCCATGTCACTAGAATGATAAACAAAAAACTAAGTTAGTATGAATATACTCTACGAAATCATGAATGAAGAACAGGAAATGAGTGGGTGTTTACTTAAAGCTTGAGTAAAACGACGGCCATCTGGGGTAGGAAATAACGTATTCTTCACTATATAAGCCGGGCCACAGGTATACCCAGGAGCTGGGGTCATAATAGTAAAATTTTTTGGAGGAACCACAGTTTTATTAGTGGTACCGGATCTGCCAACAGTGACCTGAAAAGATCCAACTGCGCGCTTTGGATCCTGGCCCATGGAAGATAAAACTCCTCCTCTGCAACAATTTGCTACTTGCTGGCTGTATGGAACTCCAGGCATAAGGTCTACAATTGTGGGGGTTCTAAGACAACAATGTGGCACATTATATTTGAACTTAGAACAATCCCCTTGCAGTGTTGCCTGAGCTCCTACCATGTTCCAGATTACTTCTTTCTTTGCCCATGTCCAGCCCACTCTCCAGCCGGGCAGTTCAATATGCCTATATTGCTGATAATTTACCATCGTCACAGTCGCCTGTTTCCACAATTTTGTCAACACCCAGTCCTACTTTTTTGGATCAAGAAATACGAAAGGAAATCTGCCCCAAATGAGAAGAAATTTTGAAAAGGGAAGCCTGATCTTACCGTGTATCCATCGCCGGTCCAGCTGATTATATCCCATTTTACCGTGATATTTCCATTTGGATCTAAAGGATCAAATGCCTCTGCACAGGGATGAAGAGTGTTAATTGCACAATCTGAAAACGGTGCTCTTTGCAGCGATAATTATGCGGACAGGGTTGGTGAATATTCTTTCCAAGGCATTGTGCTCTGTTCTGGCGAATTCCTAAAAATAGAAGCATTACTGATGAAATTGTTGTTGAGAATCTTACCAATCGCTGCGAAGAAACTGAGCAAGGTAAACGCCAATATCCATCTGCACAACATATCGATTTGAACCGATAAGTTTGGCGATGGGCTTTTTTGGACTTGCTGGCAAAATTTTGGCAAGACTTGTAGGACAAAACACTGCTTGATCGAGAATGCAAACGCCCACCAGCTAAATCTTTCCACGCAGCTAGAACAGAGCAATTGCACTATGAATTCTTCCAAGAAGAGGCAAGTCGATCCGAAATTGCTCTAAATCTTGCTTGTCGGGTCTCCAACCTATCTGCTACTCCTGATTTTTCAGCTCGGAGACACTTCTTATTTTGATATGATAAAGATTACGATCCTTGTGACAAAATGCCGCTAGGAACTCTGCAAATCTTGAAGGCAGGGACCCAAAATGGGCTTAGTAGGATCGGATTGAGAAGCAGATCAGAGGTAATGTTGAGCAGGATCATGAAAATGCACCAAATTGCCAGGAAATGCAAGAGGGTACAGATCCTACCTCTGGAAGGGCCGGAATGGCGTTGAAACAGAGCGACTTACAGCTCTGATTGAGCTGCTTAACACGAAAGGGAGAAGAAGAACCCGCAGCTTCTCCTACTTAGCAAACCAACGGTCCAGAGTAAAGCAGTGATCCTCCTACTCCATCCACACCGTTGAAGCAGGCCTGGCGCCCAACGTTCGACACATGAGCATTCAATGGCCCTGATTTATCGCTTCCTTAAATGCACGTGGGAATCCGATATTGGTAAAAGGTCACCAACTAAGAGGTTGAGATGGCACCTAGGAGGAGAGCCCACATTCCCCATTATTATTAGTACATGGAAAAGTGTATTACGTCTGCATTGCTAAATTTCATAACCTTTTGAAATTGTCGTTCTCTCATGCATCATACTAAAAAGTTGTCGGTGCTATCATAATTCTTGTATAAGGGAAAGTCCCTCCGGGCTTGATTCCGGAGGGGAAACCTTGCCGAGGGTTTTCCCTCCGGAATCAAGCCCGGAGGGACTTTGGCATAACGGAAAAGGCAGTTGGGCCCAATCTAGCATCACCATTAGGGCATGATCAGCGTGAGAATAGCAGGCGAAAAACACAGAACGACAAGTAAGAAATGCAGAACAGAACGATGAGTAACTAAACGTAGAAGGGCGAGTAAGATTTTGCTCTGTTTTCATGACAAGAAATAGCGACACGTGTCACGATATGACTGGACAGCAGGGCTGGATTGGCCCCAGCCGTCTTTTCTGTATGACTCGTTGCATGGCCAGCAAATGAAAAAGTTGGACGCCACAATTTTTTCACAATTTTGGCGTTCAGAATCCTTTTAATCAGTTGGTTTTGGTTGGGACCCTTGAGGCACGTTACAAAACGTAAGCCCGTGTACCTTTCCGGGACCGTGGCATATTCTCCATGTCGACAAAATTGTTTCGAAAAGCGAGCATTCCTACCGGAGGTTTATAGAGCGGCGATCGTTGGCGGTTTATGCGAATTCGGCGGAGTTCTTGGCCTCCGGGAGGTTTGTCTTGCGATGAGAGCCCCGATTTTCGCCGATGAGAGCAAAGAAGATTTTTTGCACGATTGTAATCGGCTGCGGTTGCAATGTTGATGAGAGCCACGATATCGCCTTCCCATTGCGCCTCGTCTTCTCTCAATCTATCGTTTCACGATCTCGATATTTGCCCAATCTCGTCCATGATTTCGATTTCTCTCAATCTATAGTCCATGATTTCTTCTAATCGGGCAAGCAAGCTACGCCTCGTCAATCGATCTCCTCGAGTAAGCCCTTCTTCCACTCACCAGCTCTATTAGCATCATGCCATAGCTGTACACATCGCATTTTCTTGAGATTTTGCGGCTGCACACAAGATTTTCGCCTCTGCACCAGAAATGGCGATCCGCTTATGGCGAGTTGCGCCAGAAGGATTCCGGCAGATAGGAGGTGGGCAACACCATAGCCATAGCCAGGGACAGAAAAATCCCCATGCTTCGGCAGGCTACATAGCTTCAAGAAACTTTCATTAGGGCGGTGCCGCTTAGAATAGGGAAACCCAGAAATTACCCAGAAATAAAAATACAGGAAAACGTGGAAATCATAGGGTACTCGTGGTTTATGTATAAGGGAAAGTCCCTCCGGGCTTGATTCCAGAGGGGAAACCCTTCTCCTCCGGAATCAAGCCCGGAGGGACTTTGGCATAACGGAAAAGGTAGCTGGGGCCAATCTAGCATCGCCTCGTGGCACAGACCAGCAGAATAGCAGGCGATAAAACACAAAACGACAAGTAAAAAACGCAGAACGATGAGTAACTAAACGCAGAAGGGCAAGTAAGATTTTGCTCTGTTTTCATGACAAGAAATAGCGACACGTGTCGCAATATGACTGGACAGCAGGGCTGGATTGGCCCCAACCGTCTTTTCTGTATGACTCGAAAAATACTATCTATCTATGCATGTCAGCAAATGAAAAAGTTGGACGCCACAATTTTTTCACAATTTTGCCGTTCAGAATCTTTTTAATCGGTTGGTTTTGATTGGAACCCTTGAGGTATTTATTTTAGTATTGGCATATGATCTCGAGTTCTTCTGTGGCATGTGGGTTCATCTTATGACTACCGAGCTGCAAATTTTTTTATTCCTAATTCTTAATGTAAAGGACAAACTTGTGTAATCTAGTTTGGTCAGCTCTAATAGTCATGGTTGAATTAGAAGATAATTACAATAGCTGATATTCTGAGTAGTTTTGCACAAATGGACATTTTCTCCTTTTGAGTTTTGTCCCTTGAAAGGCTTTCAAGGCATAGGTCTTTTTTATCTTAGCAGTAATAGTTGTATTAGCCCAAGATCCAATGGGCTATTAGTTAAACTTGCTAGTTTACACACACACACACACAGAGAGAGAGAGAGAGAGAGAATGAAATCTTGATTATTACGTCTGTGAGACCATCAGGTCTAGAAGACGTTCAAAACGTACACTCAACATCATAAACTAAATCATCTGATATGTCTTCAGGCAAGAACATATTAGTGCTCTCTTCCTCGGTATCTAACTCATTAGTATCATAAAACATTTTTAGATTTTTAATACTAGTGTCTCTTACTTGCATAACTTCCACAAGAAAGTGCCCAATGGTGATTGGAGGTAGTTCGAAGAAGTGTACCAGTGTCGCTGCATGTATTCCAAACTTTGTTCGAATATTTTGGTAGGCTGGACAGGATAAAATAACATGTTCTTCATCTTCAACTTCCCTTGATCCACAAACCTTACAATACCATAACTCATGTGGTATCTTTGCCCATCGACCGATCTCCACTCCTAGATGATGAGAGCTAAGTCGCATCCTACTGATCATATGTCTGAGCTTTACAGAAAGACTAGCTTTTAGATATGAAGCTTCCCGTAGATTAGGATTCATAGTATTCCTGTAATGTTCCTTTTTTACCTCAGGGATGTTCCACATTTTATGCATTGCATGGCGCCTTATCCAATCTTTTATATTATCCTTGTTGCAATCGAGATCTGCTAGCCTCATTCCCCATTTTTTGAGCCACATCTCAACATCTGCATACCATCCCTTGTCTTGGCTACTCACAAGGGCCTTATGGGGCAAACTATCATGTTCTGACTGGGCTTTTATTTTGCGCACATAAATAAGAAGTCTATATAATGCTTCCAATTCCAAGGGGAGCATGCCACATTCCACTAGCATCATATCATACGGTGTCTGCATCTTAGCCCCTAACTCTGCATGGAAAAATTTAATGAATGAATGAAATGTTGTATTTATTACGTCTGTAGACCACCAGGTCTATGAGACGATCAATGTATATATTCAACGTTATAAAAGATATCCTCTAATGCATCTTCTGACAAGAATGCATTAGACTCTTCCCATCTCTCATCATGTATAACATTACAATCTTTAATACTCATTAACTGTTCTCTCTGTATCAATATTTCCTTCAAGTATTTCCCAATGTGATGTCCAGGCATATCAAAGAATTCCAGCAAAGAGTTTGAATGGATATTGTACTTATCTCGAATCCCTGAGTATGACGGGCACCTTACGATGACATGTAATTCATCTTCTACTTCTCCCATATTGCATACTTTGCAAAATCTCAATTCATGGGGAATATTACTCCAACGTCCTACTTCAACTCCAAGCCTATGGGAGCTAAGCGCATCCCTGCTTATCATCATGCGGCGCCAAAAAGACACACCTTCCTTGAGGTATTTGGCCTCTTGGAGAGTGGGATTTATATACTGTCTATAGAAATGTTTTTTTGTCTCCGGGACTCTCCAGCTTCTTCTAATGAGGTGCTCATGCACCCACTCTCGAATATGTGAGATCATTGAATCATAACATCGATAAACATTTTCAGCCCATCGCCATCCGGGGGGGGAGAGAGAGAGAGAGAGAGAGAGAGAGAGAGAGAGAGAGAGAGAGAGAGAGAGAGAGAGAGAGAGAGAGAGAGAGAGAGAGAGAGAGAGAGAATGAATGAATGAAATGTTGTATTATTACGTCTACTGAGACCATCAGGTCTATCAGACGTTCTAAAAGAAGAACTTTACATATCAGTCCAATTCTCTGGTGTGCTTCCACAGTCAGAAGCACAATCACTCCACTCTCCTAGCTCACTCCCATGCTCATTACATTGCAATAGCAAATCTATGCTAGTTATATGAATCCTTCTAATCTCCAGCATATCTAAAATAAAATTACCAATGGTCGAGGGTGGCATCTGAAACAAAGTGTCCAGAGTGCCCACCTCTTCAATTCTATACCTCCTACGCAGTCCTTCATACCCTGGGCATCGCAAGAGGGCGTGTGACTCATCTTCTACCTCATCCTGTCCACAAACTTTACATGTGCGCTGCTCTCTTGGAATCTTCTTCCACCTACCCTTTTCGATATGTAATCGGTGGGAGCTCAGTCTCATGCGTGCTATTGCTCTGCGTTTCGCTAATGTGATATCACTACCCACATATTTAGCCTCCTGGAGCGTTGGATTCATGGATTTTTGATATTCTGCCATTTTCGTTCTCGGATTCTTCCAACTAAACATCTGAAATCCCTTGATCACCCATGTTCTGATGTCTTTTTGCGGGCACTCCTCTAGTTTCATGTCCCATTTCGCTAGCCAATCTACTATATTCTTATACCAACCTTTTTCTTTGCTCTCAACAATAGCCAGGTGGGGCAACCTGTCTTCATCCAATCCCTGTGTCTTATGTAAATAAATGAGGGTTTGAATAAGTGCTTCACCTTCTAAAGGAATCATTCCACATTCGGCTAACATCATTTGATAAGGAGTCTGGGTCTTCACTCCTAGTTCTGTGCACAAAAAACGTTTCTGAATTTTCTCTATTTGATCCCACAGGCAGTTTGGCAGCCCTGGACCCCATACTTCGCAACCATAGAGAACCACTGACTGGACCAGGACTTTATACAGCATTTTCTTCATATGCATATTCTGCACAAATGCTTTCCCACAGTTGCGTTGCAGAGCGTACAATGCTTTCAAACCTCCATTTGTTCTTTGCTCTATACACCTGTTCCATCTGAAATTTTTATCTATCACAAGCCCAAGATACTTATAACTATCTGTGGATGCTATCAGCTCTCCTTTGTAGAAAAAATCATTATTTTTCCGAGATCCCACTGTCATAACCCTGGTTTTTGCCAAATTCACCTTCATACCTGTTGAATCACAAAAATCTTCTAGTACCTTTAGGTGTCTCTGGAGTCCTGCTTTCTCTTTCGAGAGAAGAACAACATCGTCTGCATATAGGAGGAGGGCGAGAACGTATCCAGCCATACTTACTCCCGTGCCCCCATGATCCATGACCCATCTCTCCAGCCCATCTATGAAAAGACCAAATAGTGTGGGAGATAAGGGACAACCTTGTTTAACTCCCACATTGCTCGCTGCTTGATCTCCACATTCTCTGTTGAGAGGGAAAGATAGTTCCACGATCACTTTCTCATAAATTCTCTTCGTTGCATCTCGATATTCAACTGGGATATTAAGCTGACACATTCGTTCCCACAGCTTCTCTCTAGGTACCAGGTCAAAAGCTTTACTGAAATCAACGAATAACAAGTACAGAGGGCTTTTCTTACCTTTGACTGCATCCAGAGAGAGAGAGAGAGAGAGAGTATTTTAACGTCACGCCACTAGGCAGCATCCAACTGGACATGTGACCACACACCACACTACATTGCTCGGTTGGGCCCTGCCCCCAACCACCTTCTGAGAGAGAGAGAGAGAGAGAGAGAGAGAGAGAGAGAGAGAGAGAGAGAGAGAGAGAGAGAGAGAGAGAGCTAGAGAGAGAGAGAGAGCTTTCCTTTTTTTGTGGGAGAGATGATTAGAGGTGATGAGAGTTGTGAGAGGGAGGTGAGAGTGGGGAAAACCCACTCTCACCTTTTATGCCCCGAGAGGCAAAATTTAGCTTAACCGCGATGGGTCGCTTCCCCATCGGGATGCGCCAATTAAGCTTAAACCGGGCCTTCCACTTTATTGGTTCTCAAATTGAGTCAAAGTGCCAAGCTGGTTCGGGCCCAAAATTAAGCCCGAACTCGGGGATTTGGTGGCGTGAATGAGTGGACGGGCATCGAGGTTCGCAGGCAATCGCTTAGCGTGGCATTGTTGTTTGGTTCGCTTGATCAACCCAAACCCCTGATTAAGTGTCAGCGCCGGGGTGGATCGATCAAGTGGGCGCAGCATCTGGTAGATCTGAACCCCACCTGTTCGCCTTGGGCGAACCCTAGGTTAGATCGGCACAGATGGTGGGTGGTAGGTCTGCCTGGGTTAAAGACGCGACGCTGCAGGGGCCCTCGCCCGGGTTCGCTTAGGGCGAACCCAAAAGCGTGGCAGTGGGGGCGGGTGGCGTTTACCACGGCATGGCGGTTCGTGTCTTTGAGAAAACCCTTTTTTTGCCACACAATTTGATCCATTCTGATTGGATCAGCCGCTCTTACCTTGTCGATGGCTTTGAAACCGAAACATACATCAGCATTCAAGAGGCAGGCACGACATACAAGAAATTAAGTGCACGGAGGGATGCAAGTTCAAGCTACGGCGGTATCGCGTGCTTATGTTCAATTCACCGAGCCCCACGTCCTTGGAGGAATATTTTATCAAAACCCGAAATCTAATTGCCCAATGACCGCGGAATTGGGGTCCGAGCATCGGATTTGCTTAGGTTCTTATTTTTTCGATTATGAGGGCCAAAACATGTGCCGGATCATTGCTCGAGATAATTCTGTTGAAGAATGGTAGTATTACTTTCAATATGCTTTTATCGGCGAATTACATTGGCGGTCGGATGACATATCTCGTAAACTGGATCAGCAATGCCCGGATAAACCGGCCGTCGAGAATAGATCAAACTATTGGGAAGAAGATGAACAGCGCCAAAACAAATAAGAAAACATCCCTCTTTCGCTACAAACAAAGACAAAAAACTCCTCGAATTTTCTCGCACTGGGAAATGCCCCTGTTTTTCCTTCATCTTGCTCAATAGTTTACACCGATTTACTCGTTTTCGCTTCGGATAACGATCTTTTTCTTTTGCTCGCTGCTTCTTAGTGACGCAGTTTCGCTTTTGGCACCCGATTTAAGAGCTACGTCGCGGAGAGCTTCATAGATTTGGCTTCGATTTCTCGTTTCTTCGCCGGATGTACTAAAATCGGCGTCAAAATGCCCATTTCTTATCGAAAAATTTAGAATTGGCTATCAAACGAAGCACCTTCAGCTTCACAAGCGGCTAAAGAGATGCGCCAAGGCGTAGAAAAATATGAGCAATGGCGGTTGGTTTTCCCGCCGAATGGAGCTCAAATTCAGCCAAGGAAAAACATGAGAGCAACAAGAGCAAACAATTCCGGCAGGGCAGATCCGCCTTCCTTCGTGAAACGGTTTATCCTTGTAGCGAGCTTCTCATGGCGCTACCGACGGAGTGGGGCCTCGGCCGGTGGGTTCGGCTTAACCCGGCAAGGCAGGGGTAATAAATGCCCCTACGAAACCTCATGTAGCCCTCGCCGGTTAGGTTGGCTTAACCGGCGGGGGTAATAAATGCCCCTACGTAATAAACGCACTGCCACTTCGCACGGTTGGCTAACCCCGGTTCGGGTTCGCTTGGGCGAACCCGGTAGGTAGTGCCACGTAGCGCCACATCAACATGGCGGGTTCGCTTGACCGAATCCCAGGGATTCGCCTGGGCGAATTTTCTGGGTTCGCTTGGGCAAACCCGTCTGGCTTCTGAACTCAATTTCGGGAGCCGATCGAAGCACCGGCTTAAGCCCTGCCATAATGTTTTTCGCCTCCTAAATTGGCCTTCCCGCGAATCTCCCCTGTTCTGGCGGTGTTGCTGATCTTCTTGGCGCAAACCCAACCGGATCAAAGCCGATTGAGGACAAGGTAAGCATTATTACTTCAGAATTTCGCATTCTTGCATTTCATTTTTGCATAATTCAATTTCTCTTTTGTAATGAAGATTTGATGATAGAAATCTTCATTATTGGCAGTCTTGTTAGACCTAGACTTGCTAATATGACAAGGGCTTCAGATCATTCAAAGGCCTTTGTTCCTCCAAGGCGTGAAAAGGAATTTCAGCCAAGAAAACCAAAGAAAATGACCGGATCAGTATCTGCCCCTGTAATTCAAGCACTTGTTGCTTCAAATGAACCAAAGAGGACAAGAAGCAGATCGGATTCCCCAGTAGTTTGTGCTAGAAGGACAAACTTTAAAACAGAACAAGTAAGTCAAGACTCTGTTTCTTCTGGTAAATCCCAAGCATTAGTAGTTGTGGATCCGAATTCCGACACAATGGTGCCGAAAGCAAAGTGTAAATCACCATTGGAATGGTCTGATAATGCCATCACTGCATTATTGAGCCATTTAATGGAATTCAAGGCACATAACAATGGTAACATCAACCTTTCCAATTCCTAATGGAAAGAAATTTTAGACAGACTGACCCCCATAGTGCCAGGTTTAGTTGAATTGAGGCAGCTGAAGAATAAATGGGACAAGCTTCAAGCTAAATTCAAGGACGAAAAATATGCCGAAGACAGAACAGGGGCTGAGCCTTCTTCCTGGCAATGGTATGAGAAAATGGAAGAAATTGAGAACAGGTTGCACGAATCACACAGATCTCCCTGGAGCTGGAGATGATGGTGCATTTGGGGAAGAAGCTTTCCATGCTGCAGAGATGCATTCATCATACCAGGAAACTTTTATGACAGATTCATACTATGATACTTTTGGAACCAATTCAGCATTCCAGGAAGAACAGTTTGAAATTCCAAATACTAAGCTTCCAACAAATAACACAGAACCCCTTGAGACACCTTCAACCCCAAACACAAATGGTGGAAATTCAAATAGCACTCCTACTTCTACTGATAAAGAGGACGTGCATAACATAAGTCCTAGATCAGCAGCTTGTATGCAGCCTGGAGTTGCAGGGAAACAAGTCTCGAAGAAGAGATCCAGATTGGCTATTGATGAGGACATGGCATCTGGAATCAGTGAAATGGCATCTCGTTTTGAGGCAGCAGAAAACAAGAAATTGGAGTTCATGAAAGATGAATCCATGCGAAAAAAATCAATTGGTAAAAGAACTGGAAGAAATGAGATCTTCTCATAGTCTGAAAATTGCAGAATCCATGGCTATCATGACTCAAAGTATTTGCCAAATGACCAAGGAATACTTTGCTTGAAATTGCTAAACTTTCTGCTTCAAAACAGGGAAATTGAAGGCACGTTTAGTATTTTAAGTTTGCTTTGGTTTTGTATCTTTGTTCTTTATTGTCATATGATGTAGTGTCTTTTTCCTGCAAATCCCATTAAAATTGGAAACATTCTATTCTCTAACTGTTATTGGCAGATGTTTATAGTCTAACATAGAAAACTGCCAGCAAGTTCACGGCCACTTATAGACCAGAATTGGGCATAAGGACTTAAGTCATCGAACCCATTAGATTTCGTGGCAGGACCCTTACACTTTAGATATTCAATCCATTATTTCCTGTACCATTAGATAGCGGCCTCCTATAAATAAAGACCTCGGTTTATGTGCCAGCATAATTCTCTTCTTATTCTACGTTTCCTGAGATGGCCAGACCAAAGGTGTTAGTTAGAAGGTGCTTCAGATTCTGGGGCCATCCATCTCTTTCGTCTTCTTCATCAGACTCGGGCATGTTGGAGGGGAGTGTAAACTCTTCATGCACTGTTGAAGAAAATGAGCTTTCTGTGCTTAATCATAGAAAGACTCATAATTACAGAAAGACTCATAACTCAATCACAGCACAAGCTTTGGTGCAGTACTTAGACATGAGCAATTCGAGTGGAGCTCGAGCTCTTTAACTGGGCTATGAACGCACCAGTTCGGCAGAAGGTCCCTGTGGAGTTCACTTTCATCAAGATTTCTGGACATTGGGTTCTTATGGATATAAAAACCCCTGAAACAAGCTTTAATAAGAATGGCCTGCTAGGATATGTCGAATCTCCAAGTAATTGAGGAGGTATGTTTACAACTATGTCTTCCTCAGTAGGCATTCCTTTCTTGATCTTCTTCCCTTGTAATCTAACAATCGGTTGCTGTAATATAGATTTAGAGACCAACCTGTTACAAATGTTGCTTTTCCTGAAATGTCCAGAATCATGTACAGATCCTACTCTAATACAACACACATTGATAAACAATTTACTATGAGCTACACAGCCTTGAAACATAATAGAGTGTCTTTTATTTTTGCTGTAATAGTCATTTGCATGATCCTTTTTCTTAGGTTTTCTGTACAAATATATGTGGCTGCCATCAACTGCAGCAAAACACATTTGGAAAACCAGTTGCCTCCTTAAATTCTGCTATAATGTCGAGTAATCTTTGCCCTGATGGAATGGCTACAAATCTCTTATACAACATGTTCTTGGACGCCAAAGCTAGTGTGATCTTCCTCACATACTTCTGAACTGTGGACTGACCAGCATAAAATCTCCTTCCGACATGTAGAGGAGATTTGTGACGTTCCAACACAGTATACGGTCCCAGGACATATACTGTACTGCCTCGTCACGCATACACGCCACCCCGACGGACGTGTGTTCATCATTGATATCAAGGAAGCTTATCATTTTCCTCTCATTGTTCCTTTTTGTTCTGTTTTCTTCTTCTTGTTCTCTTCTTGCAAATCCCGCGTGACATAGTCCCCCGGACTCTCCTGTTAGATCCACGGGTCCTCACAGAGGGTTGTCTTCCAGGAGTTCCGAACCCGCCCCAAAACACCGCCGCCGCTGCGCCGGTCTGATTCAATCCCTCCTTCTTTCCATGCGCCATGTCCGCCGAAACTTCACGCCAGAAGAACTCCTTTCTCAGACGGCATCTCGCTTGGAGCGCCATCAGCGTCGGAAAACTGTTCGCGACATGTATGGATCTGCTTATGACATTGAGGGAGGCCATCTACGGTCTAGGGCTCAGTCGGCGCCACCCACCCCTCGGGTCATGTTTCGTCCCAGTTCCCCGCCCCAAGCGTGCAAACATTGCTCACACCGGATCACCTCATCACTATCGAGAGCCCTGAGGGCTCAACCTTCTCAACCTTACTTTCATACACCTGACCACAACTACATCCATCACTCTTCAGGCCATACGCCTCTTCCTTCACAACCATCATCTCCCCCGGGTGGGCAGGGCTATCCACAAGTCTCTTTTGCGCCTACCCAGGAATTTCCTTTCCCTACATTTCCCACTACACTTCCTGTTTACAACCTTACCGATCTCAAAACCAATGCTCAGGCACCTTCAGTTCCTCAACCACAGTCACCCCTTCATCAGGGTCCTTCAGGCACCATGCCACCTCCAACTCAACCTCAATATCCTCACTATACTGTTCCTGTCCAGCCCAGCACTTTCACATCTACCTTTCAGACCTTGAAACTGACATATCCCACCTTTGGCAACACGAAAGGCAAACCTTTAGACCAAAGTGCTCAGGCCCACATGGAAGAATTTGAGGCTCTCGCTGTCCTAAATGGTCATGCGCAACCTCAACTGAAATTCCACATCTTTTCTACCACCCTGCGTGGCTCTCCTCATCAATGGCTCATGTCCAACAAAAGCCACTGGAAACAAGATTGGTCTGAAATGAGGACTGCTTTTCTTTCTCATTATGGGACCACGGATGATGATCAACTTCATCTCAAGCAACTCAATGAACTTCAACAAGAGCCCCCTGAGTCCGCCTCCGGGATTTTATGGATCGACTTCACATTACGCTAAGTAAGCTCAAGGAGTACCCAACACTGAGCCGGATCTTGGTCCGGTTTCTCCAAGGACTTCCTCCAAATTATTCGACTCATGATGAATACCGCGCCCCAAGACTTTGAGCAGGCTATCGACCTCGCCAATCACTCGGTCAATGTTTCCCCCGTGGCGTGGCTCTTCAAGAGCTCCCTTTCATTCCACCTCGTCATGGTTCCATTGGGGACTACCGTCCGGCCTCAACACGCTAATCCCACAAGTAGCCAGATCACGGTGCCATATTTGCAAATACCAAGGCCATTTGGCAAATGAGTGCAACTCCACCAATGGCCCGCCTCATTGCAAGCGATGCAACATGTGCAATCATGCCACGGAAGAGTGCACTCGCACTCATCCCACACCGTTCGCAACAAACTAGTTTATCAAGTGCAAACAACACCTCAAAGAATAATCGCGACTATCGCCAGCCCACCACTTCAGCCGCGAACCGAATCAACTCTATCAGCAACAGGAGCAACAACGGGGACCAAACCCACGCCCTCCTTTTGATCCTTCCAAAGCTTCGGTGTTACCACTTGCCAAGAATGGGTCATACCACCACCACGGTGTCCTCAACTTCCACAAGTTCGTATGCACTTCCGCACAAATCAGACCACATCGGTCCGGGCCTCACGGCTTACCAACTCGATTGCTAATGGCAAACAAGGCCCGAGACCCGTTCTTAGAAGCCACCTCATGGCGCCCAAGAATCACGCTATCAACCAGCTCCAAAGAAATCAACCTCAACCGGATCAACAAGCATGTGAGGAAATTTTTCGTGCACTCAACCCTCCCTGTTTCAGCCATCAAATTGGGTTGGTTTGGTTTCACGCCGCACTGTATGCCGCCACGCCCCTTGACCATTATTCCTAATGGCACGCGAACCTGCATTTGTCGACACCATTCCTCATGACGACGAAAAAAAAGGTTCATTTTGCACCGGACTTGAGAAACTCATGCCACATGTCATGCCTAAAGTGCGCCAAAGCATTTTGAATCTCATGCAAGGCTGAAAGGCCGCGACGCTAGCCAATGTTCATGCCACCACCGAGCTCTCAACACGGACACGATACACCTTCCACATCTCAACCTTCACGCCTCGGACCTATCCCAATATTGCTGCAGAGGTTGACTTACTCAAAGAAGTGGTCGCTTCACTACCACACGACTCCAAAGACCCGTGGAACCAGCAGATCCTTTTTTTCTCATGTGCCTCGGAACTCCAAGAGGAGCTAGCCAAGATCAAAATTCCTTTAAGCTTGGCAACCATTTTGAAACTCTGTCCTGCTCTAAAGGACCAGTTACCCCTCCCAACTGTTTTAGTTGGGGCTGTAGCTACCTCTACACCCACGGTCCATGCCACGGTGGGTAATCAGCAAGTCAACCATGTTCAAATAGACGGAGGTAGTGCAGTCAATCTCATCACGGATAAACTCCGCAAACAAATGGGCATCAAACAACTCTTTCGTGCCCCATATGACATCAAGTTGGCTAATGGCCATATCACCAGACCTCAAGGCGTCACGCCTCTTCTTAACATCAACATTGGTGATCTCCGATTCCCCATGGAATTTGGAGTTTGGAAGGCTGGCGAAGATCTAGGTGACTATGAAATGTTGGTCGGCAGACCTTTTCTCCATCAGGCCAAGAGTATCCATTACTGGGCCACGGACCAGTTAGTCATCACTGATGGTCACCTCAATGCCACCATGGACTTGGAAATAGGCAGGATCATTTCTGTTGAACATGCGGAACCCTCTCTCTCAGACACAGATTCTGAGGAAGCTCAGAATATTTATCAAGTCGTGCTCCTCCCCGCGAAGTCGCCTCGTCATCCTACAATTCCCAATATCTTTGATCCTTGGGGCGAAATGACTCTTGATCAGGACCAGGCTGTGGCTGCTTTGCTTGACCCTTACCTGGCTCCTTGCAATCGAATCCAACGTGTTGATCACTTTTCAGAAGCTGAACCTCCTGACACTCCTGTTGATGTACACGCTGTCATGAAGCAACCTCTGCTGGATGAAACTCAGCAACCTCTCTTTTTTACCATGCAAAGTGCCACGCATCCTGTTATGCTTCAACCGCCTGCTCATATTGTCCAGACCACGTAAGTGATACCTCATATTCGGACTCGTCGAAGATCGTGGACGTAGGGCAACAATCACCGTCCGCTTTGTCGCTAATCTTCCGGCCCCTTATCGTCACAGGGCCGTCAAGCTTTTCAAAAAGTTCAAACACATTTTCGCATGGAGCTACAGAGATCTTCGGGGAATCAACAAAAGCCTGGGGGAACTCACCATTCCTACCAAATCGATGCCGCACCAGTTTAGCAACGACAAGCACGGGCCAACCCAAATTACCGTGGATCACGTCCAAGGCGGAAATTGACAAACTCCTTGCCGCAGGTTTGATCTATGAGGTCAAACATTTCGAATGGGTGAGCCCCATAGTCATTGCACTCAAACACAATGGTAAGATCGGCGTGCGGTGGACTAAAAAACTCAATCAAGGCCACGGAGCGTGATCATTTTCCCCTTCCCTTCACGCACCGGGTTCGGAAGAGGTTGCCGGACATGAGATGTACTCCTTCATGGATGGTTTTTTCCGCTACAATCGGATCTCAATCAAAGAATCGATCAACTCAAGACTACTTTCACCACCCCGTGGGCACTTTTTGCCTACAAGGTGGTTCCTTTTGGATTATCAAACTCTCCATCAACGTTTCAACGCATCATGCTCTCGTTTTTCATGATTTTATGAAGGAAAATCCCTTCTTACAAATTTTTCAAGATGACTTCTCTGCCTACAGTTCCATGGCTGACCATTTGGATAAATTGGAACTCGTCTTCCAAAATGTGATGAGTCAGGCATTAGTCTCAATCCCGAAATGCACTTTTGCGCCACCTCGG
The DNA here is from genome assembly GCA_021234155.1 of Isoetes taiwanensis. Taxonomy (NCBI): domain Eukaryota; kingdom Viridiplantae; phylum Streptophyta; class Lycopodiopsida; order Isoetales; family Isoetaceae; genus Isoetes; species Isoetes taiwanensis. The sequence continues at coordinate 554,450 of JAJEKV010000225.1, forward strand.
GAGTTCCTCGTTAGGCCACGTTGTCAAAGCGGTATCACCACGATCCCCGCCAAAATCGGGTTGTGTGCTCAAGGCTCAAGCACCGACCAATATCAAGGAGACACGCTCTTTCCCGGTAAGGTCAATTATTACTCCACCTTCATTCCCGGACTAGCGGCCATTGCGGATCCCATTCATAAACTCACGGTGATTTAATCCACCCGGGCTTGGAATTCCCAGTGGGATGTCGCTTCCAACGGTTGAAGCTTTTGCTTACTCAGCCCCGGGTTCTTGTTCCTCCTCAATGGGACAAGCCCTTTCATATTCATGTCGATGTCTCGGGCGTTCGCTATTGGAGCTGTTCTTTTCGCGAAGAATATGATCATTAATCGACAAACCAAATCGATAAAACCGAAAACTCAATTCTGCTGGCGCAACTATTCTGCCTTACAGGCGTGAAGCTTTGGGTCTCATTTTCTCGTGTCCAACGCTCACATCACTACCTTTTGGGCAGTCAAATCAAGTTCTTTGTGGACCACCAAGCACTCCTTTATTTGATCAACAAGTCCACGCCCACGGGCCGCATTGCTCGTTGGGTCCTTCTTCTCCAAGAATTTGCCCCTTTTGAAATCGTTCATAAGGCCGGCAAATCTCATGTCGTCCCGGATTATCTTTCACGCATCCACACAGATGATCCCTCAACTGGAGTCTCAGACGCCTTTCCTGATGCTCAGCTCTTTTTAGTCACGGCAACACCACATTGGTTCCATGATTTTCAGCAGTACCTCCTCACAGGTGCTCTTCCACCAGAAGACGAGACGCTCTCTCCTGCCAAGCGGCAATCCCGTCGACATCAATTTCTCCGCGAGGTCCGTGACTACACCATGGTTGCAGGACATCTCTACAAAAAGGGTAAGGACACCATCCTTCGACATCACTGCGGTTCTACCTCATGAAGTTCCGTGATATTGTTCGAGAAGCTCATCAAGGGCTAGGTGGTGGTCATTTTCATGGTGACACCACGGCACGAAAAATCCTTCTAGCTGGGTATTTTTGGCCCACGCTCTTCAAAGACGCTCACGCCCACGCCCGACGCGTGTGACGCGCGTGCCGGCCGGGTGGGACGATCTACGCCCGTGGACGCTCTTCCCTTGACGCCGGCCGCCACGCCCACTTCCCTTCAAGCAAATGGGGAATGGATTTTGTGGGACCGGATAGATCCTCCCCGCTGCACACACCCGCGTTCGCTACATTCTCGGGTTCTCACCGACCACGCTACCAAATGGGCTGGAAGCTTGCGCACTTCCGCATAACACCGCAGCAAGCACAGCCAGTGGTCCTTTATCAACAAATCATCACGCTGATTCGGGCGCCCCACCTGAGCTGGTCGTTGATCGTGGTGTCCACTTTATCAATCATACCATCAAGGAACTGACGGATTATCTCCTGATACATCATCACAAGAGCACACCTTACTATCCTCAAGGTAATGGTTTGGCAGAAAGCACCAACAAAACTCTGGTCACCATTCTCAAGAAAATTTGTGACGCTTCACGCACAGACTGGCAAACAAAACTTCCTACTGTTCTTTGGGCCTACAATACTTGTTTCAAAAATCGCCACGGGACACACTCCTTTTCAAATTGGTTTATGGTCGAAGCTCTCATGCCGTTTTGAATACATCCTTCCAACACTCGGTTTCAACAAGCACGCTCATAATCCACCTGGGCGCACTCAAAGAAAGGGTCTATCAATTAGAACAGTTGGATGAACTTCGAAGGGATGCTTATATTCGTGTTCTTCATGGACAACAGTTGCAAAAATCTTTACATGACAAACGTTTGAAGACCAAAACATTCAAAGAAGGTGATTTGGTTCTTCTTTATGATTCTCGGTACAAAAATTTTCCGGGTAAACTTAAGTTTCGTTGGCTTGGCCGTTATCAAATTGTTCAAGTGGTTCGACCTAGCGTTTTCCAACTGGATGAGTTAGATGGCACTCCATTACCTACACTGGTTAATGGTTTTCGCCTCAAAACATTTCATCACACAGAAAGTGAAAATCAACAAACAGATACAGTTCAAGAGGCAAACACCACAGATAGTGACTAAACAGGCGGCATATTATATTATAAGTGGATATTTTTACAAAATGCGGGCACAACCCAGTTAGTTCCGCTATGGGCACTGCCCTATATACAAAAATGGGCTCGTGAGCCCTATCTACTAAAAACCTAAGAGGGAAAACCCTCTACTCGGGTCTGGAAGCAGGTAGGTAATGCGAGGAGGTGGTAGAGGTTCGCCAGTCGGGGTCCGAAGGTGCAGAACCACCTCCATCCGTTGGTCATAGGGTCGGGATGTTCACCATCCCGGAGCACCAGCCATCCATTCAAGACGCCATACGGTTGTGGCAAGCGCCACAGTCCGCATAATTCATTTTACTGGTGATCCACTCTTGACGGTTAGTCGGCATTGTGCAACCCTCGCTCAAACCAAAGAAGCCGCCATGCTCCGCCATCGAATGTCTTCGCTTCACTCCTAGTTCGTTTTATATAGCTAACCGAGGAACCGCTAGTCGACGTGGACTAATCAGAAATTGGCTAACGTGTTTGCAATGCAAGGCTCTTTCTAAATAGAGAATCTTTTTCTCCAGCAGATATCTAGGAAAAGGGTACCCTCTGACACATTCGTTTTAATGATATCCCACTTCGAGTTGCCAGCATTAAATGCCATTGCTTCTTTTCATACCCGTCAAGCATTAATATGTGTCCTTTGGCCACCTGTCACATCTGATCCTTCTCTCACGTCTCATCCACACCGTTCATTGTTTCTCCCTTAAGTTGTTCGGGGACTTAGCCAAATTTTTGCCTCTCAATCCCCTCCTTGGCATCTTTTCGACACCTGGCACCATCAACGGCTACAGTTTCGCCCTCATCATGCCCTTCTTTTCAATTCCAATTGCGCCCCTAAACCTTTTCGCCTCTCTGCGCCCGCCGTTCTCACGTTTCGGGCTCTCCGCCTTCTTCACACAGTTCCTTCTGTTCCGACGATTTTCGCCATGGCAGCCCCCAAACTTTCTACGCTTCAAGCTTCTGCTCCACGGGATGCGACTCTTTTTCGGTCTGTCTTTTTTCGGCCCACCTTCGGGAGGCCCTTTTGTTGGTCCGAGTCGGGAAGTTATGGAACGCCACCGACTTTTACTGAATTTTCACACATGGAGCTCCCGGCCCCCAATCCGGCGCAATTGCAGCAGTTCATAGCACACATCGTAAATAGCCCGTAAGGCTTTGCTACGGAGGTTGATGGCACCACCATTCTACTGACTCAAAGACTTGATTTTGAGGTATTCCGTGATCCCTTTGCAAAACCTTCGTTTCTTTGGGCCGCTTTTACGGGACATGGGCGTCCTTTCGGTTTGGGCTCCCGCTTATCAAGCAAACCAAAGATCGCCCACAAATATTGCCAAACCACATGAGACTTTTGTGAAGTTTACGTGGAGAAAAATTGCTTGGGCATTCCATTAAGAACACCCACATCAATAAGCCGCTTTTACAATATGGTCATCACCGCCATCCATTCCAATATGCATATTGATTGGCCACGGCTTTTATTCTATCGCCTTCTTCAAGAAGTAGACCGTGATCCGGCTACTCCCTCCTCTCAGTCTCAAATTTCGTGGGAGGCCATCTACAGGCCCTAATTGATCATTATCTTCCTGTTCTTGAGAGCCTTCCACTTCCCATACCTCCACTCAGCCTCGGGCATTCCCAAACATCAAACTCAACCAGCTATACCATCACGCCGGGCCTCCCTCATCCCTGCTTCAACCTCGGGCCGTGCATGTTACTGGTATCCTCTTCCTCCTTCCGAGGCCACGCTTTGTCAATTCCTCGCCATGCCTCTAAACAATCTCGTGACACAAAGAGCAAGGGGCCCCAGACCTACCCATCCTCGACAGCTCCCCAGACAACTTCCCAAAGAAGATGTTCAAGCCGCCCCGCAGCTACAAAGCATCCCAGAGGCTCTCATGGCTGGTGTTCAAAGGCCCCCGAAGCTTCGATGCCGTTCAAAGAGACCTTCAAGCCGCCACTGCCTGATCGGACTTTGAGGCCAACCTTCAAGACAAGCACGGCTCTATTACAGGCCCGTATTGACCTCACGGTGCTTCGGGGATCAGACTAGCCTACTGCTTTAGATCAGGGCTCAGCTCCAAACCCAAATTCAAGAGTTATTGGAACAAAACAAGTCCAAAGATACTCTCCTCGGGGAAAAGGAGAAACACATTGCTAAGCTCGATGCTTTGTACTCGAAGCTTTGTGACAATTACCACACTCAAGTTCAAAACCTAACGGAGCATGAAACTTCGACTCACCTCCCTTGAAGCTCGGCACACCACGCCACCAATCGCTAACGCCCCTCGGATTCAGTGATGTTGGAGGTTCAGAACAAAAGGTCATCGATGATCTTTGAGATTGCCACATCAGCGCCTCCATACTCCTGGGCAATCCTCTTCACATGCCACGCTTCCTGGTAAAAGGGTCCATGATCAGTCCCGTCTTTTGTTAGAACAGGAGAATCGGATCCGTGACCTTGAACATCAGCTCCAGCAAGCAGTTCAATCTGCTGAGGAAGCCCAAAGCAAAATGTGATGGGGATATCTTGAAATTGCTACTAACATCCGGTGGACTTCTATACTCCTTCCAGCTATCTAGACTATGTGGTGGCCCGACCCGGCACCTCTTTCTTTGAAGTGGTGCAGCGCCAATGGCCAAGTTCATCAACCGCCATTCCCACGGTGTGGACTTCCTTAGGATCTGGCCGGATCTTTCTATCGAAGATAAGGGTTTATTTTGTGCACTCTTAGTCTTTGAACAACTCACGGTTGATGACCCTGAATTAGTCATCTTTCGAGTTGTTCAGCCCATGGCATATGTTTTTCATGACTTCTACCTGGCGGATCTCAAGGATAAATTCCGGGATGAGGCACATCGTGTTTTTCGCGGCAACTCCAATGCTGCTTGGTTGTTATCAACCACCAACAAATATTTCAAGGATTCTGCTAAGTCTCAGACTTTTGAACAGGAGTACATGCCTGAACTGGCTCAGCACTTACCTCTGTGGCAGGCTGAAACGTTGGAACAGGTCAACAAAAATCTGGCCCACCCTGATGATCTGGAATTTGCACAGATTTATATGCAGCACTTGGGCGGCTACAATCAACTCAGGGGCCTTCTGGAAAGAAAAACCATCCCCACGGGTTGGGTAAATCCTCCTGTCTATCAATTACTCTCTACCTCCGAATGGGACCATTGGTGTCGTGCTCTGGATCAAAATCTTGTTCAAGCATTTCGGGACATGGCTCTGCAACCCACGCACACGAGCATGTTTCCTTCTCCATATGCTTCCTTAGGAGCCCCTCCCCGCCCACGGTTCCTTTCTTCTGACTGGCGTCTTCCCTTTTGGACGAAGGTCATGGATGGCCACGCTGGTTCGACTCCGCCTCAGATCTCCACGGATCTCCGGTGGGATCCCCGATTTGTCAGACGTTCCAACTGGGAGGATAATGCCACTTTGGACAATACTGAAAATTGGATTTATATTGGTAATGAGCGTGGTTGGCAAAAGCATGCTGATGCGCTGCATGGCCTTGATACCTTCTTGCGAGAATCGCCGCCACCTCACGACTTTCCTAGCCCACCGTCATTTGGTTTACGTGCAGCTCTCAAATGCATCCTGGTCAGCTCTTTAAATCGGCGCCCAATCTTTCCGCAAATCGAATGCGATCGTCGCCGCCGGTCTCCAAACCGCCTTCTCATGGAGTGCCGGTTTGTTCCTTCGACGCCCCGCCCATGCCTTTGGAAGACATGGTGCGCTCTCACTTTCTCATTGAGGCCCATCACGCCTCGGGCTCAACACCCCTGAAGCTCTTCAAACACGCCCGGGACCTCATTGCTCATTACCATAATGGCGCGGAGCCTCATTCCGTGAGGATCACTTTCCGGCTGGTTTCCCGCCCTCGGAAGCCATTCCTCCTTTTCTTCAGACTGAGTGTCGTTTGGTGGGGGGGAGTGTTAGTCCTGTGCCTCCTGGCTCAGGACTATTCATGCACACGACGGACCAGGTCAAGCTCAAGGATCCTGATCGACCCACGGGTCAGCCATCAAAGGCCAAAGAAGACCAAACGGCAGACCACGCGATCAAAGCCCCGGGTCTGCTATCAAGGCGCCCTTTCGGACAAGTGATGGCCTGCCACCGATGTCGGTGTCGGCGTGATTCTAGGCACTTCAAGAGGCACCGTCAACATTCACGCAAATCAGGCCTCCTTCCAGGAGTCGGCACCGAGATCAGTCAGAGTGTCTATATTGGGCCAAAGGCCATTGTACTATATATATGATCAGAACTAGCACATGAAGGCTAGATGAGTTTTGAGTCTTGTCTCATTTCAGTTTTCTCTCTATTTGCGAGAGCTCATGTATGTTCATCATTGATATCAAGGAAGCTTATCATTTTCCTCTCATTGTTCCTTTTTGTTCTGTTTTCTTCTTCTTGTTCTCTTCTTGCAAATCCCGCGTGACATAGTCCCCCGGACTCTCCTGTTAGATCCACGGGTCCTCACAGATGGGCTGTCTTCCAGGAGTTCCCGAACCCAGACCCCAAACAGACACTTTATGCCAAGTGGGCCATACCCAAGTGTGCAATTAATGTGCACATTTTCCAATGTGCACATTTATTAATGTGGGCACACCTTTCCATGTGGCACCTTTTGCCACCTAGCCATTAAAGGCAAGTGGGCCCATTCCCAATTATCCCACATGCCAAAAGGGGATAATTGGAAACCCTAACCACCCCCCTTGTCTATTTAGGAAGGGAAACCCTAACTTGCCCATTTTCGTTTCTAGGGTTTTAGAGCTCTGTTTTGGCTGCCCCAAGGGTCAAAACCGCCTCCCAGACTCTGTCTGAGAGAATTGCACCATTAGTTTCCCTTGATTCGAGCGTTTCAGCAGGATGGTCGAGCTCAGGTCAGGAGGAGCCACTCAAGGATCAGGTATTTGGCCAATTAACTAGTCTAAACCCTACTTCAGTCATAGAATCAGTAGGTTTAGCCTATTAAATTGCCCATAGCAACCTTCTAGATCTCTAGATGCCAGACTCTAACTAAAGAACCTAACTCTATGATGTAGATTAGATCTAGTTCTTTAGTTCTTCTATGATGTATATGGATGATGTATCTCTATGAACTCCTTGTATTGGGAAGGGTGGGTAGAGACCTAAAGCTTGGTAGTAGATGCTCCTAGATTAGCCTCTCTAGCACACTATAGTTTCGGCCTGTGTACAAGAACCAAACCTGGTTGTGGGTGAAGGGGCGGTGACCGGGCTAAGAAGGAGATTCGGTGTCGACTCTTGAGCGATCCCTCCGGGTGTGTAAGGCCCACCTGGGGATCATTGTGACTAGGTCTAATGGCTTACCACCGAAGTGTGGGTAAGGCATGGGCTCACAACCGTGAAGTGGTGATCATGACTTTCCAAAGTGGTTTCGGTCGAATAAGGGCAAGTGGCCCTCTAGTCACCTTGAGTCAAGATGGAGATCTCCGAGGGAGTGATCCCTACCTGCCCCTGCCGAGGCGGGAGATGCAACCCGAGGAATAGCCCCTTTGGCTATGCATCCGTGTGCGGGCTGGTCGAGGTCCCAACACTTCTCAACCTATCACGCAAAGTGTGCAATGGGAGGGGCGGATGGAGTGGACAACCCAATGCCATGTTCTTATGCTAGCCCAATCCATTGTCATGATTCCATGCGCAGCGAACTCACGGAGACCCAAGCCGTCAGTCGTCCCTTTGAGTCTGAGCCCTGGGTAGGATTCCCCTATGTATTGTGCTGATCATTGTCCATGCAGATGTGATGTACCACCCTTAAAGGTGGATATATGTGTTGCTCTTATATACTGACATGTATGTTTACGCTTCCGCAGCTAGGTAGGCCATGGGGGAGACGGGGTAAAATGACCCCTTCACTCTTCCCACTGGAACCCGTCATGGTTGCAGTGTCATGTGGAGGGCCCTGTATCGGCATGGAGCTGGTATAGAGGGAGAACTCCTGTTTGTATACGGTGAGTGCACCGTATACGAGTAGGGGACGTCACAGTGGTATCAGAGCAATGTTCTTGGTGACCAAGAGCAAAGCACTGACCATGCTCCCATTAGTACTAACTTGATAGGATCCTTAAGCCTCGAAAAGTGGGAATTTTTTTTTTCTCATTTTTGTAGTTTATGCTAAGCTAGTAATAGTTAGAATGAATGGAAACATAAAAAGACTAAAATTGATGAGCCAACCTTCAAAAAGTAGGGTGGTCTCACGCGTCGCGCCAGGACAGATAATGAGATTCTCATTTTTGGGTTGGGCGCAACGTGTGAGACATTCAGCTTGAAACATTGAGAAATGTCATGAATCACAGTAAAATAACTTGACAATTCTAATTTTAAGCTAAGAATCAGTAGAATTGGCATGTTACATGTTTAAAAAGTACAAAATTTAATAGTGGGTCCCACTATGTCTCACACGTCGCGCCAGGACAGGAAATGACTTTTTCATTTTCGGGCTGGGCGTAGCGTGTGAGACCTTGCTTAATTAGGTGTTTTAGATGTTTTAGGCAACAAAAAAAAAAGTAGTTTAAAAGTGACCTAAAAATGACACTTATAAATAGACCTAGACCCCTCCCATTTCTGCGTTCTTTCCTTAGAAGTTTGCTCGTGTTCGCCAAGGCGATCTTCTGGCGCTTAGCTCCGATCGACGAACCACCAAATATGGCCCGCACAAAACAGATCGCTAGGGAAGCCTTTGTCGGTTTAAGCCCTCCAAACGCCAACGACCGCCTCGATTCGGAGAGGGTACTCCAAGAACGCCTTCTTCGGCAAGGCGGATCGTCATCCAGTGAGGAAGCGGGATTTCGGACCGAGCGCGGACGGAAGTCATAGGCAGGAGCCGCCCCGGACATTATGCACCGAGATCCTCGAAGAGATCGCCGAGGAAGAAAGAACGAGCAAGGAGGTAACGGAGCGTGTAGTACCGATGAGCGCGGCCGCCAAAGCTTACCCTTGTGAAGTCAAAGAAGACCTCCAGCGCCCATCGCAAGTACGAAGATAGGGAGCGCCGCCGAGAGGAGGACAAAGAGACGGGAGGACAACCCAACCACAGCCGATGAGCCAAAGAAGAAGAAGGCAAAAGGCATCAAGGCGGGCAACAGAAAGGTTGTGAAGGTTGGTGTTTAGGAACGGGATCACCATCAACGAGCCATCAGCGACGAGATCCCGCCTTCACCGAATTTACTTCGGACGAAGACTACGCGGCCCAACACCGAGGGGCAAGTTCTTCAAAACCCCGGCCGTGGAGGAGGAAGTTCCCGGCCAGTGGCACCGAACAGATCAGCCCCGACAACCGAAGGTTCCCACCGCTCCCCGACGTGGGATAGGGTCAAAGCCCCACGGCCACAACGGGGAGGCATATGTGATAGACCCGCCAAGGTCTATCGAAGAGGATCAAGGAGCACAACGCTTACATGGTGAAGTGGGAGGCATACAATGCCTATTACCAGGAGCAATGTGGTGAGAACGATTGAAGGCGGACACCCGACAAGAAGCCAGACCCTAAAGCCGCCGCCACCGAAGCCCAAGCCTCCCAGAGCACCAGGAAAGAAGCGGGCCGGCAGGAAGAAGTTGGAGAACAGAGCCCTCAAGGAAATCCGGCACTTCCAGAGAAGTTACGGACTCTTGATCCCCCGGGCACCGTTTCAACGCTTGGTCCGAGAAGTGATGCAGGAGTACAACACGGACATGCGGGTGACCAATGAAATGTTGCTGTGCCTACAGGAGGCAGCAGAGGCGAAAATAGTGCAGCACTTTGAAGATTCAACGGCCTGCACAGTTCACGCGAAGAGGGTCACGCTTATGAGGCAGGATATGCACTTAGCTAGGCACATCAAGGGAGAGCGCCCTTGAACTCTTTGTAGATAATGAACATTTTTGTTAATATAAGGAATTTTTGTGTAAATAATGTGTCTAATCTTGTTTAAATAGGTTAAGAAACTGAATTCTAGCTTTTGTTTTGATCAAATTGGAGTTTTTGAGCAAAATTGAGACGATGTCTCACACGTCGCGCCAGGACAGAAAATGAGAATCTTATTTTTGGGCTGGGCGCAACGTGTGAGACCATGCCCAAATTGGCCCAAAACCGCTCCAAATTCAAATAAGGGGTCAATTGCGCCTAACTTCGACGAAGTTAAGTAGAATTACACCCTCGTGATCACCCAAACCGATCAAGTTTAGCCCATTTAGACCCCATGTCTCACGTCGGCGCCAGGCAGTAAAATGAACTTTCCATTATCTGGCCCGAGCTAACGTGTGAGACCTTGCATCAATTTCTTGCCACGCCATACCTAGATGATCTCCGGCCATTGCAATAGGTCTTTCGGTTGTTCTTAGCATGCCTAAACCCTAAAAGTAGTCTTCAAACTTGCAATTGCACCTCTTTATAGTGTAGAATCACCCAATTCCAAAGAAAATTTAGGTCGCCCAAAAATTAGGGTTTTCCCTTTTCTATAAATAGGTCCTCCATTTCTCATTAAGCACACCGCAAGTTTGCTCTCCACTGCTTAGGGCGATCTTCCAGCCTCCGAGGCGCTCGCAGATCCGTTCGATACTCTCTTCTTCGCTAGATCAATGGCCATCGGGCCGACTTTGGGCGATGGGTGCGGCCAAAGGCTCCATGTCCGCCGAGGGCGGATGTCAATGACATCTTCCAAGTCTTTGGGAAAGAAATTGATATCCAAGCTACGCTAAATGCAACCCCAAAGATATAGGCAAGTGTTAGCAGAGTTTCAAGCTAGGGTAGGACCCTCCCTTGTTCAGTTCCCCTTGCATAGGATATTTCGTTCCTCGCCATCCCTTCAAGCGAGCCTTTGGGTGATGTCCCCAACATCGCCAAGTACTTAACTAACAAGGCGCAGAGGTCGCCAGACTACATGGTCCTGGACCGCCAACAGACCAAGTATTTCTCCTACACCGCCTCTAGCTATGTTCTTATCCCACCACGCGAAAACCCAATGGGGCAACCTCTATCCCTCCAGATGGAGGTGGACCCCATAGCAAAGTCTAGCGTAAGAGCGATGCTTTTGTAGTATCGACAAAAGCATGTGAAGGAGAAGAGGAAGAAGAAGAGGAGTCGACGACGATAAGTACACTCCGGGAGCTCCGAATCGGAGGAGGAACGGCAACAAGCGTAATAGGAGCCGATCAACTTTGAGCAGAGCCGGCGTGAGAACATCGAGTTGCTCCCCACTTGGGCTAGGCATCACAAGCCTAGCCCCTATCATCATCAACTGAGAGGAGTATCTACTCCTCACGATATCCGAGAACCTTCCCAATGCGAGGGAGAGGGAGCTCGATTGGATGAACCGCTCCACCAATCCGCGCAGACCGACATGGACGACTTCATCGTCCCGGGAGCCTCTGACTTTCCGGCTCAAGTGAGGGAAGCCGACACCATACGCTGTGGGAGTCGACTTCCGACATCCGTGCCTACGCAAAGATCGTGCAAATGATGGAGGAGCAAGAGCCGCCAACCGGAGGAGGAGTTCCTCGCCTCCAGAACAGATGGGGGATTCGTGGAAGACCACGAAGCATTTTAATGCCGAGGTTTTCACACCACCTCCATCAAGAGGAGCAGGTGAATCGACTCTAGACGCAGTCGACTCCACGATTGAAGACTACCGAGCTCACCGAGATAGAGGTTGATCATCACGTACGGGCGGCATAGAGCGTGAGGCCAAACAAGTGGAGAATCATCCGCGACGCACAAACCCACGCATCCCCTCGAGGTACTACCGCCAGCCGCCGCTAGATACACCGCAAGTTCAGCCCCCAGAGGTGAAGAAGGAGTGTTCATGCCGGCCGATTGCACTCTCGTGCTCTACAGCATGCCTCGAATAGCTGCAAATGTCGACTATGATGTCCTAGTCAAGAGAGCAATGGCACTTGACCTCTTCTCGACCGGGCCATACCCCATCGACGGCGCAGCGAGATTGGCGTGAAGGCGGCCCTGTTCTAATCGCTAGGTGGAAGAGCCTCGGCGAGAGGGCGCTGGCCGCCAAGCTGTTATCAGGAACTTGGGTCATTCGGTAGGAACGACCCAAGTTAAGAAGTTCCTTGAGGACAACCCGTCCTACCAGCGATTTCAAGACTAGTTAGACTCTTGATCCCGTAGACTTTTTATACCAAAATATCTATATATATATAATAATAATGGCGTTTTATGATAGTCTGTGCGCATTTTTGGCCCTTGATTTTGTTGCATTTTAAAACTTCCATTTTTGAGCGTCAGATTTAAAAACAGTTGGAAAGCTTTGTATCTGGGTAAATCTGCGCATCCTTCCTTGACAGTTCAAGAATGACGGAATGGCATGGATATTTTTTAGTCGAGTTCCTGAATGATGGAATGGCATGGAATTTTAGAGTTTTACAAACACAAGAAAAGGAAAAAAGGGACGATGTTGTGGGTGAAAAATGGTCCGGCAAAAAGCTTTGCCTTGCCATCGACTGCATTTGATTGCATTTTATCCATTCCCATTGCTTATTAATTCTTCCTTTGCTTCCTTTGCCGGTTAGTTTTTTCGAACGGGCACCCTCTGTTCAAGAATAAGCTTGTTGCATTCGACCTCTTCAAGCATAGATCACGATTATTAGGTTATTACATACGAAGAGAAGTTTCCCATTGTTTTTTCTCGGAATAAAATGTTGCTTCTGATTCGTGATAAGTTTACGCATATTTCTCGAGGATTTGCTTTTGTGCACTTCAACTCAGTACTCTAATTCTCAATTTAATTCTCCCGCTTGCTGAAAGAAGCTTCTCCCAAACTTTGTTTGGTGATTTAATTAGGTCGAAGATGCAACTAGAGCACCGGCCAAAAGCAATAGAACAGCGTTGGAAAAGAATGGTCAAGTATTGAAAGTGGCTTTTGCAAAGAGTGCCTTTTTTCTGGAGGTCTTTCTTCTCAAAGCTGTAGCTTAGCTGCTGCCGCAATTGAGGCAGCGACATTTGCACAACAGGTAATACATGGCCATGATTGCATGACCAATGGTTACTTTATTTCATTGCACCCTGGAATCCTATATAATGTCTGTTCTTAGGACATCTATAATCATTGTAGCAGACATGGCTCTTTATTGTTTTAGAAGATGTTCCCCATGGTAGCCAGTGTTCCTTAGATTACCTTTTCTGATAGTTTTTCTTTACTTTCAGTATGACTCTGGGGGTTATGCTTCAAAAGACAGCACTTTTGACAAATCAAAGCCTACTGAAAAGCCTAATCATAATGCAGTTTCTCAGTCAGGCTTTGTTTGGGATGAGGCTTCTGGATATTATTATAGTGGCGCAGCAGGATTCTACTATGATGGCCATTGTGGTATGTTGTGGACATTCATTTCTTTCTCTTCTGTTTGTGCTGATACGTTGGCATCTGTAAAATGCTTCGGAATGTGTTTATGTATTCTAAATCCTTTGAGATTTCATAAAATGCTCTGGAATGTCTTCACGTTTCAGATTCATTATTGAGAATGGAGTTCTTGATGCTGCTGAAAGCACAAAAATCAAAAGCTTGAGGTTAGTACTTGCAACTAAATTGTATTTGTACCACTTTCAGTTACGTTAAATCTATTGTGAAAGAAAACCTGAGTTTTAATTAGTTCGAAGCAATGCAATCTATATTCTCATCCCATTTTATTTATGCAAGGTGATTCAATCTTCCAATGCGACCAGAAAGCGAGTGAACTTTTCAATGTGATTTAGCTATTGTCAAAAGCAAGTGAGCTCTCTGCGAATAAAGATGCCGTGAAACTAGCATTCATCAAATATCTATTCCGTGTTGAAACAGGTAGAGTCATAGTTTTCTTCATTTTTATTGTTGGCATGTAATAAGGTTTCGTAGGGATCAGTAATCAGCCTGAGAGGTTCAAATGTGAGGAGACGAGGAGAAATAGATCATTTATGCATTGGGAAGCTCATAGATCTGAAGTTTTATTCATGGATCCTGCCTTCAATCTGACAGTGCACAGACATAAGATTATATCTTGGCCTCCCAAACATTGGTCTGCGGAAGGTTCCCTTTTCACTATTTTATTTTCTTAGCCAGCCTCTTGCAGGTTGAATAAATGAGAATATATTCTTCGTTTTAGAAATCTAATTTTCATGTTGTAAAGATCAGGATCTTGGTTATCCACAATTAGCAGGTTGAATCTAAATTATACCGGCACCTTGGGACTGCAGAATGACATACAAATTGGATAACATTGAGCTTTTAGATCTTTGCAAGATTTAATCTTTTTCTTTATTAATCTTCTTTTGTGTTTGGCGACGATGTTTGTAAGGATCATGATATGTGTTCCTTTCTCATTGCGGGTGACTGTAGAAAATAAAATGTTTCTGTCTCTTTGTAAAGATTGTGGCTAACAGAATCTCTATAGAAAATGATCAACCTAGGCAAAATCTCATATATTGGCAGATTGCTCCACATAGCCTGCAATCATTGGATTCAAATCTATTTGCTTTTTAATGCAATAATCTACTATTGCTCAGATTCAATTACATGTTTAGATCTTGCTGAAATTTTAGATACATTTCATGTAATGTACATTAAAGCCTTGATTCTTTTGAATGCTTTCTAAGAAATAGAGGTTGCAGCCATGACATGTTTTTAAGATACTCCTGCGATGTTACATAAAGTGTCATACCATTTGCTACGGAATCCAATACCAGAGTATTAAATGTCTCTCTTATCCATGATCGTTAATTTATGCCAGAATAACCATATGTAATAATTCAGTCCTGCATAACTGGCCTGCAATAATTATCTCCAGAGGAACTCTGATAGTAGCACAAGGATGTAGAATTTGGCGCCTATTTGCCTTAACTGTTGTGACTTACAAAATTTTGGGCCAGAACGTAAGAAGTTAAGAACATGCAAAATGCCAAAGATAGATCGTGCTGGTGTTCCTGATATTTAATGCCAGTCCGGTGCCCTTGATAGTTAGATGCAGCGATGAGAGGTCAGCTGTTTCCTTAATAGACAGACCTGAATATCCATATTACAAGTTTGCATTTTCGTTTTGACCTCACACTTAGGCTACCATGGTAGAGAAAAGGGTTATATAGAGAAGTGGAGGAGGACATGGTTTTAGTTTCATTGCAATTCTAATCTCCATTTTTCTGCAATTCTTGACCAGGTTGCTTTCCCCTGTCGGCTCTATTCTGCACCATTCTATTTAAGCGCTTATCTCAGCTTTATTCAAGGGCTTCTTTCACCTCAGGTACAGATATGGACAATATGCATTCCCTTTTGCCATATGTTAAGGTTTCATGCTTTCTTCTGTGTAGCCTAATATTATACACCTGAATACATTAGTTGTTCCCTTAATAAATAGACCTGAATACGTACTGTCATTTCTGAAAACGCTGCATCTCATGGAAAATCTTTGCAGCAGCAACCATATGTCCTTGGTTTTCTTTTCGTGTATGCAATGTAGACAATAACTCCTGATCCTGCATCCATCAATTGTGTATCATGAAGCTGGAAAAAGAAATGGACCTTCCCAACGTATTTATTTCACGCTTGTGTTTTCTATACAGAAGCTTTCATATGCCTCATTTGTGATATGACGCTTCGGATTACAATCTTCCAAGATAGTAGATGGATGTTAGTGTATGATGGGTTCACAGATAGTTATGTTTTATGATGTCGTCTGGCCTACCAAACTGTTCTTACATCCAAAAGCTAAATTAAATTTTCTTTCCCAGCATAAAGTTTAAAGGTTCAGTATTGTGGCTGGCTTTCAACATCAAAACAATATTGCTGCATAGGACAGAAAAAATGGCCATACCAGACATCGCCTACCATATGCATCCGAATTGTAGTTCTCATAGAACAACATCTGGCAGTCTCATTGCATCTTCATGAAATCCTTTTGGCTTCTTTGCACTTTCCCTGTTTACCATAAGAATCAAGTAAAGCATTATAAGTTACAACATAATATCCATCTATCACTGTACTATATGTTACTACATTTGGGATGATCGAGTTTAATCTCATGATGGGAACCATGGAAGCAGCGAGTTGCACCTAGCCACCTTTGCAGAAAGAATCAACAAGAGTGTTGTATGTAAATATATCCTGCGCAATGCCTCTTTGCTGCATTTCTAAGAAGAGCCGCTGTGCCTGTTGCCAAATATTCCCCCCTCCACAAACAGCAATCAAGGAATTAAAGGTGATGTGGTCTGGCTGCACTCCTCCTCGCTGCATCTCTTCAAATATCTCTAATGCCTTGGACAAATTACCACCACCTTTTCCACATGCATCATTGATTGTATTATAAGTTATAAGATTCGGCTTGCATCCTGACGTTATCATGCATTCAAAACTTCCAGAGCTTTAAACATTTACCACAACGGCATAAGCATTAATCAATGCAGAATAAACATACACATTGTTCCCAAACCCAGCTGATTTAACTTTGTAGAACACTTTTTCTGCAATCTCAACTTTTCCTAACTTTCCAAGTTATAAGATTGCTCTTGCTCCATTGCCCACTTAAACCCTTTCTGCATAACCATCCATTCAAAACTCTTAAGAGCTTTTTCCCATTCTCCTTTATTGCCAAGCTCTCTAAGAATGTAAGGCAAATGTTGAGCCAAGAAGCTTTTGGAAGCTTTTTCAAGGGAGCCCCATGTATAGAAACATAGATCGTCTTTGGCATTTAAATGTAATCTTAGATGGGTGTTGATAAGAATCAATCGGATAGGAAAGAAACCATAGAGGAATCAAGCACAAACGATTTGTCTAGGATAGTTTGAAAAAGAACTTCGACTGTGGAATTTCGATAATACCGCTTTTTCAAATCTGTGGATCCTTGCTTTGTAGCATGTTATCTCTTCTTCTTGGTTCGGGTGCAAATGATGCTAACAACTCTCTTCGTTGATCTCCGGAAAGCGGTGAAAGCACCGTACATTTGTATGAATTTTCACCTTTAAATAAGCTGTCCAAGACTCGTGCTTTATTCTCACAATAAAGAGTTGGTCTATTTCTTTGATCTTCTATGTTATTTTTTTCATTTGCATCTATGCCATACAAGTGTACAGTTTAGGTTTTGTCAAATTGAAATATCGGTCAAAGTTTTCCTTATTTTATGCTTTCTTTGAGAGGAAGAAGCAGGATGAATGCACCGAAGCTCCACAAAGATGGCGTAAGCATGGCCACTAATTTTGAGCCATTGCATGCCTTTGGATTCTTCAAATATCGCCCGCACATTGCATGCACAAGGTTTTAAAAACAAAGATAAAGGCGCAAAGACATTTGTAAAATTATATACCCACAAAGAAGAAGGCTTAGAAGACGTGCAATATGACTATTTAAGTTCCCAAGCATTGGTTTGCGGAAGGTTCCCTTTTCAATATTGTATTTTCTTAGCTTGACCTCTTGCGAGTTGAATAAATGAGAATATATTCTTTGTTTTAGAAATTTAATTTTCATGTTGTAAAGATGGGATCTTGGTTATCCACAATTAGCGTGTTGAATCTAAATTATACTTGGTACCTTGGGACCTGCAAGAGAATGACATACAAATTGGATAACATTGCGAGCTTTCGTCTTTGCAAGATTTAATCTTTTTCTTTATCAGTCTTCTTTTGTGTTTGGTGACGGTGGTTTCTAAGGATCATGATATTAGTTATCCACAAACTTGCAAGTTGAATCAACAGAATTATAGCAGCACCTTTGAAGCGCTATATCAAAGTTATTGTTATCTGCTTCACACTGAGGCGGTAGAAGAACAATAAGCTTTTTATTTATCTCATTTCACCAAGCAAATTTCTGCTTCAGGTTTGAAATTTTAGGCATGCAGAAACTCAAAACCTTATCCATGTAGCGTGAACACAGGGTTTCACAATAGGTGGTTATGAATAAGATTTTTTTTGCTTTATCTATCTATTTATTCATTTCTCTAAGCTATTGATGTTTAACTACAGCTGTTTAGACTGTCAATCATAGATATTTCGTTTATTATTTGCAAATTTGAATAGTTTCATTTACTGGGAAGGTCTATTAGTTCCAGTCAAGATGGGAAGTAAGGACAAAGCAATATAGGTGCTTTAGTGCATAAGTCGTCGGTGATGATGGATAGGTTTGATGTACATGAATATTGAAGTTTGATTCCTCTGGTTCATGCATCTTGTAGTTGGTACTGAAATTTATTAAGTTAAGTTTTGCAGGACAACCACACTGCTGTGATTGTTCTCCAATATGAATGCATTAATAGTTCCCACATGGTAAAACGAAATTGTACAGTTAAGTACATGTGCGTCAATTCTACTTAGAAGAATGCATGCACATAATATGGCACGGTGGTGACTTGCATTTTGATGTTGGCCTACATTTTGTACTTTACTGAAGCATTTCCTTTATCATTTGAAATACAATAATTCGTTCTTTAAAACAACTTTCTTTGAAATACAATAATTCGTTCTTCAAAATAACTTATATCGTAAAATGCCTTAAAACTATTGTAATTGGTATTTTAGAAGCAAGAAACCTCGTGCACTCTTCTTTTTCCGCCAGTTGACTGTCGACATTTATGGCGAATAAATTAGGAAAAATTGTGAAGATGCTCTTGTATTTTATGAAAATTATGAAAATGCCCTTGTATTTTCTTAAATTATTGAATGCCCCTATGTTTTCCTATGCAAGCAAGAATGGGCCATCGCTTAAAACAATCAAATAATAAAGTAAGTTTGTTTGATTACATTTCTCTGAACCTCTTCTTCCTTGGAAGATAACGAAAATTGTTTTTATTTATAAAACAAATAACGTTATAGTAAATATATAAATCTGCACTATTGTCAATCTGTACCAGAGTTTTATCTTATTGAGCAATATGTCTGCCTATATGGCATCTTTAATAGTATTTCATTATACTTGTGCAGAGGTGACATCCTGTTCTAGACATGAGCGGATGCCTACCATTAATAGGCTAGCCAACACATGATGGATGTGCGCTTTTGTGTCAAGTTTGGGCCAAATCAAACTAGCATCTTTAGCATGGGCACCGATGGGAAAGTATGAAATGGGTCTAGCTATGTTAGCTTGGATTTGAGATATTTTTGTGGATCCAGTTTGCATTTCAGATTTGCTGTGAATTTCTATTGAAATAAATAGAATTGCCTAGACTTCTCGATTCAATAGGACTATAAGAAGCTCCAAATAAGAACTGAATTGAATGGGTTTTTATTGAAGGTATGGAATTTTTAAAATCCACTACTCTTATTAGTTTTTTAATCATATGCCCATGCATTCTGGAAGAGAAGAGGGCAGGATCAGCAATATTGGTAGATCATTTTCTCTCTCTATCAGCGCCTTCAAATTCTAAAAGAAGTTAACCAATAAATGCACTAACTATACTATCTATTGCTTTAGGATGTCTCCTTTGCACACTTGAGTTATAACACACAAAATATTTGCAAGATTACACATTTATTAATATTCGTTCGACATTTAGGATTAGATTAAATCCCTTCTCAAGTGGATTCTATCATTTTGTATTTTTCTAAATTATATCCGACGAAAAGCCCAGCAACGCTGGGCACTTTTTCTAGTTATATAATATAAATATAATTTCTTTTGCACCTTAAATGTTTTGTTGATATATTTCGTTCCACAACTATGCCAACAAACCACATATAATGCAAAAGAACAAGTAAAACTAACCGTATAGCAATGAATTACTTGTGTATGCAGTTAGAGGCCTAGGCTCAGGGGAACGACAACGCCAAGACCTTAGAGAAGAACAGAGTCCGCCCAGGCCACCTCCGGCAAGGAACCTGTTTGAGGAATTTGGACCCATGACCCCAGAAGAGGAAATATCCAGGATGAGGGCGGACCTTGAGCAAGATAAAGGCCTTGGCGGCCGCTGCTGCTGGAGCAGGTCCGGTGGGCAACGCCGATGCCAAGCATCAGCTTTCGGAGAGCAGGAAGGGACAAGAAGAGGAGCAAGAGAAGGAGATCCTCCAGCCCGGAATCTTCCGACTCAAGCTCAGATTCAGACTCCGACTCCAAGGAAGAAGAAGAGCAGGCCCAAGACCGAACAGATGGAAGGCAAGGGAACGCTGCAGATAGAAGGCAGAGAGACACCCCAGAGGGACGACAAAGAGACACAAGAGCCTCTGACTACCAGAAGAAGGTGGACTCTGCATTAGGAAATGTCTGGAAAGCCAGGAAGCTCGAGCAGTTCTCGGGCGAGAACAGGTCAGGAATGGAGGCGGAGGCTTGGCTCGAGGAGATGAGCGAATATGGCAACGCTTATGGTATGAAGGATAAGGATAAAGGCAGGGTGGCAACAGCCAACCTGAAAGGAGCAACACGCATTTGGTGGAAGGGTTATGCCAAGGCACACGGATTAAGCAGGGATGCTTGCAGATTCAAGAAGTTTGCTAAAGCCTTCAAAGCGCCACTCACGTCCTTAAGAGAGCACAAGTCCAAAGATGATGCCAGTTCTTGTGTTGCGGCAAGGCAACAAGTCACCCGTAAATATCTGAGAGGAATTCATGAGGCTAAGGCTTTATGTGCCAAAGTTGAAGCATCGCGAGAAAGCTATATTGAGGGGCTGAATGAGGAGATCCGCGAGCTTGTGAGGGCAATAAACCCTAAGACAAGATCGTAAGCGGCGAGTCCAAGGCTATAAGCTTGCAAGGGGCCGGGACCTCGAGAATAGCAGGGCGAGGCAGCAATATTTCCGGGATAAAGGCAAGGCGACGAGGAAGCTATAGCCCTAGGGCAGCCGGTCCAGTCCATCTAGAGCCCCATATGGTGGCAACCGTGGGAAGCGGCGAGAGAAGAAGCGGTGTCCTTCAAGGACAAAGGGGAGGGGTCAAACTATTCCAAAGCGATGCGATCCTTTTTGCGAGCTATGCCCAAGGAGAAGAGGCGGAGGTATGTAAAAGCGGCTTTGCTTCAAAGTGCTTCGCCCAGGCCATAGGGAATGGCGCCCCTACGTCATGAGTGCAAAACACTAGCAGAGTTGGGAGATTGGGACATCTGTCGACGGCAACGGCAGCGAGGAAGCCCGCGACTACATTCGGGGTGAGTGTCATATCTTTGCCGCAATAGATACTGAGCAAAGCGAGAGTCAGTATAAGGTAATTTCTACAGTAGGGAAGGCCAAGGCCAAGTCCTTCATAGTCCTGATAGACTCAGGAAGTAGCCATAACTTTGCATCCCCCAGAATGGTTCACATGTTGAAGTTGAAGCCACTAAAGTCGAAGCCAAGGCCCGTTGTCTTAGCAAGTGGAGCAGTAAGACAGACGGCAGGCAAGAGAATTAACTTCGACATCGACTTGCCAGGGATTAATATCCAGATGGGGGCAGAAGTAATGGGCATTGGCAAGTATGACTTGATCATAGGAATGGAGTATCTTGGACCAGCAGAAGCCATCATTGATTGTGGAAAGCGGAAAGTGACCTTCCCAACACCCGACGGCAACATCATTGAGATCACAGGTAAAGAAGTTGTTCCCATCATGCAGTGTATGTCTTCTAAACGGCTGTTCAAGTGCATCAAGAGTGAGCAAGTAGCATACATTTTCAAGCTTGAGATTGAAGAGCCGGACTCCGAAGAAAGTAAAGAAGACAGGGTGCTCAGCAAGTTGCCGAGGCAAATAGCTCAGCTGATCACGGAATTCCACGATCTCTTTCCTGATGAGATCGAGCACCTCCCTCCTTACAGGCGAGTCGAGTGTGAAATAGCACTCGAACCGGGAACAAAGCCGACAAGTAAGGCTCCATACAGAATGACGACGCAGGAGCTAACAGAGCTGAAGAAGCAATTACAGGAGTTGCTCGACCTAGGCTTCATTAGACCTAGCGTCTCGCCATTTGGAGCACCCATTCTCTTCGTAAAGAAGAAGGATGGCAGTTTAAGGATGTGCATAGACTATAGGCAGTTGAACAAGCACACCATTAAGAACAAGTATGCGCTCCCCAGATCAGATGGCTTGATGGATCAACTCCAAGGTGCAAAGGTCTTCTCCAAAATCGACTGAAGGTCAGGTTATCATCAGATCAGGATAAAGGAAGAGGATATCCATAAGACCGCCTTCAGAACGTGGTATGGACATTATGAGTTCATGGTAATGCCTTTCGGCTTATCGAATGCCCCCGCGACGTTCATGAGGCTCATGAACGACATCTTCAGGGAGTTTTTAGACACCTTTGTGATTGTATTCTTTGATGACATTTTGGTGTATAGCAGATCCCTCGAGGAGCACGTACAAAACTTGAGGAGAGTGCTGGAAAAGTTGAAGAGGCACCAGTTGTACGCCAAGTTATCGAAGTGTCACTTCGCAACGGAGAAGGTGGAATACCTAGGTCATGTGATCTCAGCAGAAGGAATCTCGACGGACCCTTCCAAGATTGTAGCCGGCATTCAGTGGCCGGCACTGAAGAATGTGCATGAGGTCAGAAGCTTTCTCGGCCTAGCAGGGTACTACAGGAAGTTCGTGAAGAACTTTGCTAAGATAGCGGCCCCGCTAACAGACTTGACGAGGGCGGAGAAGGTGAAAGATTGGGTAGAGCATTGGCACAAGAAAGCCCAAAAGGGATTCAAATTGTTGATGGAAGCTCTAACAACCGCCCCCGTCTTAACTCTGCCGGATCCGGAGAAAGATAAGCTTGTGGCGACAGATGCGAGTAAGATAGCTACAGGTGCGGTGCTTATGCAAGAAGAGCGTGTGGTAGCGTATGACTCCAGGAAGATGAACGACGCCGAAACGCGCTACCCCACGCATGATCAGGAATTGCTTGCGGTTGTCAGGGCGTTAAGAATCTGGAGGCACTATCTCTTGGGAAGGAAGTTCCAATTGGATACCGACCATCAGAGCCTCCAGTATGTATTCACGCAACCACACCTTAATCTAAGGCAGCGGAGGTGGATGGAGTTCCTCGAGGAATATGACTTTGATATAGTCTACAAGCCAGGGAAGCTGAATGTGGTAGCGGATGCGCTTTCAAGACATCCCCTGACAACGAGAGTGCATTGCAATGCAATTTCGACGCTTTCCAGCGACTTCGGGAAGAAGATTGAAGAGTCCTTGCCAACGGATGTGGATTTCAGGGAAGTATGGGCAAGCCTCTCTAGGGAGGCTAGAACAGATAAAGAGCGGGAAGCCTTCAAAAATTTTAAGAAGGAAGGTAACCTCTTATATCATAAGAACAAGATGTGTGTGTCCGAATCATCAGGCATAAGGAAATTGATCCTCCATGACACGCACAACAGTCCAATAGCTGGCCATGCAGGATTCATGAAAACATATTTCAAAGTGCGCAGCAGCTATTATTGGCCAGGAATGAAGAAGCAAGTAGCTCGCTACATCAAGGAATGTCACTATGTCGGCCGTGACGGCGCGAAACGACTTCAATTCGGGGCATTAGAGCCATTAGCGGTGCCAAACGCCAAGTGGGAAGTGATTAGCATGGATTTTATAACAGGGCTTCCAAGGACAGTAAGAGGGAAGGATGCCTTGATGGTAGTGGTCGACAAGTTGTCAAAGATGGCACACTTTGTGCCTTGCAGGACCACAGACACCGCTATGGATACATCAAAGCTCTTCACCAAAGAGATCTTTAGGCTTCATGGCATGCCAAGGGAGATCATCTTCGACAGGGATCCGAAATTCATGAGCGCCTTTTGGCAAGACCTCTTTTCTGACGATTCAGACCAAGCTATCCATGAGCACAGTATCATCCTCAGACGGATGGCAAAGCGGAGGCGGACCACAGGATTTTAGAGAACATGCTACGAAACTATGTCTGGAATAAGCAAGGTATGTGGGAAGAATTTATTCACTTGGTGGAGTTTGCATACAATAGCACCAAGCAGGAATCATCCCAAATGTCGCCGTTTATGATCAATTACGGCTATCAGTGCCTAACTCCAGACACCTAGCACAATCCCGTGTCAAAAGTGGAAGTTTCGCAGCAGATGTTGGCCGATATGCAGCAGCTCGTGGAAGAAGTTCGAGGGTATCTACTAGGAGCAAGAAGTCGACAAAAGAGCATCGCCGACAAGCATCGAACAGTTAGAGAGTTCCAAGTTGGCGACCATGTTTGGTTGAAGATCAAGGTAAAGCAGGCGAAGCTCAGGATCGGGAATTGTAAGAAGCTTGCTCCAAGGTGGGCTGGACCCTTCAGAATAGAAAAGAGAGTAGGTAATCAATCCTACAAGCTAGAATTGTCAGTCACCTAAAGATTCATAAGGTCTTCCACGTGAGTTTGTTAAAGAAGCATACTCCAAATCCAGACGAAGTCTTGGACACTCCAACGTTGTTGGAAATGACGGAGGAGCAGCTGGAAATAGTTCCAGAATTGATTCTTGATAAAGCTTTCAAGAAAACAAGGAGGTCGGAATTCCTCCAATACTTGGTCAAGTGGAAACACTTGCCAGTGGAAGACGCGACATGGGTACTTAAGAAAGATCTAATAAAGCAGTACCCACAGTTTATGGAGCAATGGGACGGCAAGGTCATCTCCGAAGAAATCGGCTCAGGCATGTCGATTTGTGTAGATTAATCCTTGTATAGTTAGATTAATCTACGCATGCAACCTATGCTAGGTATGGATTGCATGCGTTTTTACCGATGATGAGACCACTTCGGTGATCTCTAGGGCGTGGCGTAATGTCAATGTAGGCATGACCGCATTTCCGCTTGGGTGAGTGGAAGGTAGATTAGAAAGTCTACTTCTGTCCCATGGAAGTAGACGACCTCGAGAGAAAGGAGGTCATTAAGAAATGCATTGATAGGAAAGGCACCTTTAGCCCCATATATGCTTTGATAGGAGGAATCTATCCTTCACGCCCCCCACGCGGGAAGGATATCCTCCACGCTGGGCAACTAGAGGTGTAGGCATGAGCGGCATATAGGCATGATAGGACGTTGTCTCCACGGCCATTATGGAAGATTCATCCTCTTCCTACGCCGGGAGATTAGCCATGCATTCATGTAGATAGATGGGGTGGTCACCATATAACCAAAACTTTATTAATAATTTAATGGTACTAACGTAGTGTCGACCTGCAGGCCAATAGAGCGCTCCGGAGGGCAAGGAGGTCGAGCTACGAAGACTTGCAACACAAATTTTGTTGGAATGTGTTGCAAGGAATGAGAAGTACCTCGGACGTTAATTTTTAATTTTGATAAACTTAATTGTCGTGATAAGTGAATTATTGAGTAACTTGTTTTAATGATGCTATGAATTGATAAGTTATTCCATAATATAATGGCGTAATAATGCTCTAAAAATATTACCTTAAGGTAATCTTAATAAATGTGTAAGTGTTATAGTAGTATAAATCGTATGTATCAGGTTGATTGCAGGTTAGGAAGATCCCAAGGTGGGGAGACCCACGATGCTGCGGACAGCATCATTTCAAGGTGGGGAGAATGTGACGTTCGAAGCGATTCACGGTCCCGGGGCGATATCGCATCGCCCTAAACGCAGCATTACCGCGCCCCCGACGGACGGTAATGCCGACGACGTATTATAGCGCGCAGTAGCCCCTAGGGGGCAACTTGCAGGGAATGTGCATTTACTAATGTGTGCATTTAACCATGTGCACATTAATCTAGGTGCACATTTTCCAATGTGGACACTTTATGCCAAGTGGGCCATACCCAAGTGTGCAATTAATGTGCACATTTTCCAATGTGCACATTTATTAATGTGGGCACACCTTTCCATGTGGCATCTTTTGCCACCTAGCCATTAAAGGCAAGTGGGCCCATTCCCAATTATACCACATGCCAAAAGGGGATAATTGAAAACCCTAACCACCCCCCTTGTCTATTTAGGAAGGGAAACCCTAACTTGCCCATTTTCGTTTCTAGGGTTTTAGAGCTCTGTTTTGGCTGCCCCAAGGGTCAAAACCGCCTCCCAGACTCTGTCTGAGAGAATTGCACCATTAGTTTCCCTTGATTGGCGAAGCAAGGATGGTTAGATGGCTCGAGGTCAGGAGGAGCCACTCAAGGATCATGTATTTGGCCAATTAACTAGTCTAAACCCTACTTCAGTCATAGAATCAGTAGGTTTAGCCTATTAAATTGCCCATAGTAGCCTTCTAGATCTCTAGATGCCAGACTCTAACTAAAGAACCTAACTCTATGATGTAGATTAGATCTAGTTCTTTAGTTCTTCTATGATGTATATGGATGATGTATCTCTATGAACTCCTTGTATTGGGAAGGGTGGGTAGAGACCTAAAGCTTGGTAGTAGATGCTCCTAGATTAGCCTCTCTAGCACACTATAGTTTCGGCCTGTGTACAAGAACCAAACCAGTTTGTGGGTGAATGGGCCGGTGGCTAAGAAGGAGATTAGTGTCACGACTCTTGAACGATCCCTCTGGTGTGTAAGGCCTACCGGGGATCATTGTGACAAGGTCTAATGGCTTACCACTGAGTGTGGGTAAGGCATGGGCTCGACACCCGTGAAGTGGTGATCATGACTTTCCAGTGGGTTGTCGAATAAGGGCAGTGGCCCTCTAGTCACCTTGAGTCAGCATGGAGATCTCTGGAGGGAGTGATCCCTACACCCTTGGAGGCGGGAGATGCAACCCGAGGGAATAGCCCTTTGGCTATGCATCCGGCGGACTTCTGATCAGGTCCCAACACTTCTCAACCTACTCTGCAAAGTGTGCACAGGAGGGGCGGATAAAGTGGACAACCCAATGCCATGTTCTTATGCCAGCCCAATCCATTGTCATGATTCTGTCTGCAACGAACTCTGGAGACCCAAGCCGTGAGTCGTCCCTTTGAGTATGAGCCCTGGGTAGGATTCCCCTATGTATTGTGCTGATCATTGTCCATGCAGATGTGATGTACCACCCTTAGGGGTGGATATATGTGTTGCTCTTATATACTGACATGTATGTTTACGCCCATGACTAGGTAGGCCACGAGGGAGGCGGGGTAAAATGACCCTTCACTCTTCCCCTTTGGAACCCAGAATCCACGGTTGCGGTGTCATGTGGAGGGCCCTGTATCGGCATGGAGCTGGTATAGGGGGAGAACTCCTGTTTGTATACGGTGAGTGCACCGTATACGAGTAGGGGACGTCACAAGATTCTCTATGAGCAAGGAAATAAACAACCATAGCTATAGCCCTTATTGGCTCTATGGGAGCCCTCACTTTGTTGCTTGATTTTATAAAATATGGGGCCAGAAGCTTTTCAAATGAGGATCTTGACATCCTGTAACATTGTCTCCACATATCATCTTCATAAGAGGGCAAGCAATTCCAGGCATGGTTGTCAATGCTATCCCACTGTGTTGTTTGTCTCGGTGCAACCCAAAATCTTCTTGAAGGCCTCTTTAATCTGGCGGTCCCCAACAGAATCAAGGTAAATTGACAGCAAGTCATGAGTCGGCTACTTTCTATGGATTCGATCTCCATAGCTAAGTCGAAGAGCTCAGAATCGTGATCTGAAGACATGAGGTGTAGGCAAAACTGCTGCAATGCAATGCCGAGCATAATAATGCGCAAGATCATGGCAATCATCCCCAAAATCACTGGATCCATACTAAAATCTTCTTAAGGCCGGACTGTAGCAGAGATTTGGGAAAAATGAAAGAAAGAAAACCAATTGAGGTCGGACTGTAGCAGAGATTTGGGGAAAATGAAAGAAACAAAGCCAATTGATGATTCAAAGATTGCTTCGCGCCAACAGACATTGAATTCCCAGCAGGTAGATTTTTGCTTTCGGGGGTTACTTCAAAGAAACGGCCGCTGTTAAGGTCCGAGTTAGCTCCCTCCCCGAGCCTCCGAGAGGAGCTATACGTATTAAACTATATCTCCGCCAGAGGCGATAAATGTGGGAAACCCAGAGAGAGAGAGAGAGAGAGAGAGAGAGAGAGAGAGAGAGAGAGAGAGAGAGAGAGAGAGAGAGAGAGAGAGAGAGAGAGAGAGAGAGAGAGAGAGAGAGAGAGAGAGAGAGAGAGAGAGAGAGAGAGAGAGAGAGAGAGAGAGAGAGAGAGAGAGAGAGAGAGAGAGAGAGGTGAAGTGTGTATTAAGTCTTTGGGTAGGCCTAAAAAGACATACCCAATTTTAAGTACAATTGTAAAAGAGCAAATGAGTCTCAGAATCCTCATCTTGCTCGTCACTCTCACTAAATACATCTTCTTCATCTAGAAGACTATTCAATCTTTTCAGAAAAATCTCTCTATATTGTAGAAGTTCTATTAAATAAGCTCATGTTTTCTCTCCTCCCAATGAGAAGAAACTTTGGAGATCATCAACTAGTATACCATGTTGGGCCCGGAGCAAATGGTACACCCCACATCTGAGTAGTGCATGTGCTTCATCTTCCACTTCCTCCTCGCCACATACTTTGCACCATCTCTCAGATCTTGGGACTATATGCCCCCATCTACCTGTTTCCACACCCAGATAATGTGAACTAAGGCGCATCTTGCCAAGAGTATGTCTCTTTTTTATCGATATGTTATCTTCCAGATAATTTGCAGCTACTAGACCTGGATTCATGTGTTGCTTGTATAGGATCATCTTTGTTTTAGGTTGAGACCACATTCTCCATTGAACCTTATCACGAACCCATTGCCTTAGATCAGCATCTACTGTTATCGCCTCTTGCCAACTGATATCCCATCTACCCAACCAGCATACAACATCATGAGACCATCCTTTTTCCTTACTAGCGTAGAGAGCTTTGCATGGGACCCTAGTGTCATCCATTTGAAGCACTTTTTTCAGAAATCGGATACACCGTATCATGGCTTCTCCCTCTAACACATTCTGCCAACATCATTGGATAGGGAGTTTGTGATTTAACCCCCCAACTCGAGTCTTATGAACTTCTTCAAAATCTGCTCAAGATCATCCCACAAACCTTGTGGAAGACTAGGCCCCCATATCTCACATCCATATAATGCTACACTTTGCACTAAAGATTCAAACAGGCTTCTTTTGAGTGGCCATGACCATAAATGAGCCTCTCTGCACAAGCTTTGCATGCCATAAAGCGCCTTATGGCTCCCATCAACCCTTTGAGCAATGCAAGTATTCCATCTGTGATTTCTGTGAAAAATCAGCCCTAGGTATTTATAAGAATCACAAATACTTACTGGATTATTTTTGTATCTAAAAGAGGTCACTTGCTTGAGCGCTCCTACAGTCATAACATTCGTTTTTTTCCAGATTTACTTGCATCCCGGTTGAATCACAAAAGCGGGCCAGCCCATCTAAATGCCACTGCATACACTCCGAGGAGCGAGCAAAGATGACCACGTCATCTGCATACATCAATAACTGCACTACAAAGTCATGCAGCATAACACCTTCCAGACAATTCTCCTGTAGCCAGCTTTCCAATCCATCAATGAATAAGCCGAATAAGGTAGGGGACATCGGGCAGCCTTGTTTTACTCCAATATTGCTCTCAATGTATGCTGGATTTTCTAGTGACAATGGGAAGGATAACTGTATCAATACTTTCTCATATAAGACCTGTACTGCTTCTTTATATTGAATCGGGATCATAAGCTTATCCATCCGCTCCCACAGCTTCGATCTAGGCACTTTATCAAACGCCTTTTTAAAATCAACAAAGGCCACATAAACAGGTTTCTTTGTTCCCTTCACCATATCAAATATCGTTTTCAATGCTAACAAGTGATCCAGAGTAGACCAACCAGCACGAAAACCAGCTTGTGACTCGGCTCTTTTGTCATTATTTTCTGCCCATGTGCTTATTTTAGTTTCCAGGATAGATGCCAGGAGTTTAGATAACAAGCTACTGACCAAAATTGTTCTGTAGTTATTAATATCTTTGTTTGATCCACCCTTATGTCTATGGAAGGCCTAAAAGGCCTATTAAACATCTTCATAATAGATGAGTTTCCGAATCCTCATCTAGCTCATCACTCTCACTCAAGATATCTGAGTTATCAATATTAACAACAGTTTGAGATTCCAAACAAGCATCTCTATGATGTAGAAGTTCTATCACATACCTTCCTAACACATCCCCCTCTAATGTGAAAAGAGTTGGGAGATCTACATGATTAATCCCATATTTATCCCGTAACGCAGCATAGGCCATACATCGAAGTAATACATGGTCCTCATCTTCAACCTGGTTTGTGCTACATAACTTACAGTATCTTTGGTCTCTCGGTAGAATATGTCCCCATCTCCCCACTTCTATACCCAAGTGATATGAACTGAGGCGGATCCTGTAGATATTGTGTCTCTTTTGTATTGAAATGTTTTCCTGTAAGTGCATAGCTGGTAACAAGCTCGGGTTTATACCCTGCTTGTATAGAATCATCTTTGTCTTAGGCTGCGACCATAATCTTCTGTGTATCTGTGTATCTTATCAGGAATTCATTGTCTTAGGTCTGAACCCACCAGGACCACCTCTTCCCATTGTATATCCCATTTTTTTAAGCCAATTCGTCACATCATGCAATATTCCCTTTTCTTTACTAGATATCCAAGCTTTATATACAAGGTGAGAATCATCCAATGCTAACACTCTCTTAAGATATGTGACACACCTCAATATGGCTTCTCCCTCAAGATGTAAGAGTCCACTTTCCGCCAACATCATAGGGTAAGGTGTTTGGGCTTTGACCCCTAGCTCCAGTCTCAAAAATTTCTTCAAGACCTGCTCCATATCATCCCATAAGCATTGTGGAAGGCTTGGTCGCCATATCTCGCACCCATACAAGACCACACTGCACTGCAGAGAGAGAGAGAGAGAGAGAGAGAGAGAGAGAGAGAGAGAGAGAGAGAGAGAGAGAGAGAGAGAGAGAGAGAGAGAGAGAGAGAGAGAGAGAGAGAGAGAGAGAGAGAGAGAGAGAGAGAGAGAGAGAGAGAGAGAGAGAGAGAGAGAGAGAGAGAGAGAGAAATGAAATGAAATTTATTATTTCGCCTTCTATGTCTATGAGACGTTTACATATTGCCTTCAAAATCATAAAACAGATCATCCAGTGCATCCTCTGAGAATAATACACTGGGCTCCTCTACCTCTATCTCCTCTACTGCATGTTGTTTCAATAGGTCCTCTCTGCGTCTCAGAATATCAACAATGCACCCCCCAATACATGATCCTGGATATGAGAAGAAATCACCAAGCGAAGTAGCCAAAATCCCATGCTTGAGTCTGATGCTCGAATATGCCTGACAGGAAATCAAGACGTGAGCCTCGTCCTCTACCACCTCTCCATCACACACCCTGCAATGCCTAATGTCATGTGCAATATTTGCCCATCTTCCAATCTCTACCCCCAGGTGATGAGAGCTCAATCGAATCCTGGCAATCGCTTGTCTATATTTTACTGATATGGGCTCCCCAAGGTAACGTGCTGCCTGCATGGAAGGATTCATATGTAATCTGTAATACTCTTTCTTCACGGCTGGCATACTCCATGACTTATGTCGAAAGCTATCCCTGACCCATCCCTCTATATTTTCCCTATGTACTTCTAAATCATGAATACTCATCCCCCATTTTATAAGCCATCTCTCAATGTCTGCATACCAACCCTTGTTTTTTGTTTCCTCTAGAGCAAGTCGTGGTAGACTATTGATTGGCAACTCATATATAACCTTACACATATAGCGTAAGAGTCTGCAAAGTGCTTCAGCCTCAAGTGGCATCATCCCACATTCTGCCAACATCATATCGTATGGTGTTTGCATTTTGGTACCTAGCTCCGTATGAAAAAATTTCTTTTGTATCTTTTCTACTTTTTTCCAGCTGTCATTAGCAAGGCCTGGCCCCCAGACTTCACACCCATATAGCACAACAGTTTGCACCAATACCTTGTATAACATGCGCTTCATCTCAAAATTCCATACCTCCGCGTGCACGCACTTTTTTTGCATAGCATATAGTGCCTTTAAGCCCGCATTCACTCTATGCTCAACTGCTTGGTTCCAGTTGGGGCTCTTATCTACGTTCACCCCCAGATATTTGTAGTTATCTACCACCTCTACGTGTTTGCCCATATAATGTAGCTGAATGTGATCAGTCTTACTTGCCCCAAATACCACAACTTTGGTCTTATCCATATTCACCTGCATACCCTGATTACTGCAGAATGTCGCCAACGCATCTAAGTGTCTTTGCATCCCTTGTATGCTCCGGGATAACAAAACGATATCATCGGCATACAGTAGGAGCCTGAGAACATATCCATACAAAGGTGTGCCATCTCCCCCATGTGCGCCTATCCATTCTTCCAACTGGTCTATGAATAACCCAAATAGCGTAGGTGATAAGGGGCACCCCTGCTTCACACCCATATTGCTCTCTGCTACCTCGTCACAAAATTCAACAAAAGGAGATGACAATTTCACAAGTACCTTATCATAAAGTACCCTTACCGCATGCCTGAGCTCCTTCGGGATACCAAGATCCACCATCCTATGTCCCAAATTTTCTCTATTTACCATATCGAAAGCCTTGCTAAAGTCCACAAATATAGCGTATACGGTTTCCCTTTTCCCCACTCACTGAGTCCATCATGGCCCCGAGAGTAATCAAGTGATCGATCGTGGACTTCTCTTGGGCCTAAAACCCGCCTGTCCCCCACATACGACATTATGGTCTTCTGCCCACATACTCACCTTGCTCTCCAGAATAGATGCAAACAGTTTTGCATACAAGCTGCTCACCATGATAGTGCGGTAGTTGTTCGGATCTTTTTTATCCCCTGACTTGTGCAATGGTACAATCCTGTTAATTTGCCACGCCGCAGGGAAGCCATCTGTCAAAGCTATATTAAACATATCTGCCAACTTATTTTCAAGCTTCCCCGCCCATTTAAGTAGTTCCGCCATGAGACCACAAGCATCAGCCGCTTTGCCATTAGCAAGTCTCTTGAGCCCCCCCCGCACATCCTCTACAGTGAATGTCAGCATATCTGCTATAGTATCCGTGTCATCTGCCATCTTTTTGCCTCCGGGCACATCATAAAGCTTGCGCACATGCGCC
This sequence comes from Isoetes taiwanensis, assembly GCA_021234155.1. Classification (NCBI taxonomy): domain Eukaryota; kingdom Viridiplantae; phylum Streptophyta; class Lycopodiopsida; order Isoetales; family Isoetaceae; genus Isoetes; species Isoetes taiwanensis. Next base: position 587,525 of record JAJEKV010000225.1, read on the forward strand.
ATAAGCATCTCTACTCGCAGTTCACTATCCGCATTTTTCAAAGGTTTGAGTCGCCTGCAATTTTTTGGGTCCACCAACAATTCTTTTACCATCGTCTCATGTTTCCTGTATAGATACACTCTCTTTTTGTTTTTTATCAGCTTAATATACTCCTTTCTTTCCTGTGTCTTAGCTGCTCCATGTGATGATTTGAATTTTTCCCGCTGTCGCTTGCATTCCATGTCAAACCAGCCATTGCAGGGCAATCCCATCCTTTGGCGATATGAGACAAAACAAGCTGCTCGCTGATTGAAGCAAAATATTAGTCAACACATCACTTATCTCCTGTAATGAGTTCGGCCATACTAGAGCCTTAACTTTCTCCTCGCACATATCGCTGTATCTCTCCGCCTTATCATATCTCAGCTGCATCTTTCGTTTTTTTGTCGTTTCAACCCGCTGACGCCCCTGCAATTGCACCCTTATTTCAACAAATATCGGCACATGGTCCGAATTTTTTTCATTCGTCCCCAATAGATATGCTAACAATATGTTCTCCAAAGGAAGGTTTAGCAATGACATAGTCTACCACGCTTGCATTTTTACAGGTGCATTTACCCGATCTCGGATATCTTGTTGTGCCATTGAAAATTACCATGTCAAAACCACTACACATATGCAGGACATGCCGGCCTTGCGGAGTTGGCCATTTCACCAAGTCGTCAGATGTCCTATTCCACCCAGTTTCCTCAAGCTCACCATTATCCATCATCTCCAACCACTCCTCCTTCCCATCTGGGCTTACCAATGCTGCTTGGTTGTTACCAGTGCGTCCATTAAAATCCCCCATTAGCAAAACTTCCCCTGTTCTACTCAGTGCCAGAATATCCTGCTCTAAGTGGAAAAATGGGTCGTCCCTATCAAGATCCCCTTTATCATACACCGGTGAATCCCTGGGCGGAAAATAACAGCAAAGCAACATATATTTTTGCCCTGTCCTACCAGCCAGCTCAATCCAAATATTCTGTGGTGATGCCTTATGCCTTAGCACCTCTATTGCATGCACAATTTCCTTCCTAGCATAGCAAGCTATACCTCCAAAACTTTTAAGCCTCCATCCCTTATTGTTCCAAACAGAATGTAACAGAGTAAAACCAAAAATATCTGGCAGACCTTTTTCCTCATGTTCACATGTTTCCAAGAAAAAAATTATATCAACATTATCTAATACTTCTGACATGGTAAATATCTTACTATTTTTTAATGTATTTATGTTCCAACAAGCTAACCTGGCAGTCGATATTTGCTATGCCTCTTCTATCACCGCCTTACCTCCTCTCCAGTATGCACGCTTTCCAGATGCCCGGGCTTCCTTCATCTTTAAGATGTCATCTTTCCTTTGCTGAAACTGAATTTTAGTCAAGTCATCATTTACCCAAATGTATTGCCCCCTTAGCAAAGATCGCTTCTGCATAACCCTCGCCTTAGCCTCCTTGCTTGCACACTTCACCAATATGTTGCGGGTACCTTCCCCTTTCTTCCCAACGCGGTATGCATCCAATATCTCTACTTGTATTTGCATCTTTTCAGCCATAAATTGTTGCACAGTTTCTGTAGTGTTCTCATTGTCTTTTTCGGTGGCACCCGCTATCCTGAGATTATTCGCCTTGAGTTCCCGCTCGTGCATATCGGTGAGCTGCTCCAATTTATCATTCAATGTATCTATTGCTTCTTGAAAACCCTCATTGCTCGTTTCACCGTGCAAATAGTTGAGATTGTTCGTCACATTTTCAGAGTCTTTTTGGTTCAGCGGCGCCACCGTCATGCTTGCTACTTGCTGTTTTAACTCATAGTTCTCATGTTTCAGTGATAGTAGAGACTCGTTCATACCTTGAAGAATTTTTAGCATTTGAGACTGCTGCGCTGATGCTTCTCTTCTTGCCTGCTCCGCTTCCTTTCTAGATTGTTCCATGGAGTCCAAGATTTTCATCATGACTGTAAGCAGCTGGCCCATAATCATTTCGCCTGTGAAACCTCCACCTGTGATGCCTCCAAATGCTGTTGAACAACTCGGCCCTGTACCTATTGCAGAAAATGGATATCCATTTGCCACTGAAGTTGCAGCAGAAAAACCTGGATCTCTTATTGCAGCCAGTGCCTCTGATGTTGCAGCAGAGAGGCCCGGGTTCTTTATTGCAGCACTGATGCCATTTGATGTAATTGCAGCAGGAATACCTGAAGCCTCTACCGGGCCCCCTGTTTCTGTTCCAGCACCGACCACTTCTGCTCCAACACTCAGATCTGAGTCTGACGACCCATCCTCTTTTGTATCACAGCCTTCTCTTTTCTTATTTCTTCCATCCGTTGTCCTCTTCTTCCGTGCCATTTCCTGCTGCCCGATACCCAAAATCCCCCTGTAGCAATCTGTGACCTGTAGCTGATTGTGAAGCAACCGCCCCCTTGCAGTTAAGCACCGACCCCCTCAAGCGGCAGGCTTGATTGAGAGAGAGAGAGAGAGAGAGAGAGAGAGAGAGAGAGAGAGAGAGAGAGAGAGAGAGAGAGAGAGAGAGAGAGAGAGAGAGAGAGAGAGAGAGAGAGAGAGAGAGAGAGAGAGAGAGAGAGAGAGAGAGAGAGACTACAATAGAAGACACGTAAATTGAATGATACGTGTTACAATATTTAGTACCATAAAGGTAAATTGTAAAAGGTAAAGGTGCTCATGGTGCCTTTTTATAAAGGCATGCGATGGTTTTCCAATGAGGGCAGCTCCGCTAATACCCCACCTGCGACTTTAGTCTTTCACCAAATAAGATATAGAAAATATTGTGTATGTAAAAGAAAAGAGAAAAAAAAAACAAACATTGCAACTCATAGATAATCTTCCCATCTGCAAATTTGGTCTCGCACTCGGATGAAAAACCTTTTGGTGGTCATAAAGGAAAACACCCGAGTTCTATAATTTTCTAATATCTATTCTTATTCTTGAACATTGTGTTGATGTCGGTTTTCATCTAGCGATTTCGTAATAATTCTGAATGTAGAAGAGAATCTTCTCTTGATTGCCAAAATAGTGTCATCCACATAAAGCTCAATCACCACAAAATATTCTTGAGAGCGTCTTATATACACATTGGAATCTGCAAAACTTAGAAGTCCATCAGAAAAATAAGAGTTCATTTCGACATACCAATCTCTAGAGGCATTAGGGCGGATTTGGGGTCTGAAAATGGCCCATATCTTGGGTTAAAGATTTCCACGTCAGATTCGCCAGGACCAATCAGGTTTGCGCCTTTTTTACGAAAGTCAGTATTACTTGGCAGGTAGAAGGATGAGCAGGCTTACTTGGCATCCACATGGCGTATTTTCATAGGGGATGCCTGCGCTTTTATTGCAACCATTTTAATGGCCCGTATTTTTTGGGAGTCGCTTCGCCGCCCAAAATAATGGTGACTTTGACCGCCTACTGTCAGCGTCACCAACTCCCTTGTCAAATTTTGGCGCCAAACTTCAGATCTTGTCACTCCGCCGGCCTCTATGTGCATCCTCTCTGCCTTCACTCCTCATCGCAATCCATGTCTCTGTAATTTCGTGTTCTTGCCCCATTTTACGAACTCCCAAGGTCAAGAAGTGGGAGGTTTTGTCTCAATAGGTTCGTGGGTGAGTATGCTGCCATCAACGAGGGGCGAGCATAGAGTTAAGCGACAAAGGCGATAAGACGTGCGGACACATTGGATAGGTCGGAAAGTGGAAAGTATAACAATACGACATGCATATACCCCTTCTGATATGGCCAAAGAGCTAATCTCCACCAAAAACAACTTCCCAAAATTGCCCGCAAATGGTAACCACCTCTTAATCGGATCACACGACGCGAAGCTATCTGTCAGCTACTTAACTGCGTAGAGATAGTTTCACATCATGTGATCTCCTTATCTTTTCATTTCTTTCGTTGACACGTGTTTACAAACAAATTTATTGTGCAGGTTTATGTTTATCAGACGTCGTGGATGTCATTCCGGCCGAAAGTATTAGTAGTGTACTTGTCGTGTATCACATAGACATCGGAATTGTCCTTTTCCAAGGTATGGATGTCGTGACCTTGCGGGGTATAGGCATCTGGTTTTACGGACATGATTATAACGTTAGTAACATAACCTATTATTTTGGCATGCTTCCAATAATTGAGGATCACAAACCTTCATTCCTTCTATCCATCTCAACATAATCTATATTTCTCTTCGCATACTGCTTCCACTAGTTGTGCTAGCCTCAGAATAGAACTGATTATTATCTATACCATCATAAATATTTCTCTTTGTTACCAACTCAATTGCATTGGTTGGAGTTAACATATACATATGGACCTTATAGCTGTACTTGACTAATAATTTAGACAACTACTCGATGTTCTATAACCGAACTTCGGTAATAACTTAGGCAACTATACAACATTATAAGCTAGAATAATAATAATGTAAAAGCTTGCCCACAAACCACAAGCGAGGTCCAGCCCAATCCAACCCGACAAACTAAATAAAAGCTACACTTATGGTGTAAAAGGCCAATCCAATTTTCTACATAAAAGCTACACTTGATGGTGTAAAAGGCCAGTCCAATATTTAATATCAACATAGCCATCACATAACGTGGTAACAACTATCAAACCATCCATTGCCTCTAATATTCTAAATGCACTAATTCCTCCTATAAACATCTCCATGGCTGGGGTCTTCTAATAAATCTAGATATTTTTTATTGTTTCGAAGAAGAACTGGCACCCTTCAAGGCCCTCATACGGTGATTGCACACTTAAGCTTGATGGAATGTTCATCTACAGAAATAAATGACGAATTTACTTTGGTGTAAAAGCTTCACACCTAGGCATATTTAAGAATTTGATCATCAATTTATTTTGATTAATAATGCCAGCTAGTTTTGTTGATTAGTACCTGGAGGCTGGGATTTTAAACAGCTAGGCTTGTGATTGTCCTTAAAATTCAATTAAGAATAATTCATACGCAATAAATAAGTCAATAAATATCCTATCCTACGTGGTCGGCAAACTGTTCTACTGCATCCCATTGTAAGGTGTTCCCTAAAGTGTCCAGCAAACTGCAGCACATAAGCTGATATTTTCAGTTGTCTTTTTTTTCTGGAGCATTTGTTTAAGAGATTCATTAACCATAAGCTCTATAACCATAGCCAGGGTACCATAAGGACCATCAGAGATACTATAAAAAACCATAACACCAATATCCAGAAATCGTTCTTCAATATCTATATTGTCAATCAAACACTTATGATAGAAATTATAATTCAATGAGCAAATAAAGATCTTAATGTGAAAGATCTTTTATATTAGTACTGATGGCCCTGCACATTATAAGGGGTAGATAAGTAGTAGAGTGGAACGTAGTAAGTGAGCAACATACGACATTCAACTGATGTTGAGGAACCTTGATACCTGCAAACATCTGAAGAAACATCAAAATACACCTTTATAAATGAACACAGAGCATAAGAAAGACGTTGGGAAACACAACTGAAAATATCTAGTGTCGAAAATTAATGATGCTTATCATTGTAGATAGTATGCCTGCAACTATGCTTGGAATGTCAAATTGAACAGAAGCTTACCATGAATTGGAGCTGTCCAACAGTGATGTACAATTATGAAATTCTTGTTGTGCTTCTACACTTAAAACAGTCAGAATGCTTGCTCTTGCTTCATAGCTTTTCCCAGTGCCTCAAAACTATCAGCTGAGTTGCAGGTTGCTTAACCGATAGCTTTGCACTGTCAAAGGCCATAGCTTTTGTGTCATTGCTTTCTTATCTCTACTACAGCCATCATTTACTTGCTGAATCTTAAAAGCTCCATAACCAAAACCTTATCTTTGCATCACCGTTTTTCTTAACTTTATTCTAATGCATTTAGAAATCTGCTCCGTCTCTACATCTTGCGTGTCCTAATCATAAAACCTTCATGTTTGCATCACCGTTTTTCTTAACTTCATTCTAATGCATTTAGAAATCTGCTCCATCTCTAGATCTTGCGTGTCCTAATCATAAAACCTTCCGGAAAATCATTTTCCTAAATGTGCACATGCTCTAACCCTACTATTTTTTACATCAACCATTCTTTTTAACCATTATCTCCGTCCACCGTTATAGCAATCAGTTCACAGCCATAACATAGCTTACCAGCACTGGACGGAATAGATTCAATTGTGGGCAGCAAAAATAGTCCGGCAACTATATCAGAAAAACTCCAGTTTCTCGCCTGCCTTAACAATGTTATGGCCTGCCTTTACAATGCTCCAAAACAAAACTCGTTCCCTTCATCCTTGAAATTGAAAGGATATTAGTTCAGCTCAATGCAACTCATACGATGCAAAATGTTTCTTACAGGCTTAGATTTGTGCTTGGGCAGGAAAAACTTTCCCGGGTCTTGAATCGAGAAGGCTTTTCAGAGGTCTGATAATTCTCAAAATCCCATTGATTTTTCTGTTTTGCCATAGAAGCTTCAACTTTTGCAAGTATTTCACTCCGCAAATTGCTTGAGGCTTCATTGCCAAAACGTTTAGATTCGTCCATGCTCTGCTTAGGGCAATGACGTGGATCGGAATACTCTCACAAGAAAAACCTAAATCTACAGCTACTACCAGACTGAAGTAGACGGATTTACCTGGTTTCTTTGTTCGAAATCAAACTGCTCGACGATCGACGATCTGCCAGGCTCCAGTTGCAAGGCGGCAAACGATCCATCGATGGCAGCATTCCATTGGGCATTCTTGGGCGTGTCGTCTTGCAATTTTTAGGCACTTTTTTTATCCTCTCTTAATATTTTTTCCCCCGGACAAACTTAAGAGACGTGTCAACTAGATGAGAAGGAATATAGAATAATATTCTTAAAGCATCTTGCCCATAGCAATTATATAGTTTAGATATCAACATAAATTGTATAATAATGCTAAGCTTGTATATTGCTTGTTAAATGTAATTTTTTTTTTTGTTTTCTTCAAATAAAAGAGTATCAACACTATGTATCTTCTTTATTAAAATGGGATAGCTTTGATATTTGCGCCAGGAACGCCGCATGTGCAGACGCATGCGGCGTTCCATGCGGCGTTCCCTCTCCCCTTGCGGCCCCTTGCGCGACGGATTTTTTGAATGGGCGGAACGTTTGTGATCCTCCAAGCCTTGAAAGCAAGAGAGTGTCAATCCATGTAAATATCCGCCATAGCCTAGCTGCTCCACATATCGGCCATATCCATAAGGAGATCCATTCGGCCGCCGGACAAGCCCGGTGAAAGATCTCCTCACAAAAATTAGCATTTTGAGATGGATTTTCGTGTTGAAGCACGCATACCGGCATCCGCGAGGTTCGAAAATGACCTACAATATGGCGTGGTCGATCTGTTTTGAGCATCAACTCTGCGTGTTGTAGCAATATATCGGGTTATGGATGTGCCTTATCGTAAAGGGCATGAAGCCTCTTTAGTTTTGAGCAAGAACATATTCGAAGTCATCTCTTTTGGCAAAGCTTCACATTTTGGCAAAGCTTCACATCTCCTTCAAAGTCATTTTGCGGTTAAACCCGGCATTTCAAAGCTTACATTTTTCGATTCTCGATTTCATTTGGCTTTTATGGACAACGGTGGCATAGAAAACTCTGAACAATCTCCTTTGTTTCTTGATATATTTGGGCACAACAGTGCATGCGTTTGCATTTTCTTCATAAAAAGCGTGAATCTAGGTTGTGAACATGCGATGGTCATGGATCTCGATGAAGCTGCATTGTTTGGCGGTTTGATAAATGTATTAATACAATTAGTAATCGGCGGTTAATAGTTAACAATTTGTAATCGGTCAATAGTTCTAAGGTAGGATTGTGCAGCAAGATTTGTCCATCGATCGGGGAATAAACACGAGGTAAAGACATGGCTTGATCTAAATCTGGCGGGGGTTGTGGCGATTTGCATAAGTCTCTAGACATTTGGAACGGAGTTTGTTCAAGGGTGCAGTTGTGGTGGTAAGTTATGCACTCTATGGTGGTTTCTTTTTCGTATCACTGCAATAGGGTCTTCCCTGCAAGGCAACCCATTGGCGGAACACGCTTGCTTTCATGTTCTCGATGACTAAAAGGAGCAAAGGCGATAAGTGCCGTAACACTATGTTGCATTTTCATCTTCACACTTGACCTTTTTCTTTTTTTTTTCATTTTGCATTCTACTGTTTTGCTCTGTGTAGGCTAAAAATCTTGGAAGATCATGAGCAATTGCAGGTGCCTTGCATCCCTTTCATGGCATTCGGACCAGGTATACGGTTTATACCTAGAGAAAACACATTACTATGTGCTATTTCTAAAATCTACATAAATTCTTATCCTATTAGAGTTTCTTGCCATTCTTTGGCCCTTGATAGTCTTTGAAATGGTGGATTTATTGTTGATTTGATTTGACACTTAGTTACTTACAATTTAATCCATTCAACATCATTGATCATAGTTGTTGTCTCTACCTTTGCGGATATTTGTAGCAAGTAATAGCATATGGTCCGAAATGTCATCATTTTTGCGAGCTTGACAAAGATACTTCGGACAACGGTGAAAAGGTGCAAAATAGTGGTGATCTGATATTCCATTCCACATTTTTGTTATCAACGATGTTATATATAGGAGGATGTTACTTCCTTTCCATGAAAGTCATCTCCACAAAGCTGGACCGAGTTAACAAAATATAAATGTGTTGTTTGTATCCTCTTATAGGAGCCATGCTAGCTTATTTCTTTGGATAGTCCGGTATGTATATCTTCTATAACCATTGAAGGTATGGAGTTTGAATGTGATTTTTTTATGTCCATTTTTAGAACTTCGATTTTGTGGAGGGAGAGCTCGATTGATTTACCTCCTCTGTTTCTTCTCAAGTGCCAAAATGGCATGGCTATGGGGAACGGAGTTCATCTATTTGAGGTAGTTCTTTCATTAATTCTTGGATTCTCGAATTTAATTTTCATGTCCAGTAGTTCTTTTACAAGAAAGCAATAATTGGTAGTTCTTTTACAGGTAGGCAACCTTTGACTTGGAGCGATTACACAACTATTGTATGAGAAATCACACCACCATCTATGCAACACAAATAAATTTTGTCCAATGATTCATGCTATCTTTATCTCTGGTATAACTGGAGCAGTGTAGACAATGGGAGATACTATGAGCGACAAAGCTTCCGGTATTAACCATAGTATTCAATATTTTTGCATTATCGTAGAATCCATGAACTATAACCTCAAGAATTTTTCTAGATATTTTCTTCTTTTAACCGATGTTTTTCTTTTCTTACATTGCTAAGCAACAAGGAAGAACTTTTTTTTTTTTAATCCAAACGGATATGGTACTTGATTAATTCACGGTCTCTCTTGAAAAGAGGCTTTGAATTATCCATCTTCTCTGAGATTTTGATATAAAGCAACAAGGAGGACTTTTTTATACAAATTCGGATGGGGTGCTTGATTGATTCATGTTGTTGCTTGAAAATAAGCTTTGGGATAATAGGCTTTGAATCATTCATCTTCTCTAATTGTAAGCATGCGAGAAAGCATGAAGATATCTATTTTATCAAGCATGCTAGGGAAGGGCATTTGCAAGTGAGATTTGGGGCTCTTGTCCTCAAGGGTATATCCCTCAAAAGGTACCACGATCATTGCAGGTTTTCTTTGGATTTGTGAGTTGGTCGTTCACGCTTCATCTTTGACTGCAACTTATCTGCTCCATTTTGACCCTCAATGCCATGGCCTTGAAAAATAAAATGGCAATCTAAACCTTCATTATCTTTATTCGAAAGCAATTGTTTTGCTTATAAACTCTAATTCAGCCATTAAGCGGTGACTCTTTGGCTCATGTCTTTGGAGGTGTAAAACAAGACATTTCTATCAAGGTAAATTTCTTTGTTTGATATTATATCTATTCTTCATTTCAAGTTACCAGTGCATTACCATAAAATCCATGAAGTGTTAAAAAATCTTTTAGATTGTTTTCGTCTTTTAACAAAGCTCCTTACAGTTTTTACATGAAGTGCTTTTCCAAAAGTAGAGTCTTGGATGTTTTGACTTTTAGGAAAGGTCGCCATTAAAATCAGAGGATATTTCATATCTTTTTTTCTTTCACTCTAAATGTTTTTTGCATAATGCAAACATGCATATGATTTTGCTTTCTAGGTAAGCCAATCGGGTCTAATCTTGAAGATGATTGTGTAATGGAAACCCTGGTACACATGTCTAAATTGCAAAAGCTAAAGCTTGATCGCCTATGAAAAGAGAGACTCTCCTGACTATGTAAGAAGCTAGAGTGCAAGGAATAGATTATATATAGAATCACTACAAGATTTAATAGGTCACGGCATGTATTTTTGTGGTTGTTGATATGTACTACACGATATTTGTCATCTTTCTTAATGTTCTTTGCTTAAATACCAACTTTGTATGCATTTGATACTGATTTACCCTATGAGCTATACCTTGGACGTATACTCTTCTTTGAGTTGCAATATTAGAGTTTTGCATGCTAAGCTTAGCAATGCCCACATGCATGGGCAAATCATTTAAGAAGTTTCTTTTGAAGGAATGCAAGGTTCCATAGAATTTGTTGTATAAATTTTACTTCAAACAACACTTTTAGACCAAAAGATTGTAGAGATGCAAACACTATTAATTCTTAAAGAACAAGTATATGAACATGTAGTGAATAGGTATGTGATATAAAATTAAGCGAACAAGAGATGTGGCATTCGACTTTTCATACGTGTGATGATACTTCATATGTGTAATGATTGCAGTGTACAAATCTCTTCCTTTTTCTTAAGATGTATTTGAGCACGAAAATTAACATTAATGAAGAACATAAACTCTCATATCATATGTGTAATGATTGCAGTGCACAAATCTCTCTCTCTTTCTTAAGATGTATTTGAGCACGAAAAGAAAACTTAATGGAGAACCGGTTGTTATAAAATTGTATAGGCCCACCCACATCAATACACACAACTTTAGAAACAATTTGCATGAAAGTCTACACCCAATTCTACTTATTGCTTTCAATCCCGGGGGATTCACCTTTCATTAGCGTATAACCCATGAGAGTTCAACGGAGGGGTGTTTTTTGGACCATTTGCGTACGTATACTTAGGGGTTAGGGGTGTTTTTAGGCACTAATCTGGGGCAATATCGATACACATAGGGGTCAAATTGCCTTTTAAAAATGTGTATACAAGGGGGATTTTTTGCCACCCTCCGAACGCAGATGCCATACCCCCTTTATGTATAAGTGCATCCCCCGGGCTTTCAATGAGACATCTATGGTCGACAAGCATGTTTTTGAGGATGTGGACATGGACTGAATATATATCTGCTAATGCTCAACGTTGACAAGCACCATTTTTCTGTGGACGATTAATAGATATTGGTTTAGAGGTAGGGTTTTAGGGTTTAGGGCTTATAGGATTATCGTGTCATCAATCAATGGAAGAGTTGCCGCTAGGGTTTAGGACTTTGAGTTTAGGGTTCATGGGGCTATGCTTTTAGGATTTAGGGCTTATAGGTTATGTTTTTATGAATGTTGGAAAAGTGAGAGGTGTAGCATTCAGCTCATGAATGGAGCATGCAACAATATAGGTGAGCAATGTCATCACATCGCAGATATTTCATTGACATAGGTGGCATGAATATGTGCCAAGTAAATTTATAGCTTTCACAGAAGGAGACAATTGAGTAGCCAAGTTCTATATTTATTAAGTACAATTTCTTTAAGGATGGATAATAGTAGGAAACTTCCACCTATAAACTACATTACACATGTATATTCCACACATCCAAGACTAATGCCCGGCATCGCCGGGCACACGTTTCTAGTACATCAATACAAACGTATGAGGTTTTGTTTTGGTAGGTTTGTGTGGGACTCTACAACCCATACGATTGTAGAATAATCTAATATCACTTCAAATCTTAGGGAAACTTTCTCTCGATATATGATTTATTCCACACATCTTTGTGGAGTTGTGTCCTATAACACAAGACTCCCCACCTTTGTGGGGATCATTCACAACAAGAGAATGGACTTTTAGCGACGTGGGCTTGCGACGTCTGTGCGACGTGACGTCGCAAAAAATAACGCCACCGCCGTCTGCGGCGTCAATGCGGCGTCCGTCGCGGAACCGTCGCTGCGACGTATGGTCGCGACGTCGACCGCACGTATGGTGCGACGTCGACATCGTGGCGTCGCCGGCGGACGTAACCGACGGTGTCACGCCCGGCGGGCAGTGTCACGCCATGTCGTCGCCGCATGCGGCGTCGGTGCGGCGTGGACGCCGCATGCGACGTCGTATATATGACGTATGTGACGTATGTATGACACGTCAGTACGTATATGTGACGTATGTGACACGTCCATACGTATATGTGGCGTATATGACACGCCGGTATGTATATGTGACGTATATGACCGCGTCGATCGCATTATATGTGGCGTAGGTGGTCGCATGTGACGATATATTTTATACGAAGGTTTGATTTTTAGGATTACAAATTCAATACATGCGATTGATACAATGCGAAAAAGACTCGACGACCAACCTGCGGCTTCATTTAAAGCGTGTTGCCGCGCGCATGCATCATCACGATAGACTTGGTTCGGGAAGTTCCCCGGAACCCTTGTAACCTGCTGGACAAAATCCAGATTTAGCTGGATAGATTTGAAATGGTAGGAAGAGATCCGGCTGAAAATTAGAGGTTTTCTTGGTATTTCCGGATGAACTGAGGCCTCTGTGTTGGAGCTTGCCGGGATAGGTATGGGACTGCCGGAATGATGCTGATTAGGCCTAAAAAATTTCCCGAACCAAGACAGTAGATGTGCTACCGCATGAATTACCTCCTTCATCTAGACTTTGAGAAAAATGGTTTTTTTTTGGGGCTTTGAGAGCTTGCAAGAGCTGGAAAAATATTGTCTCGAACTATATAAAGAAACCAAAGAAGCACATATGGATACGCCAATACTGTGGGGAAGAAGGTTATGATCTAAAATCTCATCTTTGGGTATACAAGTAATTCTAATGGCACTATGGAAGTTGAAAGATCAACATCAAGGTTGGAATCGGCAGACAATGCTTGAACTTGTAACTTTACCCCGCCAAACGGGATGATTTTGTGATATATGATGGTGGAGGAATTTATGCGTTTCAATTGCACAAGTTCCATATGAAGCCTTAACCCCATTGATGAGGATTTTGAAAAGCCGAGATACTATGTGGCTACACCTGTTGATGGCCTTGTTTCGGAGATCCATACATGGAAAGTGGAATTGGAACATAGATCTGGCTTCTAGAACTTTCTACAACATTCTGGAATTTTCTAGAAGGATTCCTTAGGCTCACCCAAGATTCTCTTATATTTTAAAACTTTTTAAAACTTTCTAGAACATTCTAGAACTTTCGTATATGTGACATATGTGACATATGTGTCGTAGAAGGTCGCATGTTCCAGAAAGGCACCATCTTCATTGTGCCCTTAAGCCCCAGCAAGCACGTGAACTTTTAGTGTGAGCTTTTCTAATGGATTGAGCTTCATCCGAATAATTCTAAACCACCTAATGTTGACATTGTGCCCTTTAGCTTTAGGGGGGTCGCTTTTTCATCCTCTTTGGATGGCTTACGTAATTCGGAACAAATGGTTCCATATGTAGTAAGCACAATGTCGTACTTACAACACAATTTATTCTTCTCTCGATCTTCATGGTATATGTACGAGATAGCTTGGACGGATGGTGCTACTTTTTCTTCAATTCATGTTCCCATTGTTTTAAAAGCGATTTAGGGCAAACAATCAAGGTGCTCTCTGCATTCTTCTACATTGTATCTTTGACGTTTTGGCGATCTAGCCTTCAAAATCAAAGCAATTGCGAGAGATTGTCTTTCCAAATCCCGATAATTTGATAATTATAAACATATGAGTTCCCTGGACAACCGCCTACGAAGTTCAGATTTCTCCATCCAAGCAAAGGGCAATACGCTATATTACATCCCAACCATGTCAATTGCGGCTATAAAATATGAAATAATAATATATCTAGTCATACACGGTGCTTTTAAGTTCTATTGTTATCAGGTCATTGTCTAGATTTGCTTCTTCATCTCCTGCCATTGTATTCTAATATTCTAACCAATTTATCAGGTCTGGTTGCGAATGGCTAATATGGGACTGTGCACAAATGAGTCTCAGCTTGTAGCTGCGGCGAATGCATTCTTATCAAGTTCTGACCCGCAAATAATCTCCATTAATGACGAAGATATTCGTAGTTTTCCTGATGGGGGTTGGCAAGGAGTATAGAAAATGATGCGCGTCATCTTTTTAGAGAGCTTGGATTCACGTTTGATACTGAGCCATGCGTGCCACAAAAGTTCAACCTAGAGGATATTATGCTAGACACTCCACCAGATATTTCTGTGGTGGATCTAGTTGGCTCTCAAGATAGTGTGGATTGGTTAGATAAGAAAGTCCTTGAGACTGGCATTTCATTTCGTGCTTGTGCAACCAAGTGGGCGGCTTGATTTGATAACTGATTCTGCGTTGGATTTTTTGTTTCATCTCGTCATTCCAAAAATCAACGCAGAAGCACATTTGCCTTGCGATGGAATTGTGGAGAAAAAAAAAGGTAAGATGCTTCTGTTTATAGATGAAAATCAATGCATGTGGAAATTTAGATACTGTTATTGGGATAGTTCGCAAAGTTATGTCTTCGCAAAAGGCTGGAGCAGGTTTGTCAAGGCAAAGAATTTGCAGGTGAATGATGTGGTTTCGTTTGAGAGAGATATCCAAGGTAAAAAATTTTACATCAGCTGGCGAAGGGATCCTTCTGCTGGTGCTGGAAATTACAGTGTTGATGCAGGATGCAACAGCCCTTTGCAGAAAGTTTTCAGGCTGTTTGGAGTCGATATTTGGTATTGAAGCAACTTAAATTCTATCTTTTGATATAACTATAATATGGTAGTTTTGAGCTCAGATTAGCTCCTGGTTGATCCAGAATTTTTTGAGCTCAGAATTTAGCTTATGGTTGATCCAGAATTTTTGAGGCACTGCCTTATGTATATAAGCATGATGTAGAATACAAAAAACTGGATATATGATATGATATAGATTTCTGAAATCAGTTTTTCAAAATGGAATTTGAAGATAAAAATATGAAGAAGATGAATATGATCAGGATGGATATCAAGAAGATGAATGCCACGATGAATAACGATATGACAATAATATTGCTTGTTTTAATTTGTATAGGCCTATTTGTGCTATGGGTATTTTGAAGCAGATGAATTTAGTGATGGACATGGAGTTGGAGATGGTTGATCCAAAAAATTTTTGAGCTCATAATTTAGCTTCCGGTTGATCCAGAAAAAGAAAAAAGAAGGAATTAGAAATGACATATGGATTTACCCTAGAATTTCTACAACGAGAATATTGGGTAGTCAAAAAAGTGGGACTCCCATATCCTCAGTCCAACATCTTTAGAGAAGCAACAAAATGCAACCGAATGAGGAACTTGGTGTCCAAAGATAGTGGGAGAACTGCTTCCGCGACTCCTTGCAAATCCAAGGCATTAATGTCCCATGTGTCAAAGCTGCCCGATCAAAATTTGCCTAAAAACGCCATCGCCTTTAACCGGGCTAGCATCGTCACGACAAATGTCACAAGAAATGTCCGACCTATCACATAATTTGCTCTGTGGATGCAAAACTAATCAAGCTTATGTTCAAGTGTTTTGAGGTATGCGATTTTAGGTTGTTACACAAAACTTGCTCGGATTTTTAGGTTGCTCGTAACAAAGATAGGTATACATAAATTGCATAACCGACAAATGTCACGACAAATGTCACGACAAATGTCGACGTCGCGATGCACGCCATGTGACATTACGAATATAAGATACGCCGCATCATTTACTTTTGCCACGGTAACGCCGTGTCGCATGTGACCGGATTTTGACCGTTGACTATACGGCCGCGACGCGACGCGGGTCTACGTAAATCCATGACACGCCCCAGACGCATTTGCCAGTGTACCGCCAAGTCGTAGGTGACTGGCATGTGACCGTTGACACTACGCCGCCGGCGACGCCACGCCGCATGCGACGCTAAAGATTTCTATATAAACAACTTTTTTCTCGGCCTTCATTGTTATTTTCTTTCGGCTCCTCTTCCAACCCTAGCACCTTTGGTGTTCTTCTTTTTAACCATATCTTATACTTGTTGTCGCCTCTACATGGATCGCCATGGTCATCGGCAGATGATCGACGCTGGAGATGGCCGGAGAGACGATTGATGTCGCCTTACCACCGGGGGAGGTCGGATATGCGGAACCGGCCACATGTAAGTTAATCGATTCTTGTATTTAGTAGCCTAGACATATATAAACTAGGAGAGGACGGCATCCGCGAGTAGTAAAAAAAAAACGCAGTGTTTTTGGTCAAGGACACGGTCGCCTCCACCTTGAGTGGAGAGGACCTGTGTGCCGTGCCCAAACTCACCTTCATACCTTACTAAGTACAATGTAGATTACAAAATTGAGGTGTCGTGATAGTCAAGGTCATATGTCGACTTCACCTTGAGTGGAGGGGACTCTATGTATCGGGCTAGGCGTCTCCAAAAAGATCTTTATTGAAATTGAAACTTATATAAGGGTCGTACTCGAAAGGGCATGGCCTGGCTTCACCTTGAGTGGAGAGGACTACGTGTCCCGCCCAATTTTGTCCATTTAGGATTTAGGGTTTAGGGTTTAGGGTTTATACTACCATATATTGTATCTATCATGACCGCTCAAACTATTGTGCGATATAGTACTTACTTTTTGTAATTGGCAGAGGGACAAAATAGTTTGCGCATTGTAAAAAGATGTATGGGGCTGAAGTGACGACTTAGAACGGTTGTTGAAGACCATCCGATAAGATTTGGTACATTTGAACAACCAACCAGATCGATGCTCGTCATGGATATCGAGTTGGTATACAATTATTATTTTTTTTTTTTTTTAAGAGTATCTCTCCCGGTTCAAGTATATATTCAAGATGTTTATGATATCTAAATATGTAGGTAGATGATGCTGATGTCTCCTCCAAACTAGATGTGGATTTTGGTTTAATGTTGTCCATAGAGGGCATATGAAACCGAATCAAGAACCCGATTCATCAATAATGTGGATGGGTGCCGCTCAACGCCGAAAGTGTTCCCCCGTGAAAGAACACGTAAGGGCTACAATCATAAGAACATTGCATGTGTCGACATTTCCCAAGAACGCTTTGGCCTCACTGCCCGAAATGAAATTCTCAAGAATTGCAAAGATTAGTCCGACCCTTTGTTAGGCACCGCAAGACATTTGGCTTGTGGCCGAGACTTACCTATCCCTATGGATCAAGAATTTGCTTATTGGGGAAGAAGATACATCATTATGCGAGCCGCATTTGTCCGAAAATCGGATTCGGCCTTATCTCCCAAGACGCCGTGATAGAAGTGGAGCGAGATACCCACATTCCATTAATGCCATATGCAGGTCCCGAAAGTAACGATTGGAAAACTTGGCAAACTTTGACTAAATATGCTTGGCGATGAGGATTTATGGAATGAATTCCAAATGCCGTCGATAAGCTGTGGGGGCATGTGATGAGGAGTTGAAGTTTATTGATGGTCGCCCAGGGTTCATGGCAATATTGCGGGGTTCATCAACAGTTCTATTGATAAACCGTGGAGCTTATGCAATTGTGAATTTTTAGAGTGTCAAGGAGGGGAGGAAGATTTTTTACAAGATCCAGAAAAACAGATATATCATGGTGTGTGCTATTAAAAGCATAAACATTGAGATGAGTTATTCATCAACTATCGCTATGATAGACCTCTCCCATTTGAGATGGAACAATAGTATTGTTGTACTAAAAAAAGGAATAAAGAGGTTTTTTTTTTTTTAAATATGTTTTTGTCATTCGTGAGTCTATACAAATGGTTGTATGTATTTTATACTTATTACATTATTTGACATGATGGTTAATATCGCTACTCTGTTTAATGAACTCATTCAGAGCGGTCTCCATCCCAATCCATTAGTTCTAAGTTACGGGGCAAAGGGAAACCTATCGTCGTGGAATTTCAAGCCGAGGCGCACCAATATGAAGATATTGCATACCATCAATATGAAGAGGATGAAACTATTGGCTAACCCGAGAACGAAGTCTTTCGGACGAAGTCGATGCTTGATATGTTGCACGCCTTCAAGAATTACCCGATATTGATTTAGATGATGTCGAGGATGGTGGTGGAGAGGATATGGTAGAAGATGTGGGATACCCTTCGAGGATTGGTCGTCGACGATGACCCTATTGTTATCGAAGCGTAAACGCAGCTTATTTCCTGCGCCTCGAACCTCTCGCTTGTCTACAAGGCCTCGCTAATTCTCAATCTCCAAACCAAGTTCAAGTGGAGCAATGCAAGTGTCTCTCGCTCTATTGAGGTGACATACTTATCAAGTCTTTCTATCTTACCACCATCTCCATCTTTTATCTTACCACTCTTAGATGCGCGTGTTATTGCACGAGAAGATCCTTCCCAGAGAAGAACAATATGCCTACCGACATGATCTCAAGTTAAGAAAATGATTCAAGCTTAACCGGCCTTGGTTATAAAGTCATACATGCATGTCCAAATGATTGTATGATCTTCTATCCCCCGCCGAAAGCATGAGAAGTCCACTCATTGTCTCGTATGTAATGAACCGAGATACGTGGAATGACCTAAAGGGAAAACGGTACCTCTAAGGTTATTCGACACTTTCCAATAATCCCAAGGTATATGCATCACCACTTCTTACAAATAGTTGTAAATTCACTTATTTTCGGTACTTATATGTTGCCTATAATTTATTCTATAGGTTAAAGTTGATGTTCCGTTGCAAGACATTGGCTAGCCTAATGGACTTCACGGCTACACATGCATCTAGTGATGATGTGATGTGAGTCCCGAGTCGGCAAGCAGAAGCTTTGAAGCATGTCGATGCGACATGGCCTCGACTTTGAAAAGAACCACGTAACGCGGCGTTTGGGCACCGCCACCGATGGCGAAACCCATATGGTACACAATCGACCGCATGGTCTACATGGCCAGTGATGATAGTGAACTACAACATACCCCCATGGTTGTTGATGAAGAGTGGGCACATTATGATGACTTTATTGATACCTGGGAAGAAAAAACCAAGTAATTTAGATGTGTACCTAAGAATAATTGTGGATGAGTTACTCCTTTGTGGAACACGTATTCGTGTCCACGATGCCCATAAAATGACGTTTTTAATCTTAGAGGTATACTATTGTGGACTATGCATGACTTTCCCGGGTTTGCCGAAAGTGTTCGGGTTTAAGACATCGGGGCACTTCCCTTGCATGATATGCGCGGGAAACATTGCAGCACCGCCACTCTAAGCATCCGAAGAAAGTAGTATCTGAGGGTTTAGGGGAAGTATTTGTCGCTCCACGCACCCTTCGTAAAGAAAAGCGTGCACAATTCGGTGGCGGCAATCAGACTATACGTAACCACCAAGCGTAATTACCATACGAGAATGGGGTGAGCGTTGGGATAAGAAGGAAGAGGGGAAAACCCAAGGGGAAATCCAGAGGGGGCACTCAGAATGAGGAGGTCGTAGCCGACCTAGACAGGAGGATGAGGAATTATACAGTGGTGGCGAGGAAGCCGCGGAGGAGGAAGTCTTTACTGCCAATATGAAAAGGAAGTCTGTTTTTTATAGACTACCATATTGGACCGACCTATTGATTCAACACCTTTTAGACCCGATGCATATCTTCAAGAACGTGGGAAACTCTTTATGGAAGCATGTATTTGGTCAAAAAGACACAACAAATGCCAGGATGGACCTTAAGGTAAGTAATACAAAGAAAGAGGCATGGATCGAGGTGAAGGGCAACCACTTCCTCCGCAAAATGGGTTATTGCTAGGGCTGACCATCGAGCTATTTATGATGATTTAAGGGCCCTTAGAACACCAACCGGTTACATGCAATCATTCGCGAACCGCGATTCACAAGTAGTGGGAGCCGACTGGTTTAAAGTCCCATGACTGGCATAAGTTCTTGCATGTAAGCAATTGAAGTCCACATATATATGCACTACTATAAAATGTAACCCATAACTTATATTTGGTGTTTGGATCATGCAGTTCTTCATGCCCCTGACCTTTAGGGGAGTTTTAGACAAGGGACCATTGGAGGCAATAAGTGCCCTATCAAAAGTCATAAGGTTGTTACCCATGTTGATTTAGTGGTCCCCCGCCTATTTTATTTGTGGCTAAGTTTTTGTTTTGGGCCTCATAGGTGGATGTGTAAAAAACTATACCGAAAGGCTAAATTGAAGAGATGAAAGTGAAAATGGCAGAGGCATGTTGCTTGTTGGAGAAGGAGTTTCCTACTGAGCTTTTTTGGATGATCAAACCCATCTTTTGGTACATCTTATTGAGGAAGTGGAGCTCATGAACCGTGCACATGCCAGATGGATGTTTTTCTTGGAAAGGTTTATGAAGGTATTGAAGGATATGGTGCGCCAAAGAGCACGCCCCTGAAGGTAGTAGTATGGCGAGAGGGATGGCTTGCGAAAAGAGTCACTTTTCTATATGACAGAATATATTTCCGCCCAGACATCCGGATGCACCTCGCTTTTATGGAGTGATGAAGGGGACGAGAAGATTGTGGGGGTAGTGGCGTAAGGCAATGGTATGCGTAAGTCATTTCCGCACCGATATGATCATTAGGTTAATCAATTTCTTCTTTACAACCCGCACCAATGGCAAAATGGATTGCTCGTTATGAGAACGCAAAGGAAGAAATGGAAGAGAAGAGGCATGAATGGAGACGGCACATAATAGACGAGCCCCGCACTCGATGGATATGAACCCTTGGCTGGGACAAGATGGAAAGAGAATGGGTACTACGTGCTTTGACCGATGCATATCACAAGGGGAGTATATTACAGCCTACGGAATGGGCATACGCACAAGGTGTCATGAAAAAGGTAGTTGCAACAAATTATGTTGATGTCGAAATCGAAAGTATTTTCTTTTGATGTTAATGTATCTATTGACATTAATGGTGCTTTTGATAAAGATATATCTTACTCCTCGATATGGTGGCATGGGACCCACTATCGTGAGTTCTCTTGACATACACAGGAAGACTTGTGATCAAAGCGAGTCATGGCATCATTCATTTATGGAGTTTCAATCAAGTGTTGCCGATCGTGAATCGCCGTGAAGCCACCCCGCGGATTGGGCGGGAGGTTAAAGACTATAATGGAGGTGGATGTTGGTGGCAATTTTAAGACCTTCAGATTCGATGTCGCATTGGTTTGACCTTCAATTAAGGGGGTCAGGCCTACAAAGAAAGTATGATAGAACAAGTGGCTTTTTTTTGCCAACTCTAGCAAGATGTACCCCGGTAGTGAGACGCTTTGTCCTTCCGCATAACCGCAGGAACAGTACACACATACACATATCCACTTCAAAAATTTAGACCATCAATATCAATCTCACGCCCAAACTTCTTTGACCAGATTTTTTTTTTACCGATCGACAAGATCCAACATGGTGGTTTATCATACAAACTACACCAGGGGACGCCCAATATTCCAAGGTGTTGTGCTAGAGGAGTCAATAACGCCTCAAGAGCCCTCCGCAGATCAAGGCATTCAAACTCACCTAAAACGAAAGCATCAAGAGGTTGGACCACCGCTCTCATGCAAAAGATCTTACACCGAGCAATTCCACTAAATAAATAGATGTACTTCGTGCATTTTAATACAAATGTTGGCAATGCTAACAATGACGACTCCTAGTTAGCACCTAGAGGGAGACGATCATTAAATTCTATATGTCAAATATTATGCACATCCTCGCAATCCTTCCGATAGGCTATGTCTATTGGTCTTCGTGGTGCAATAAAACCCATTCAATTCAATTCTTTTTTCTCCCCCCCTCCCCCCTTTGGTATACATTATATCGAGGAATAAAGAACGCCCCGAACATGGGCTCAAAGAAGCCACATAGGCTCAAGCATTGCCTCTAGACTAGAACATGCAAAGAGTCTTCAATGGTATCTTAGTTACTTCCGATTTTCTCTAACCTTAAACCAAAGGCCACCACCAAGTTAACCCCGATCATTGCTTAATTTGATGCTATCCACTAGCTTTCTTTGTGGATCGCTCTACCTTTCAAAAAACAGATAATAATAATGGTATTTTGTAGGGTGAACAAGTCCAAATACATAGAGTGAAGCATGAGGAGCCTTCGACGCTGAACGGTAGGCGCTTGCATTTCCTTTAGGGTCTAACATGCTACCTAGGTTCAAACAAGCCTCTTAGGCTCAAGCATTGTCTAGGCTCAAACATGCCCCAAAGATCAAACATGTACACAACAAAAATAAAAATAGTTTAAACGACGTCGCTATAACAAAATACGCCGCGATGCGATTTATTGACGCCGATGACGCATTACGCACCGACGCTTAAAACTCATTTCTTAGTTGGGTGAACATGAGTGGTCTTCTGGTCACGTAACTTGGTCCCTAGGGCAACGCCGCCGCTCCGAGTCCATTGGCGAGTCAAATCGCCATTCCTGAGAGGGGAGGTCGCCTGGTCCGCCCCCGTGGCCTTGGGGAGAGAAAATTCGGGGCAAGCAGCCGGGATTTTAGGGTCCGCGGCCCGCCAACACCCCCACTCCACGCCAAGTCACGCCGCAAGGTCCCCGCCCCCGACCGACATGAGAGGGCCTCCAAAACGTAAACCCCGCGGGCTGCCGTGTTCTAGAACGGTTTGCGTTTTGGGGCCGGAGACTTGGTCTCGCTGCACTTGGGACCCGGCCGAGAAGCCAAAAATGGAGAATACGGAGCAAGGGGAATTGACGGGAGCAGTAGTTTGGGCCCCCGTCCTCCTCCCGCGTGGCAAGTAGAAGTCTGGGGGGCTTTGGAGTGGCAAGACATTCATAAATTGCAATTAATGCATTGTACCTAAAAATAAATTCTGATTTTTTGCCACCGAATCCTAATCCATTTCCAAAGACACAGCCCAATTTTCAAATTTTCGAGAAGGTCTAGGTCAAAGGGTTAGATTAGAACGGTCGGGCAGCCCGCTGTATAAACCGAGCCGGCACCCTTCCCCAAGTCAAACGAGGCCAGGACCTTGGTGGATCCCTCACAAGAGGGGAGAGTCCAGGACCCCAAGAGGCTGGATCCAAAGTTCCCGAGGCAGCCCTTCCTCGGCAGCGCTCCGGGGTGCACGCTAAGGACCACCCTCCCGGAGCCCCCGCCCCTATCCGACCGTTGATCCTCCGCTCAGGGCCCTCTTCGAAGGCCCAAAGATTCCAGACGGTCCCGAGAACTTGTCAAACCGCGGGGCCCCGGAGGTCGGCCTTGTAGAAACCGGGCAGTTGTCTTGTCGCTCGGGCACCGGGAGGCCCGGAATGGCAAATCGACCGCCAAATCGGGTCCGGAATGCTGTAAATTACCCTTTGGGAGCAAGTTATAAGGTCGGTTTTGCAAAAGATAGAAACACTCACGCCCTCCACAACAAGATCCCGCATCCACATCCTAGGCCAATTGACTACGAAAGTGTGATGGAAGTGAGCTACTTTGGCTTCTTGAGGTCGGGTGGTCTTCGCCACGGAACTTGGTCCCCGTGGCAACGCCGACGCTCTCGAGTCCATTGGCAGAGTCAAGTTGCGATTCCCGAGAGGGGAGGTCGCCTGGCCCGGCCCCTCGGGCCTTGGGGATGGAAATTCGCAAGCAACCGGGATTTTAGGGTCCGCGGCTCTGGCGCCAACACCCCCACTCCACGTCAAGTCACGCAAGCAAGGTCCCACGAACTGACAAGGAGAGGGCCTCCAAAACGAAACCCGCGGGGCTGCCGTGTTCTAGAAGGGTTTGCGTTTTGGGGTGAGACTTGGTCTGTTGCACTTGCACTTGGGACGCTGGCCGGTAGTTTCGTGAATACGGAGCAAGGGGAATTGACGAGCGGAGTTTGGGCCTGTCCTCCTCCCGATGTGGCAAGTAGAAGTCGGGGCGCTTTTGCAAATGGCAAGACATTCATAAATTAATTAATGCATTGTACTAAAATAAATTCTGATTTTTTGCCACCTGGAATCCTAATCCATTTCCAGCACACAACCCAATTTTCAAATTTTCGGAGAAGGTCTAGGTCAAAGGGTTAAGATAGAACGGTGGGGGCAGCCCGCTGGTGGCAACCGAGCCGCACCCTTCCCCAAGTCAAACGAGGCCGGGACCTGGGGATCCCTCACAAGAGGGGAGAGTCCGGACCCAAGAGGCGGGGATCAAAAAGTTCCCGAGGCAGCCCTTCTGGCAGCCCGGGGGCTGCTGACGCTAATGACCACCCTCCGAGCCCGTTCCCTATCCCACCGTTGGATCCTCCGCCTCAGGGGCCCTCTTTGGGGAAGGCCCAAAAGATTCCAGATCGGCCCAGGAGAACTTGTCAAACCGCTGGCTTTCGAGGCGCCCCGAGGTCGGCCTTGTAGAGACCATTGGGCAGTTGTCTTGTCGCTCGGGCACTTGGGGGAGGCGGGGATTTAGGTCGAATGGCAAATCGACTCGCCAAATCGGCCCCGAATGGCTAAAATTACCCTAGGGAGCAAGTTACAAGGTCGGTTTTGCAAAAGAGAGAAACACTCACCTTCCACGACAAAGATCCCGTATTTTAAAATAAATTCTGATCCACATCCTAGGCCAATTGACTACGAGAAGGTCTAGGTGTGATGGAAGCGGGGGAGCTACTTTGGCGCTTCTTGAGGAGGTCAAGAGGGGTGGTCTTCTCGCCACGGGAACTTGGTCCCTGTGGCAACGCCGACGCTCGAGTCCATTGGCAGAGTCAAGTCGCCGATTCTCGAGAGGGAGTCGCCTGGCCGGCCCCTGTGGCCTTGGGGAGGGAAATTGGCGCGCTTCCCGGGATTTTTAGGGTCCGGTACAAGGCCTCAAGGCCAACATCCCCCCACTCCACGCCAAGTCACTTCGCGCGAAGGTCCCGCCAAACTGCAGAGAGTCGCCAAGGAGAGGGCCTCCAAAACGAAACCCCGTGGGTTGCCGTGTTCTAGAAGGGTTTGCGTTTTGGGGCCGAGACTTGGTCTGTTGCACTTGAGACCTGGGCGAGAGCATTTCTGCAGCCGAATAATGGAGCAAGGGGAACCGACGAGCGGAGTTTGGGCCTGTCCTCCTCCCGATGTGGCAAGTAGAAGTCGGGGCTTTTGCGATGGCAAGACATTCATAAATTCCGCAATTAATGCATTGTACGAAAAATAAAT
Organism: Isoetes taiwanensis; assembly: GCA_021234155.1. Lineage (NCBI taxonomy): Eukaryota > Viridiplantae > Streptophyta > Lycopodiopsida > Isoetales > Isoetaceae > Isoetes > Isoetes taiwanensis. Next base: position 612,898 of record JAJEKV010000225.1, read on the forward strand.
TCTGATTTTGCCAGCTGGAATCCTAATCCATTTCCAAGCACACAGCCCAATTTTTGAAATTTTTAGGAGAAGGTCTAGGTCAAAGGGTTAGCATTAGAACGGTGGGGGCAGCGGATTGCAGGGCAACCGAGCTGGCACCCTTCCCAAGTCAAACGAGGCCAGGACCTTGCGGTGGGGATCCCTCACAAGAGGGAGAGTCCAGGACCCCAAGAGGCGGGATCCAAAAAGTTCCCGAGGCAGCCCTTCCCGGCAGCGCCCCTGGGTTTGCACGCTTAATGACCACCCTCCCGAGCCCGGGTTCCCCTATCCGATCGCTGGATCCTCCGCTCGGGGGCCCCTCTTCGAAGGCCCAAAAGATTCCAGACGGTCCGAGAACTTGTCAAACCGCTGGGCGCCCCGAGGTCGGCCTTTGTAGAGACCGCAGTTGTCTTGTCGCTCGGGCACCGAGGCTCCTAATGGCAAATCGACTTCGCCAAATCGTCCAGGAATGGCTAAATTACCCTAGGAGCAAGTTACAAGGTCGGTTTTGCAAAAGAGAGAAACACTCACGCCCTCCACGACAAGATCCCGCATCCACATCCTAGGCCAATTGACTACGAAAGTGTGATGGAAGTGAGCTACTTTGGCTTCTATTGAGGTCGGGTGGTCTTCTGGCCACCGGAACTTACTCCCGTGGCAACGCCGACGCTCGAGTCCATTGGCAGAGTCAAGTCGCGATTCGAGAGGGAGGTCGCCCGCCCGGGCCCGGTGGCCTTGGGGAGAGGAAATTCGGGCAAAGCTTCCGGGGATTTTAGGGTCCGCGGCTCAAGGCGCCAACACCCCCCACTCCACGCCAAGTCGCGTCAAGGTCGCCGGACCGACAAGGAGAGGGCCTCCGAAACGTAAACCCTGTGGGTTGCCAGGTTCTAGAAGGGTTTGTGTTTTGGGGGCCGAGACTTGGTCTGTTGCACTTGGGACTGGCCGAAGCCGCAGCGAGAATACGGAGCAAGGGAACTGACGGAGCGAGTTTGGGCCTGTCCTCCTCCCCGATGTGACAAGTAGAAGTGATGGGGGGCACTTTTGCAATGGCAAGACATTCATAAATTCGCAATTAATGCATTGTCTAAAAAATAAATTCTGATTTTTTGCCACTGGAATCCTAATCCATTTCCAAAGACACAGCCCAATTTTCAAATTTTGGAGAAGGTCTAGGTCAAAGGGTTAGCATTAGAACGGGGGGGCAGCCCGCTGCGGCAACCGAAAGCCGCACCCTTCCCCAAGTCAAACGAGGCCAGGACCTTGCAGGGATCCCTCACAAGAGGGGAGAGTCCGACCCCAAGAGGCGGATCCAAAAGTTCCCGAGGCAGCCCTTTCCCCGGCAGCGGCCCCCTGGGCCGACGCTTAATGACCACCCTCCCGAGCCCGGTTCCCCTATCCCACCGTTGATCCTCCGCTCAGGGGCCCCTCTTCGAAGGCCCAAAAGATTCCGTGATCGGTCCGAGAACTTGTCAAACCGCTGGGCGCCCCCGAGGTCGGCCTTGTAGAGACCGCGATGTCTTGTCGCTCGGCACCGGGAGGTTCGGGAATGGCAAATCGACCGCCAAATCGTCCGGAATGGCGAAATTACCCTAGGGAGCAAGTTACAAGGTCGGTTTTGCAAAGAGAGAAACACTCACGCCTCCATGACAAGATCCCGCATCCACATCCTAGGCCAATTGACTACGAGTGTGATGGAAGTGAGCTACTTTGGCGCTTCTTGGAGGTCGGGTGGTCTTCTGGCCACAGAACTTGGTCCCCAGGGCAATGTCGACGTTCTGAGTCCATTGGCGAGTCAAGTCGCTGACCCCGAGAGAGGGAGGTCGGTGGCCCGGCCCCGGGGCCTTGGGGAGAGCAAATTCGGGCAAGCAGCGGCCGGGGGATTTTTAGGGTCCGTGCTCAAGCGCCAACACCCCCACTCCACGCGTCAGTCGCGCAAGGTCCCGCCCGACTCGACAGGAGAGGGCCTCCAAAACGAAAACCCCGTGGGTTGCCGTGTTCTAGAAGGGTTTGCGTTTTGGGGCCGAGACTTGGTCCGTTGCACTTGGGACCTGGCCGAGAAGCTGCAGCCGAGAATACGGAGCAAGGGGAACTGACGGAGCGGAGTTTGGGCCTGTCCTCCTCCCGATGTGGCAAGTAGAAGTCGGGGGGGCGCTGGCAAGACATTCATAAATTCGCAATTAATGCATTGTATTTAAAAATAAATTCTGATTTTTGCCAATGGAATCCTAATCCATTTCCAGCACGACCCAATTTTTGAAATTTTCGGAGAAGGTCTAGGTCAAAGGGTTAGCATTAGAACGGGTCGGGCAGCCCGCTGGTGGCAACCGAAATGGCACCCTTCCCAAGTCAAACGAGGCCAGACCTTGCGGGGGATCCCTCACAAGAGGGGAGAGTCAGGACCCCAAGAGGCTGGGATCCAAAAGTTCCCGAGGCAGCCCTTCCTCGGCAGCTCTGGGGGCGGGTGACGCTAATGACCACCCTCCCGAGCCCGGTTCCCCTATCCGACCGTTGATCCTCCGCTCGTGGGCCCTCTTCGAAGGCCCAAAAGATTCCAGATCGGTCCGGGAGAACTTGTCAAACCGGGGGCCCCGAGGTCGGGCCTTGTAGAGACCGCCGGTTGTCTTGTCGCTCGGCACGGGGAGGCTCCGGAATGGCAAATCGACCTCGCCAAATCGTCAGGAATGGCGAAATTACCCTAGGGAGCAAGTTACAAGGTCGGTTTTGCAAAAAGAGAGAAACACTCACGCCTCCACGACAAGATCCCGCGATCCACATCCTAGGCCAATTGACTACGAGTGTGATGGAAGTGAGCTACTTTGGCGCTTCTTGGAGGTCGGGTGGTCTTCTCGCCACGGAACTTGGTCCCTGTGGCAACGCCGACGCTCTCGAGTCCATCGGGCAGAGTCAAGTCGCGAGCCCGAGAGGGGAGGTCGCCTGGTCCGGCCCCCTCGTGGCCTTGGGGAGAGGAAATAAACCGTGGGCAAGCAGCTCCGGGATTTTAGGGTCCGCGGTTTCCAAGGGCCAACACCCCCCACTCCATCGCTGTCACGGCGCAAGGTCCCGCCCGGACCGACAAGGAGAGGGCTCCAAAACGCAGAAACCCCGTGGGCTGCCGTGTTCTAGAAGGGCCCAATTTTGCGTTTTGGGGGCCTAGACTTGGTCTGTTGCACTTGGGACGGGCTGGCCGAAGCTGCAGCGGAGAATTCTGGAGCAAGGGGAACCGGACGGAGCGGAGTTTTGGGCCTGCCCTCCTTCGATGTGGCAAGTAGAAGTCGGGGGCTTTTGCTGGCAAGACATTCATAAATTCGCAATTAATGCATTGTACTAAAATAAATTCTGATTTTTGCCATTTGGAATCCTAATCCATTTCCAAAGACATAACTCCCTTTACAAATGTGTGGGTGGCTATTGGTGATTGGGACACGGCCTCCGCTTTTTTTTGCAAGGAGCTTAATGCCCAAATTGAAGAGCCGTTATACACTACAAGATGGAATCCGCGAGCGATATCCTTGGTAGGAGAAGAGAGTTTTTACATCATCATCGGATGACCAAGCATCATGGGGCATGAGATATGGACATATATTCCCCGGGCTACATTTACGAGATGCTCCTTGATTTTGTCCGGGCAATGCGGCTTATGGGGGTTGTGTGTTGAGATAAACCCAACCGAACCGATACTCTAGCACATTGGACATCATCCAACATATGAAGGTCCAAATGATGATGGATAGAGAGCTGGTGCACATGGATCGCCCATCTATTGCTCAGTGGCGTCGTCGATGTGTTCAAAATGCCAAATAGGCTTTCTTCCGATATAGTTGTGAGAGAGAGACGACATATGAAGTGTGGTGATCCACTTGAGATGGCTAAGCTCTTGTTAAATGCTTGCAAGAAGTGATTAATATAATTTTGTCTTCCTATTTGAGGCTTGTTGCAACCAATAAATGTTTTTAGTCAAAATTACTAATGAAAAAGTAATTTATTAATCAAAAAAAATTATTATTAATGGTAAATAAATTATTAATCATAACTTGTAGATAAAGTGTCGCTCATAGACGTCAAACCCTAGGTTTTGTGCTACATCATCAAACCCTAGATTGTAAAATGCCATGTGGCACAATCTAGGGTTTGATGATGTGGCACACGCAAGCTAGGGTTTGATGACATGGCACTTACTATGATGTGGCAATAGGAAGTCGCGACGTGACACAACCTAGGGTTTGATGATGTGCCACACGCAACGTGGGGTTTCATGATGTGGCACTAAAATGCCAATGGGATAATTTAGGGTTGATTGTATGACATGATACATGGCGATAATATGGCAACCTAGAGTTCGATATACACCCCATACATATATCTGAGATACTTTTCTAATATAAATAAGAAGATAAGAATATAAATTTAGGTATTTATTCAAAGACACTTGTTCAAAGCTTTTCTCTCGCTAATTCGTTATGTTCAAATTAATATATATAGTCATGGCGGAGGCTCAATTCTTAGCGGTTTTTCCTCATTGTGGCCTCTTTCGCGATGCAATATTCATGGCATTATCGTCTCCCCCCTCCTCCCGGTCAAGGCGGGTCAAGACTGATAAATAAGTCCTTAGGGGCTCATTAGTGGCACATTTCGAACCATAAAAATACTATTTTTCATCTCTATGGTTTGTAAGTATCATTCTATTATTGCAACCAATATCATTCATGGTTATCAAATGTTTCTCTCACAATTTCTTTTGATCTAGGTGTGCTCTTTTTTTCGTGATGAATAGAGGTAATCGCAATCGTACGGAGAATGAGCAAGACGAAGGTAAGTATTTATATAGTTTTTATTATACGCTTTACCCTCTAATTAGGTATGTGAGTTTATGCATGGAGTTTTAATTTGTTGTGTAGAGGAAAGGGACGAGTTTAGAGAAAATAGGAGGAGGACTCCACGGCAGGTAGGGGCAATCGTCGTCGATGGTCCTCAAGGCGTAACCTCCACCTATCACTACACCCGCCAGGTTTGGGTATTAAGATAGCTTTTTATAAAATAATAAATAAATGAATTGTTTTTGCATGATATTTTTAGTTCCTGCAGTAGCCAGCCCCTTCCTCATAAACATGTCTCCCGTAGAGAGACCAAATTGCGCATATTTTGCCTCTTTGACACCAACGCCGGTTTAGGCGACCTCAGCTCCTATTCCCCAACGACATAGTGTTGATTATCGGCCTCCACGTTCTCGCGAGAATATTGAGAATGCTAGACGTAGTATGGACTCCCGTTCTAGGCAAGAGACGGGAACAGATTTTTCTAATGCAAGGAACTTGGAGGAAGATTTCAACAGTAAAATATATCCACCACGCACATTACCAAACATTTCTTTGGTTGCGGCATGTTAAAGATGCTCATTCTCTCATTACTTCCCAGGTCAAGAAGTAGTGGAGCATGAGACTCACAACGTTCAAGATCGCGGCGATCATCATCACGGGGTTCGGGGATCCAGAAGAACATGGTCGCCGCTCGACTTGAGGGGGAAGGATCCCGACGACGCCCACGTGTCATCGAAGAAGAAGCGTCCATTTCGCTTTGTTTTAGACACGTAAGTGCTGGGTGATTTGGCCCCGAATATACCCGACTATCATATTAATAATAATTTTTGATGTAAGTTATGTGAACATATTATTTAAGATATCAACCTTAAATATTAGTACTTTGTCATCTAAATTTGTTGTTTTGTTCATTCTCTTCACTTAGAATACATTGTAAAGTGCTCAAAAGGTTCTTAATCGGGCCGGGGATATGTATATTGACTGGTAGACATAAACATGCTTTTATATACCCACCATTTATGCTTCAGGGGACGCTCTTCCTAAGAAGGATGATGAGGGAAGTGTCTTTTATACTACAATCGAGGGACGCCGGTCACAAATAATATCTCGTTTATGGCCTCCCCGCGGTGTAGGGAGTGGCCTGGCGCTTTATGACCAACGCGAAATAGAGAGCGTAAAAATAAAATGAAACAGAGTTTCCCAGAGATAGAAAAAGCAAAGGCGTTTAACTGGAAGAAGCTCACTTCGATGATGGGCGAGCTTATACGAAAAAGGAGGTACATGACCTAGTCATAGTCTTGTTTTTATTATTTTGATATGGCGTTGATCTATCGATTTATATCAAAGGCACCATGTGGTCAAGGAACCAAGCAGACTTGCGAAAAAGAAGGAGGCGATTGGTCAAAAGTCCCTAAACCACTTAATTCCACAAGGAAGATATCAAGGTATTTCTTATTTTTTTTGTCATTCGTTCACTTTAACTTGTGATAATGTTGTGTGCCTTGCAATCGATTGCATTCGAGCGTGCAAAGGATCCGTAAGGCAAACATAGAGCTCCGGACCGACAAAGCAACTAAAAGTGAGCGCCATGGCGCGTCTCATTTGGGCTCCGGCGGTCGAAAAGGGTTTTTCCATAGATTCGTAAGAGCTATATTAGTTCACATTAATTTTAATAAGAACTTTAAATGTCACTAGCTAATACTCGTTATATTGTCATAGGAACATCTATACGGGTTTGCCCCTAACAAGCAAAGGTACAAGTAGCCACTTTAACGCGGAGTCGCTTTTGTTTATCTGTAACAGATTATACGACGAGGGAACTCTCCCAATTGGCGGGGAATGCGGGGTGCGTTGTAGAAAATTATTATAATTCTATGAACTACATTAACGCCATATTCTTTTGGTTTTATAGGAAGCGATGGGCGGATAATGAATGAAGGTCTAGAGCATGACATGGGGCTCGGGCCGGCGAGGGATCTCGCAAACGCCGATGGAGAGCCATCCAATCGCGAACCGCATCAGTAAGTCGCCCTCTAACTACGTGATTCTCGGATGACTACTCCACTTTGAATCTGAGAGAGAGTAGCTCTAGGCTAAAAGGGTGGATACTCCTCTTAACGAGTCTTTTGTGATTATTTAAAAATATAAATACAATTCACTTTTGTGATTATTTAAAAATATAAATATAAAAATAATTTTGTGACTATTTAAAAATATGAATATAAAAACACTTTTGTGATTATTTAAAAATATTTTTATATAAATATATTTTTTATTTTTTTTAATTTATTTTTATTTTTTTTTATTTTTTTCCCCTTCACGTCGCATGCGACGTATATAAATATATTTTTTATTTTTTTTTAATTTATTTTTTTCCCCTTCACGTCGCATGCGACGTATCCACGTGGCTTTTTTTTTGCCACGTGGCTTTTCTACACGCGGATTTTCGAATTTTCCACGCGGTTCCGTTTTATCGGTCACGTCGCGATGCGACGATACACGCGGCTTTTTTACAAGACGCGCGGATTTTGGTGATGTTCCACGGTATATTCCACGCGGTATATTCCACGGTATATTTCACGGTCACGTGCCATGCGACGCTCAAGGACGTCGCCGTTACCACGCCTCCCGGCTGCCGCCCGCGCGCTGACGGCGCCAACGCCATCACCGACGCCGACGTCGACGCACGACGCCGCATGCGACGTGAAACCGAATGACGTCTGCGCGACGCCCCAGCCGACGCCGCCGACGTCATACAGACGTCGCTATTGGCGTCGCTAAATGGCCTTTTTCTTGTTGTGATTAGTATACGACGTTGGATTTGAGAATATGTTGTAAGGCTAATCTAGTGTGTTCCATGTTAAGTGTAAAATTTTCTTGTCCTCTTCAAAGAAACCAGTATGAAGAATATGTATACAAAGAATATGTATACATCAATATAATCATATAATGTTTTATTTTGATAGTTTTTTTAGTGGAAATCTACAATCCATACGATTGTAGAATAACCTACTACCAGTTCAAATTTTATGAGAACTTTTTCTCGATATATGATTCATTCCACTTATCTTTGTGGAGTTGTATCCTATCGCACAAGATTCCCTACCTTTGTGGGGATCATCGGTCAAATATTTCTTTGCACATATTTGCAACATTGTCATCTAAGGCTCGTGCATAACATATCCACACATGATTGTTATGAAGTGCTTGTCAATACATGACATCTTATATTATAAAGTTTTAGCGTATGTCTTGCATCAAACCCTAATTTAGATAGTTGAGATCGTCTGATAGCATTTGAAGGCCGAGATTTATCGCACAACTTCCCACCACCATGATTGGCCATGCTCGATCTCTTAAGAGGAAAGGGAAATGGCAGAGAAAAAGGGCAAAGTGAGAGGCAAAAAAGGCACCCGCAAAAGGGAAAGACGAGAAGGAAAAGGAAAGGGAAAAGAGCACCTAAAAAAGGGAAAGAAAAAGAAAGGGAGAAAAAGGAAGGAAAAAAAAGACACTATGAAAAGGAAAAGGGGGAAAGGGGACAAAATAAGGGAAAAGAAAAGGGAAAGGAGGAAAAGGAAGAAAAAAGGGCAATGGGAAAAATGTGAAGACTTGAAAAAAAGGGTGGACTAAGGGAAAAAAGGGGAAGATAAGAATGGTGGAGAGAGGGAAAAAAGGGCATGGAAAAATAGAAAGGGAAGGAAAAAGGAAAAAAGAGGCGAAAAAGGGAAAAGGGCATGAGGAAAAGGGAGAGGGAAATGAGAGAGGAAGGAGAAAGTGGCACGAGAAGAGGAAAAGGGTGAGGAAAGGAAAAAAAGAAAGGGAAAAAGAGATGGAAAAAGGGAAAAGGGAAAAGGAAAAGCGAAAAGCAAAAAGAGAACAGAAAACATGGAATAGAAAAAGAGGAAAAGGGAAAAGGGGAAGAGGGTGGGAAAAGGAGGAAAAAGGGCATGTGAAAAAGGTGGAAAAAATGGAATGGAAAAAGGTGTGGGAAAATGGAAAGGAAAAGAGAGAAGGGAAAAAAAGGGTGGAAAGGAAAGAGGAAAAGGGCATGGAAAAAGAGAAAAGGATGAAAAAAAGAAGGAAAAGGAAAAAGGAAATGGGAGGCGAAAAGGGAAAGGGGAAAGAAAAAAGAACACGAGGAATAAGGAGGGAAAATGGAAAAGAGGAAGGGAAAAAGGGCACGGAAAAAACTGGAAGAGGGAAAGGGTGAGGAAAGGGTAAAAATAAAAGGAAAAAGAGCATGGGAAAAGGGAAAAGAAAAAGAAAAAAGGGCAATAGGGACGGGGAAAAGGGGAAGAGGGTAAGGAAAGGCGGAAGAAAAGGCAAGTAAAAAAAAGTGGAAAAAAGGGAATGGAAAAATACATGGGAAAAAGGGAAAAGGAAAGGGAAAGGAAAAGGGAAAGGGAAAGGGAAAAGGGAAAGGGAAAGGGAAAGGGAAAGGGAAAGGGGAAGGAAAGAGGAAAAGAGCACGGGAAAAATAGAAAGGGTGGGGAAATGATGAAAAAAGAAGGAAAAGTAAAAGGAAAAATGGAGGCGAAGGGGGGGGGAAGGAAAAGAAAAAAAAGCATGAAAAAAAAAAAAAAGAAGAAAATGGGAAAAAAGAGACATGAGATAAAGAAGAAGAGGGTGAGGAGAGGAAGAAAAACATTAAAAAAAAGGGTGGGGAAAAGGGAATGCAAAAAGGGCATGAGAAAAGGGAAGGGAAAAGAGAAAAGCAAAAGGAATGGGAAAAGGAAAGGGAAAAAAGAGCATGAGAAAAATGGGAAGGGTGGAGAAAGGTGAAAAGGGAAGGAAAAACGCCGTCAAAAAAAGGGAAAGGGAAAGGGAAAAATGAGAAGGAGAAAAGGAAGAAAAAGAGAGAGAAGGAGAAAAGTAAATGTGCAGGGAAAATAAGAAAAGGGAAAAAAGAAAGTGTGTAAGAAAATGAGGAAAAAAGGATATGCAGGATAGAGCAAAGGGAAGGTTATCAAATGCACAAAAACCTCTTATAGCCTAGCAATGATGGACTTGGTTTCTATTATATTAGATGTATAAAAATGAGTCTGAGCTGAATAGGTTTCCATCCACAAATGTTCCCAATATTTGCCCAGCAACGCTGGGCACCATTACTAGTGCATTAGAATGTTATGCTAATATTGCTCTATTAAGATGTTCCTGGGCATGGTTTCTAGTTGTGGACATCTTGCAATTGACTTCACATTTTCAAGTAGTGTCACCCAAAAGATTTATGCTAATAGGCATGAAGGAATGTTAGTTTGTGGGGAATGCACAGCTTTAATTCCCAAAAACTAAATAAATGTGTAAAGTGGTGCCTCACAATATCTAATGCCTCTTACTGATGATAAAAATCAGCCTATTCTATTCTTTCGAGATGGCTCGCAACAAGCTAGACATCGTGCGACTGGACGTGCAAGGAAGGCACAAAACGAAGGTTCGACTGTGCAGTTGCATCCAGAAGGCCAGAGTTACCCCATGACACATGTTTGAGGGGCAAACAATTGATCAAACATTCGGATACATGCTATGTCTAGACTAGCACGCTAGCCAAGGAGTGCATTGGGTGGAAGGTCGAATAGTTTCCCATATTAAGCCGGTCATAATAATTGGTCCTTAAAGTAAAAGGAATGCTCTGGACTCATGCATGAAGTCAAAATTGCATTTCGAGCTCACTAGAGAGGCTTAACTATGGGAAGACGCCATTTCCCCCTCGTGGCCTTACGTCAGAGGGGAAATTTGGGGGTTAGCACATCCGTGCAGTGGATGTCCATCTTTTCTTTTTAGAGACATTTCATAGGATATAAGCTACCATTTGAACAATGGGATTAGGAGATGACGCGATTTTGATGCCCTGACACCTAAACCCTACTAAATCATTAGGGTTTAGGTTTTGGCAGCCTTCCCTGCCTCAGAAGTGGTCAAGAGCTTGCGTGTAGGGTTTTCTCGAGGGTCGAAGAGAGAACCCAAGAGAGAGAACAAAAAAATCCTCCTTGGGCACTAGTTTCAAACTTGCCCCCTCGCGATTGATCAAAAGTTCAGATACATGCTATGTCTAGACTAGCATGCTAGCCAATGAGTGCATTGGATGGAAGGTCGAATAATTTCCCATATCAAGCCGAGTTTGGTTATAGATGGTCATAATTATTGGTTCCTAAAGTAAAATGGATGCTATGGACTCATGCGTGAAGTCAAAATTGCATTTCAAGCTTGCTAGAGAGGTTTAACTGTGGCAACACGCCATTTTCCCATCGTGCCCTTACGTTAGAAAGGGGAAAATTTGGGGGTTAGCACATCCGTGCAGTGGATGTCCATTTTTGCTTTTTGAAGACATTTCATGGGACATGAGCTACCATTTGAATGGTGGGATTAGGAGATGCTGCGGTTTTGGTGCCCTGACATCTAAACCCTACTAAATTTGTAGGGTTTAGGTTTTGACAGGCTTTCCTGCCTCAGAAGCGGTCAAAAGCTTGCGTTCAGGGTTTTATCAAAGGTCCGAAGAGAGTGCCCAAGAGAGAGAACAAGAAAACCCTCTTTGGGCACCGATTTCAAACTTGCCCTTTCGCGATGGCTCGCAACAACCTAGACATCGTGCGACTGGACATGCAAGGAAGGCACAGAACGATGGTTCGACTGTGCAATTGCATCCAGAAGGCCAGAGTTACCCCAAAATACATGTTTGAGGGGCAGACAATTGATCAAACATTCGGATACATGCTATGTCTATACTAGCACGCTAACCAAGGAGTGCCTATAGATGGTCATAATAATTGGTCCCTAAAGTAAAAGGGATGCTCTGGACTCATGTGCGAAGTCAAAATTGCATTTCGAGCTCGCTAGAGAGGCTTAACTGTGGGAACACACCATTTCCCCTTCGTGCCCCTACGTCAGAAAGGGGAAAATTTGGTGGTTAGCACATTCGTGCAGTGGATGTCCATTTTTTCTTTCTAGAGAAGTTTCATAGGATATGAGCTACCATTTGAATGGTGGGATTAGGAGATGATGTGGTTTTGATGCTCTGACACATAAACCCTACTAAATCTATAGAGTTTATGTTTTGGCAACCTTCCCTGCCTCGGAAGTGGTCAAGAGCCTGCGTGCAGTGTTTTCTCGAGGGTCCGAAGAGAGAGCCCAAGAGAGAGAACAAAAAAACCCTCCTTGGGCACTAGTTTCAAACTTGCCCCCTCGCGATGGCTCGTAACAAGCTAGACATCGTGTGTCTGGGCATGCAAGAGAAGCACGCAACGGTAGTTCGACCGTTCAATTGCATGCAGAAGACCAGAATTACCTTAGAACACATGTTTGAGGGGCAGACGATTGATCAAACATTCGGATACATGCTATGTCTAGACTAGCACGCTATAGCCAAGGAGTGTGGAAGGTCGAATAGTTTCCCATATCAAGCCTAGTTTGGTTATAGATGGTTATAAGAATTGGTCCCTAAAATAAAATGGATCTCTGGACTTATGCATGAAGTCAAAATTGCATTTCAAGCTCGCTAGAGAGGCTTAACTATGGGAACATACCATTTCCCCGTTGTGCCCTTACGTCTGAAAGGGGAAAATTTGTGGGTTAGCACATCCGTGCAATGGATGTCCATTTTTTTCTTTTTGGAGACGTTTGATGGGACATGAGCTACCACTTGGACGGTGGGATTAGGAGATGGTGCGATTTTGGTGCCCTGACACCTAAACCCTACTTAATAGGGTTTAGGTTTTGGCAAGCTTTCCTGCCTCGGAAGTGGTCAAGAGCTTGCGCGCAAGGTTTTATCGAAGGTCCGAAGAGAGAGCCCAGGAGAGAGAACAAAAAAACCCTCATTGGACACCGATTTCGAACTTGCTCCGTCGCGATGGCTCGTAGTAAGCTAGACATCATCCGATCGGACATGAAAGGAAGGCACGGAACGATGGTTCGACTATGCAGTTGCATCCAGAAGGATGGAGTTACCCCTAGACACATGCGTCGGATTGCCAGGTACATGCTATATCTAGACTAGCACACTAGCTAAGGAGTGCATTGGGTGGAAGGTCGAATAGTTTTTGATATCAAGTCCGAGTTTGGTTTGATTGTGCAATTGCGTCCAACTCTCAAATTCATATGTATACAACACAAGTTTTGGAATTGCAAGTTTGTGCAAGGGAATAGTTGGCTCATTGTTTACATTAGCCTGAGCAACTCGATATTGCGAGAAGGGTTAGGCAATTACATATTGTGTGGCGCCATTTTACATGCTTGTCGATGTTTGTGGGGATTAAAGTAAGTTTATGAATTCCATAAGACACAAAGTAAATAGTGGTTCTCCCTAATAGATCAATGGTAAACACAACCTAGATATTTCCAAACACAAGAAACTAGCCATCCATTTTTAGCATTATACTTTTTGTGAATTTGAACTGTAAATCCATTGTTTGTGTCATGCAAACAAATAATACGAGTTTTCATTCAGAAAAGAATCATTGAAACTATCATTAGAGTAGGAATTATTATGTGCAAGCAACTTTTAAATCCCTCCCCAAACCCATTCTACCCTTTGCTCCAAGCCTCTACTGCTAGTTGTCCCCAAGTTTTCACCACACCATGGCTAAACACTCAAATTGGCCACTCAATTAGTCATGATCGAGGGGCACCTGCAGATGATCTAACCGAATTTGTGAAACTGAATATAAAAATATGGTAAGGGATCTAGTTGAATTTAAATAATTAATTGTACAAATATGGTAGGGGATTTAGAGGAATTTATAGAAAAAAGTGTATGTATGGTAGAGGGTGTATCTAGAGTTTCAAAAAAAATCCTATAAGGGTTTTTTTTTCTAGTTTTTTTTTTACTATATAAGGGTCGTTTTCTTTAACTCCGTGCATGCACATGCCATTTGGGCTTTACATTAGCTACATCCTCTAGGTACAAACTGCAGGGTGCAAAAATGGGAATTAGTTATTAAATAGCATGGTTCAAAAGCAATAATTGAGGTTTTAGAGTAGTTATACTACATTTTGAAGCAGTATGAGAAAGGACACAAGGTTTTTGAACTTGTGAACTCTCTAGAAGGCCTTGTACCTAAAGCCGGTCCACTAAATTTTGCTTCCTGGTGGCAGGTAATGTGCTTTATTTTTTGCCCCAACTATTCTTTTCTATTCTAAAGTATTGGACTAGGCTTGCAAATTTTGTTGACAATGTATGGCTGTTATATGTCAAAAAATATGGACTTTTGAATGATCAAAGAAAAAAAGATATTGTTTTTATTCATGGTTCTTGAACATAGTAAACTTCTTTAAATTTTGCCATTATTCATCTAGGGACTATAACAAACCATTACTATTTTTTATAAGCTGGCAATAGTTTTTATAAACCACAATGGTACACAAGTCTTGTAATAAAAACATCTCATTAACTATGACCAGTTTTAGCAAACCACTGTAACATTAGAACTAGCATTATTAACCATGTTCTAAGCCACTGTAAGTTTTGACAGGCCACTATAGGATGTGGTTTTCTTCTATCAAATAAATTGCCGTATAAAAAACTACATCTATCATGGTTTCTAGATGGTTTGTTAATGCTTTTATATGGTAGTTCATTTTTGGGGGCCTTCTCTCCTTCAATTTCCTTATGCAATCAGGTTTCAGATACTCGAACTGTCGAAGGCGAATTTTGGTATCAGGATTCTGATATACAAACTGTTGATAAAGCTCAGACTGCAATAACAAAAGCATTAAAGACCATGTTAGCAAAATGATGTTGGCAACCAGATGCCAAAAGAGTATTGAACTATACTATTGTACAATTAATGTATGTTCTATGTACATAAAATGTCCATCCAACAGTTCCAGCGATCATTCTTTGTACATCTAATGTACATCTAATGTACATCAATTACATCTAATGTACGATAGCAGTTCTTCGATGCATTCATTGTACATCCAATGTACATCTAATGTACATCTAATTAATGTTCAATATTAGTACATCACATTAATGTTACAATATTAGTACAACTAATGTACATATGTATGATTTGTTTGGCTTCATTACGAAAAGTACACTAAAATGTAAAATGATGTAATTTTGATATTCAAGTACATGTAAATGCATTTTGCATGGACATGTAAGTGTTAATGGATGTACATCTAAAAAGTACCTAATAGCACATCTTTGCAAGATTTCTGCTACTATGTAAACAATGTAAACAATGTAAAATGCAATACATTTCATGAAAACCATGTGTATTCATTAACAAGTCACTCGGAACAGAACTAGAATGTACAGAAGAAAGTCATGAAAGAATTTTGGAAGAAAACATAATCTCCAAAACTGAATTGATTCAATTACAAGAGCAAACCTGTGAGATATCAAGGTATTGTATTGCTTGTGTTCTCCTCTTCATGACATCTCTAACCTTTGGTGAAACTTTGGTATTGTCAAGCCAAAATTCATTTAACACGATATTTGATTGAATCATCGATTCTATTTGATCTTGGCATCCTTCCTGCCAAAGCCCATACATTTGCTCCACTTAATGACATTATCTTTCTTCTTGCTGCAGCTTTGGATAAATTTCTTGGCTGTATCTTTAGCAATTTTGAAGAAACATTCTTGTTTATATCTCCTTTTTTTCCAACAATCATTGATAAAAGTGAATGTTTTGCAGCCATTTTATCTTTGCTATTAGCAGACTTTACTTCTTGAAGTCTATCTTTCAAGTTTCTGATCATTGATTTCATAACAATAACTTCGGAAGGATTTCCAATTACGGGTTCGAAAAAAGAAAAAAGCCTGTCATCTTGCAACAAACGAGCACAAAAAACTAATCTTTGATCCGGGACGATGGCGTTTGCCCGGCAACACCGACCTGTCAACATTTGCTTTATTTGTTTTGTGGCATAACACTGGCCAATGTCGGCATACTTGCGCTTAGAACTATCACTTCCATTGGAATTCTTACCCTCCATGAACAGATTGAAATTGATTTGTATTTCTTGTAGATTCAATTGGCATGTGTTTGCTTCTAGAATTCGTTCGGTGTTCGTCCTGTGAAAGGTGGGAATTTCGGAAAGGGAGGGATGGATCCATTCGAATTGGTTCGGTGGTTAACCAAGAATTTTGGGGGGAATGTCAGGGATGATCTTGCAATCATTGCATATCTGACACAAAACGACAAACCATAGTATCTTGATGTACATCTAAAATGTACCCCAAAAAAGCACAAATTCGTCCTTCAATTCAGTACGGTGTACGTACACCCTTTCATGCTTTTACCCTAAAATGGCCAGCAGACTTGGAGCATCTCTACTTAGTGCTATTGATGAATGTGATGCAGCTGGAAATAGAAGGTTCAAGAGGTGTTAGAAATTGAAAGATTGTGGGATATGGTTATAGGAGAAGGGCAATCAACTCTTAAACAGGAGATGTCCTAATAAAGGCAAAACCTATACTATTGCAGCTAAATGAGGCAGTTCAATTGGGGAGGCAGTTGGAGGAGAGGCATCTAGTATCTTTGAATGTACTAGTTACTGAAGTAAAGAAGTGTCTATGAGATCACGCTTGTTGGAGGCTAGACATGTGATAGTAGTAAGATAAGCTCTATCATTCTACTTCAGCTAAGGGGAATGACTCCAAAGCAAATGCGAGAGGTTGTGATGAAGAAAGGGCATAAGAAACTCAGACATGCTTATTCAATTTTTTATTTCTTAAACATCTCTAGTATATTGTCTTACTTAACATGTCCCGTGAACATAATAATGGGGAGAAATTTATCTGTACTGAAGGAATATTATCCCTTGCATAAATGATACAACGTATAGCATTTGTGTTGGAAGTATTGATTGTTTTGCACGTACGAAATCAACACCATATAGTATTCCAGTTGAAATCTTATAGTATTTTGCAAATCTTGTTATACAGTATAGCAAATCTTGTACTTGCATACCCCACAAATGAGGAACTTTACGTATGGTGTAGATTAAGGAATAAGGGGCGAATATGCCAATCCGACAGCTCTCGATGCCCGGAGTCACCCCCCGTGTGAATATGCACCCAAACCAAAGGGGGTTTAAGGGGGATTTTAATTTAATTGTGTTGGATTCAATGGTTATATTAATTAATGTCAATGGTAGTTATGTGTTGGTTATTATACTAAAAAAAATTTTTGGCCCTTCGGGCCATAAAAGACATCTAAAACATGTAGGAATATGTGTTATGTAATATGCAGCATTAAGAAAAAAAAGGGAATATAGTAAAATGAAACATGACTAACTATAATATCAAAGCATAATGTAATATAATTATATATGCTATAAAAGCATTTTATTTAGAAATTTATTGAGTTATTGAAAATAGCCAAGGTATTATAATAGCTTTGGAGCACTTAAAGTGGATAGTGGTTTAAGATACGATACAAATCTTGGTTGCTTTGTCTATCAAATAGTCAAAGAGCGGTTAGCCTTTATTTGGCGCATCGTAATTGCCTTTATGATCTATGTTCAAGCGGATATGTGCATCAAGCATGAAGTTCTCAATTGATTCGATGCGTTACGGATTTGTTGCATAGACGATATGTCATTGATGTATCCAACTATCCATAACGACATAACGTCAATAGGATCCTCGCCATGTGGAGGTGGTGGTTGTCTTGATGATGGAGGAACTAAGCGAACTTGAACTTCAGTGGTTTGTTGGGCTTTCTGGTACTACGATAATTTCGGGCTCCACATTATTGCTTATTTCAGGAATGATTACGGTGTGAAGTGGAGGCGATTCATTCGGGGCTTCTATAACCTGCATGTTAACCAAACAATTTCATGAGGTTGAGCAAGTAAGAATGTAATGCAGGATGGTTTATCTCGTACGTGATGCCTTCTGCTTGTATAACTCCCATTCGTGATGTTGAGGTTGAGCCTCGTCTATTTCGTGCCATTCGTCTCATTGTAATAGCTGCGACCATTAAAAAAACAACACAAGGTTAAAAGTTTTATATAGCATTATAATAAGAATAACACAAGCTTGTAATTGTAATTGGATATTAACCTAAGCAATGGTCAGCATGCACAAAAGGTCAATGTAGAGGTCAGTGGCGGCAACTCTTACCTTTCCCTAGCCCTACTAACTTAGTTCTTAACTTTAACAATTGCTAATGGTTACCAATATTTCTTATCCTAATTATATTATTTCGTTTCAAACTATTGGCTTTTTGTTATTTAACCCTAACGTTCATCTACAGAAACGGGCTTCAACTGCGGTTCCGGACCAGACTTCCAAGCCATCGATTTAGCATGAAGACCCACCCAAGCTTCCGGATTTTGCTAGGAGGGAGGTTTTCTGGCCATTTCGGCCAGCTTATGGCACAAATCGGATGATTGCAGCTTCGGATTCACGCTGCCATGCAGGTTTATGCGGGGTTTGGATTCAAGAAAATAATGCAAGGTCCCGGTTTTGGCTCTGCCATGCAGACTTTCGCTCTCCCGGATTGAATTGTGCAACAAGATTGGGTCTGGCATGCAGAATCTGGGCTGCAGATCCGTACTAAGGCACAAATGGTAAGCAGAGGGGGAGTTGAGGATGTTTTAGCCAGATCTTTTTCCATCTCCACTTTACCATTTTAGAAATCTCCCTGCACGTTTGAATCCTGTGAACCAAGAGCAAATAACACAAGACTTTCTGTAAAATGTTTAAAGAAGATGAATACAGTGCGAATGTTTTGGATTCAAGGAAAGGATTCGGCCTGGCATGCAGATTCTAATGCTAGGTGTATTGCTAGGTTTCGGATTTGGCCCTGCCATGCAGGTTTTCGGATTAAACAGTGCAACAGGTTTGGGTTTGGCATGCGGTTCGGGCTTGATTCGCACTAAAGGCGCAGATGCTAAGCGAGGGGAAGTTGCGGTTGTTACCTGATCTTTTTCCATCTCCACTTCACCATGCTAGAAATCTCCCTGCACGTTACAATCTTGTGAACCAAAACCAAATAACACAACACTTTCTGCGGAATGTTTAAAAAAGATGAATGCAATATGTAGCATAAAAAGCAAAAAACAGCAAAAACACAATAACACCGTATCATGCATTGTTCCAATCTCTGTCATGGAAGATTGTCTGTCATGAAAAAGCACAAACTTCCATACCACAACTGCTGGATGAGGATAGAAGACGGATCGGATAGGAGCGACGGCACGACGGATAAAACCACCACAAGAGCTTCTGAGAGAACAGAGCTTTGCTGGGTTCATGCATATGAATAAGGAGCTCGGCATAAGAACCGTTAGATTGTTAAAGCTAATCCACATCAACGCTCCAGAAAAGCTGCACTCTAGAAATACTATTTAGTATGGCCCAATGAATACAGCACCGAAATCATAGGAAAACCATGCCAAAAAGCGTACAAAAACACAAAAAAAACCCCCTGTTATAATGCTACATATTTTGTTGTGTTAACACAAGGGGGGTTCACAATTTTGGGCATATAACCCATCTGCATGCACGGGAAGGGGGTTTTTTGGACCCATTTTCGTACATATACGGTCGGCAGGGGGTCATTTTTCTGGTATTTTTTGCACTATCCTAGGTAATTTTTATTCGAAAGGGGTCAAAATTTGCTTTTAAAGATCCGTATACAGGGGGGTTTTTTGCCACCCCATGCACGCAGATGGCATACCCCCCTTATACATGAGTGAATCCCCCTTGTGTTAACAATTGCAGGCGGCTTGCATTTAGTGCTTTTCATGTGTATCCCACAATTTTGCTTGTGCAATTTGTGTCGGGTTTGTTTGATAAATTTAGGGGAGATAATCCGACATATGCTAACAATACCAACCAAATAGCCAATAGCATTGTCATTGTGAGGTAAAATTCAAGAATGTGAGGTCAAATGCAAGAATGCTGCGCAAAAACTAATAACAACACCAACGCCTAAATTTGTCTTAACCTACTTTTACGTATCTTAAATCATAGTGCAACACTTTGTTCATTGTGCCTGTTCTATATCTCAAGTATATCTGTAAATCAAAGAGTTATTCGTTACACAATATCATGTATATGTAAATTACCTGAAGTATAATTTTCTCCTTCCTCGGTTCTATAAATTGACCTGCACAGCTTTGTTAACAAAAGTCCTGGCCTAAGAAAAAGACACCCGTGTTCACACAAAAAAGAGCCGACAAAAACAACGAAATAGAAACCATGAAAACACACTTCCGCGCCATCGGAGGGCAACCCCTCGTGCACAGCACCTTGTTTTCTTTTTCCTCATATTTCAAACTTTGGCACCCAATATTGAACTCCAATCCAATAATTCTCTAGTCCAGGTTTATCATCATCCTTGATAGGTGCACATATAACCTCATCTAACCAAACTGGCTATATATCCAGATTTTCAGGTTTAATAAGAACAAAATACCCTTTGTCCCAAGTCTTCACCAAATCTCAAGTGTTTAAAAGTATGGTGGAGACTCAGACTGACAAAGTGATTAAGAGATTACGTACTGATAATGTTGGGGAATTTATCTCTACTCAATTCAAGTGTTTTTATGAAGAGCATGGTATAGCTTGTGAGCTTCCCCTCATCAAAATGGTATTGCTGAGTGTCAGAATCATATGATAATCAATGATGTTCGATGTATGCTAATTCATGCTGGTTTGGATAAGTCATTTTGGGTAGAAGCTATGGCTACTGCTGTTTATGTGTAGAATCGAACAGTAACTTCTTCTCTGAAAGGTGTAACTCCTTTGCAATTATGGACAGGAGTCAAACCAAATGTTCAAAATTTGTGAGTTTTTGGTTGTCCAGCCTATGTTCATATTCCAAAAGAGAACAGAAAGAAGCTTGATCCAGTCGGCCTCAAAGCCATATTTATTGGCTATGCTGTGAAGGCACAGGGATACCGATTTTATGATATTGCTACGTGAAGAATCATTATTAGTCGTGATGCAGTGTTTGATGAGTGTACTATGGCTGACATGGCCACTCCTCGTCATGACTGTAATATTTTGAGATACTTGATAGCGACCTAATTCCTAATGTGGATAATGGATCTTTACATCCTCATGTTGAGAATGAGCTTGTAAATGGGTCTTTACATCCTCATGTTGGGAACGAGCTTGTAAATGGGTCCTTACATCTTCATGTTGGGAATGAGCTTGTAAATGGGTCTTTGCATCCTCATGTTGGGAATGAGCTTGTAAATGGGTTTTCACATCCTCATGTTGGGAAAGAGCTTCTAAATCCTAAAGTGGAAGATGACAAAGTGTTTGTTGGAAAAGGATATTTGTGAGTGCATCTTACAAGATTAGACAAAGCCTCTAGAGACTAGTATGTCAAAATGAACTCTTATTTTTCTGATGGATTTCTAAGTTTTGCAGATTCCAATCTTATATTATAATGTTTTAGCGTGTTGTATCAAGCCCTAATTTGAATAGTTGAGATCATTTGAGTGCATCCAAAGGCTGAGATTTGTCACACGGCTTCCCGCCACCGTGAATGGTCAAAGCTTTAATCTCTTAAGGGGAAAGGGAAAAAGAAATGGAGGAAAAGGAAAAGGGAGAAGGAAAGGAGGAATGTGAAGGGCAAAAAGGCAAGAGGAAAAGGAAAAAGGGGGGGGGAGAGAAAGGGGAAAAGGGACGGAAAAAAGGGCATGGGTAAAAGGGAATAAGAGAAATGGTGAGGAAAGAGAAAAAGAAAGGAAAAAGTGGCAGGGGAAATGGGAACGGAAAAAAGAAATGAAAAAGGGAGAGGGAATGGGAAGGGACAAAGGGCATGGGGAAAGGTGAAGAGGGAAAGGGTGGTAAAAGGAGAAAGAATGAAGGGAAAAAAGGTGACTAGGAAAAGGGCAGGGAGAAGATAAGCAAAAAAGGGCATGGGAAAAGAAAAAGGAAAAAGAAAAAAGAAAAGGGGACAAGGAAAGGGAGAAAGGAAACCAGGGAAAAAGAGCATGGGAAAAAGGGGTAGAGGGAAAGAGGAAAAGAGAAAGGGGAAAGGGCGCGTGAAAAGGGGGAGATGGAAAGGGTGGAGAAAGGGAAAAAGGAAGAAAAAAAAGCATGAGAAAAGGGAGGGAAAAAGGAGAAGAGGGGAAGGGTGAGGAAAAGGAAAAAGGGATGGAAAAAATGACATGGGAAAAGGAAAAAGGAAAGAAAAAGGGGGAAAGGGAAAGGGGAAAAGGGTACCGGGAAAGGGGAAGAGAAAAGGATGGAGAGAGGAGAAAAAGGGAAGAGAAGAAGGGGAACATGAAAGGAATGGGGGGAAAGGTAGGGAAAAAGGGAACAGGAAAAGGAAGGAAAGAAGGAAAGGGAAAGGGAAAGGCAAAAGAAAGGGGAGGGGAGAAGGATGAAAGGGAATCTAGGAAAAAGGGCACGAGGAAAAGGGGAAGAGAGAAATGGGAAAAGGGAAGGGGGAAAGGGCACGGGGAAGAGGGAATCGGGAAAAGGAAAGGAGGAAAAGGTCTGGGAAAAGGGGAGGATGGAAAGGGTAATGAAAGGGGAAAAGGAAACCAAAAAAGAGAATGGGAAAAGGGGAAAGGGAAAAGGGTGCGAAAAAGAGAAAAAAGGGTACAGGAAAAAAGAGAAGGGGAAGAATGTATTGAAAAGGGCATGGGAAAGGGAAAAATCAAGAGGAAATGAAGGGGGAAGGAAAGAGAAAAGAGCACGCCAAAATAGAAAGAGTGAAAGGATGGGGAAGGGATGGAAAGAGAAAGGAAAAAGTTCATCAGGAGAATGGAAAGTGAAAAAGGGTGTGAAGAAAAGGAAAAAAAAAATAAAAGAAAAGGAAATATTTAAGAAAAACAAAAAAAAAAGGAAAAAAAAGAAAATGGGCAATGTGTAGGGAAACAGAGGAAAAGGAAAAAGAAGAAAGGGTAAAAGCGGAGTAGAGCAAATGGCAAAGGGAAAGAGTAACAGTGTCGAATACTTTAACAATGGTCATTACTACAGTGTATCATTTACAGGTTCTCAGCTTATGCCCAGCAACGCTGGGCACCGTTCCTATATAAGACGCTCTCAAGAACATTTTGTGGTGATTGCGCTTCATGTGGATGATACTATTTTGGCAATCAAGAGAAGATTATCTCCTGCATTTAGAATTACTACCAAATTGCTAGATGAAAATTGGCATCAACATAATGTTCGAGAATAAGAATAGATATTAGAAAATTGTAGCACTCGGGTTTTTTTCTTTGTGGTTACCAAAGGGTTTTTTCATGCAAGTGCGAGACCAAATTTTCAGGTGGGGAGATTATCTATGAGTTGCAATATTTGGTCTTCTTTCTTTTACAGACACGATATTTTCTATATCTAATTTGATGAAAGTCTAAAGTCGCAGGTGGGGTGTTAGCGGAGCTGCCTTTATTGGGAAGGCAGCGTGCCTTTATGAAAAGGCAACATGAGTGCCTTTACCTTTCGCCTTTACCTTTTACCTTTATGGTATTATATATTGTAACATATATCATTCAATATACGTGTCTTCTATTGTAGTGCATATCTATTCCTCTTGTGTTTTCTTAGTAAACTAGCAAGTTCAACATACTTTGAATGTGGACCCCACATTGGTATCTCAGAAAGGCACACATAAATGGAACATGTATTGATGTCTAAATGTGGTAATGACAAATGAGAAGGGCAACATATAGTCATGTACGACACGTCATAGAGAGTAAAGTGTCATATGTCTCTAATGTTTGTGTTCTCCCACAAATCCTTCATGCCATATTTAATGGAACATAAAGCAAAGTTTAGGAGTGTCGCAAAGCTTTGATCAATCAATATTGATACAAGACCCACCTCTGTTACCTATTGTTATGAACAGCAAGTTGGATCAGGTTAAGTCCGCACAAGATCATAAGAGAAGTATGGCCACAACCAAAAGGACAGCAGAAATGGTGATTAATTCGCCATCCAACCTATGAACTCAGATTAATCCGAGCTCCACACCAAGCTGAGAGCTAGCATACACAAGATGACTATGTGATCTCAAGATTCCGCCCTCCCAAATCCATGTAACTATCACTCTTATATCGCTAATTCTCCCTTCACCTTTCCCCAACACCCTTCCAAAAGATGACTTGGCATATAAGACATACACCTTATATGGCTGCTTTCCCCTTTCTAGCCTCTATGGGCTAAGCCCAAGAAGGCCGCACCTAAGCGACTGCTACAGATTCCAAGATCCAAACTCAGAATCGTAACAGCCCACCGGGGTAAAAGACAATTGACCTCTACACAAGTCCCTCGACCACACAGGTCATTGACCACACAGGTCCCTCTTTCGACCACACAAGTCATTGACTACACAAGTTCCCTGACTATGCAAGTCACTATTTCGACCACACAGATCTTTATTTCGACCACATAGGTCTACCACACAGGTCCAACATAGAGCTTATTAACCACATAGGTTCCACACAAACCACGTAGCTTATTAACCACACAAGTTCCAGACAAACCACATAGCTTATTAACCACATAGGTTCCACAAGACGACACAGTTCCACTAGACAAGTCCCTTGATCTATCTCAGTCGTTGGGACCTCCAGCAGTGTTAGACAAACCAGCCTCAAATTTGGCCTCCCATGTTTGCTAGGTTTCACCAAGCTTCCAAAGAACTCCTCTTTATGCCATTCAACTTCACTACATAGACTAATACCAAATATGCATTGCATTAGTTCAACTAATGCCTCCATTAGCCAAGCTAATGGTTGATTCATCTTGAGGGCACACGGCTCACCCAAGGTTTGGAGTAACACCTATATCCATGATTATCTACATATAATCCCTCTGGAGGCACAAAGCCCTTGCATGAGTAACCACACTATCTATATCACGTTTCAACTCCCTCACTTGCTATTGTAAATAAAACAATGACCTCTCAGGGAAAGCACCACATGGTATCAGAGCTTGCATCTGGTTCTGGGGCGGTTGTGAATTTTTGAGAGCTCACTGGGATGAAAACTTTGTATGTTTTCTCTGAAGCTGGATATCTAGCCTAGAAGGTTAAGATGGAGTACATTCTACACAAAGTGAAAAGCTCTTTGGAATTGTGACTAAGAGGGTGAAAGCATGCTAGGGTGTACCATCTAAAGTACTTTTTAGGGAGTGCAAAACTATCCAGAAAAGTACCCAACACTGGGTACTGGGAACTTGCATAAATGCCACAATAAATAATAAGTTTGAGAGTTAATTCATTTATTTTAGTCTCTAATAGTATTGTTATCCTCTAGTACTATAGATTGGCATGTTACTGACCTTCAATTCAAAACATTTCGATCGATTTTAATGGAAAGAAAAAACAGAAAGTACCAGTTTTAAAAGTACCCAGTGTAGGTACTTTTGAGGGTTCCAAAAGTGGTACACCGTAGCATGCTTTTACCCAAGAATAACCTGCTCCAGCACATCCTATTGATGCAACTACTGGCAATTTTGTATTGAATGGTGCTGCATATGATGCTTGGGTTAAAAATATAGATGACTAGCGCTCATTCTCTATGCTCTCATTCTCTATGCTCTCAAAGAATCCATTTTAATGGATGCTAAGGATTTTATTACTTCCAGTGAAGTTTGGAAGTATTTGGAAAAAAACGTACATGAAGAAGACTATGCATGAAGTGATTAGTCTTTGCAAAGATCTTACATCATTGAATAAGAATGAGAATGATTTTTTATCATCCACTGAGACCACGGCCTATGGGACCCAGAAGGAGCGCAGCAAACTTATTACTGTCCGGGTTAAAAAAAACCCCGCCCCGAAGGGTTTTCGAGGGAAAAACTGTGGCAGTAATAAGAATGCTGTCAAACTGTACAAGTATACATCATCATGAAATAAATGTATAACATGTCAAGTGTGTGCCCGAGGACATAGCTGATCTCGCATGTCCATAACCTCCTGAAGGTATGATCCCAGCACCCGTACGGATGCTGTGCTCAATGTCACATGTAACGGCTGGCCAGGCCTGACCAACTCAGTATAGCGCGTCCGGATTTGATCATATGATGGGCAACTTTGAAGAGTATGAGATTCATCTTCAATGACCCCCATTTGGCAGCATTGACAGAGCCTGTCCTGACGTGGCTCACCAATTCATCTGCCCGTCTCAATTTGAAGATGACGTACCCATGTGCGAATGGAGGCAATGAGTCTGCGCCTTTTCATGGGCAAGTGGACGCAGGCTAGCATTGCGGGCCTCGTTCCATTGTGGGATTTATGTGGCGCTCGTAGTGTGCTGTCTTGACATGTTCAAGGGCATTGGCATTCCAAAGCTTTCTGAGGAAGCAAACGTCAAGCTATTGCCTCAAGCTATGGCGATCTACCTCTGTTTACACATGTATGCACATGTACTCCTGCATATTCCATCTAGCCAACCACTGAGCTCTCTTTTCCCTCCATCAGGCCTTAAGGCACTGCGGCCCCGTTGCCATGATATAAGCTAGTTTAGGGAGACGAGCATCGTCCATATTGACCACCTTTTGAAAATAGACAATGTGGCGATCAAGGGCCGCCCTCTAAAGAGGCAAGAATCCTATCTCCTGCAGTAGAATTTGATATGGGACTGTGGACTTCACCCCTAGTGCTCGTACTAAGAAGGCTTTCTGCACCTGCTCCGAGTCATTCCACGTAGCGAGGGATACTATTGGGCTCCATACTTCAACCCCGTATAAAAGGACAGGCTCCACTAAGATCTTGAACAAGTGTGACTGGTGGGCCCAATCATACAACTCCGCTCTATGACTCTTGTTTTGCATTGCATATAGTGCCTTCCAGCCCGCCGTCACTCGTAGCCGTATGGATATGTCCCAGTACATAGTAGAAGGAAACTCCACTCCCAAATATTTGTATGTGGATGCTACTTCCACATTCTGCCCTTGGTAATTGAAGGAGGAGATCCTCGGCTGATAAGAAGATGATATGAAAACCACCTTAGTCTTGGCCAGGTTGACGCGCATATCATTCGCTTGGCAGAATGTGTCCAGGGCATCGAGATGTCGTTGCATGTCATTGTCAGATGTGAGGTGTGGGGGCCAGGACTATCTCTAGAACTATGGCAAAAGATTGAGAAGATACAAAAGAAATTTCTACACATTGAGCTTGGAGTCAAAGTACAAACACCATATGAGATGATGATGGCGGAATGTGGCATGATGCCCTTAGAATGTGAGGCCCTGTGCCGATATTTGGTGTATTTAAGTAAGCTCGGAGGTCTAGAAGAAAACAGTTATCCAAGGTTAGCATTGAGGGAAACGTTCGAGAAAGGGTGGTATGCGGAGGGGTTGACCTGGATGCACAAATGGGGGCTTAAGATAGAAGACCTCGGTGTTAACAAAAACAGAATCTATGAATGGGTTAAGGAGATAGCACTGACAAGGATCTGGCATAGCCCTGGAGTGAAAATGTTTCACTATAGGGAGAAGATGAACCCGTCCTTGCAAGAAATGAGCTACCTCAATGAGAGCATCTCCATGAGCAAAAGACATGCAATATGTAGAATGCGGTTAAGTGCACATCACCTGGGGGTAGAAGTAGGACGATGGTACAATATACCACGGGAATACCGAACATGTCGGATGTGTGGAGCAGATCAGGTAGAAGATGAAGAACATGCAATCATTCATTGCCCAACATACCAAACTCTGAGGGATGCCCTTGGCATACACATAAGTAGCATGCAACAGTTTTTTGATTTGCCAGCTACAATAGCGGGTAGCTTCCTGATTGATATGATGCAGATGAGAGAGGCAGGAATTAAGGCTATAGAAATGTACTTGACAGACGAGAAAAGAGAGGAAAGTGATGACGATCCCCATGAGGGTTTGTCAGATGATAATTAGGAATCTATATTATGTAATTGGTCTTATAGACTTGATGGTCTCAAAAAAGACGCAATAAAATACGTCACGTCACTTCACTTCACTTCACTTCTCTCTCTCTCTCTCTCTGAGTAAACTAGCAAGTTTAACTAATAGCCCATTGGGTCTATACAATGGGCTAGTACAACTATTACTACTGAGATAAAAAAAACCTATGCCTTGAAAGCCATTATAAATGTCCATTTGTGCAAAACTACTCAGAATATCAGCTATTATAATTATCTTCTAATTCAACCATGACTATTAGAGCTAACCAAACTAGATTACACAAGTTTGTCCTTTACATTAAGAATTAGGAAAAGAAAAATTTGCATATGCCAATACTGAAATACATACCTCAAGAGTTCCAACCAAAACCCACCGATTAAAAAGATTCTGAACGCCAAAATTGTAAAAAATTTGTGGCGTCCAACTTTTTCATTTGTTGGCATGCAATTAATTATAGATAGATAGTATTTTTCGAGTCATACAAGACAAAAAAGAGGCGGTCGGGGGCCAATCCACAACTCTCCAATCATATTGCATTTGGGGTGTCGCTATTTCTTGTCATGAAAATCGAGCAAAATCCGATCCTACTAAGCCCATTTTGGGTCCCTGTCTTCAAGATTTGCAGAGTTGGTTGGAAACCCGACAAGCAAGATTTAGAGCAATTTCGGATCTAATTGCCTCTTCTTGGATAAATTCATAGTGCATTGCTCTGTTCTAGCTGCGTGGAAAGATTTAGCTTGTGGGCGTTTGCATTCTCGATCAAGCAATGTTTTGTCCTACAAGTCTTGCCAAAATTTTGCCAGCAAGTCCAAAAAAGCCCATCGCCAAACTTATCGGTTCAAATCGATATGTTGTGTGGATGGATATTGGCGTTACCTTGCTCGGGTTTCTTCAGCAGCGTGATTGGTAAGATTCTCAACAACAATTTCATCTCAATAATGCTTCTATTTTTAGGAATTCACCGAGCGAGCACAATGCCTTGGAAAGAATATTCACCAACCCCGTCTCAAGATAATTATCATTTGCAAAGAGCACCGTTTCAGATTGTGCAATTAACACTCTTTATCCCTGTGCAGAGGCATTTGATCCTTTAGATCCAAATGGAAATATCACAGTAAAATGGGATATAATCAGCTGGACCGGTGATGGATACACGGTAAGATCAGACTTCCATACAGCCAACAAGTAGCAAATTGTTGCAGAGGAGGAGTTTTATCTTCTATGGGCCAGGATCCAAAGCGTGCAGTTGGAGCTTTTCAGGTCAATTTTGGCAGATCCGGTACCACTAATAAAACTGTGGTTCCTCCAAAAAATTTTACTATTATGACCCCAGCTCCTGGATATACCTGTGCCCCGGCTTATATAGTGAAGAATACGTTATTTCCTACCCCAGATGGTCGTCGTTTTACTCAAGCCTTAAGTAAACACCCACTCATTTCCTGTTCTGGATTCATGGTTTCGTAGAGTGTATTCATACTAATTTAGTTTTTAATTTATTTATCATTCTAGTGACATGGAATTATACTTGCGTTTATTCACAAAGTAGTTGCTGTGTCTTCCCTTTCGTCTTTTTATGATGAAGATATTATATCCTGCCCCAAATGCTCTTGCGGTTGCCAATCGAATATGACACGGCAGATTTTAGCACAGAAGAAATCTGAAACTCAGCCCCCGTACAGATTCGTAAGTAAATCTTGGCCCTTGATCTTACATTGCAACTGGATTTTGGATCAAAGAAAAGTGCTGAGAGATCTAGATCCAAGACTAATTTGATCTAAAATTGACCTTTTGGAATTTTTTCGCTTATAGGTCAGATGCATATATAGCCATAATGGCTTTAGCTAAACTTGCCTAAAACTAATCCCAAAACTTTCTGTGATTTAGCTAAACTCTTCAAAGTTTTCCTCTTGTACTTTCTAGTGTTTGGCTAAACTAACCCAAAATTCATCCCAAAAATTTATGAGATGTGGGGGCAAAAAACTTCAAGCTAAAATTATTATACTTTTTTCCAATTGTTTCCATTTACTTTAATCATTTCTTGTGTGGAAATATGCTAACAAAATGCCAACTAGCTAAGTTTAGGCCTCAAATTATTCCATAGATGTTAAGAAATAAATATTAATCATATATTCTCTTATTATCTAGAATTATTTTAGCTAAACTAGCCCGAAACTCATTCCAAAATTTTCTATGGCTTAGCTAAATAGTACAAATTTCCAATCTTACTTTCTAGCATTTGGATAAAGCGCTCAAAGGTTGGGATAGGCGCGACCATTTTTTCCATTTACTTTAGTCAACATTTTTTGAAAATGTGCTAAAAAATCATCAAATTGCTAAA
Organism: Isoetes taiwanensis; assembly: GCA_021234155.1. Lineage (NCBI taxonomy): Eukaryota > Viridiplantae > Streptophyta > Lycopodiopsida > Isoetales > Isoetaceae > Isoetes > Isoetes taiwanensis. The sequence continues at coordinate 642,881 of JAJEKV010000225.1, forward strand.
TTTAGCCCTTAAATTATTCCATGTTTGAAGTTGACCTGCTACTTGTCCTGCTTGCCGAAATTTGCGTTGCCTTGCTTTCCATAGCTTGCGTTGTACTGAGGTCTGGTAGCTGCTGGGCTGTAACTTCCTGTAGCCTTCCCCTTGTCTTGATAGTATTGTTGCCTCGGTCCACTCCCTTGAGGTCCTTTTCCTTGCAAGCTCACTGCCTTGGATTCTGCTTCTGCCACTGTTCTGGGGTTTATTGCTCTCACCAGCTTCTTGATCTCTTCGTTCAAGCCTTCAATGTACCTCTCCACTACATGTCTTTCACTCAATTTTGGCACATAGAGCCTCAGCCTCATGAACTCTTCTGTGTACTTCTGGACTGTCTTATTGCCCTGCTCCAGCCTTTAGAACTATTGCATCATATGGCACTTGTGTTCCCTTGGCACATAGTGACGCTTGAATGCTTTGGCGGCTTTGGCGAACTTCTTTAACCTGCAGCTATCTCTGCTTAACCCATGGGCTTTGGCATAGCCTTTCCACCAAATCCTGACTGCTCCCTTGAGGTTGGTTGTTGCTACCCTGCCCTTGTCCTTATCCTTCATGCTATAAGCATTCCCATACTCCCTCATTTCATCCAACCATGCCTCGGCTTCCATTCCAGACCTGTTGTCCCATGAGAACTGTTCCAACTTCCTGGCTTTCCACACGTTGCTCAGTGCCGAATCGACTTTCTTCTGATAGTCTGCTTCCATTCTGCCTCTATCACGGTTGGGTGGGACCCTCCCGACGGTCCTGTCGATCGTTCTCCTGCTCTTCAGATTCAGAGTTGGAGTCGAAACTAGAGTTGGAGGAATCCGTGCTTGGTGATCTCCTTCTCCGGCTTCTCTTCTTTGCTTTGTCTGCTCTGCCAGCTGGTGTTTCATGTAGTTTGACATTTTGGTCTGGTCCCATTGCTGCCGCTCCTGCCAGCAAGGCTCTTATTTCATGGATGTCCGATCTTATCTGCGATATTTCTTCTTCTGGGGTTGGTGCCTCAAACTCCTTGAACAGGTTCCTTGGCTGAAATTGCCTTGCGGGTGTTTGGTCTTCTAGAGGTTGTCTATCTTGTTCCACATTCCTGGATGCTCTAGCTGCATATACATTAGATTGCACTCTGATGATTAGCTTTTTGTTTGTTATTGCATTTTTTTGTTTGATGATATAGTTGTGGGGACAAAATATATCAAAAGAACATACATAATACCATCACTTATATTCATAAGATATAATATTTTTACGTTCAATAATAGAGATAGAGAATTAAAAAGTTTAATTCTATTCCTGAAATCTTCTATAAGTGGGTTGTCCTCCAAGAATTTCTTCACTTGGGCTGTGCCGACTGTTCGCTCCAAGTTCCTAAGGATGTTGGTGGTTGTGCCTCCTTGGAGTGCTGTCGCCAAGTCTTCGACCATCCTTTCCGATATGTAGGCTGCGGTGACAGCCAATTTACCCTGTTGCCTATAAGGGACCGCAAAGGCGAAGATGCTTAGAGCTATTGTCCTCTTGACCAGGATGACATGGTCGATGTTTGGGGCCATCCGGGCATGTCTTCCGAATCCTGAGAGGGCAATCAGCATAAAAACCTCTTCTTCTCCACGTGGGCTGAATTGGCGGTGTATGACTGCTACCCTTCCATTAGTGAGCAGTGGCAAGTAGAACCTGAGGGCTTTGTCGTACCCTGCCTCCCCGGCCTCCTCTCCGGTTCTGATTGCACCCCTGTGTCTTTCGGAGTATTCGTCCACCGGTACTGCTATCATCTCCCTGTAGTCGCCGAACATGGACCTAGAAGAGGTCAAGTTGATACCGCCTCTTTCCTGTCCGACTGGTGCTACTGCAGAGGTGCTGGATAGGAGTGCACTCGTTGCTTTCCCTCTGATTCCCATCCGCACTTGGATCGCTATGAACTCCTCCTCTGAGGGTAGCTCCTGCTGAGCCATCTTCTGCGTAATGCCGGTGTATGTTTCAATATCTGTTGATGACTGGCTAGTGTACGGCTGGGCCTCCCTTATACTGATGGAGAAGTCTTGAGTCCTCCAGTCGATGAAGTCATCGAGGTCGGGCTGCTGGCATAGGAGGTGTAGGAGCTCGTCTATCCTGTAACCCCTGTCCCTGCACTCGAGGAGGTTCTTGATGTCGTGTAGGGTCAGGTATGCTTCTCCTTGAATGATAATCAGGGTTAGACTCGTGATGCCTAGCCCAAGTGGTGGAGTTGTCCTTGTCGCTCTTAACCCTTCTTCGAAGCTCGGGAGGTCTTCTTCGGCTTGCTGCCTTTCTTGTGTGGGGTCGATGTCGATGATGTCTTCCACGTCAGACCCACGTCCTTCCTCTTCCTCCACCTCCGCCTCTTCGTACTCCAGAATCATCTGCTCCTCTTCACCTGCTTCCATGGCCATGGGCTCAAGCTCTAGGGATTAGGGTTCTCCTATCTGGGTTTGGGTTCTTTGGGACAAGAATATAGCTACAGCTGCAGTGTAGGAGAAATATCTCCTTCTATTACAGCTACAGACATGTAGTTGGGCATGCGAGTAGCCTTATTTTCTAGGTACTTGTCTGTCTTTGGAATGTTCTGCAGAGCTGCACGAAGAGCCAGCATGGGTGCAAAGTATCCTATGCAAGGGGAAAGTTCTACAAAAGAGGGCCCTATCTTGGCATGGAACTCGGTCATGATCTCTTGGTAGTAAGGAGTAGCATTGATGGTGGCATCCACATCGATCTCCTTCTGAAAAACAACGAAGACCGAGTCAATGTCAGCTTCAGCCACATGAGCAGTGGCATTGTACCATCGCCTGAATGCAGAGGTTGCCATGATGCTAGAGCTGCTAGGGTTATCAAACAGATATGGAAGTGCCTCTGGGAGCTGAAAAATTGCCTCGAAGTGAGGAGCAATAGAATAGGGTGCAAATGAGGGTTTGGGGATGTCTATCACTTTGAGGTGCTACTATGCAATTTCTAGTAATCTAGGTTAAAGAATGCACCCTAAGGATCCTATTGCAACAAATTTCATCTAATTTGGAGGTAGTTGGGATGAGTTAGGGCCATTGGTCTGACCACTCACACAATGCGCGAGAGCCATTTTCAAAAGGTTTGGAAGTGCTCCTGGCGCACTCTGTGAGGGGTGGGCTCCTGTTGGGTCCAAGATAGCTCAAAATGTACAATCTAAGGGTAGAATCCTACCTATCTCGGCGAGTTAGGGCAGGTTGTGTCCTTACTTTCTACATTTGGCCAAGTCTGGGCAGAGATCAATGGCCGACCACTCACACAGTGCACGAGAGCCATTTTCAAAAAGTTTGGAAATGCTCCTGGTGCACTCTGTGAGGGGTGGGGTCAAAAACATTGACTTTTTGTCCAAATTAGTCAATTCCAAATCAGGGATAGGTTCAATACGCTGGACGTTTTATACGGAATATGTATGAATTGTATGATACGGCAGATATTTGTCGTATAAAACGTATAAAATATGGCAAAAAAAAATTCCGGCGTCGGAAGATTTTTGCGTACGCGCAAACATCTAATTCACGTATGCGAACGCAAATTTTTTTTTCCTTTTTCCGCGAAACCTTCTGTTTTGCATACGCGAAAGTTTTTTTGCGTACACAAAACAGAAGGTTTCGCGTACACGGGCCCGCGTACGAATTTGAAATTTTAATTTCGCGTACGCGAAATACTATAAACCGCGTACGCAAAACGTTTTTCGCGTACGCGAAACTGTATAAAGCGGGTAGCAAAAAAAAAGTTTTTTTTTTTACGAATTTGAAATTTGAAAACCGCCGCAAACGCGAAATCTTCTGTTTCGCGTATGCGAAAGTTTTTTCGCATACGCAAAACAGAAGGTTTCGCATACGTGAACGCCCCGAAAGGAAAAAAATAATTTTTTTTTTCACGTACGCGGTTTTTACTGGTTCGCGTACGCGGAAAAACTTCCGCATACGCAAAAAAAAATTTTTTCGGCCGGCGAACTTTTAATACGTTAAATACGTAATACGTATTTTTTTTTATTTTATACATCAGGAATTTGAATTTTGTACGTACAGAACCTATCCCTGTACCAAATGCACATGTCATTAATACAACCTTAATACTTTTGGTCAAAACATATTTTTATATTTACAAAAGGTTCTGTAGTTACAATAAGTTAGCAATCTTCCTTTTTAATAAACCTAGCTAATTTCATATCTCTAGGCATACAAGTTATTCTCTTTGCATGGAGAGCAATGCTAGAGAGTCTTCGAAGTGTTGGACTAGTCTTTGCTTTGCTGCCTCCTGCAACGCGAGTAACATATCATCTGTCACACTCTTGGTTTTGTCGAATTATTGCAGGATGTCGCGGGTCAATCTTGCGAAGGCAGCTCTAGGTATCAGTAGTCCGTAGCTCCTCTGAGAATGACGGATCTCCCGAGCAGCTCTCGCAAAATAGGAGTCCGCCTTTCTCTTCATCGGCTCTTCGGGGGTACGGGTCTTTCTGGGGGTGGCTTCAACGTGTTCTTCTTGGATGGCCTTCCTCCCTCCACGTACTTTACCTTGTGTTCCTCATAGTATTTGGAGTACTCCTCGTATATTTTCATGTACTCGTTTTACTCCTTCAGCTTCTTTCTGTACTCTCGCTCATGCTTGAGTACACAAGACTCTCGTGCCGGCCTGCCCTTCTTCGGATCTGTTGTTGGCTTCGGCCACTTGGGGTATGGGGGAGCTGTTGCGGACTCTTCCTCCTCGTCATCTACATTCGAGGGTCCCGAGCCTTCTGTTGGGCGTGGAACCCCTGACTCATCCTCATTTAACTCAGTGTCCGATGACGACGGCGGTCTGTCGGGCTCCTCCTCCCTTATGCTTACCCCTTTCGCTGGTCTCGACTTTATCTTGCGTCGGGGTTTCTTGGGCACCTTTGAATCCTTCCCTTTGTCTTCCCTCAACTTTTGGCATCTCCCCGCAATCTCTTCTGCTCCAGCTTCTCTTCAATCCTCTTTCTCTTTATCGCTCTCTTCCTCTTTGCCATCCTCTTCAACTTACTTACCAGCTCCTTGGGTAGTACTTCGTCCTCGTCATCCTCGTCCTCTCCTCCATCGCCCTGATTCTCGGGGTTTTCCTGCTCTTCAGGGTTCTGGGGGTTTTCTTCCTAGTCCTACTGCTCTTGATCCTCCTCCTCAACATCAGGATTCGTGCCGGGGTTCTCTTCTTGCCTGGCTCGCTCCTGAGTCTGTTGAGCTGCGAGGACCTGGGCGCTGATATAATCGTCTGGTACTACCATTCGAGCAGTTTGTTTGGTGCGGGCCATGTTTTAAAATAAGTTGATCGCCTTCCGAGCGCCTAAAAATCGCCTTGTTGGACAGAGAGCAGCTAGCTGGAGAAGGAAAGTGGAAATGAAGAACCCTAATGGTCTATATATATGTCTGGGGATTTTAGGGTTTGGACCTGCAATTTCATGTCGTACCATTCTGCAAAGCATTAGTGTTTGTAGAATCAATACATTGGGTTTGTTTAGGCAAAAAGTGCCCACCACTCACACAATGCGCGAGAAGCATTCTCAAAAGTTTTGGAAATGCCCAGGGCGCACTCTGTGAGGGGTCACCTCTTTTTTACTCAAACTTTCATTTTATAAACAGGTTCTTAGTGTTATAACATACATTTCTAGCTCAAATTCAAGGTTTAAACTGCCCTGCACTATCAGATTGCTCTAATTATGCATCTATCTAGGTCAAAGTGGGTCCACCAATCACATAGTACGCGAGAAGCATTCTCAAAAGTTTTGGAAATGCCCAGGGCGCACTCTGTGAGGGGTCACACCTTTTTTGCTATAATTTTTCAGGGTTTTCCTATTTTTCTTCTTAACTTAGCATTATTCTATTTTGCTGCTCTAAGGATTGGAATTTTTTTTCCCAATTTTCGAGGTTCATGCCTGGGTTGCTATTTCCAAGACTGGAAGTCTACTGTTAGTTCTAACAGGGAATGGTCAGTGCTCGATCTTGGTCTACCAAGATCATGCTCTATTACCACTATGACGTCCCCTACTTCCTCTACAATACTCCCATCGTATCAAAAGGCGGAGTTCATCCCCCTGGTAGCCAACCTGATAAGGGCCATCCACCTGACACCAATCCTTGACAATGGATCAATGAGGAAGAATGGATGGGGCATTTGCCCCATCTTCCCTCGGGGTCATCCTAGTTGCGGAAGCGTAAGTAAACATAAGCACATGACATCAATATACATCAACAAAGTCACCTCGACGGGTGACCACATCATAACATACCTGTTATAGCATATCAATAACATCATCATCACATGGGTGATCCTACCAAAGGGCTTAGACTCCAAAGGTATGGACTGATGGCTTGGGCCTCCAGAAGTCAATGCAGACAGAATTCATGGCAAATGGGTTGGGCTGGTATAGGAACATGGCTGTTGGTTAGTCCACTCCATCCTCCCATCCCTTGCACACTTTGCAGAGTAGGTTGAAGAGTCTTGGGACTGGACCGTAGCCTACGGGGTGCATAGCCAAAGGGGCTACTGCTGGGTTGCATCTCCCCCGTCCCGATGAGGCAGGAGGAGAGTCTTCTCTCCTCCAGAGGCATGCAGCCCATCACAGGTGGCTAGAGAGCCACTGCCCGTATTCGACTTGAACCTCATTGAAGGTGCGCATCACCCAAGAGGTGTCGAGCTCATGCCTTGCCTACATATAGTGGCCAGCTGAGATCCCCGGTAGGCTTTACACACCAGAGGGATCAATCAGTGATGGGACAAGTCCTCCTTATTCCACTGGTCTAGCCCCGCCACCCATAACCAGACGGGCTCTTATACACGGGCCGCATTAATTGGGAATTAATTAACTAGGATCATCTGCTACTAAAGGTTTCAAGGTCTCTACCCCCCTTTCCACATACACAGGAAAGCATAGAATGGACACCACCACATCAAAGATCAACATCAAAGACTGAAATACTGAATAAGATCTAATCTATCTTACCTAATCATATCTTTCATTACGGCTGGTGATCTTAGGATCTACAAGGCTGATATGACTGATCTAACATGCTATCCTGACTCATTGCCGGGCTAAGAGGCGGCTTTGCCCAATAGAATTGCAAGTTACCTGATCCTTGGCTAGCTCCAGCTCCCCGGATTGCGTCCATGCCTTCATTCTTGCTGAAGACTGCTGCTCCTGATGAATCTAATGTGCAAAGGCGGCTCAGCGGCACCTGGCAATGCGAAATGACAGCTTGCCTTAGCCGAAATGGCTCAGAGAAGCCCAAAATGCGAAAGAAGAAAGGTTTAGAGTTTTCCCCTTGGTTCCTTATATGTGATCTTTTAGGGTTAGGTTAGAAGGGACCAAAAGGGGTATTGCCACTTGGTAAGGGGGTTTTAATTGCATATGTTTAATATACATGCGCAACATACGAGGTTGCCCCCCCAGGTGCAACCTTTTACGGCTCTCAAGTACTTGTCGTGGTGATATGTACGTGTGATGTGGCAGTATAATATACGTATTCGGATTGTATGTTATGCTGGAACGTCACAAGTAATCAGACACAGTTTCTCCATCATCCTGCTTAACAAGATCCCACTCCTTTTGTAATATTCTATGATAATTTGCAGGCAAATAATGGGCTTCGAATGCACTACAGAATACTGTCCATGAGTTAACCTCAGGCTGCATTAATATGCGGCCTTGCCACCAAACTTGTGCTTGTTCATCCAGATAAGTGTCCATGGCTTGCAGTTTCTCTTGTTCAGTCGCGTTAACTCTCTCAAAGAACTTCTCCCAAATTCCTAGAAAACTTATCACCTGCATCAGCTTAAAAGCTACTCTGCCACTAAAGTATGGCAAATCCACTTTTTCGAACCATTTAGGAGCCTTGTCCTTCTTATTTTGGGAGTCAGTTTTTGCAGTAATCATAAGATCTGGATTGGCGTTAATTGGTGCTGGATTTACTGGTAGCGGAGTTTTAGATGGTGGCGGATTGCAGGTGGGGGGTCTCTGGGTAATGGAGGTTGCTGAACATCACTGGGTAAAAATCCATAAAGTAGAGCAATCTGCTCTAGTTTTCATGCTGATAATCTTCTGGAGATGTAGGTGGTGGCAGTGCTATCTGATTAGCAATTTCTTTGCTATAAAATCAGCAGTTCTTAATGCATGCTGATACTGGCTTTCAGAGATATTGAAATGATGAGCCATTAGCACAGATTCTAGGAAAACTGGGCTTGATACCAAAATTGATGCAAAAACAAGTAAACTTGGAAAATATAGAGAAACAAAGTTGACAAAGTCAATATTCCAGTCTGTAGGAGTAGTATTACCACCCAACCAGCTCAACTTTACGCAAGAACTGTTATCTTGCCTTCTCAACTTAAGCATCAAACTATCTTAAGACTTAACTGAAATAAAACTTGAACTGAGGTGCAGCAGAGATAGACAAGAACTCCAAAATCAAAATCAGAGATAAAGAGGCTTCAGAAAGATTCAGACCCGAGTTGATTCCCAAAGATAGAAGCAGTAGTTTAATTATATAGTAAGAAATCGGCCCTTTCTTGGATCATCCTTTTTTGGATTGCAAATAGCGAAGTAAAAGGCAAGTAGGAATGGATAATAATGGTGTTGCTAAGATTAGAGGAAGATTCGGTCTTTTTCAAGATCAAGTCGACCTTTTTCTTCAGCAGATCCGGAGATCCGACAAGGTTTCGTCGCCTGATACGAATTTGGCTTTAACAGACAACCCGTTATCAGCCAATATATTATTTTTAAAGAATTGATTTCCTTAGCTTACTTATTAAGTGTTTACCCCAAGAGGGATTCATATAACTATTTCCTAAATTCACAAAGTAAGCTGTCTAAATACGTTGAGCCTGAGCCGCTCCCCCGAGCCGGCATTTAAGCCGTAACACTCTAGAGCCTGGTATGTCAATATGAACTTTTTTTTTTCTGATGGATTTCTACGTTTTGCAGATTTCATTGTGTATATAAGACACTCCCAAGAATATTTTGTGGTGATTGCGATTTATGTGAATGACTCTCCTCTTGACAATCAAGAGGAGATTCTCTTCTGCATTTAGAATTTTTACCACATCAACATAATGTTCGAGAACAAGAATAGATATAAGAAAATTGTAGCACTATGAAGCTACAAAGAATCCATTTTGCCAAGTCACCTTTTAAAAATTTCTTGGGGAAAGGTGAAGGCAGACTTAGCTATATAAGAACAACAGTTACATGGATGTGGAAGGCAGGAATCCTAAGATCACATTGGCGTCTTGTGTATGCTATCCCTTAGCTCAGTGGGGAGCTCGGATTGGTATGGGTTCATAGATTGGGTGGTGAGTTAATCACCATTTCTGCTGTCCTTTTGGTTGTGGCCATACTTCTCGTATGATCTTGCGTGGACTTAACCTGATCCAACTTGCGGTTCGTAACAATAGATAATAGAGGGGGTCTTGTATCAATATTGATTGATCAAAGCTTTGCGACGCTCCTAGTCTTTGCTTTATGTTCTATTAAATATGGCATGAAGAATTTGCAAGCGAACACAAATGTTAGAGATATATGACACTTTACTCTCTATGATGTGTCATACATGACTATATATGTCATGTTTTTCTCATTTGTCATTATCACATTTAGACATCAATACATGTGCCATTTATTTGAGATACCAATGACAAACGAGGTCGAGAAGATGAAAAGGCCTTTGTTGCTGATACAAACCGCACTCGCGGTCATGATAGAAGCTGGGGCCGTGGTGGTGATAGTCAGCAAGTGGCTAGACTTGAGCAACCTAAGTCAGAGACTGTTTGTGCCAATTGTAAAAAGATGAATCTTACTGAAAGAGAATGTTATTATAAATGCTTTGTTAATGAGCATAAAACTTTACTCCAGGCAATCCAAAATATTCTAGATGAACATGCAAGTGTTGCATGTGATGAAGCTTCTTAAGCTGCCTTTTCTATAGGAACTGTTGTTTCCATGACTGTTGATTCTGGTGCAACATAGCACATGACTTTTCATAAGCATTGGTTGAAGTTAGGGACTTGTGTTTCTTGGTGATAACATGACCCATGAGGTCAAAGGCATTGGAGATCTTCTTGTTAATACTCCCAGTGATGTGCAAGTCTTGCGTTGCATTTTACATGTACCTGGTTTACGTCGAAATCTTATTTCTATGTTTAGTCTTGCTGATCTTAGTCTATCCATATACTTTGATAGACAAACAGATGTGTATTTGGAGTTGCCCCGAGAAAAGGTCAGTGGAGACGAATCAAGTGCACTTTGGCATCATCATTTTGTACATGTTAACTTTCAATATTTATTGGATATGGCCTCTGATAGAATCATGGATGGTCTATTATTGAGTAGCACTGCATCAATGGGTGTATGTGAGGTGTGTGCTGTTGGGAAGCAACTCCGCCGTCCTTTCAATGTAAAAGGAAAATGCACAACACAGCTTTTGGAGCTTGTCATGGAATAATTTAAGGGCTAAACTTAGCTATTTGGCGATTTTTTAGCAGATTTTCAAAAAAAAATTGGCTAAAGTAAATGGAAAAAATTGGGAAAAAAATTATATTTTTAGCTTAACTTTTTTCGGGACTGTGCCAACCCTGGAGCTCTTTAGCCAAATGCTAGAAAGTAAGAGAGTGAAATTTTGTATTGTTTAGCTAAACCATAGAAACTTTTGGAATGGATTTCGGGCTAGTTTAGCTAACATCATTCTAGTTTATGTGAAATATATGATTAGTAGTTTAGTTTCTTGCATTATGAATTAATTTGAGTCCTAGATTTTGCTAATTAGTATTGTTTTAGAATGTTTTCACAAAGAAAATGACTAAAATAAGTGGGATATATTAAAAAACAAGGTATAGTAATTCGGCTTAATATTTTCTGTTGTCTGCACCATAGAAATTTTTGGGATGATGTTTGGGTTAGTTTAGCTAAACGCTAGAAAGTATGAGAGGAAAAATGTGTACAATTTAGCTAAACGACAGAAAGTTTTGGGATTAAAATCGAGCAAGTTTAGCTAAAGTCATTCTGGCTAATAAGAAATACGCGATTAGTAATTTATTCCTTGGAGCTTGTGTGTGCTGATATATATGGTCCACTACCTTGTGCTTTGAGTGGTGCACGATATTGCATCTTGTTTGTGGATGGATTTTCCCATACAGCTTTTATATATTTTATCTCTATGAAGTCCCAAGTCTTCACCAAATTCCAAGTGTTTAAAAGTATGGTGGAGACTCAAACTCACAAAGTGATCAGTTGATTACGTACTGACAATGGTGGAGAATTTACCTCTGCTCAATTCAAGTGTTTTCGTGAAGAGCACGGTATAGCTTATGAGCCTACCATTACCTATTCCCCTCAGCAAAATGGTACTGTTGAGTGTCAGAATCATACAATAATAAATGTTGTTCGATGTATGCTTGTTCAAGCTGGTTTGGATAATTTGTTTTGGGCAAAACCTGTGGCTATTGTTGTTTATGTGCAAAATTGAACAGTAACTTCTTCTCTGAAAGGCGTAACTCCTTTGCAATTATGGACAGGACTCAAATCAAATGTTCAAAATTTGCGAGTTTTTTGTTGTCTAGCCTACGTTCATATTCCAAAAGAGAAGAAAAAGAAGCTTGATCCAGTCGGTCTCAAAACCGTATTTTTTGGCTATGCTGTGGAGGCACAGGGATCCCGATTTTATGGTATTACTACGCGAAGAATCACTATTAGTCGAGATGCAGTCTTTGATGAGTCTACTATGGCTGACTTGGTTACTCCTCATCATGACCATTAGCGATTTTGAGATACTTGATAGCGACCTAATTTCTAATGTGGATAATGGGTCTTTACATCCTCATGTTGGGAATGAGCTTGTAAATCCTAAAGTGAAAGATGTCGAGGTGTTTCTTGGAAAAATATACTTGCAAGTGCATCTTAGAAGCTAAAGACAAGCATTAGGGCGGATTTGGGGTCTCAAAATGGCCTCCTATCAGCCATTCCACGTCATATTTCCGCTCCTTTTTTCCCATTCCACCTAGGATACCAAACTCTCATAATTACAGATTTGTTTGGAATATTCTTCTGGAATAAGGGGGATTGCACATTCATGGCGCCATATGTATTCAATTCTGTTGGTTGTCAGACAGACTGATGCAACACGTGGCGCTTCTAAAATGCCACTTGCATTATAGCATATCGGCAACTCATGACGGTGTCTCTTGGTTTGTCAGATACCAAGCGTGCGCGTCAACGCCTTTTGCATTTCAAAATTTGAATGTGTAGGTTGAAGCTTTGTATCAGATCAGACTTTCATTTCGAGGCGCTGCAGCTGCGCCTTAACCGATCTTCACTTCATCCTAATACAGGCTTCCCGCCCCCTACAATTCGAAATTTGAATTTGCTTAATATATAAAAGCATGGATTGTAGGAGCATGGACTTTTCGATTTCCATATGCACGTTGCAAATTTCAAAAGCGAGGTTAGTATGCAGACGTAGGCTCACCTCACGGGTTTAATTGTGTTGGGGCATAAAATTGTACACCTTCATTTCGCGGCCGCGCGATCTACGAGTATGGAAGTTGCTTGTTGTCAAATTAAACTTAAACACAAGTGAGGTCGGCACTTACGTGGTTTTCTCGAGGAGGGTTTGGAGTGTTTTTTTTTTAAATCCCAATTATCGACATAGTGTGACGTAGCATCTTGGTATTAAATAGTATGTTAAATTCGAATTATATCGGTGTTCATTTTCAGGTTAAACTCAAATCATATAGGTTTAGGAATAAGGTTAAAAAAGGAAGATATTGGATATTTAGGAATAAGGTTAAAAAAGGAAGATATTGGATATTTAGGAATAAGGTTAAAAAAGGAAGATATTGGATATGGCTCAAATTTCGAGATATGCACATAATGGCATGTAATGATGGTTGATAGGACTGGAATACGAATCATTCCTACGATTTTCACGTCTAATCCAGCCTATATCTATTCCAGCCTAGATTGGCGCCCATTCTCCCCCCAATCTCCACCCAATCTTCGCTAGATCCTCCGCCCAATTTCGCTAGTCCATCGCCATGAAGAGATCAGCTAAGAGAAGAGGTGTCCTCCAAGAGGCCTATCACGGCTGGAAGAGGTGTTCCTCCCAGATTCCCTCTGCTGCCCACGGTTCTTGCTCACGAATGCCTCGATTCCTCGGCGAGGAATCGAGAGAATGAGGAATCGGAGGAAATTTGAAGCAGGAGTTCATCCGTGTGTTCGAAGGTCGGATAGGAGATTCTTCGAGAGAATGAGTGGTCTACCAAGGAGAAGAAGAAGAAGATGATGAAGAAGATGAAGAAGTTGAAGACCTAATCATTGACTTGAGGGAGCTCATGGCGTTAGTTCATGGTACATGCATGTTTTCTTTCTTCTCTTAAGCATTCAACTAACGGTTATTTCTTATTTTTTTGTTTTGCAGATGGTGAAGTAGATGAATGAAATTTGTTAGGGCAGAGCACCTCCTTTTTTTTTCCTTGTTCTTAGCCTCCAGCTTGCCTCCAGCTTAGCCTCCAGCTTGCCTCCAGCTTCTTACCATATGACTGCAAGCCTCCAAGCTTTTTTGTTGTGAATAGTTGAAGCCTCCGGGCATTTAAATTTACAAAATGATATGTAAAGCCATACGGCCATAAAAAATTTTGAATGTAAAAAGTTTTTGCTTCTAATTCCATTTGAATACTTAACTTGTTTTTTTACTGTAAATGTGTTACCACTCTTAAGTACATAAGTCATTATCCCTTTCCAAAGAGCATATTATTTTTCAAGAAGGATCACACCAAGCGAATAGTACATATGCAACAAAAATGGAACACACTAAATTCGCATCGTGTGATCCACTTTCTTATTTGTTGTCAAATTAAAATTAAATACAGGTACCCCTTCTCATTTAAACAACAGTCACAAGGCAGAGCTGTATGCATGGGGTCACCAGGCACACTTGTTCAGGGCCTTGGTTGAACCGGTCCTCCTCTATGGGGCAGAAGTGTGGGGGCCAGTGATATCCCTCACCACTTGGAACGATCTAGAGCAGGTACAGAAGGCCTTCTTGGCCCGGGCACTGGGAGTGAAGTCCACGGTCCCATATCAGATCTTGCTCCAGGAGACAAGCTTCCTTCCATTACAGAGGGCTGCGCTAAAACGTCACATTATTTACTTCCAGAAGGTGGTGGCTATGGATGAAGCCCGGCTGCCCAACCTTGCTTTGGCAAAGGACGATGGGCCCGCGGCTGACTCAAAGCCTCTTTGGAAAGACAAGCAAGCCCGGTGGTTCTCGCTATCAAATGTACAAAGGCACCACGTGATGTGGACCCGGTGCATACACCGGAAGGAACGCGCTGCCTTGAAGTATTTGGATGCTTGCTTCATGGCCAAGATTTGGGATCTGAGGCCCCATCACATGTCAAGGTGGCAAATTATCGACAACGGGTTAATCCCATGCTCACGAGGGGCCCACACCACTACCTGCGCACCTATCTACCCATGAAAAAGCGTTGTCAGTGCTGTCAACAGGGCGCCATTGAGGATGAAAGTCACGCCCTCCATGCCTGTCCCACAGCGTACCAAAGATATTCTGCCTCGGTATGCTCGGTTAGTTGTGCCCCATCGGGCCTTGCATGAGCTAATCGAGCCACGGCCTCTGTAGGCTTGTTGGGATGTGACTCAGGGAGGTAATGGATACGCCAGACTTCGGTTATGCCCCCGTCCGACATTAACCTCATTTGTACTTGTGATTATGTATATAACTGTGCAGTATGTCAGCATCCTTATTGCTACTAAGGTTTTTCCCCCGAAAACCCTTCGAGGTGGGGGTTTTTTAATCCTGGTAGTAATACGCCTGCTGCTCTCTCTTTGTACTTGGGTCCCATAGGTCAGTTGGTCTCCGTGGACGATAAAATCATATTCTAATCTATTCTATTCTATTCTATTACCACCCTAAGTGCATAAAGCTATTAGTCCTTTTCAAAGAGCATATCTTTTTTTAAGAAGGATCACATCAAGCATGCCATTTGCATCTAAAATACTTTACCAACTCTAGTAGTACATAAAGTTATTAGCCTTTTTCAAAAAGCAAACACTTTATCAATAAATGAGCACGTCACATATCCACACTTAACTTCAAATAAGACACATATATATTTCTTTTATTAAAAGATAATCAAAGTCATTTTACTATAGGAAGTCATCTTTTTCCAAAAAGATCACACCAAGCGAATTTTGTATAAGCTAAAAGGTTGGAATATACTAAATTCGCATGGTGTGATCCACTTTCTTGTTTGTTGTCAATAGATAATAACACCAAGTCCCTCATCAATAGTCTCCCATTTGCATATAAAATATGTATCATTCCAAGTTATATTATGTTTTATGAACTAAAATGACCTCCTATCAGCCATTCCACGTCATATTTCCGCTCCTGGGGTCTCAAAATGGCCTCCTATAAGCCATTCCACGTCATATTTCCGCTCCTTTTTTCCCGTCAGATTTGCTTAGAATATTCTCCCGGAATAAGGGGAATCGCACATTTATGGCGCCATCCTATATTATAATGTTTTAACGTGTTGAATCCAGCCCTAAATCGAAGGGCGAGGATTTGATTGCCTAATTGGACGATCAAGATTCAAGACAAAAGGGGCAGCATCGTTGACGAATTAAGGCTTTATGGCAATAGAGCAACAGACGCGGAAACCACAGAGGGCGTGGCGTGGGAGCAGAGCGAGAGAAAGGGTCGACCCACGTGGATCGAAAGGTAGGCATTCGATGATTTTTGCTGAAACAATGGGCAAGGCTCCGATTTCTAGCTCCGATTTGTCTACTTTTTATTCTTCTTCGAATTTTTCAATATATGATACTCTGCCTCAATCTGGCAACGCCGTGAGAAGGAGCTTCTAGGTCTTAGCTCTGGGTTCGATGGCTATGGCCGCCACTCCTTAGGGCAAAAATAGGCTTCGATGGCTATGCTGCCACTTCTTAGAGCAAAAATGGGCCGCTCTGCAGCTTCAGAGGAACTTGAGGTGGTCTTTAGGACGACTCTCTTGAAGCTTTTCTTATTTTTCTTCTTTCATCCCCTTCTCTGATACTGTATATCTTCTTAATGCAGGAGAGTAACATGTGTTAGCAGCATCATATAAGGATATTTGTGGGCTATTCATGGGCTGTGAATACGATATAACTAAACTGCTGTGAAGATGATTTATCAGGAATACATAAAGCTGCACTAACATGGTAAGGATTTGGTAAACCTTATTTCGAGTTATAATTTAAAGGCAGCATGGCCAGAGTTTTGAATCATTTTTTGCAGTAACTTTCTTGATTTTAGCCATAGCATCTCTGACTGGAAATAAATACACATACGATGTATGCTAACACAGAAATAGACGTTTCATATTTCTTTTATATCCAACTTCTTGGTTATTTTCCACTGATTTGGAACATGTATCTAACTAAGAGGAAAATAGTTAGAGGCCACATATAACCTTCCCTGCATCAATTTTGTCTTTGATTTCATCTTCTTCAGATTTAAACAGGCGTAAGAACTAGAACTTCATAAAATTTTGATCCTGCTGCGATCAGCCATTGCAGCACACAAACATCCTTTTTCCCATTAAATCAAACTTGAGTTTTGATACAAAATATACCAGATGGGCCCTTGATAAATTGAGATATCCAGATAATAATAAGACTGTGCAGTTGTTCCTGGATCAAGCATCTAGAGCTGGTTTTGAATCCAAGGACAATTTTTTATTTGGGCACTTCGATGAAGATCAAATTGGTTTTCGGAGAATTTCTTTGAGATAGTGACTTCCCACTATGTATGGCCTATTTAATTCTTTTTCTGGGCTAATTTGAAATTTTATTTTATGGTTTTAAGCACATCTAATGTATTTCTTTGCTCATAATTCAAGAGATATGTTCAGAAACAGACAACCATGATGAGCTGCTAACTCAGCCCATGGGGGTTTATTCTAGGCTTTGAAATGCAGATGATTGGGCAACCAGAAATGGCCTTAAGAAGATCAAGTGGAGTTTTGCTCCCTTTAATGCTTCCTACAGACATTGATGCGTGCAAATGCACCAGTGACTGTATAGGTGTTTGCAGCAATTCGACATGAGATTGGTGGAGACAGGATGCTTATCAGGTGACAAGTTCAACAATATTTAACAGACTTAAATGGGGTAGGAGCAATCACTTGATTTATGATTATTGCAAAGATTCCTCCCGATTTGCTTCTACAAACATGCCCCCTGAGCGCACAAAGGCTTTGAAACAATCTAAATTCTTTGCTTCTTGGATTTCAAGAGGCCAATTTTCATTTGTAAATAATATTGTATAATGATTGAAAGAATATTTGCACAAGTTCGTAATGTTAAAGCATTATTTAATCACATATAATAAAAGCACACTTTGTTGCAACAAGTGTGCCATATGCTAGCACTTCCCAATTTATACTTATAATAATGTGGAAAATTTATAACTAACCTCCAGCTCTGAAAGCTTAAATCATGATAAAAACACATAAAGCCCAGAAATAAATAAACATAATTGTGAGCAAATGATTATGAAATCAAGCAAGTAGGGAACAAAAACTGTCGCAAAAATCAATAAGCGAAGTATGATCCCAATAAACTACAAGTAAAAACCATAATATTGACAACACAAATTGGCAATTCCTTACCACCCCTTACAAAAGTAGGTGGTACTCTAGAAATTCAAAGAAATTGATAAGCACACATGGTACGATCAATGTATTAATTCCAATAATATTACAATGATGCTAGAAGAAGAAAACTTCTTCCTTTATCTGTCTATCATGATGATTGGCACAATGAAGACTATGGGTAGAGAAGCAAATCCATGTTTTCCCATAATGAGAACTATAGATAGAGAAGTAAATCCATAGTTTCCAAAGTGAATTCGTAGGATTATCATTTACAGGTTACCAACTTCTGCCCAGCAACGCTGGGCACCATTACTAGTATGTATTTAATTCTGTTGGTTGTCAGACAGATTGATGCAATACGTGGCGCTTCTAAAAAGCCACTTGCATTATAGCATACCGGCAACTCATGACGGTGTCTCTTGGTTTGTCAGATACCAAGCATGCGCATCACCGATTCTTGTCTTGCGCTATTTTCATTTAGAGGCCATGGCCATACAAGCTTCCCGCCTTCTACATTTCAAAATTTGAATGTGTAGGTTGAAGCTTTGTTTCAGACTTTCGTTTCGAGGCGCTGCGATTGCGCCTTAAAAGTTCGTAACCGGGATCTTTACTTCATCCCAATACAGGCTTCCTGCCCCCCTACAATTCGAATTTTGAATTTGCTTATGTATAAAAGCATGGATTGTAGGAGAATGGACTTTTCAATTTCCATATGCACGTTGCAAATTTCAAAAACGAGGTTAGAAACGGACGTTCGGCTCGCCTCACACGGCTTAATTGTCTTTGGGGCATACAAATTGTACACCTTCATTTCGCGCCGTGAGATCCACGCGGTATGGAAGCTTCAAATGATGTGTGGATAAGGATCCAACTGACTCACGAATATGCTCCAGTCTTCAATCGCAAAAAGGAGGTCTAAAAATAAGAACTTAGACCTCGACATGTTTGCGCCTTGCGTGCTCAAAAAAGTGTCGACATCCGGGCGGATGGCAATTTATATCCATTGGATCCGTTGAGTGGCAAGAAACCGTCATTTTGGGACGTTTCAAGTTTAGTCCGATTTTGTGGTGACGGTAACTCTGGCCTCTTGGGATATTGTGAGAGATTGAGAGAGGATGAAGGCATTCGAATCGAATCTAAGTTCCTTGAGATGAGCCGCTTCGATTGTCACAATAGAATTATAACTTAAACCAGCAGCTCTTTTTCTCTCGCTTCATTACTCCAATCGTGATGGAGGAAAGGAATGACGGCTTGGGGAGGGAAACTTCTTTGAGATCTGAAGTGGACAAGTCCAAATTGGTGATAGGGCAGCTGCAAGAAAAGATCCAAGAGCTCGAAAAGAGCAAACTTTGGGCTTCAATGTAGGTTAAAGAATTTGAAGAAAACACCCCTTGGCTTGTGAGAAAGGAAGAAGCACTATCGACCAATAGGAACTGAAGTTTGGATCAGCTGATTCGGGCAGTGGTCGCGACCACAAGGTCCATTTACAACACTAGCAAAGGCCAATTAAGATCCGGGGAAACTAGAAGCAATCTTGGTTACGTAGTGAAGAACTTAGCGACAAAGCAGGGAGATAGTGGACATGATTTGTCGACCCTACAACTCTTCTCTCAAGAAGATGGTATTGGAAATGGTACTAGGAGAGATCTACAAGAAGTTAGAAGCGGCGGATGTACTGATTTTTGTGATGATGTAGGCATCAGTAGGCTTGGTTACCGTTCTCTATTCAAGCCATTCCGCAAGCGTTGAAAAAGAATGGGCACAAAAAGTATTCGCTCCCGTCCACAAATTGTCGAGAATACAAGGGTTACTAGGACAAAGATGGTGTATGCCATATTAGGAGAGATGCACCACGTTGAATGTGCTGGTCCCGCCATAGCCATAAAAAGATAAGAATGGCAAGGATTGTTGTGATATAGTTGGAATGAATGAACATAATAATCTTTGGGTTGACACAGTTTACTCTCTTACAATTCCTTGTCAAATATTATGACTTAACAATTCTTGAGTAAACTAATGGTGAGATTGAAGTTTGCATAAAATTGGATGAAATGGAACCCGACCAAGTTTGAGAAGTATGAGAGGGTATCCATTGTCCTCATGAATAGACCAATGAGAATGCAATTGCACATGCTAAATCAAGGAGCAACAAGAATAATAAAAAGATGTAGAGGTGACAGGCGAGAGGAGAAGAAGCGTGCCAAAAAAATGGTTCTCATGCCAATCAAGATGACACCTGGTGGTTAGGTCTCTTTAAAGTTGAGAAAAGAAACCCACGAGGTATTGAAATGGGTGTTCAATCAAACCGACATCCCGAGTCTAATATCTAGATTCGAGGGAGGGAAAAATTGCAAGTAGATCACTATGGATCTTACAAAGTAATTTTTCACTTGGCGTCTGATTTAAAAACTGAGAAAGCAATGTACAACATAAGTGGAGGAGGACAAGGAACATGCAAAAGTTGTCTGTACTGCAATCATGCAAGGAAGTCAAGTACTAAGAAGACTGTTTCAACCTTGTCCCTTAACCAAGGAAATGCTCCTAATAGAGGAGAAGAAGATCCCAAGTTCCATGGCATTTTCCCCATTCCATTAGAGAGGGTTCATATCTGCACTTTGCACGGCTTTGTGAGAATCATCGACAAGATGATATTTTTGAGCTGCAGATTCGTGTGGAACATTTCAGACAAGAAGAGAAGAGAGGAAGGAATTCGTAGAGTTGAACATGTTCTATCAGAAGCAAGTTTGCAAGATTAGAGCTCGATGAGAAACGGGTAGGAAGAACAAGTGTGCCTCGTAAGGTGTCAATTGGAGGGGTGAAAGCTCGACGCTTCATAAAAAGCATGATTTCATTAATTGGATAAAATAACACAATTTTGAGAATTTTGAGCACACCTTATTTGCTCAAGCACGAATACTTTCACCTAGTTCTCGAGCCCAACAAACATGAGGTAATTAACATACACCTATACATACAAATTTTGTGTTATACTTATGCGTGTACATGACACTTTCGTATATAAGCTCAATAATGGCCCTACATTGTGCGCCAATAATTCACATCAATAATTTTACTTCACTATAAAACGGCTTCACGAGGGGTAGAGGCCATTCATCTTCCATGGCTTCCTCGATGCCTCGCCCGTCGAGCACATCCGGCTCTTTCAAGTGTTACTTGAGCTACAACGACCGGGCGAAAGCGCTAGAAATGGCGTTAAGCTTGATCCATGGCTCTTATCTAAAGCTGATGGACCTGCTAGTGCTTGCAGGAAGCTCACTCGCATTAAAGTCCATATTTACGGCTTTCCGAGGAGATCTATGATTTGAATGGCATCCACGAGCTTTGATGTTGATGACGAGTGAATCTCGCTTTTGCTAATAATGTAATAATGACATGGGTACCTAATAACTAAGTAAGGATGTAATAGCATTCTGATTAAGGATGTAATATCACGTACCTTAACTGAGTATATTGTAACGATGTGCTATTCCACCTCCACTTATTCTGCAAGCTGTCATTGAATTCAATCATAGCTAAATTCGTCAAGCAAACATGTTTTCAAACATACGCATATTAGTATGAAATAAGTATTATTCTTGTACGTATACAACAGTCTGATACACGTTCAGACTTTTGGTGGTGTAGTATACCCCAATAATTCACCTCAATCATTCCACTTCACTATAAAGGCTTCTCGCCGGGCTTAATTTCATTTCATCCCCATGGATTTTTCGCCTTCTTCAGTTCACCACATTGAGGCGATCAAGTGCTCAATGAGCCACTCAGATCTTGTTGGTTGCCTGGACAGGCATCTTCTTCTTGATCCCTACCTGCGAAGAAAAGCTTTAAGGTGAGATTCATTGCCCCGTCAATTAATTCGTTACGATCGATCGACGGCTTCTCGGCGAATGAGCTATGAGATATCGGGGATCACTACTACAGATCCTGAAGATGAATGAATCACTTGTTTAGCATTGTATAGTGTAAGAGCTATGTAAGGAAATAATATCACAATGAATATTGTTTGATGTATCATACCTGAATGTAGTGTAAGGGTGTGCTATTCGACTTCAAGATATATCTGCAAGCAGTTCCTAATTTCAACCACACCTGAATTACTCAAGCACACGTTTTAAAAGCATACATATATCCATATGAAAGATGTATTATACTTGTATTTATACAACGGTCTTATACACGAGCAATAATGGCGCCGAAGTCAAGCCCAATAATTCACCTCAATCATTCTACTTCACTATAAAAGCTTCTCACTTCGGGCTAAAGTTCACTCTTCTCCCATGGATTTTTCGCCTTCATCGAGTTCACCACATCGAGCGATCAAGTGCTCAATGAGCCACTCGATCTTGTTGGTTGCCTAGACAGGGCATCTTCTTCTTGATCCCTACCGCGAAGAAAAGCTTTTACCGAGATTCGTTGCCACAGCGTCAATTCGTGTAATGATCCATCTGATTTGGCTTCCTGAGCGAATGAGCTATGAGATATCAGGGATCACTACTACAGATCCCGAAGATGAATGAATCACCTGTTTAGCATTGTATAGTGTAAGAGCTCTTGTGTTGAGATGAAAACGCAGAGCGTAATAAATAATAACTAGTCTATTGTAACTTTCTATGTTATGAATGATATAGTAATTATGTAAAGAGCATTGCATACCTCAAGAGTTCTCATCATCGTCCTTAGCTTCTTTAGCCACTAATTCTTGTAAATCGAGCCCAACACTACTTGGGGATCACCACCGACAATGGCCTGGTCTCTACGCCCAACCATAGTCTATTGTTTTCAAAGGTTGGTAGCGTGTATGGTCATTAGGATTGGGTCTCCAATTCTTGCTCCAGCAATCCCTATACTGCATTGCATATGAGGTTCCCTTTCTGGCAACAGGTTCAAACCAAGAGACAAACACCTCTTCGTAATGTGGGAGATTAGGGTCCTCTATTGGGTCCTCTTCGGCAAAAGCCATCCATGTCGGGCAGTTATCATGTGGTCTGATTAGCAAGAGCATTCCCTTCTTGACATCTTGGTAGGGGTCGAATATTTCAACTGGGTTCTTGGGTCTACCCGAGAAAGGCCCAACGTAATGAGATGCTTCAATGTGCTCATCCACAAACACTCTTTCGGGTTCTTCCAATGCACTTTGCCCGGTTTGGGCCGAAATCCTGAATGACAAATCTCTACCGGCTGCACGTCACCAAGCACTCGCAACAAGGTGGACCAAGAGTCAATAACTTCATTCATATATGTGTTGGACCATGACTTATCGCCAAACTCTAGAAATAGCTGCCCAAAGGCATCATGTACTTTGCAATAGAAGCTCTTAATGCACCTATATCTTTCAAGCTCCCATATGGCTGCGGGACCTTAGGTGACCCTCTCGGAATCATAGGTAAACCTTGGGCATCCTCCTTCCACATTCCGATTCCCTTCGAGGAGCCACTCCCTATGCCCCCGCCTCATCTTGTAGAACATTAGTGGCCATCCATCCTTCATGCAAAACTTGAAGAGTAGAGGTTCCAAGTGACCACATAAACGGTCCTTCTTATCGGGGATAAAACCTTTCACGAATTCCTTCCAATGGGGAACCTCTGTCACAAGGTAAGGTGAAGGAGCCTTTGAACTACACCGCCCTGAAGAGTTGCATAAGCTCCGAATAGTCAATGCATCTGATCTTCTCATTAGAGTAGAGTAGTTTCCAAATAGGGCATCTATGTCATCGTGGGTGTGTCCAACCATCATGAATCCCGGTGCACTTGATCAAATACACCTAACCAAACCAAGTATGACAAGTAAGAGAAAAGATATCTATTCTTATTCGACCTCGAAAGCAATTATCTAGTCGCAAGTAAAGCCTCCTAGGCAACTTGTTTGCTACCATGGGGCCTTTGATAGGAGGCATAAAATCATTTCTACCGCCATTCATCATTTTTGTCCTAAGGTTATCTGTGTTTAAAATTGCCGCACCCCACCGCCGTGATCGATCAATCTCTCAAATGGCCCCAATTATCCTCAGATTTATTCTCCGGTGTCTTCAAGGTATGATTCAAGGATCCCACATGAAAATTAGAATCATCGGGCCAGAGGTCCAAAGGAGAAGTGGCCCAAGGCACCTATACCATGGCCGCGGCATGAGAGCACTGTAACACCGACCTTGATCGTTCACCCTCCATACGACTTTGCTAGCTTCTCTAGGCGAGGGACCATGGTCTTATTCTCGATCCATCTTATCATGTATAATGGTTAAAGCGTGCTCGGGGAGATCTATGCGACAAAGCTCTCCAGACCGATAAAGGCTCCCCGCATGAAATCTGGGCCGCCATATGCATTTTCTCTCTATTGCAAGTACCCTTCTTTCGCTTGGATCTCTGGGTCTTAGCAAGCTTTTCCTTTATGACAATGGTGTTACACTTGGAAAATGCTATCCTCTTAGCTATTGCTACCTCTGAATGATTCTCTTTCCAAGCGCATTTAAATGACGAAGGAGAAATATGCTTGCCCTCGCCATCATCTCTGAGAACGGAAATATCTACTTCTTGGTGTATATCCTTCTTAGTCAAGACCTGAAGGTAGCCTCTTAACATTTTGTCTACTACCCTCGCCGTAATTTTCGAGCTTGTGTGTGGCATCGTCTCTCGTTTTCATCTATGAACATGGATAGCACAAGATTGCCACCAAAGTATGAGACCTTGGCTTCTTTAGACCCAAGATTTATTTCCGCGGCTCAGCAATTGCGGGTCGTCATTGAAGAGCTTCTTCCACTTGTAAAAGTGGAAATGGGAATGCCATAGGCTTTATGCCATGCTTTCACGCAAAGATCTAGCATGTTATATGGTTTGCGGACTACACCATTTTCAGAGCAAAGATCTAGCATGTTATATGCAAAAGTTGTGCGCTCCGAGGACTTCATGTTCCAGTAAAAGGTTCTCATGCAAGCTATCTCCTAGGATGTAAAATTTGCACAGCATCGTTTCATGCAGCACAGTGATGACCTGAAGTCTAGAATAGCCTCAGCACTAGTTTTTCTTTCACATTTAGTCTGTGCTGGGCGTGTTCTGGGTCTCCGATTGACCATGCTGTAAGGTCTCTTTTTGGTGATGCCAATTTCAGGTCTAATGGAGTAAGGTTCATTCTCCACATCCTTCTCCTTCACCGCAACCACAAGAGTAGAAATTGGAATGTTATCAACGAGCACGAGGGCTATGGGCCATCTCACAAGGTCATGCAGTTATGGTGCCCAGCGTTGCTGGGCACAATTTGATAACTTGTAAATTAACTTGTTGGAAGTATACTTCATGTTGTCTTCAATTTTGAGAGCATATGTTATGGTGTCTTCAATATGCATCCCAGGAAAACTTGTTGGGAACATATTTTATGTTCTCTTCAATTTGTGTCCCAACTTATTTCTTGAACTTAAGCAAATGTTTTCCACCTAGCTATTTGCATGTCTTTTGATTCATCAGCAACATATACATAATAAATAATCAGCACTCAAATAATTGCATTTCTTGATACCACTGAAGGGCCTTTGGCCTTCTCCAAGTTTGGCATATGCCGTTACGATGGCAAACCCTATATGTTCATTGGGTTTATCAGCATTTAAAATATTGTCAAAGATCATTGAAAAATGTTATCAAAGATGAGCATTTAAAATATTGTCAAAGATGGTTGAAAAATGTTGTCAAATATGGTTGAAACAATTACTGTATGCTTGATGTATGCAGTAACCATCTTTGACATTGTTTTTGCACAACATTCCATATAACGCTAGTTTTGTTAGCTGAAATTGGAGGTTTTCTAGTTTTTCAACATGTTTGAATATAATATATATTCGTTTAACAATTCAAGACATCTTTGAAAATGATATAACATAAATACCGATTTTGTTAACAATTCAACATTATATCGTGTATATCCTTAAGGGACTTGACAAATAATCCTTAAGGAAATTGACATTTTACAGTTGAAAAAGACATGAATTACAATTCTAAATTACAATTTTATGTTTACTCTTTGGAAAGACCTTCAATCTACTTATATTATAAAGTACATGTAATGTAGATCTAGACAAATACATATTTAATTTGGCACATCTTCTGTACCACATATCATTATATCAAGAACATCTTGACATCATAGTTCAAACATATTGGTTCTTGCAAATGACTCATGGAGGAGCTGCACATCTGTATTTTGTTGCTACCTGTATTTTGTTGCTACCGTAGAAGGTAAACATCTATAAGTGGGATCGAAATACCATCTCAAACTTGCATGTTCGAATATTAGCTGAGCAGCATCCCTCATGATTCTTGACATGGATGGAATAGTCTTGTGCAGGTAGGACACAGGTAGTCAAATAGGATTTTTGTTGCACACAGGTCTCTTGAGTACTGCGCAAGGAAATAAAAAATGCACTCCCCCCAACTATTGTAGCATTCCAAAAATCAATTCTTGCCAAATCCAAAGCAAATGCATAGATTCTTTATTGAACCCAACATATTGTTTATTGAATAAAAATAATCAGAATTTTTATTTCGTAATATACCCTTGGTGGATGCTGTAGACATAGCTCGTTATCCTTAGCTTGACATGAATGATCTTTGTCCCAAAGCATGTCACCTGCCATGACGTTCTGATGGAAGACTAAACATGCTTCCAATGAGCCATAATTGTGCCATTACATCAAAGAAGAAAAGAAAACCATGAAGGCAGTAGTTGTAGCAATTACCTGATTTATTGATCAAAAAATCTTATACATTTTCAAGTTCCCACCTCTCAATACTTACCCAAGGGTGCATTCCAATTTCCAAAACTGTAGGGTTAACAGTCATGTCAATCCAATACTCCAGCAAACAATGAGAATTTGTTTTCTTCCCAAAATCAAGAATGCAGAATATTTTGAATGTGTTCTTCTTGCACAGTTCTGCAAACATATATGCCCATTCAACACATAATAAGAAATGCAATGGGGACCTGAAATGCAGTCAAGACCCAATATCCAACTCCACATGGTTCTAGATTCAGCACGCTCTGATTTAAGAAACAGACAACTTAATGTTAGTTTCTTTATTATCTTAACAATTTATTATCTTAACAAACACTTTCGTTTTAAATCCTATGGTATCCTATGAAGATCAAATCAAATTCATAGATTAACATATGTCTTAAACCAACAAAGAATTTTAGATTTACCTTGTTATTCTATCCCTTCAATACCTGAACCGTAAAAAAAAGCAAGCCAAACCAACAAAAAGACCGAGAGTTTGCACCAAGCAGCCCTGAAACAATACCCCTTGTTTTCCTGAATGGTGCTGTCCTTGTTTGAACATCTCTCGTTCTGCAACTTTGTGTACTCCACAGAATCAATGTTCAACTCATGTGCCAAAAAAAAAGGGGACTCGCTCTTCTACAATTTCAATCTGGTCCTGCAAGTCCTCATTGTTACATAAAACATTACGATGTTCAAAAGCAGGGATCACAGCCAAACCATAGACCCTCCTTCCTATGGATAACGCCAGCAAACCACAGCCGAACCATAAACGCTGTTTCCTATGGATAATGCCATGAAACCGTTCAAATCTTGGACCCAACTCCTTAAAGCATGAAATGAGCTATCCAACTGCTTATGTTTTCCATAGCTGATTGCAAATCCTTGCCCTAGCTCGCATAGTCTGCTGCCTTTTGCTCTGATGACAGTCTAATTGACCCCGAGATTCCATATGCTGTCCCGGATTTTCCACTGCCCTGTATATTCGTTGAACCTAGTAGAACCCAGCTGCCCCAGTTCTGCACAACATCACAACTGACGCACCCAATCCATATCCATAAATCAAAAGCAAAACAAAGCTTTCGAACTGTTGTTTACTGTGGCAGGCCCTTCAGATGGTTGGTCGCCGCTTTTTGTAAGAGCTATCGACCACCGTAGCCCTAAACTCAACAACATCAAATCTCAACCATAGAATTAGTGATCAAATCTCAGTCGTTGGATTTAGGGCGTGGTCCATTACTTGCACTAAAACATTCAAATCTCAACCATAGAATTAGTGATCAAATCTCAGCCGTTGGATTTAGGGCGTGGTCCATTACTTGCACTAAAACATTATAATAGAGGATCATAGAGAGGCTCTGAATGGAAACCAGATGGGAGAAAAGGTCTATGAATTTGGAAAATTGCTGGTTGATGCAGAGCAGGACCGCACAGATGGCGTTCGTTCGGCATTGAGGAAAAAAAAAACATGGGATGCATTGTCTGAATTGTTCCCATACATTCAGAGAATGGACCTCACAAGAGAAGATGCAGAAATGTTCGTGCAAGCGAATATGTAGCACAATAACAGGGGGTTACTTTTAGATTTTTATACGCTTTTTCACATGGTTTTTCTATGATTTCGTTGTTGTATTCGTTGAGGTGTACTAAATAGTATTTCTAGAGTGCACCATTTATGGGCCGTTGATTTTCGTTGGTGGGAACAATCCGAGGGTTGTTGTCTTTCTCTGCATGTGTTTGTGCATGAACACTGCGCATGTGTATGCATGTGCATGTGCACATGCATGTGCATGTGTGTGCATGTGCATGTGTATTGTGCATGTGCAAGTGCAAGAGCAAGTGCAAGTACATGTGCATGTGTGCATGTATGTGCATGTGTGCATATGCATGTGTACTTGCCCTCTTGGATTCTTATTGCCGGAGTGGATTTTACTACCACGAGATGGATTTTTTGCTCACACTTACAAAGGTATTTGTTTTTTAATGTTTCTTCAGTTAGCATAATGTTTTTTTTGGTTTCCTGATTCTACAATGTAGTGCGCGAAAACCCCTTTTGTTTCCTTCCTAAGATTTGTCCGCAGATTCAAGTTTAGGCCCTCTGTTTTGCTTCCAACTCTTGGATATTCCCCGCTGCCGGATTGTTCATAGTAGCCAGCCTTTAGCTTCAATCAACAAATGGATTCTTATGCACACAACAAAGGATTATTCTACGCCTTTTCTATGTCACGAGATCAGTCCAAACAAAGGGCCACAAGAATGCATTTATATTGTAGGTTTGGAACTTTAATCAAACCGTAAGGTGAATCATGCATTACCTTTAAGCTAGAGATGGAGCATCCAAAATCATATGGATTGATAAACAATGGTGTCATTGTGAAAGAGAAATAGTTGTAGCGAAGTAACAATATGTAGCATAATAAAGGGGGGTTTTCTTTGTGTTGCAAACTTTATGATTTTTAGAATAAGGGATCAATGCTTCTATCTTTATGGTAAATTTTACTTATGTTCTATTTGTTTTATTGTGATCAAATTCAAAAGCTGTGTGATGAAAGCCTCAAATGAATTCTAGTTTTTTCGGTTTGAATTCTAAAGTTTTTGTCACACCTGGGGGGCCCTTTGGGGCCAAAAAATTTTTTTGCAACACAAACCATTAACATCCAACATATAAAAATTAAATCCCCCAACACATAACAACCAACACATAACAACCAACACATAACAACCATTGACATTAACAATCAACACATAACTACCATTGACATTAATTAAGGGTCCAACACATTTAAATTAAAATCCCCCTTAAACCCCCTTTGGTTTGGGTGCATATTCACACGGGGGGTGACGTAGGGGGATTTTAAATGTGAATAACAAATTTATTAAAGCTTTCATATATGCATGGGGAGAGTGTGAAGTCACGCACTACTTGCACATCTTTTGGGCTCATGCACCTTGGTTTTTTAGGAAGTATGGAAGCCTAGCAGTGTGGAGTGCACAAGGCATGGAGAAGTCGCATAAACAAGCTAAAATAGCCTTTAACAAGGTGACGGATCAAACACACTAATGACCTGCAATTGCACTAATAAAAAGCATCTTTTGTAGATTCCCTAAGATTCCCTTAAATTCGACCACTTTTGGGGGGTCACTTAAAAAAATAGACTACAAATTTAGTTAACAGGTGCTCTTGTTGGCGTCTAATTATTAAAAAATGCTGTTCTTTTTACTTTCCGTGCACCATTTTTGGGTGTCCTAAAAACAAAAAAAAAACTTGGGGAAGTTAGCACGGACAAGAAATCAACAAAAAAAAAAGTTGGAATCTTAGCTAGTACAACTTTTAAAAAGCTAGCAAAAAAGGAAAAATACAGTTTTCGTTAGTAGTCCTAGAAAAACACAGGAGACAAGGTGCTATCTTGCGCCAAGATAGACGGCCCCATTAGAAATTTTTGGTATACCAAAAAAATAATACAAATCACTCGAAAAAAAGTCAGATGAGCTTGAATCTCTTTCACTTAAGATCTAAAAAGCTTGCAAAGAAGGCACAATACAGGTTCATTCACCAAGCCTAGAACAAACTTTAAGATAAAATGTCTATGCGCGCATAGACAGTCCAAGACAAAAAAAATTATTTCAGCAAATGAAAATAAAAAAAAGTACTCCAAAAGGTCTTTTTGTTTAATATTCAACATCATTACAAAGTTTACACAAGCTTTGCACGCAAAGCAAGAGTGTATCACAACAAATACTAAAAGTCTTGCTTGCTTTTCAAACAACTTACGTACAAAAATATTAAAGCCTCTGCGTGCATAGCAGGCAATGTAACTACAAATTTACACCTTTACAATAGCAGCTTCTTGCCGTGGTTAGCGCTACGCCAATCGGCGAGAGTGGCTTCATCAAGAACGTCGTCATACTCATCGATTCCTTCTTCATCTCCACTACTAGGACCCTCTGTTGGTTCGCCTGAAGAATTGGACGAAGTAGGCTCCTCAGTTTCTTCAGTGTCGTCCGAGCTGTCCTCGATTTGTTCCTTCAACAATGTAACTGTTGTGCTGCGAAGTTTATTATCAACCCTCAAAGTAAAGTCGTAGGCAATGACAATTTGTTTCATTCAAGTCGACATCATCCACGTGATTCTTGTTCATTGTTTTCCTTCCCTTCCCCGACAGAACGACTTGAGGATTATATCTACCAAGATATGGATCAGAGCCTTAGTGGCATACCGGTGAACCTTTACAACCGGAAGGAAGGTTATCTTTGTAGGTAATATCTTTGACCCTTGCAATCCGTAAAGGACGCTCCTCATCGTCATTATCGTTGAAGGGACCGCTATTAACATGTCCTTTTGTAAGTCCGCAAGCTTTTCCGAGTTTGACCGACTTTCTTTTTTTGCTTTTCGCCCCTAAATACATTTGACATCGGGTTCTTTGTTGTTCACTGAAGGGGAGTGCAGTCCCAAATTTGCACTTTCCTCCTCGAATTTGAACAGTTGTGACGACCGACTACAAGGCCATCTAAAGGGAACCTCTAAGACATGTGCTCTTCAAGATCTTTGTTAAATCTGTCATGACCTCAAACCAGTCTTCCCACCGGCGTTTGTCACGCCATCAAGTACCTAAATCCCAACCGTATGTTTTTCTCCATGTTGGCCAATGAGACAAAGGGATCCTTGGCTGGATTCTTTTGGTGTAGTCAATGGAACTTTTTAGGGCTGCCGCAAAGCTCTTTTCATTTACAGAACGCGTCTGGGATAAACTTAAGGTACTCAATCCCCGTTCAAAGTGCAGCCGGGACTTGGAGGTTACAAAGTATTTACCTTGAAGACAAGCTTTCCCGTTGTGAATTTTGAATTTGACATGATGCTGAAATGTCAAATTATTTAGCGGGTGGATGGCAGGACCTGAAGTAGACTGTTTTTGAAAAACAAATTCACGGAAATCGATAGTCTCGGCTAAGACCTCGATAACCGGTTCTGGATTGTAAGATTGTTCAATCACTTCCAACAAGGAGTCAAGATGTAAAGCTTTTTTTCTCATGAGTCTCACCAAAAAAGTTTAATCGAACATCCGGGTCGATCCGGTCATGTGTGTGACCCACTAGAAGAAAGCCCACTTTAACCTTCCTAAATATGCCAAGCTCTACCAAAGATAGCAAAGTAAGCAAAGAATACCCGGTTTTGTTTCTCTCGGTGGTATTGTCCAAATTGTACATAAAGCACCGGAGGTAGCTTTTCTTTTGCCATCAATATCTTGTTAAGAATTGTCACAGTAAGGTTAGGATCACCATGAATGTTTGGGTAAGTCAAGTAAACTCTGCAGTCCACCACACCATTAAAAATCAGGGCGCCAACTAAATGCAACCTCAAAAAATCCGCTTAGGTAACTCTTTAGGAACATTCACAAAGTGAGGCAGTTTGTCTTTTTCTCGTCCATGCCATCAATCACAATGCACATATATCGTGAATGGCTTCTCCAGTGATTTTTTTTGATGCTTCGCAAGTTTCCTTCTCTCTAAAGCCCGAGCCTCTCTCAGCTCTTTTGAGTCCGCTAAATTTGATCCGAACAAAATGAGAAGCTTTGTCAGTTTTACTTAAACAGACTGCCAAAACTGTGTCCTATGCTTATGCGCCCATAGACACGACACTTTGCTCGAGTGGACATGAAGATCAACTGGTGCAAACCTTGTTTCTTTGCCCATGCACGCATAGACAAAAAACACTCTTCCCTCTGCGCGCATAGGCAAGATTGATTTTTGACTAAGCGCGCATGATCAGTGAAAACATTGATTGTGCACGTGTAGGTAAACATGAACGTATGCAGGAACCTTAGTCAGAGATCTCTTCTCCTTCAAAAGAGAACAGGTTGCGCAGACGGAAAACCTGTGTCTCTTCGGAATCCTAACGAGGTTAAATTCCTGCTTCCACAACCGAAGGAAGTAGGAGTAAGAAATGAACTTCTGTCCCGAAGCAAGAGATCTTTGTACAAGGAATAGACCTCTTTCTTGCAAAAGCTATCCATTAGATGATAAACTGGACTGTTTGGCAACCTTTCGCAATTACTGTCAAAGAAATCCACAAGCCAAACCTTCGCTTCTAAATAGTACATGCCAACTGTTTTTTTTGGGTGACAATAGTCATCAATACGTGGATTCAAATCCAAGCGTTTCTGCACTCTAGCCATTCGCCGGCTACCTAAGGCATGTATGCTTTTGAAAGCTAGTTGACAAACAATTTTCCTCATCATGTAGTAAGAAAAGTTGTCTGCGTCTTCTGGCCTGACGTTAATAGCCAGGTAAGCTTCCTGGTCACCCCTGGTCATTGACAGAAAGCTATGCCTTGCGTTCCTTATGGCAGAAAATGTGAAGGACTGCAAACATTTTTTTTCGACAAAGCAGTTAGCCTCCTTAAAGGCCTCGTGTATTTCAAGCCCATGAGCTTGTTCCAGAACTTGTCGCATTTTTTTTTTTTTGAAGGATCCCTTTTAAATCTCTTCGCGCTGCTGTAGGGATTCTTAAAAGCTAGATCTTGCAAAGGAGGGCTCTCTTGTGGTACTCTGCTTGTTATGACAGCTGGTGGTGTCTGAACCTCGACGTCACTTAATTCCGGTTGAGCTGCAGTGGAGAATGACTGTGGAAATAGTGTCCTTGATTTTCTTCTCAACGTGGAGATATCTTCCTCTTCAACCCTCTCTGCCAGAGAAGGTCCCTTACTTCGTTGTGGAATCTGCCTAGCGTAACGCGAAATATCCTCCAGTGTTTGTTCGAGCTCCTTAAAAGGAGAAGGTGTATCAAAAAGAGAAGGACCTCCCATTTTCAGTGCCTGCGATGAAGGAGATGGAGAATATTTGCCTTGGTGAAAAGTTACAGGCGAAGGAGTTCTAAATTTACACGAGCGACGTATTAATCTGTCCAAACGAGGAAGATGGAATTTAGAATGTGGACTGGCAAGTATATGCATATGTCAATGAGCCATCCAAAAAAAGTACATCCAGAAGGCTTAGATTAGTTGATCAGAATGACAAAGCATCTGTTTTGTTAAAGAACATGAAAAATCAGCTTGCTAAGTTTACAGATCATAACTTTACAGCACACTGGCAGAGCAAACAGTTTAAAAGATGTGTTGAGAAACTCCCGGATAATAGTGTGTTGTCTGTTGTTGACTTTGCAGAGAACTACACATTGAAACCGAGGGGACGAAGTGCAATCCGAGCATTGGAATCGATCAAATTAGTATTTTGGTCCATATTTCAATGATGAAAATAGAAGGTAAGCTTAAAAAAACAGTGCATTTCTTCTATGTTTCAGATGACAGGAAGCATGACACTCATTTTGTGCAACATGGTTTTAAATTACATTTGGGGTGGCTTAAGAATAATGGAGGTGGACACATAAACCTTCATTCTATGTGGTCGGATGGTTTCGCATCTCAATTCAAATCAAGACGGGCATGGTATGGAATCAGAGATACCATGTTGAAAATAAAATTCGAAAGTGATATGGAATTTCTTTGGATCCGCCATGGGAAAGGCACACGGATGGCGAGGCTGGTATAGCAAAGTTGTGGCTTGAGAGGCGGCAGAGAAAACAAAATGGCATGCCGCTGATAGGTGCGTAAACGGCTTGTGCAGTTTTAAGGGCCAAGGAATCGGATTGTGAAAGGGTGTTTTGGGAGGTTGGAAAAACAGATGTGAACAGCAAGCAAGCATTCAATTGCAAGACTTTACCTGCTACTCAGCCAGATACATTTCGTCTATAAACCCAGCCAGATCCAACAAAGTTGCTATCTGAGACCACTCGTGCTTTTGTGATGCTTGCATGAACTTCAATTGGTTGAATTGTGAGAACATTAAACATTGTGGAGAATGGTCTCTAAAAAGTTTGGAGCCCACAGATCATATTGCCTCTCGTGTTGAAGCTGAAAATGATGTGGATGTTTTGTATGCAGAGGACGAGGCTGGTTTAGATGACATTGTAGTCAATTTTCGGATGTATTTGTGTCTTTTGCAGCACCGCACAATGTGGAAGGTGTTTCATACTATGTTCTCATGTGCACCGGGGAAAAGCATGCATTGGAAGAAGATTCAATTGATGACTATGGAAATGAATACTCTGCTGGTACTAGTGTCATTGAAGGACAATATTATGAACTAATCCCGTGCCGCCACAATAAGTATAAACCGCTTCCTACTAAGAATGTTTTGGTACTGCGTAGAATCGTGATTGGGGTTGAATCCCATTCAAGAAAGTAAAACACAAATTTGAAGGGGCAAGCACAAAGCATTTCACTTGCCGGATGAAGTCCATGAGACATTGTTATCACAACTTCAAAGAATTGTAGATGACATGGACTAAGTCGATCTGTAGTACTTTCGAAATATTGTAATACTTTGTTCATATAAAAGATAAGAACTGAAGAACCGGACTACTTGTATGCATTATGTACATCAATGTACATAAGATGTACAACTAATGTACATCTTATGTACATCCGTTCTACATTCCAAAAATATTATAAAAATTTGTTAAGTGTAAGTTGATTAGAATTGAACACAAGAAAGTTGAATTGCATAAACATTAAAAATAGTTTCAGTCATGGCAAAGATAAGAAATGGACGGGTTTTCATGTACAAATGGTTGATATATTTATATTGTGGACATAAATACAACACACCGAAAAATGAGCATGGCTCATAATTCATGACCAAGCTTCAAAATGTCGTTAGGAGCCCTGATATCTTATGACTATTGCATCATGTCGTCCAGCCCACCGAAAGAGGTCAAGAGATATCCTCTAAAGCAAAGAGTCCATGCGGTTTCTATAGCACGCGCCATCGGCAAACCTTTCCATCCTACATGGCCTCGCATCTTCCAGACACGTGCCTTCCCCAAGGGTTGTGCAACAAGTGATTTGTTGCCAATATTCCTTTCATGGTTGCTCGTTCCTCATAATTTTCAATTTGCTCAACATTTTCCCAAAGTTCAGAATGAACAAAGAAGATAGAGGCGATAATCGGTCCCCAACCCTATGTACTTGCGGCTTGTGTTGGTTTGTATTACCTCTACGGGTGCACCAGAACTCTATCTCTTAGTTTCTTAATAGTCTTTTTGTGTTTCAGTCCATTCATCTACAAAGCAAATGAAGATCACTTAATTATGTATACACACTCATAATTGTACCAATAAGAAAGACAAGAAAAACAGAGTACTCAAGTGCAATGAACAAAAACTTTGATACATATATTCATAACATTTGAATTTGTACATCAGTCAAAAGTCTGTACCAACAATGGGCGGTCGAGAGGCCAATAACATGATGGCGTTTCTCCATTCCTTGCTCCGTATATTGACTAAATTTAGGCAAATGAGAGCACCCAAGTTGCTGCCATAGTTTGCCAAAGCAAAATCTGTTCCACCGCCTTCGATATGCCATCCGTTGCATTAGTCATTGGATGCTTTTTCACATAAACTATACCATCTTCGCCATTTTGAATCCATTAAGCCATGGAATGAGCTCCATGACAAGCAATCTGTCACCGGCTAATATCTCGTGTCCAAGAGAAAGGACATATGTAGCTTCCTACGTGATTCAAAGTGGATTTGTATCTTCGTCGCCGTCGTAACTGTATGTCCATAGTACCGGGTACTCTTTCCATACCACGGCTAATGGTTTCACAAACAACCCCTTTTGAGGTTCAGTAGGGTGTTTGTGTGGCAGAGTCAAACACTGCTCCTGGCTGTAAACAAACTTCAGCTTTATGGAAAAAGCATCACAAATATGTTCCACAATTGGGTGAAGATTTTTAGAAGTGAGTGAAGACCAGATGGCAACATTAAACCCTTCTCTTACAAATGCTAACAAAGTTGATACTAACCCCGCCCGCAAAAAAAAAAATCTGTTTCCTATATTAAATTGAAGCTCATCTTTCTGGATCTGTTGGTATCTTGAGTTAATATTTTCATTCTTGTGCACACTCTTGCCCAACACAGAATTTAAGTCAAAGATAATGAGCTTTCTCCCTGAATTAGATGATTCACCTGTCAGCAAGAAAACACTTGAGACTCACAATTTATAATTACATTTCAGATCACACAATTGAGAAAACACATTGATAATTACACGATTGTTATTTGCACGGTGTAAGTGAGACAAATAAATTAATTTTTCATTACTTATTGAGTACAAAGAAGCTCTGAGCATGGCTCATACAAAAACTGTAATTTACAAACAAGTCAAAGGGACTATCTACCCCTGTGTAGGAACAATCGCTTGTATATTCATCTCGCCTTCTACAATTAATGCCTCCATTAGATGATCCCTCCGTGACTTGGCATAGGCATCGCTGAACCAACCGGGTGTCATCTACATGGTGCACAAGTATTAGAGGACTATACCAACAAATAACTAATAGGAAAATAACATGTTCTACTTACAAAAATGGAGCTTGGTCATTGCATCAACCACCAGCATCTATGAATTTGTGCATGTAAGCCACAATGTACATGCAAGGGTTCTTTGGTACTAGTTTTCTCGCATTTTAGGACGTAACACAAGAGCATCAAAGTTCTTCCTACCATGGTTTAAATTTGTTGGATCCGAAAGCATCATGTTATTGATCACAAGCTTATGAAACCCGCAAAATTGCAATGTGAGAATAAATCAAGCATAAGAAATTGCAATATGAGAATAATCAAATCATAAAAACAAAAGCAAACTCATACTTACTTCTAGACCACTTTAGCATCGGGTACATAGCCTTTGACAGAGAGAGGATCTCAGATACTTGGGCTAGCTATAGATGGAAAAGAGCTTTTCACTGGACCAGCAAGCACAAGTATTGCCAATGCCACATTTGGGCCTTGCAGAATTGGAACAAATATGTATTGGCATCTTGCAATCAAAATGCCATCCAGCCCTTCCTTTATGTTAGTGTTACGTGCATCCCCCCTCTCCCTCTCGTTCTTGAGGGAATTCACAAAAATTCGGAAGGTGTCCGGTCGAACCGTAAAAAACTTGTGTTTTCAATCAGATGGAAGACCGCTACAAAGGTACCTGCACACAAATCCAGAATACATATTAATACATAAGATGAGTGACTTAGGGAATGAAATAACATAAATATGTTGAAATGCTAGCCTACCTCCCATAGACATCTACCATCTTAGAGGTCAAGTCCAGCTTCAGTAACTCGTCAACATCACTTTGAAAGATAGAGGGTGCAGGCTTAGGAGGACAGTCCCTATAAGGAGTGAATGGAACCAACCTTTTCAGTTGGTTCACTAAACTGTACAAGGAAACAACAGCATTAGCAAAATAATATATCTATTGTAATCAATTGTATATTACTCACCTTGTAAATTCATCACCTGCTTCAGCATCTTCTGTGGACTGCTGCACCTTATTTGTTATCACATCAATATTTGCTTGTAGATCCTCTTCCTCTTTTCGGTTCGACTCGGCCGGGATCGAGGATCGGCTTCCTTCACTTTGTAATGTCGTGTCCTATGTACAAAAAAAATGTGGTTAATTATCTTATATTATAATGTTGTGTAATGGACCACGCCCTAATTTGGGCGGCTCAGATTAATCGATGCCACGTGGCATCATCTTGCACCTGTCTCCTAACCTCATCTTTCTTTTAGGGTTTTTCATTACCGATGGTCAAAAAAAGCTCCAAAGATCAAACCCGATTCTGCTCCTCTTCTTCTTCTTCTTCTCCATCATTGCACAATAGCGGCATGCAAAGTTTATGGCGACCGCTTGCCTATCTTTGATCAAAA
Organism: Isoetes taiwanensis; assembly: GCA_021234155.1. Lineage (NCBI taxonomy): Eukaryota > Viridiplantae > Streptophyta > Lycopodiopsida > Isoetales > Isoetaceae > Isoetes > Isoetes taiwanensis. The sequence goes on from JAJEKV010000225.1 coordinate 681,111, forward strand.
ACTCTTTGGGTTAAGGAGCGACCAGTTCGTTAGGCGATGCAGGGGATGGCGGTGCGGTGTATGGCGATGCCCGATACCGCGTGATATGTCCTTAGGGTAGAGATGATGCGGCTCTTCTTGGGCTACCGAGCTTGCTTTAATTTCTATTCCAAATTATAGGGCCATTCCAGCAACCTCAATCTTAAGCACGGTTGTGGTAAAGCTCCACGAAATGATGACAGCAGAATGGCAGCAAGTGGGAATGCCAACTCTGGCAAGCCTCAACCTTGAATCAAGACCAAATCGACCTTCTTAGGATAGTAGGTTCTGGTGCATATCTCTGCCTAGAGTGGTCCAAAGGGAAGGGCAATGCTGGTTATGGGATTTTCAATTCTGACACTAGCTTCCAGCAACACCATTAAACATTTTCTAAGGTATGGTTCTAGATTAGTTTTAATCTCTGTAGCTAATGCAAGATATCATTTTCAACCCACACGGCACAGGCAAACATAATACATCAGACTGGATTGTGCTTAGGTAGAGGTAAAACGAAGTTCAAGCTTCCATTTTACAAAGAGCCGTATTCTTATTAAACTTTTCGAACCGCGGAAGGTTAGCAACATATGCCTTATTTTGTTTTGTGTACTTGCATTGTCTATTCTCCTCCAAGTTCTGCTGTTTCCTATATAGGGAACGATTGTTGTGAGGCATTACAATGTTTATTGTAACATTATAATATAAGATAGCAAACCAGGCAATTGGTGATGCATTGAGTGAAACTTTGATGGTAGAGGACATCCTTGCACATCTAGACATGACTGGTCCTCCATATATATTGTTCTCGTGATTTTTCTTTTCGTTGGGAGTTAAACACGTGTTAGCGCACGGCTTTTAGGGGGACTCGGATGTAGCATAGTTGTATTTCGGAGAAAATTGCGAGACATGAAGCGGTTTGCTAGATAAAGAACAAAATACATAGGCTTAGTTAAAACCGATCTTCTATTGTCCTTGCTTTTACCGATATTCCTTATTTTATTATGATGTGCGAGATGGTGTGAATGGTGGATAATTTTACGTGGTTACGCTTCACAGCCTATGTGATTTTCATTCCAAAAGAAGATTGCCAGTTATTAATACCAGGTCATTTCAACATGAAGGTTTAGATCATGTTCTCTCGCACTCACATAATACAAAAACACACATGCTATTCGCAGATTCTTCGTTCATCGGCATCAAGCAAGTGTTAACAGCAGCTTAGGGCAAAGCAAATGTAGCAAAGTTGTTCCATATGTCTTTTCAAATTCAGAGCTCATGGCCTTAGAGCAAAGCACCATCACCATTGTAGCAACTATGGATTTTGCTGCATTCTCACATGCCTGAATTTAGGTCCCTCATTCGTCTACTTTCCTGTTCTTTTACTTTCTGAAGGCGGTGGTTTAGAAGCTAACGTGTTTTAGCTTTTGTTTTGAACATCCAGCACTTGCTTGCATTAGAACGATGGATCCACCAAAGCTTTTGCCTCAGCTAGCTAACTTTTATTTATAAACCTTTGTGCATGCCTTTCTATCCTTTTCCCTTATTTTCTGTTTTGGGTTCATCGCATCTTCTTTGATACTTGGTTTTGAGTCTTGTGCCCATGTTTCAAATATGCACACTTAAATAATGTTGTTTTTTGTAGATGTATATGGCCAGGGTTGCAGATTCAATCAGTCAGTTTTATGAAAGCTCTCTTAGAGCGTTGTGTAAAAATATTGCAACAATTACATAGGCTTTTGCCATAAAGAACAGAAAGATTCTTTGCAAGAACAAAAGCTGTAAAAGCCCCTGGTATTTCATTACTTTCTGTGTCCATGGAAATGAGCTTAAATGAGCTTTTTATGTGTACAACTGTCAACATGATTCTAATGGAAAGCTCTTTTGTCTAACATAATAAAAAGTGGGTTAGTTCTAGGTCTAGCTCAAGGGTACTTTTCTATTATTTGGAGCACTTACATATGGTTTACTATCTACGTGCTATAATAACATGTTCATAATTTCATATGTCTAAACATTGCATGTCAATGTTGATTAACAATGTTGTGAATGATATTCAATCAAATTAACTCTATCTCTGATCACACTTAAAGACAACGACATATTTTCATTGTTAGATTTTATGTTATTTTCAGCATTATGAAATGGCAAAGAAGAATGAAGCAATTATTGTTTCATCATTCTCAAATAATACAGAAGAATGAAACAATCATGTGGAAACAAAACATGTCCATCGTCTTCACATATAGTTATCTGAAATTTGTTTGTATTATACATGACACAATGGTTAAACAAAAAACATGATATTGCCCAACCTATACCCACCAACATTTGGCAGCATAACTTTTATATCGTTCTTAACATGTAAAATATCAAACACACGCATCCCACATGTCTACAAGTTTCATTGACAGGTTTCAAACGTTTGCCCAGCAACGCTGGGCACTATTACTAGTCATAAATCTGAGATGTTTAACAAAATTAGTTCATCTTGAACATACCTCTTTCTTGGTGGTGGTGGCACTTTTTTACCTGGAGATTTTCTTTTCAGAGGACATTTTTTTGTTGCTGGAGATTTTGCCTGTTTTTTTCCTCTTGGAGTGCCATCACCAGCATTCTTTTGCCTCCTCTTTGGAGTGGAATCAACTACCAACTCAACTTCCTCTTCCCTGGTATCTCTTGGGATAAAATCTGGATCTGTGTCCTTTGTAGCTTCTTCTGTAACAGATCCAGGCGCACCCGCAGATGATCTTTGACGTAGTTTGAATCTTTCTTAGGAGCTTCTCAATTACTAATTTAGCACTTGGTGATGAAAGAGTTTTACATGTTGCCATCATTGAAGGCTCGCACCGCGAATCGCTGCTTTAGCTTTCTCAAGTGCCATCCTCTCAATTTCCTCAACTTCACTTTGCCATGTTTGAGGAGGCACATTGTGGATGGTTCTATTATGGGCAATCGTAAATGTCATTGGTGATCTGGAGCTGGAAGGTTGAGGGTCTACAGATTCGGGCTGCTTATTATGCTCAGTAAAATCTGTAAAGAGAGTCGACGCAGATGGTTCAAGAACATCAGCCATTAAAGCCGCTCGGGATAGGAACAACCTCATCCGCAAACAAACAAATGATCTAAATTTCAATAGACATAAAAGAACATGAAAACAGAACTAATGAGAAATATCCGGGTACATTCTCGCCAAGCATGTACATTTCATGTACATAAAATGTACCAAAATGCGTAACTACATTTAACTATAGCCAAATGTACATGTACATGTTCCTCAATGTACATAGAGGTACCTCAATGCACCCGGATGTACCCGGATGTACCTGTGTATCCGGTTAGGGAATGTAGATCTATGCCAAAAAAAGCACATATATGTAAAAAATGCACATACTTATGAATCCATCTCTGGATGCACTCTAAAGATAAATGCATGTACATCTATTTGCAGATGTAGACTCCATTAGAGACATGTACAAACCGATACAATCAAGCGGTCCAAGCTCAAAAATAAAAGCATCAATAAACAAGCAAATATATGCCTATGTACCTCGCTACATGGATGTACACTAAAAAGTTATACATGTACGAGGAATAGCAATGCAATCGAAAAGCCATACATGTAGAACTATGCGATTACAATAACAAATATGAATTAAGAGAAATATAAGTTTAAATTGGTTGAGAGCAATGCATACCTTTCACAAAGACCCGGGGAAACCAAGCTGAATTCGAATGCCCTCATTCCGGATGCAACCTTTTATGCAATTCCGTCTTTCATGGACGGATAACACAAGCGTAAGAGGCAATAAGCATCTGCATGGAGCTAGCAGCAACAAACCAGTTTTGCCAAAGCCTTGACCACAACAGGTACATGAACTGAATGTGATGAATCAAGCTATAGAAGTAGCTCCTCTGAGGGTAGGGCCTCGGGTGAGAACAATAGGTCCCGCTCTCCCCATGAAATCCAAAATCATGGAATGCCTTTGCTGAACCAATTCAATGCAATTAAGTTTTTCCTTTGCTTGTTCAATTGAGATTTCATGCCTTTCAATTTCTTTAGTTGCTTCCCCGCAAACCAATTTCTAGCTTAGAAGAGTCTTTGCTCTTTATCATGTCTACTCATAACCAAGTCTTCCAACTTGTACTTCAACACTCCAAGATAACTTGATTTCAAAGGGATCCCGGGACAATTTGTCAAATTCTGTTTTGTCTCATCTATTTTTTCGGCAGATCTGCTGCCAGATCTTTGGATAGCATATCCTTTCTACCCTCAATCCGGCTGATGACCTTCAATGCATCCCTCCTTTTTCTTCCAAAGGTTTCTACTTCATTCAATAGGTTAGTTTTCTCCTCCAACCCATGCTTAAGTAAATCGCTTTATTGTGTCAACATCTTATCTAGAATAAACGAAGGCTCTAATATTCTCTTTGCAATAACGATGTCCTATTTGATAGTTGAGGATTTTGTTGTAGGGTCCTCTGAACGCCCTGAAATGAGGGTTTTGGCAAGATCTTTGGCGGTCCTAGCCACGCCCATCCAATCAACAAGCCGTCCCTTCAAGTGAAGAGCAAATGCTCGCAAAATAGGTAGAAATATAATGGTTTGTAACTTTGTTTCTTGCCATAAACCAATTCATAATATTTAAAAAATCATCTTTCCATGCGTTCTGGATTCTCCCTTCCTTGAATCCTCATCTGTTTTTTGGAGCTTCACCCCATACCTCGTTCATAACCATCTTTAGGTTGGGTATGTGGGCCTCTGCATGTTTATCACGGAGGTCTTTGGCTTGGATCACATCAGAACCCAAATGTAAACTCCTTGGAGGTAAAATTCCACTGCCGGAAGCACTGGCTTCTTGCTTGGGCTGTGGTGATGAGCAAGCACTCATCTGGGGGCGTTTTGGGGCCATAGCTAGATGAAGAATCCGTGATCGGAATTCAAGCACAGAAGGCAGGGGCGGGATAGTGAACGAGAGGCAAACCAAGAAAGAATTTGGGAAAGAATTTCAAAATCCGATAATTGCGGTTTCAGAGTAGTGGATAGCCATTAATCATGGCAGTTACTAGCGGGTCATGATGATAGTTATTCCAAAAATGTGCATTCGGTACATATGTATATGTACAAAAAGGGCTACATTTATAGACACCCTTTCATGCTTTTACCCTTTAAATATCTTGCTCTGATACCAAGTGTTGTATATTATAAACAATTTCAATTTTCGAGCTTAATGCAAACATCTAGGCAAGTAATTTTTATCTAGAAGATTAAGCTTGAAATGCAATACTTAAAAGTTTACCTTTTAACACTATGAGTTTCACTATAGCAAGAACACTGTAATATTGGAATTGACTAAACTATTGTAGCAACTTTGATGCTATGTGGCTTTTCTCATTTGCAGAATCTATCTCACCTGATAATTGATTTACACATCCATGTCTTATTTATACAAAGCAACTCCAACAATTTTGCAATCGAGCTGATGGGTCTAGTAGTAAAGTTGCCAGCAAGATTCAAAACAAAACTTGGCTGCAAACCCTAAAAAGTAATATACGTCTTTCTATTATAGAATAAACTTAGGTACCATTGAATTTTGACACCATTAGAATGAGAATGTTAGAGACCATTAGGGCTTTTCTGAAAATGCAAAACGATCTGACTAATTCGAACATAAACTTCATTGGATGAGCTCCTTAGCCTTAGAGCACATCCTACTTGCCCAATTGACATATTTTATGACATATGCTTTAGCACGAAAATATCACATTTCAACTATTATATAAGACTATAAATTTCTATTAAGGACAGAAGGGAACACAATAGTTTATCCTTGTCATAGAGATATCAATGCCTATTGGAATTCCTAGAAACTTGAAGTGCTTTCCTTTAGGCATGATTTTCTGGTAAGCTTTCCAAACTAGCAAAATTGGAGCCTTCTACTGCCCATTGGGTGAAGCATTTTTTCCATTTAACAAGACATCCAAGGCAAGAAAAGAATTAACTAGTAATTGCCCGTTGTACAATTCAAGGTACCACCTTTAGCCATGAATTCTCTGCATACTGATTACAAATTGTTGAGAATCAACTTGCATGACCAGTCCCTCAAGCCAGCCAGCATCCTTATAAGGAAGAGGGCATAGTTGTCAAAAGAACTTCTACCATATTAGAAAAGAACAGAGCCAAAATACATACACCTCTCATTGGGTTATGATAGTTAGTATGGAGTGATTGTTTTGCAAACATGGCCCTAATCGATTGCCTCAAGAGGACAATATCAATGGTCTTAAAGGGCAAAGTGCTAGTTGACATCTTAGGTAGAATTTTGATTGTCTAATACCACATTTGAGTTCGGGAAGGCTTCCCTAGAAAAATAACTGAAGCATGAGTGAAGTTGAGCAACTTCATCATGCAATCCATAGTACCCCATCCTAGCCTTGCCTTATGCAAAGCTCCTTATGCTGCCATAAGCCTTAACAAAATCTAACTTGTGATAAACATTATTTTGTCCTTGCAACAACGATTTTTAAGATGCTCTGACTTGGATGCAATTTCCAACTATACACTAGATATGGCCTCAGCTCTGCCATCGCCTTTGCTATGATTTGTAGTAGGAACATAAGAGAGTTAATAGCCCTCCATTACATAGCAGTTTTTGACATAAATTTTTTGATAGCATGTTGACATGAAATTCATTCCACATCAAGTGATTTCTTTTGGTACGCAAAGCCAGCAGCTCATAACCAATGCAACCGATGTTCTTGTTTTTAAGTGTGGATAGTTTGAGCAATCAGAGGATAAATACCAACAGACCAGGACAGTAATAGGGGAATGAGAAAGGGCAAAGAATCCAAATAATAACCCCTTTTCAATGAACTTTCTCTAATCTCACACTTGGTTAGCCTTTTGTGATTGCATTTGTGGTTGTACGCGTTGCAAGGCATCCTCCCATGTAAGGTGTTCATTTTCATCATCGTCCTTATCTATGCTTACATCATCTTCTAGATCTCTTGTCCCATGTTGTTTTTCATCCGCAGGATCAAAGGGTTCTTTCGTACAGTTACAGTCTTTAAATTCTGTTTGACAGCAACACTAGATAATGGTGTTGCACTTTCATTCGTGGGTCCCTTCTTATCCTCCTGCAATTTGATTGGTTTTGCAAATTCATCAACTTTATCCACATCGGGTGGGGGCACACAAAAAAGGAATCCTTTCCCTCTGCCAATCATGAAGCACCATTTTTGCAGCATTTACAAGATTTGGTTCTTCACCCTGTAAAGAAAGACCAGATTTGCTAATGATCAATGAAACCATAAACTTAAACTAGAGGGATAATTTCCTACCCTTAATAGCTTTCCAGTCTGTTGGCATAGATGAGTTAAGAAATCTTCATCATCTTGCCTGCAAGTATGGAAACAGAGAAGTTAGGAGTCAAGTTTCATTAATCTTGCTGTTTTAGATACATACCAGTCTTGCGCTTTGTATGCTCGTTTAAATATTCCTTCTTGACATGTCAGAGAATCTCTCCAATAGGTTCTGCTGCATCTTGCAGATTTTCCACCCGTACCTGATATAAGTACAAATGTACGACATAAAACGTCTAATTCCATCCCGTTAAGGTAAATACTGCCAAATTTTTGCGTCTGAAAGAATCCCATCGATCCGAGACATCGGATCACCATTCTAGAATGGGACGAGCATGCATGTTTTGCATGCATGCGGGCGGTGCATGCCCATTCTGGTTGGGAGTTCGCTATTTTAGGCGCGATTCTGCATCAACATCTCATCGGCGCTTCCTCTTCTCTCTCAACAGTACCTTATTCTCTTTGATTTGTTTCCCAGGCAGGGGAGGGGCTTCTCCCTGCTTGGTTTGATCAATTTGGCGTTTCTTTCTTGTTGTCCTTTTCCAGCCTTTAGCCTTCGTCCTGTGACCTTCGTCCTCGATCCTAGTTTGTAAGGAAGTCCTTTGGTATTCTGGGCGGTTTGTTGGTTTCATGCGAGTCCCATTCTAGAATCCCATCGATCCGAGACATCGGATCACCATTCTAGAATGGGGCGAGCATCATGTTTTGCATGCATGCGGTGGCGCATGCCCATTCCGTTGGGAGTTAAGCTATTTTAGGCGTGATTACGCATCAACATCTCGCGGGCTTCCTCTTCTCTCTCGCCAGCATACCTTATTCTCTTTGAACCCACCCTCCCCTTCTTTGTTTTGTATTTTTATCGTGGCACGCTGGCAGAATCAGCCCCTCCACTGGGAGGTTTGTTTTGTCTTGTTGTTTTGTTGGTGATGTGCGTACGGGTTAGCGGCGGCACTGCTTTCGCTTTTCCATTCGTGGGTTTTGGGAGCGATTTTTATGCCTTTGCGTTTGTCCAAGCCCTTGCGAGAAGGCTTGTCACTAGGGTTTTTCCTCGAAAACCGAAAAGGGCGGGGTTTTTTAATCCCGATGATAAGCTTTCTAAGTAGTACACTAGCCCAATCTCTATTAGCATTGTATTTTGTTGGGGTCCAAATGATATAATTGGATTTTCCTTTTATTTTTTGGGGTAGTTCGCATGTGTGCGGCTACCCACTATCCACCATTGTAGAAAATCTGCTGAGATGAATGAGAAGCAAGTCTAAGTCTCTACATATCACATCTTGGGAAGTCATGCAACAGCACAGACAAGCACTAAACAACATGCATCTCATGACACAAGATTAATTCAAAAAGAGGACGTACAACACCCTTTGATACAATGTCTATCTCAGAGTCCTGATTTTGCTTTGCTAGACGACTCTAGGTCAGTTGATTAAAAATATACGTTTTGTAAGCGTAATATATTCCCAAATTTTTGTTTCTCCCAGAATAGGTGCAACTTTGCAGACCTAAATGTCCAAAAATATTCATATGTTTATAACTAAACATCATCAAAATAAAGAAGCTGCATGTCTGCATCATGCCATACATTTTTTGTCCAAAAGGTATTCATAAAACCGATGATTTGCCAACATTTGGGTAGCCAATGAATCCAACTGAGATAGTCTGTTTATCACTTTCCAGCCTTGCAAACTGCCTTAAAAGTGAGAGAAAAGAACCCTGGAGAAGTTAAGACAAGATGCGACCAAATGATGCAACCCAAAGAGGCATTGCTAGTACTGACAATATTACCTTGCCAAAAGAGTTCACAACACTAGTATGAAATGCAAGCATCGGATATTTCCATGAAAGAGCATGGAGCCAGCCCTTGGTCGCTCGTGATGGCACCAGGTCACACGACACAAATGAACATAAACAGAATAAGGATTTCCGTTTAAGACAAAAACTATCTGAGACCAACCCTACCTTGTTTAATAAGAATATAAGATGCTTGTGTTTGCAATTTTCTCATAAATGTTTTTCAACGTGAAAGCATTGAGTACCTTGAAGGCCTAGCATCAGCAAATCTTTGCACAACCTATAATTTTATAGATTCATATTAATGTGCATTCACCTTTTTGTTGTCCACCTCTACATGTGCATGCAAAAGCAACGTATGTCCTAAGCCAATAAAGTATCATGGTGAACATCTAAATGCACATGCATGCATGTGCAAAGGTGCTTGTAGTCCCTAACGTTTTGTACCTGATCAACGCTCAATTCCAAACTTGTGAACAAGAAAATGCACTATCATAAATCCAGTACGGTTGAAACCATGCGTGCAGTGAACCATTATCAAAAACATTGCCATTTTTTGCTGTTGTTTCTCTAAAACGTGTAGCCTGCATAGAAACAGAAAGTTAGGCTCATAGAAAGTGTATTTCGTTCGTGAAAGGGAACAAATTAGCACAAAAGTATTGCTTACCTCGTAGACAAATTTATTGGCTGATTCATTATCTGGCACCTCATTCCTTCCTCTGCATGATATCTGCATGGAAAGTAGCAAATAAGCAAGTGGAATCCAGAAAATAAAAATGTCTTATCCTCAAAATTGAGAATCTCAGCACAATATGAACACTGTTGAGTGTTAGCAGGGGGTTATTTGTTTCCAGAATAGAACATGCAACACATAGAATAGAGCCCACGTGCATTACATGGGCCATTAGAACTTAAAAAGCATTTGAACTCTTGGTACAATAGTCTCTTTTTACTCAATAGCAATCAGAGTAAAGGTAATGACCATTTTCTTTTATGAACTATAAAGAAACACACACAACAAATTATATTAAAAATTATATACCTCTCGTCGTGCTGGCTGCTGCTGGTGCTCGACATGTTTCCAAGAGTACATCTAACACCTGCATAGTTCCAACTTGCACTAAGCCATGCACACAAAACATAGTATACCAGGATTAAATTTAGATGAAAGTAAAAGTTCTAGATTGCTTGCATAGAGAAGCTAAGAGAACAATTTCAAACGAACCCGAACAATAAGATCTGATGAATCGATCACTTTATAAAGCTCTCCCCATATTCTCTTGCTCTTGCTTTGGCCTTTGTCAAACATGGTATGCCTCACTGAGTCTTGTAAACCTCCATCATTTCCCAGTTGCTCTCCCCGTTGATCAAAGCTTTCTAAATGCACATCATCAAACTGATCAGGGAACCATGGAATATGCTAATTTTCAAAATCAAAGTTCACGGTAGGCTACAAATTCTCACAGTAAGGATAACAAACGTCCAGCTCCAGTCTCAAGAAGACAAAAACTTAATATAAATCTATGTTAGCATCTATGTTCTCAGCACTGGCATGGCCAAAAACTCAAATACTCCCTTACACGAAGCACACCTTTAGGAGTTGCTCCTGCCAAAAACATGGATCAGCAGGTTCTATGCATAATGGGCCACCCATGGCAACGTTAAACAGAGATAAAGACTAACCAGACTAAAAAGTGTTATTCTATGGAAGCAAAGCCGAGAAGGGGGAGATCTTATCTCTGGATTCATCACTCTGGGCTCCATTGCCGATTACCTAGAAAATAATTCCTAACATCATTTCAACCTAAAACAGGCAGCTACGAAGAATAACATTACCTGTGCGATTCAACTGGTTCTGCTGCCAATCTCCAGAGAGCGACCTTGAGCACAGCAAAAGAAAGAAACCGGCTTCAAGAAATGAGACGTCGAGTTCTTTACCGACCGCCAGTTTACAGGAAATAGGAGGTTTGGAGCAGTCACCAGCATATCCTAGGGATATAGCATATACCTAGGATATGCCAAAAGCCCACATAAACAAGGGTTTGCCCCCTAGAGGCAACCCAAAAACAAGTGAAAAGGAGGCTTATGAAAATTGTTGAGAGAAGACTTGGATTTTGAATCCTACCGATCCACCAAGGAAAGAAAAAGCAAGTTGTATTCTTTGGTCCTATGCACCACCAAGAGGAAAAGACATTATATCCATATGAGACCATAAGATTCGAAAAGTACATGCGAAGAAAGCATAGTATAGTTTAAGTTTGGGATGATGATGATTTGTCATCACTACTCACTTAAGTCTCAATTTTATTTTCAAGAGAATGTACTATCAATTGTAATTGATTTATGCATCTATTTATTGGTATCTTTTATATAGTGTACTCCCAAAGTACTTATTTATAATTTGACCTATGCATCTATTGTCCTGAGTTTGGTACATCTTCTATCTTCCTATTAATGATCTATTGCTTAAGGTATTTAACTCTTATATAAATTGTCTTTCAAATTAACAACACCTAAACATTTTCTTTCACTTGATAACAGATCCTTCAGTTATATGTTTCTCACATGAAGGAAGAAAAAATTAACTTGAAGAAGCAAAAGAAAGCTGACAGACATGCTCCACATATTTATTTTGAAGAGGAATTAGAACTTCATAGACAGATTGCAAAAGAGATTATGAACTTTTAAAAGTTTTAATAAATCTTTATCTCTGCCTTCCTCTATCTTTTGCAAACTAAAATAGGAGCTGAAAAGCGCCTAAACCCTAAACCCTAAACCCTAAACCCCTAATGAATGTAATGTGGTTATTTCTATTCCAAGTATTCTTGGAAGAATGAGCACTGTAGTGTTTGTGAATGAAACAATAATAAAAGTGGAAGCAGCTATCCAATGCATGAAAGAGAGCCCCTAATGAATAGTTTGGTTATTTCTATTCCAAGTATTCTTGAAACAATGAGGGCGATAGTGTTTGTAAATGAAGCAGTAATAGAAGAGGAAGTAGTTATTCGATGCATAAAATTGTAGTTATCTGTTTATTAAATTCTAAAGGAGGCACTATATATCTTCAAAGCTCTTTTTTTTTTTGTGGTTGAGAATTGCTACTGGGGCAAACGGTAATGATCTTTTATAAATCAAGTCTGTAATGACAATTCTATTTGAAGAACAATATCTTATACATAAGTTCATTGTTCTATTCTATTCTATTCTATATTGTTCATGGATGGCAGATATAAGCAACACAAAACATTTGACATCTAAAAAGAAGTTTGGTTTCTATTGAAGAGATGTTTGGGATAGCTTGTGGGTTGTCTTCTGCATATGTTGTTTTGTAAAAACCTATTAAATCCTCTAGGAGGATATGTTGTACCTAAGTAATTTTCGAAAGGTGTACGTTGTACTCTTATCGAGGGTTACGAGAATGTTTTACTAATTCATACCCTAGTTCCTGATGGTGTTGTTGATGAAAGTCTGACACCAATATAGAAATTGTCATATGTTTTAGCAAGCATTCGATTGGTCTCGTCTTTTGAAAAAGCGCGACCTGGGTCAAGTGCAATGCATTTTAAACTTGCTAGCCTCCAAGTGGGAGCATTTTGGCAGTAGCTGGGCTATAGATCATAAATCGTATTTTGGTCATTTCATGTGTTTCCCCATCCTTGGCCTTGCACATACGTACATATCAACCAATCAAAATTTATTAGTAAGAGGATAAAATGTTAGGGTCTTAGCGTAGTGGCTTAAAATTAGCGTTTTGTTTTGGTTAAAGTGAGTTGATTTACGCTCTTGTGCTAAGCACTAAATTGAAAGTTTTATCTTTGCTTGACTTGTAGATGTTGTTGTTGTCATTTGCGTATTGTCGTGGAGTCGCATTTTACTAGCTAGCTAGACAATCCCTTAAAACAAGCAATATGACTTCAGAAGAGAGAGCAGAAGTTAACTCGCAACCAGCTGTGGCATTAGTGTCTCAGATAGAGCGCAACAATCTAGGCATTGTCGTCTCAAGCGAGAGGCTACTGAGTGCAACACTGAAGTCATCTTCAAAGGCCTTTGCCCGGAAAAAAAAAAGTAGACCACAACAAGCATGGTCTACTTTGAGACGAAATTCATGAACTGGTTGTGTATGTCGCTTTGTGCAATGTCTCAACTCAGGATTTGGAATTGATTACCAACAACGAGGAAGGCTGCTAGACTACCATCCACCCTCTCGACTATTTTTCAGTGTATTTCATCAACCATTTTATTGTTGCCATGCTTGTATGAAGGCAACCTAAAAGCCGGTCCTGTTTTGGCAACTTCCTGGAAGGCTTCTTTCATTGCTTTGTGCTCCAAAACATGTGGAGACAACCCGACATATAAAAATGCCTCTACAACCTTCAATTGCGTCTTCTTCAGTTGCTCTGATGTCAAGCAATGATCAACCCTCTGTTGCTTTGTCTGTCTTTCCACTATTTCAATTGTCTCCATCATTCTCTGCTCTCCCGTACTTATACCTATTGACCCTAGTCCACCCTCTGATTGGTATCTTTGTCCCAACGGTGATATGATATAGTTATTTTCCATGCTTTCGCTTTCGGCCGCATCTTGAGTATCAAGTAACTTCGTCTTTTTTTCATATTATTCTTCGTAAATTCTTACTTATTGTGAGCCCTAGATATTTATACGATGCATCAATCTACGTTGGCTGCCCAAATTTGTGCCAAATAAAAGGTAATTCTGTTTTTGCCAGATTTACCTCTATCCCTTTAGCATCGCAAAAGTTCCAAGTACCGTTGCATCCCTTCTCTGCTTCACAAGATTAGACCTATGCCATCCGCATAAAGCAAAAGTGAAATCACATATCCTGCTAAAGGCATCCCTTAGAGCTCCCTTTTTGTATGCAAATTATGATGGCGAAAATACTTGACCCACATTTACTCTATTGTTTGCGTGAGGTAGCTATACATTCACAGGTATTTATCAATCAAGTAATAGTATTGAGAATGTCGAGCTGTTATCGCTGCTATGTTTGCCATGCAGAGAATTCTAGTCGCTGCAACCATTTCGATTATTTTTGCTACGGTTTTTAAGAGCGAATATCCAAGACCAACCTTTGCCAAAATCATGTTCTATCTACTGCCCCACAGGCTGACTTTGCATGTATAATTATTTTCATGGTTGGGGCAATTCCAGCAGCTCTGATATGGACTTTGAACACATGATAAGAAATGGACTTTGAACAATATGCAAATACTATTATGATTCCATATTGTATTATTATGCATGCATGTATGCATTCTTTCCCTTTCCTACAAATCATCCGGGTGAGTGAACCATTTGTCTTCTATAATATAATTATAGTGTTTCCACATTGATCTTTAGTTTAGCTTCTCTGACATCTTTTGCTCCTTTTCTCTTACACATATAGATAATACGAAGAGTTCAAAATAAGAAGTCAAAGCAAAACTTTCAAGTATTGAATTTCTCATGTAATCTAGTGTTAGAAAAGAATAGGTAGAAAAAAATAAGTAGATTTATCACTTTAGAGTAGAATAGATGTTTTATCGTCCATGTCCATGGATACCAATTGGCCTATGGGGCTCACACAAAAAGAAAGCAGCAAGCGTATTACTGTCAGGATTAAAAAACCCCCGCCCCAAAGGGTTTTCGAGGGAAAAACCTTAACAATAATAAGTAATAATAAGTAATAAGTATGTTGTACAATGTTTGTACAGTTGTAGAAGAATGCTTGAAAGCCTGACTTACAAGTTAAAAACATAATGAAGAGACGGGTCTCACCCATAATATATCCCAATGGGAATAAGTGGTGGAAGTTCGTGATACCCATAATATGGAATAAGTGGTGGAACCGTCATAATATCGCTTTTGATTTATAAAAAGTCGATACCTTTTAGGTTCCAACAAACCTTCCAGGTTGGGCTGATATGTAAAGTTATAAACATAGTGAAGGGAAGAGAGTGAATCGTTAACGCACCAACGCCTTTTGAAAGGTCATAAGCAAGCTGGCGAAAGTGCATCATATGGATACCCGTCTTCCATCCAAGAGCCACGACAAAGCATCCACAAATATCGCTTCAATATGAATATGAGTAAAATCTCTTGTTCCCAATTTATTCCACAATTTCGACCTTGAATCTATATTTGCAATTTCTATCCATTCCCTATTGCTGTCCAATTGCCATATGCGCAACCACCTCCATTGGCAATGCTTTGTAAAAGCACCTACAAGGATGGTTTTTCCTTTCCATGTATAAAGGTCTAAGAACTTAAGGTTGAAGTTGCCACACCAACTACCTCCAAATTTCAACCAGATATGATTAGGGTTCATATCCACAGCGTACTTGTATCAGTTCTGAGTTGACACGACCTTCGAGGTCAATTGTCAACTTGGCTTTGAAACTTCATCAAGTTTATGCCAAAGATAACTTCTACATTTCTGTTAAAAATCTTGGAGAATAACTTCTAGTTTTCCTATCAAAAAATGATGGATCATTTTGCACGTATTGGACATTGAGATGGAGTTGTGAAGGGAAATTCAAAGCACAGCCCGAAGAAGGACACCAAGCACGATTTGCAAGCACACGATGATCATCATCATAATAACCATAATACTTAGGACTATGACAATCTCTCCTAATTAGAGAAGACGTGGAAAAAGGGCGAAAAACTATCCATAATTCTTTATCATTAGGACCCAAGAGCTCGGAGAAAATAGAGCTTCTTAACATGTCTTTCCAATCTTTGCACACTAGTCTAGCATTAAGGAACAGGCTAGCAAGTGGGAGAGGCTAAAATAAGGGGCAGACAATTTCCTTGGTAGATTACACCATACACGAGGATCCATGTTCAACTGATCCTCTCGATTTATTGAGAATTGTAAGCTTCTCCTTATTGGAGTTGATTCTCCAGGGGTGCTTGTAAACCCTCTCAATTAGATATAGAATGGGTCTCCATGCTTGTCTCCAAACATATTCATATCAGTAACTAATCTCAACTATAACCTTTGAATTAGCTTTGCGATGTGTTGAATCGATAAAGCGGCGATTGAGGTGATAGGAGAGGCCCCAATATTGGGGTTGTAAGTCTAGAATGTTCTTCTTATAAAGGAAAGGGAGGAAGAAGATGACATCTTCATCCGTCCATGTTGTTGGGTATAGAAACGTGTGTAAAACCATTTGATTCTACTTCGTGTATGATGCTAAATTGCTTGAGATTTTGGGGAGAAGTGGGCAAAGCGAGAACCATGGTTTGGGTAAAATTACTGAGACCTCATAAACTGCTGCTTCCAAATTTTGCCCTTGAAGCTCAGTACATCCATGTAATTGGTTCGCTGATCCCCTTGCATTGACCGGCGTCTGCCGGATCCGGCCTGGCGTGGGGGTAGTGAGATGTGCGCTTTTGCCCAACAATGCATCATCTTCCATAGTAATCGATAGCGAGATGGTATTAGTGACCGCAATCAAGTTGCCTTGTTAAGGGTGCACTAAAGCCGTCGCGCTTTTCCGAGCTTTATCTCAAAAGACTACTTCATGTAAACATTTGGATTTTCCATGAGAATTTCGCTTAAACACAAAAACTTACGGGACGCCGCGACGGCGATATTTTCTTTCCTTCTTGGCACGTTAGCCACCATCGAAGAGAATTCATCCTCACCGCTCGCTTTCTGCTCTGGAGATTTTAACAAAGAAAAAGGCAATAAAGGTATGGATGAGAATATTCTAAAGGCAAGAATAAAGGCATGCCACAAATAGAAACGTATCTATCTCCGGCCGGTAGAAATAGGACCATTGAATTAAATGCCAATCCAAGGGCTGCCATGATTTTCTCTCGAAAAGCAAAAATTAAACCCGGGCCTAAAAATGATTCGGAGAACTCTAATCACACTCTCTTGTCCGGGGTTGGGCGTAAACAGCTTTTCCTTGCTCTTGGAAACAATTAGTCTATATATTTTACTCTAAAGGCCCATTCACGTGAATCGTATTTCAATCACGGAAGTTAGCGGTTGTTTCCGTCGCAGATTTTGGCTTGGGTTGATTCCGCCACGCATGGTCTATCCCCGTGATCTCTAGTTTATCCCCAACCGATCCAATTTAGGATCAGCGCTTAATCAACCGATCTATTCACATGCAAAAAGTTTTGTACAGGTTGAATTTGGTGGTAAAATTGGCAAGCTCTTATATCCAAATTGAAAATTTTCTAGCAAAAAGCACCGCATCCATGTCAATACAATGGCCGATCCGGCCGGATGAATTCAACCACAGAAAAACGTTCCATGTGAATCCTACTTAAGTTTTTACTTTGAATAAATTATCTCTTCAACATTTGATAATCTTGAACAAATTCTGATTTCTACTTTATGTTCAAAATTAAGGCATAAGCACGTTGATGCCCATGCCCAAATGCCACGTTTATCCGCGAGTCTCCTTGGTGATAAACATAACATGTATCACCAAAGGATTGATCGTTCTAGTGTCTATATTCATGATGTTTTACATACCTTAAACTTCTTTGAACTAGATTAGTCTCCCCATATGATTTCTTCATATGTCCTCATGGATGCTGCCATGGTCTCGAGTTCGAGACCGCCTAGAATCGCTTTTCAGATCTTTGTTGGGGTTAAATCCCAAGGCCTTGATGTAATGGGTGGTTGGAAGGGGCCCAACCGAGCAATGTAGTGTGGTGTGTGGTCACATGTCCAGTTGGATGCTGCCTAGTGGTGTGACGTTAAAACTACTATCTATCTATCTATCTATCTATCTATCTATCTATCTATCTATCTATCTATCTATCTATCTATCTATCTATCTATCTATGCCTTTTAAGTATAAATTGTTTTTAAAACAGGAACTAAATTAAAAAGAGCATTTTTTATTGGAGTTAGGTCAAGACTACGTCAATAAATATGTCAATAGATACATTCTGAAAGAAATAATGCAAACAACCAAAATAATGATCGATAGTAGAAATGACTGGATCAATAAAAAACTTAAATGAAATGCTATAGGAATTACTAGAGATTCTCGAGAAATAGTAAGGGCAAGGTGTTTAGCATAAAGATGTCAACTGTGAGCGACTTTAGACTGTTACTATTAATATGCTTGCCATCTTTGAACTCGTACCTATTTTTTAGTATTGGCACCAAGTAAACTAGATTATTGCTATATTTTGTGATTGATATGCTTATTGTTTTTTAATGATATCTCCACGATAGTTGCCTTGGTGCAAATTTACATTGTAGGGTATTATGTTTCTTTAGTGAAGTGTGCCCAGTAGATGCGCCAGAGGAAAATGATGTCTATCAATTGAGACAAAGATAGAGGACAATGTGGGGCTACACAAGGATAAAATGTGAGCAAGAAGATAAAACCAAGTTCTTATTTTGCAGCGGCATTTAATTTTAGACATGGTTTCACATTTGTTATAGTGCTACATTCAAGTAAAACATTTTGCTTAGATTAAAATTCATGGAGGATAAATAATAGAAAGAGCTATTTATGTAGCATGCTTTAGAAGGCTCCAGCCCAATAGCATACTCTGCAACATGCACAGTTAGATACTAGCAGAAATATAGATGCAAAAGTGTAAATGTCCATGTTGGGCTATTTGTTTTCTTGAAATAAGAAGCTAGAATGTGATGATAAGAGTCCTGCTGGATAAATAATAGAAAGAGCTATTTATATAGCATTCTTTAGAAGGCTCCAGCCCAATAGCATACTCTGCAACATACACAGTTAGAGACTAGTAGAAATGTAGATGCAAAAGTGTAAAATATCCATGTTGGGCTATTTGTTTTGTTGAAATAATAAGCTAGAATGTGATGATAAGAGTCCTCCATAATAGACGGCTCTGGTCACAATAATGAGTTGCACCAGCTAATCTTTAGTACAAAGTTATTTGTTTGGTTCAGTTTCATAAATATACATAACTCTTCGCTTGGAACAGAACTTATGATGGAGCTCAAATTATTGACTTCACCCTCTCTGACAATGGCTGAGATTCGTGCTTACGTGGTACAAATGCTATAGCTCTGCTGAAGACACCATCATTTCTAGGCCTATGTATAAAATAGCCATGCACAACAACTGAAGCCAGTTGTAAAACTAAATCTCCAAAAATGCATTAGCCATGGTTCAAATTCATAGATGCGTCCACTTTAGCCGTTTATATGGCATGGCGATAAAGTTTCACATTATTGTGAAGCTTCTTGTCTGCCGCATGGTCTACGATTAACTTTTTCAAGGTGAGCCATCCCAAATCCCTTCTTGTTGGTGGGGATCCAACGGGGTTGTCCCTTAACTCCCTTGCTCTTCACTATTCTTTGAAGTGTTGTCTCAACTCTTTGATGTTGCGGCTTCGAGAAAGGTCTCATCCGGGTCTACCCATCTTTGGATGGTTCTTAGGGAGGTGTGCAATCAGTATGCTGATGACACTTTCCTTTTCTTATGGCCAATGATGAAAACCTACATAATGCTAAGCCGCTCCTAGATACTTTCTCCTTGGCCTCTGGGGTTCTTGTAGGTTGGAGAAAGTGTCTTGCTCTATGGATCTTTGGATAGTGATGTTCTCTCCTCGTATTCTTGACTACCCCTAGATGGTGCTTCCTCATGGTCAACCCACAAAACTTTTGGGCATTCTGTGGGCATTCTACGCTTTGGTAGAATCACAATTGCAAGATTCGGCCCTTAGCAACACCTATGTCTATATGGCATCCGTCTTCTGGCTCCTCAAATGTAAGATGAATGAGATCGTGTGTATTGTCGTGAATTTCATGGGGTGGTCATTTGGCCACAAAATTATAGGTTCGAGACAAAAATGTGACGTCCGCTTGGAGCGGGATGCCTTGCCCTTGGACTAGCCCCCAGATTCGCCATTTTTGCGGCACTTTATTGCCTATTATGACATTAAAATGGTCAATTAAATGTTTGCTAATTAGAGTGGTATGGAAGCTTTGGGGCCAATTTAGTCCCAAGTGAGAACTAGATATGCTTATGGAATGGCCATTTAGGCCACTTGGCCAAATCCTATAATGCCTTAAGTTCGCCAAATCTTAACTCATTGAGGCCCCCTCATAAATTGTCACTTATGGGGGCCCACATTATTAGAAAATTTTATTTCTAAATATATCTACCAACTAAGAATAATCTAAGCTCTTTTGAAAAATCAAATGTCGAGGCACTTTTTAGTCTCCCAAGATCCGATTTCTCGATTCTTCCTACTGATGTCATGCATTATTGAAATACATGGGGTATGAATTCAAGTTCATACAATATGTAACTTAAACACATTTATATAAAGGCAGCGACTTCTTTATGCTTGGGCAACTAGTACTATGTTTAATAAAAATCTAGCTAAAAAATCGTCATTTGAGCTACACATTACTAGATATTTGGTTCAAAAAATCGCCAATTGGGTTGTTTGCCACATTAGAAAAAAATAGGAAAAATGGCGATTCGGGCTACACTTTTGGGGCATATTTTACAAGGAATGGCCAATTCATTATACTTATACAAAATTATAGGTCCCTTAAAATTTTCCCTGGTACATCAGAAGGTGCTGTTGTTAAGGTATCCTGGGCTAAGTGCATCAAGCCTAAGGCAGCTAGTGGCCGTGGAATGTTGGACTTCCATCACATAAACTTCGGATCATGATCTCAAATTTCATTTGAGGCTCCTTCTTGGTAAAGATGACTCTCGGCTTAAGGTTGGTGTGGCAATCACTTCTCTGATGTCTCCCCTTTCACAAGATAACTATCAAGCCCTAGTCTCCCATGGGCCTTGTTGTACCCTCTGCATCCATATCCAAATGCTTCCCCATTCCTTAAAAGGTGCGCTTGCTTCACGGGATGCGGTTAGATCTTTATTCAATGTTAATCCCCAAGCTTGTGCTTCCTTGTCAATGTCATGTTGGTGGCTTCCCTTGCAAGGTACGCATGATCAGCAGCCTTTACGTGCACTTGTACATCCAAAGACCCAATGGCATTGGCAACTATTTGGGGTTTTAACGATTGAAGCTTGTTATGATTTACGGTCATCTTTTTGTCATGGGAGGCTTTTGAGCCGAGATTTTCGTTGTATAGATGGGATCGGCAAACTGGCTGGAATGGTCGATATTTTGCCATCCATTGTCAAGAACCTACAGGGCTGATGTGCCTATTTGAATATGTGATGCCGCGTGTTAAGCCGAGAAAAGTTTGTTTCTTTTTCATGTATAGGCTCGCTTTTTGGATTGTGAGCCTCTCCCCCATCCCGGCAGCATCTTCGTGTTCCTCTAACCACAGTGGAAAAGTGTTTGGATGCGGACATGGGATAAATTGCCCCACTTTAAAGTGCCAGCACTGCGATGTGTTTGAGTGAATGTCTTGGTTCACAAGATGAACTGCTAGGGAGTCTCATATCGTTGCCCTGGGTGGCCAATGTGTTGAAACTATTGATCACCGCTTCTTCTTGTCGCGATCATCTACGACTTGCTTGGCGTGGTTATTCACTCTTTTTTGATTAGTGTCTCTCTCACTAGCCAGGAGATCCTACTTGCACTTTGTCCCCTTGTTTGGCCTAACTTGCATAAGCGGGCATTTCATCTTGCTTCTAGTTGGATTTTGTGGTCTATCTGGTAGAGGCGACGTTTGTGTATTTTTCAAGGTGCACACATTTGTGATTAAGCATCTTCTTCGTTGTGCTGAGAAGATCACTAAAGCTTATCGTTGCTCATCTCTAGTTGATGATAAAGAAGAGATAATTTAAGCGGAACATATTTCACGGTGTTCTTATTATGCATAGATGGGTGTTTGTGCCTAGTTGGGTCAGCCTATCCACTAGGGTTTTATTCCTGTTTGTGCATTGTGTATTGCGCCTTTGTTCTTGTCAATAAAAAAAAGTCTCATATCCTTCGAAAAAAACAAGGTGCTGCGCACGAGGGGTTGCCCTCCGGTGGCGCGAAAGTGTGATTTTATAGTTTCTGTTTTTCCAATTTCTTGAGTACATAGAGCAACCTTGAGCTATAGCTCTTACATTAACATTTGCCTACAAGACACATCTAAAGAAGATTAGATTACTTATACGGACATCTAACAAATGCATCTCAATCAAGCACCACGAATTACCTTTGCGATTGCATCACAAGTTTGCACTTACACAGGTGTCTTGGCCATTTCTTCGTCAACTATTGCCAAGATGTTACAATTTTTAATCATCTCAATGCATAAATTTTCGGACAAGTGAATAAAACCAATTCCGTAATAAAGATTACTCAAGCCAAGTACAAATACCCTCGAAATACGGGCAACTTCTAAGGCCCTCTTGAGCTTCCTTTCAAGAGCCTTTGCGTTACCTATACCTCTTTTACGGAGCTGCAAAGCAAATTGAATGTTCACTACTTGCCACTAGAAAAGGAAAAGGCGAAGAAAGATGAAATTATAGTAATGAGAAGACTATGTTTGTCGACTTGGAGGTCCTATCCTTCAGCCTAGAAGAGATATTCACTATTTCTCCCCGCTTATTGTCTCGAACAAGAGAAATATTCACTATTTCTCCCTACTTATTGCCCTAACGAGGTTCAAGCACAATGATTTATAAGATT
Organism: Isoetes taiwanensis; assembly: GCA_021234155.1. NCBI lineage: Eukaryota > Viridiplantae > Streptophyta > Lycopodiopsida > Isoetales > Isoetaceae > Isoetes > Isoetes taiwanensis. Next base: position 703,850 of record JAJEKV010000225.1, read on the forward strand.
GTTTGTTGTATTATTTGAATAGTTCAATAGTTTCTTTATAAGATTTTTAGTTGTATTATTTAAATAGTTCAATGGTTTTCTTTATAAGATTTTTGGTTATATTATTTAAATAGTTGTTTTGCACCATTTATTTTTGTTTTGCACCATTAGTTTGGGCATGAGTTCTCAAACAAAAATTGCTAACCTTGGATGTGGAAGATTCCAAGGAATTTTCTCTGGAATCTTCATAATCAGAGCCTCTAAAAATAAGACTTCATGAGCATGCATAATTCTTTGTTGGCTTTTATGTACATGGCGCAGAAAAAATACATCCATCCTCAATTTTTCTAATGTTCTTTAGTCCCAACGCTGTTTTACCAAGAACTATATAGCAAAGCGAGAAAGAAACATCATTAAAATGGACCTGAAATTCATATCTGATACTTTATGAATGGTTTTATTACAAAGACATGTCAAGCATAGAATCACCCCCAAGATGGTTCTTTTGAAGAGCCGAACAATTTGTCAACGAGAGAGCGAGATTGGTGCAATACAAATAAGTTAAGGCTTCCCAAAGTTCCATTGCACCCGAAATAAAAATGGCCTTTTCTTATGACCAAACCGCAAAACGTAGACCTCCAAACATCAATTTTGAGAACCACTGGGTTTTGTGGGGATCTGGCCTCCTTAATCTCTCCAAAGTTTATTTTCGAGTTTGAATCAGGTTCTCTATGACCTCTTTACAATAATCTGCTGAAGTACTCTCTGATTTCGTGAGTGATAAAGGCGAGCCAATAGAACAAAAGTATAGCCACCTAGAAGATTATTCAAAGCACGAAAGTGAATAGCATAGAGGCCTTAAAGGTGAAGGAGGTAGCATATTGGCAAGGCTGAATTCAAATCCATTTAGTGCACGATATCTAAGATTTCTTTGAATGCCATATGCAACCGCCATGTTATAGCATTAAGAAAAGTTGAGGTGGCTTGTCTCAAGAACAAAAATTTTGATCCATCTTTTTCTGGCATTAAGCGCACCATTTGACAAAGCAATTCAAACAATCCCGCCAAAAGTCCTACTCCAGAAAAATATCAAACCTCCACCCTCGTCTAGAAGAGAATAAGCACTAGGCTCAAAATATGTTTTGCGAGGACCACGACAAAATTTCGGCAATCTCGCCCCTATTGCAGCGGCAGCAGCATGTAGGGGCCAAAGAAGAAATATATAATTCAAAAGATGTGTGCATGTATGATTAAGCGCAACCTTGCTTGTCTTTTATAATCAACCTAAATCATGTCAAGATTGTTAATCTCAAGCATATAAGTTGCTTTTCAACTTATTGCTCCTCATGTTCAAAAGAATCAACTAGATAACTCATAACCTTAGCAATAACTTCATTTCCAACATGAATACGCTCATTTAAATCAAATAGTGCTCCTATGTCCAAGACATAGTCCCCGTGAGATTTGTGTATTCTTTTATTTCAAGCCGCCGTGATTTGAAATCAACAATGCTCCACTGTCATAAATCATGTAAGCATACGAGGCACACACAAAGAATAAGAATGTTGTATACATTTTGACATCTAGGTTCGCGAAAAGCATAGCATCTTGGACCCAAGGTAAAAGAATGGAACACTTCCATCTTACCCATCTTACGAAACCATCTAGGAGACTATTATAGGTAATTGCATCCGAACGCAGCGTCAAAGAATGCCATTTGCTTCAATACTTCCTTAGCCTTGTGCAATTCTCTACGAGACGATCAATGAGTATGTTAAAAGTAACTACATCTCGGGTACACATCCGCCTTCTATCATCTCAGTGAAACACGCCTCTGCATCCTCTACCTTTTGGTTCATACAAAGACCATGTATCATAGTATTGTAAGAGACCTTTCCGCCATGTGCAACAAAACCCTATATGATTCGCATGTCAAGACACTCAAGGGGCGAATCAATGCTTTATGTTGTTTGAAGAGGCAACAAAACCAATGAAAGGATTGCTAAAACAAAAGCTGAGATCTTTCGGCCATGGTCCAATTGTCCGTGGGCCACCCGCCTTCAAGCAACGTGCCTAAATGGCTCAATCACGCCCCTTGCATTATAGCCGGGCCGCACGCATTTGCATGAGAAAAGCAAAACATTTCGAGCAAAATCGGCATTTTTGGAAATGGCAAGAAAGCGAGTTTAGGTTTAAACCATAGCTAGAATAGATCAAAGAAGAAAATAAAGCTTCCAATGAAAGGAAAGCGGCTCCTATATATAACAAGGCTGAGTTCTTCAAGAGATATTCCTACACCAAAACAGCAAAGCTTACCTTGCCCGATGGCCTCCATGCTATTCGATTCAGCGGTTTACACTGTACACTCAAGAATGTGGGTGACCGAAAGCATTTGCACCTATGATGGGTTTTTAGCAAATATTGGCATATCTCAGGTATATATTGGCATATACCTAGCATATGCCATAAACCCAACCTCAACAAGGGCTTGCTCCCCTTAGGGGCAACCCAAAAATGTCATTCTTAGCGATTTTGAGATGCTTGATAGCGACCTAATTTCTAATGTGGATAATGGTCTTTACATCCTCATGTTGGGAATGAGCTTGTAAATCATGTAAGCCCATTGGGCCATGAAGGAGGCGCACCCACTAATCACGCTCAAAACCTTGCATCATTTTCACCCCTTTCCCCTCCTCGGCGACCTCAAATTCAACCATGTTGAAATCATCCACTAATAACCAAGCTACATCACGCACCAAATCTACATAGTTTGCTTCTTTACAGTCCATAAAGCCCCTCTTTGATGTGGCCTGTTGTAGCGCATAAATATTAACCAAACCCTATTCTCCACCTTGATCCTTCCACTTGACAATAATCCATCGTCCAAAGGCATCCATCTTTGTAGAAAGTGACATTGATGGATGACTTCCATTCCATGCTATAAGCACACGGTCTTAGAGGAACCAGCTTAGAGACGAGGACATTATATTGAGAACCAAACAAGCCAACCAACTTTTGTATATCACCCTCTACAATATTTATGTTCTTGAAGGCAATAGAAATCAAGCGATAACTTCATAAGATACGAGCTAGGCGGCTTATCTTGCTAGGGGAAGAAGCGGCGCCTCGGACATTCCATGAGAGTATGTTCATGTGTTCAAGGGTTGGACGTTCAATTTCCATTTTCATTATCTTAATCACAAGTATCAACAGGTAAATCAGCCCATTGCAATTTCAAACTTGGCAAGGGAGAGCCTTTGCTCGTTCCACCCTTCTATCATGTTGCGCCATTAATTGGCGAGGGGAGCCTCCTCTCTGCTTCACCCTCCCATTATGTCTAGTCATACGGGGAGGTGAAGACATGGCATTGTTTGGCAAATTGAGACACACTTGCATAAGGCGAGCCCCAACCTCGCTTCTACCCTTCCATTTATATTATCCACCAGAACTTTGGCTTGAGAGATAGACTACAAATATTTATTCAAGGTAGCCTTCTTGAGATTCACCTTTTTGCCACCCATCTTGCTCCCTATGCTCTTGGGCCTTTTTGAATTTTTTGCACCAAGCATTTCATAAAGCATCACTTAGAACATCGAGAATCGGGGGTTGGTTTGAGACACAACTACCCCGACCTAAATGTGGAGGGGGCGAGGAGGAACATCGGCAAATGGAGCTGGAGGTGTAACTGGGATTGGCACAGGCCGATCTCTTTGGACTTGAAAGTTGTCAAACATGGCAAGATGGGGAAAGAGCAAAGCGAGTTGAGGACCGTTAAGTAGCTACAATCCAAATTTGAAAAGCAGAGGGCCACTTTTAACAAACCGGCCGGGGCATTTTTTGACAAAGATCCAACATACGTGAGTAAAGCCGGAGAGTATGGTTGACATAAGATATAGTAACTCCACATGGTCTACACCACAAGCCACAAAGCTTATCCACAAAGATCCACATCATCAACAACAATTAAAAAGAACTTCTTATCCAACATCTTCAATGTGCGGTAAGCAGGTAGCCCAATTCTGCGAAGATGGCCTATCAACTAGTAGCAAGTTTCCTAGAATCCAGATAAGCACCAGTATAATGTGCCACCACAGCCGAAGAGATAAGATTGCCAACACACTTTTATGCAATTCATGATCAATCTCTGCCACACCATTTAACCCGATGCCCTGAAGAGTATTCTTACACACATCCGCATACGATAGAACACGCCCACTAGAGGCAACCAAGGTTCAATTGAGACTCCCTTGCCTTAAAGCTCTCAAAAAAGATTACCGGAGATCTTTCTTGTTATCCTAGAGCACAAGATCAATAGCACTAGAAATGTGAGAGATGTTGCCACTCTGAAGAAATATCCTTCTTGATCCATTCCGCGAAAGTGCATTTGAGATATACCCTCACCGGATGTGGAAGGCTTCCATGCCGATGTAGGCCAGGATTTGCAAAGTAGTGGAGCGGCAGTCCGTAAGTATTCTTATTAGATGGCAATTGAGGGGAAAATCAAAAAGGAGAAAGATCTAGAGCACCGGCAACTTGATTAAAGGCCAGCATCGAGAGCCAAAGGATTATCACGGATTGCGGACTCCCGAGATTGAAGCGAAGCTTGTGCATGTGTTCTAGACGAGGAAACCATAATGGCCGACATAAGAAATGGCTAAATCCGGGATTAAAATCAGCAAGCAAAAAGTGATGGTACCGCACACCATCGTAAAAACCTCGAACACGCTTTCCAATGCAACAAAAAATCACCCCAATCGACGCAATTTAATTAGGAGAAAAGCGTGAAAATGCATTGGGCGGTTCTTCACGTGAGTAACCGGCAGTAGCATTGGTCATGATGAAGAGTAACTTCAAGTCAGCCATAGTAGATTCATAAAAATCATCTTGACTAGTAATGATTCTTAGTATAATATCATAAAAATCGGTATCTCGTGCCTCCCAAACAGAACCAACAAATATAGCTTTGAGGTCGACCTGGATCAAGCTTCTTTCTCTTCTCTATTGAAATATGAATATAGGCTAGACAACAAAAACTTGCAAATTTTGAACAATTGATTTGACTCCTATCCATAATTGCAAAGGAGTTACGCCTATCGATAAGAGATTCTTGTTCGATTATATACATAAATAGCAATAGCTATAACCGCCCCAAAATGACTTATCCAAACCAAAGATGAATAAGCATACATCAAACAATATTGATTATCGTGATAGTTCCTCGACACTCAATAATACCATTTTTTGAGGGAAGGTTCAACGCTATATAGGCTCTTCATAAAAACACTTGAATTGAGCATAGGTAAATTCTCCACCATTGTCAAGACGTAGTCTCTTGATTACTTTACCGCCCGAAGTCTCCACCATACTTTTAAACACTTAGAATTTTATGAAGACTTGGGACTTCATAGAGATAAAATATACAAAAGCTCTACGGAAAAATCATCCACAAATAAGATGAAATATCGTGCACCACTCAAAGCACAAGGTAGTGGGCCACATACATCAGCATGCACAAGCTCCAAAGCTATATTGCATGTTTTCTTTACATTGAAGCCGGGCGATATTGCTTCCCAATAACACATGCCTCGCGATACATCCATTGATCTTGAGTGCTACTCAATGATAGAACATCCATGGTTCTATCAGAGTCCATATCCAATAAATATTGGAAGTTAACATATGCAAAACGATGACGCCAAAGTGTACTTGATTCATCTCCACTGGCATAATCATAAGATTCATAAAATCATCATCCAATTTAAGCTCGTCTTGCATGACCTTCTCTGGGGAAATACGAAGTACATATTCATCTTGATGAATCTACACAATCGTTTATCAAACTGACCTCATAGATCATGTTATCACCAAGAAACACAAGTTTTCTAAATTGAAGCGGGTGGTAATTCTTCAACGGTGCCTATGAAAAGTCATGTGTTGTGTTGCACGGAATCACTTGATTATGAAAACAGCGGTTCTGTAGAAACAATGGATTGAAGTTTTCATCACATGAACACTTGCATGTTCATCCGAATATGAGGTCTATCTCGGATTGCACGGAATAAAATGTAATGCTCATTAACAAAGCATTTATAATAACATTCGGCTTTCAACATGATTCATCTTCTTACAATAGGCATAAGCAGCCGGTCGACTTGGGTTTGCTCAAGTCTAACCAATTTTAACTATCACCGGGGTAGCCCTTAAGCTGGAAATATCGCTAAAAGGCTATTTTTGGACATTTGCATTTTTTTCACTCGTTGTTGAGTAGGATCAATTAGGAGTGGTGCCAATAAAATATCGCCACCTTGTAATGGAAATTTTCTCCCTCCACTCATAAGTTAGCCTCCACGTCACTAAATGATGGATTCTTGGATTAAGCCCCATGTGAATTTTATTCTTGGTAATTATTCTAAAATCAGCCCCTTAACCCTTTGAAAATCATGTAAAATTAATGTGAATTCTATTCTTGGTGATGCTTATCTCCCGCTAAAAGGGGGACCATGCATGTTACATGGATCTCATGATCCAGCTCAACATCCAGTCACGCCAACTCGAGTATTTTTTTGCTTTTTGGTCTATTGTTTATTCAATCTTAAAAGATGACTAAAATCAAATCAGTTTTTGTGCTTGCCCACCATATGCAATTATGCCTCGGCCTAAGTTTGTGTACTTGTTGTTGTTTAGCCCTTAGTCACGGAGGTATTGAGATTTACAACGATAAAGGCTATGAGGTATGTTATGAGGCAATTAATTTTCTTACATTTTAGAGCAACCATATCTTATCTTGGCTATCAATATTTTTTATTTTTGTTATCATGATTATTTCTATAATGCGTGCAACCAATCTAGGTAATACATGATGTATATGATTGTCTGTTTCCTATATTTTAATCATCAAATGCTCAGTTCAATTGTTGCACAGAGTTCAATTGTTGCACAGACATCCTTATGACATGATCAAACTCTTCAAATTGGTGGCGAATGATGTTAAATATCGTGGTAAAAAATCTAGGGTTTAGGCACCAATGTCTTTTCGATTGTGGGATTAGACTATTATCTTGTGTTTCTAACGGGCCATTATCCATCATTTAGAAATTACAATATCTAAGTATTTTATCGCTCAATTAGGTGTCACAATGAAGGTAAATTTAGGGTCTAATAAAAATTAATGCCTTAGAGTACTACTAGATGGGTGTAATTTACGTTTTTACTATTGACACTAATCAGCTTGGCCTTTCTCTTTTGAAGTCGTATATACCAATGTCCGGCAACATGTATATTCATTATGTGAGCATTACTTTACAATTGTATACGGACATAACAAATATATATTGTAGACCCAAATTTTACTTGAGAAAAAGTATATATTTCATAAGCTTGATGGGCTAAAAGATTCGCCAATATTGCTACAACTCAAATTGAAGCCCGAAACAAAATTGCCAACACAACTAATCGAAAAAGCTAAGATTAAGCCTCACATTCTAAATTACACCTATGAAAATTTGGGCTTAAGGGCTGCCACTCATTCACCACACGACCCTAGCTTCTACCACGGATAGTGAGAGGCGCTTTGTATCAATAATATTTTCATCTTCTCGACCTGGATTTCTTACCTTTAACAAGTAAAGCTTGATCTTCATGCATAGATTACTTTTGCAACTTTTGAACTCCATCTTTTTTGTGATTCACAAGCTCAATCGAAGGTCATAGATTTTTTATTGGCTAACACAGTTGTAAGAGTCTGTAACTCTTCTAGCATAGACTCTAGAAAATGAACATGTTGATCATGTGGAATATTAGCATTGGCAGAAGACAATGCTTCAAGAAGCATTTTAAACTTATCCACATGCTCGTCAAATGAATCATTCAAACACTAGTAGACATGCAACGACATCTCGATGCCCTGGACACATTCTGCCAAGCAACTGATATGCGCGTCAACCTCGCCAAGACTAAGGTGGTTTCATATCATCTTCACGTCGGCCGAGGATCCCTCCTTCCGCCATCGGGAGAGGGCGTAATGTGGAGAAGTAGCATCCACATACAAATATTTCTAAGTGGAGTTTCCTTCTACTATGCAGCGGGACACATCCATACCTGGACTCACAGTGACTGCCAGCGCTGGCCGAAGGCACTATATGCAATGCAAAACAATAGTCATAGGCCGGAGTTGCATGATTGGGCCCATCGGTCACACTTGTTCAAGATCTTAGTGAGCCCTGTCCTTTTTATACGGGGTTGAAGTATGGGGGCCGATGGTATCCCTCCCTAAATTGGAATGACTTGGAGCGGGTCGTAAAGCCTTCTTAGTCACGAAGCACTAGGGTTCCCAAGTCCCATATCAAATTCTCTGCGGGGAAAGATTTCGTTACCTTTACCTCTTGAGGGCGGACCTTGTCGCCACATTGTCTATTTTCAAAAGGTTGTCAATATGGGACGATGCTCGTCTCCCTAAACTAGCTTATATCATGGCAATGGGGCCGATTGCCTCAAGGCCTCTTGGAAGGAAAAAAGAGCTCAATGGTTGGCTACATGGAATGTCGCGGGAATAGGTGCATACATGTGTAAACAAAAGGCGGTCGCCATAGCTTGAGGCAATATCTTGGCGCTTGCTTCCTCAGCAAGCTTTGGGATGCCAATGCCCTTGAACATGTCAAGATAGCACACTACCGGCCACATAAATCCCACATTGGAGCGAGGCTGCGCGGATGCTATACCCACTTGTCCATGAAAGGTGCGGACTCATTTGCCTCCATTCGCGCGATTGGCACATCATCTTCGAATTGAGGCAGGCGGATGGATTGGTGAGCCACGCCCGGGCGAACTCTGTTACGCTCTTTGCCAAATGGGAGTCATGGAGGATGAATCTCATACTCTTCAAAGTTGCCCAAAGATATGATCAAATCGGACGCTTATGCTGAGTTGGTCGTCGGCCAGCCGTTACATGTGACATTGAGCACGGCATCCGTGCGTGGTCTTTGGGATCATAACCGAGGAGGTTATGGACATGCGAGATCAGCTATGTCCTCGAGCACACACTTGACATGTTATACATTTATTTCATGATGATGTATATTTATGCAGTTTGATAAGATTCTTATTACTGCCCGCGGTTTTCCTCGAAACCCTTCAAGAGGGGTTTTTTTTTAACGGACGTTAATAAGTTTGTAAGGCATCTTTCCGGGTCCATAGGCCGTCGCAATGGATGATAAAAATTATTCTCATTCTTATTCAAATGATACTACAATGATGCTTAAGATCTCAAGAAGACTAATCACTTCATGCATAGTCTTCTTCATGTAGGTTTTCCAAATACTCCAAACTTCTTTGGAAGTAATAAAATCCTTAAGCGTCCATTAAAATGGATTCTTTGAGAGCATACGAGAATGGCCTTTCGGGCTTTGGTCTTTCTCTTTCTAGTCATCTATATTTTTTAACCCAAGCATCATATGCGGCACTATTCAATACAAAATTGCAAGTGGTTGCATCAGCAAGGTTGTGCCGAGCAAAGTTATTCTCGGTCACAATCCCAAAGAGCTTTTCACTTTGTAGAATGGACTCCATCTTAATCTTCTAGGCTATATATCCCGGCCGAGAAAACATACAAAGTTTTGTCCCGGTGAGCTCTCGAAATTCACAACCACCCTGAGAACCGGATGCAAGCACCATGTGGTGCTTTCCCGAAGGTCATTGTTTTGTTTACAATAGCAAGTGAGGGAGTTGAAGCGTGATATAGATAGTGTGGTTTACTCACGGAGGGCTTTGTACCTCAGGAGGGGATTATATGCAGATAATCATGGATATAGATGTTACTCCAAACCTTGGGTGAGCGTGTGCCCTCAAGATGAATCAACCATTAAGTTTGGCTAATGGAGGCATTGGTTGAACCTATTGCAATGCATATTTGGTATTAGTCTATGTAGTGAAGTTGAATGGCATAAAAGAGGAGTTCTTTGGAAGTTTGGTCAATACCTAGCAACCGAACATGGGAGGCCAAATTTGAGGTCAGGGTTTATCTAGTGACTGCCGAGGTCCCAGGTCCTTGGCCCGAGATAGATCAAGGAACTTGTCTAGTGGAACTGTGTCGCCTTGTGGAACCTATTGGTAATAAGCTATATGGTTTTTTGTCCGGAACTTGTGTGGTTAATAAACTACGCGTTTGTGTGGAACCTATGTGGTTAATGAGCTCTATGGTGGACCTCGTGGTAGACCTATGTGGTGAAATAAAGATGCAGTGGTGGGGAAATAGTGACTTGCATAGTCCGGTGGACTTGTGTAGTAAATGACTTGTGTGGTCGAAAGAGGGACACTTGTTGATATGAGCTACACCAATAGCTTTCGCATTGAACCCGGCTCGTAGTTCACTAAAACTAGAAACAAATTCACAACTTCGGGACAATTAATGGCGGAGTTCTCCACCCAACCCGCCAACCCGGTGTTGAGATCGGCAAACTAACCACAAAGCGAAGGCAATGGCAAGAGCTCACGGCAAGGATCGGAGATTCGGCAAAGGGGAAGCTCAATTGGCTTATGGACCGATGCGGGCTTAAAGGCTGGTTCATGCCTAAGAAGCTGGCGGCGGTGGTTGAGAACGTCCCCGAATCGGATGATGGCGTTGATGAGGTAGTCACGAAATTCGATGCCCCCCTTTAAAAATCCGATGCTGGCCCTTCTTTAGAAAAAAGGTCGTTGGCCTTTTGAAAAAGGTTCGGTTTTCCCTTTTATAGATTTGGCTCTTCCTATTTTAAGCCAAGGCCTTGCAATCCTTAGCCATTAGATAATATCTCATAAGATATTATTAAACTACTACTAAACAAGATATCTTTGCCAATTTACTGCCTTGCCTTGCCATTAATTCGCCAAAGTCACACTAGTCCACCAAGACCAACGTTCAAGGCCACTCCCCCGAGCTACCATATACATATCAATTCCTCCCTTTTTTGAAGGTTGTGTCCATAAATAAATTAAGCAACAACTTAATTTATCATTGAGCACCAACTCAATACATTTTAAGTTCAAGGTAATGATCTCACAAATAGCACCAACTATTCATGACAACCACTTTTGTTGAGGCTAAAGGTTTGGATAAGGTATAGAAGGATTTAGTTTACCTTATGATGACATAAAATAATTTCAAGGCCTAAGGCTATACTAATTTAATTAAACTTTTTAAGATAAGGATTGGGTTAAGTTTATAAGAATTTTGGAGGATTCCATTGAGGCACCAACCTCTGCCAGTATCACCAACTACTTATTGCAATTTGCTTAGACATCAATCTAAAAGGTACAAATTCATCCATTAATGTTTACAAGCATGGCACCAACCATAGTTTTGTATTTTGTTAATGGCATGAACAATCATCTTAAGGAAATATAACAATTTCAGGATATAAAATGTCTAAATTCTAAAGCTGAATCCTTAATCATGCTACTATTTACCGGGCAAATGGTAACCTATCTTGATTTGTTGTTCTCTTCTTCCATATCGCCACATGAGCCGCTTTCTTCTCACCCCAACTTCTCAACTTCATATAAACCTGGATCTATTTCCTCTATGAGAACATTATGCATTTGTCCTTCAATGCTTTTTCGCGGGTATGAAGGATATCCGGACCTTATAGCGGCTTTATTCTCGGGGCAATACCTCGATAGTGATTTTCACCACAACTAAAACTCGCGTATTTCCACTGGCTTACTCATACTTCCTTTCTTTTTGCTCAGATGCATTCTCGGGGAGTTTCCACATCCACTTCCTTTCTCCTTTTCCGTTTTCCCTCATTTCTACGGGTGGTGTATGGCTCTTTTGCCTTTGGATTAATTTTTAACTCAGCGCTGGATGCATAAATTATGGCATCTCGTAAGTCCTTGGGCCTGGAGTAGCTAACCTCGCTGAAGATATCTGTACGTAATCCGTTGATGTACTTTCTCGTCAATTCTTGAGCGTCCATGCTATTCATCTGCGCAGCCAAGTGATTGAATTTCATAGTGAAATCATTCATAGTCTCCTTCTCTGTTTGCTGAATATGATCCCATTCTCTTTGGATTACTTGGTAATAATCACGGAGCGGTGTATTGCGCTTTCAAACTCCTTCCTAAAATTGTCCCAATTGGGTGAAAGCATGTTAGGGCCTACATAAAAAATTACCAAAAAGGTACTTTTCTGTGTACTTCTGTGCAAGTACATAATTGTATTTTAAAGTACCTAGACTACAAGATTGACTAAAAGAAATTGTGTTATGTTCAAGAGTAGTAGTACATACATGTTGTAAGGTACTTTGTGATGTCAAGAAGATGTTAAGAACTCAAATATATCATCATCTTTGACTACCCGCAGTATTTTCGTGTAGTTTCCAAAACATGTAGGCCCTAACATGCTCTTACCCAATTACTTATTCTTTGGATCAGGTCTCTTTCTTCTCTGCCACCATAAGCTAGGTGCCTTTTAAAAAAAATATCCATTGCCTAACTTTTCTTCCTCAGATTTGCTTCAACTCTCTTCAAGAACGACTCCCAAGTGCTTTCGAAATCTCGTGATCTGGATAACTTTGTGTGGGCTTAGCTGAGATCCCCGAGAAAGAAGGCATATGGGGACTTTTCAACCATTTGCACTTATTCTTCTTGCGGGGAAGAATTTCTTCTTCATTGGGAGGAGGCGGATTTATGGGAGCAGGTTCAGAAGGTATGAGGTGGTATTTGAAGTTTGTAATGCGACGGATTTGGAGCGAGATTATTAGAAGCTATAGGAGTTTCTCATATTCTGCAGCAATTCCTCACCCATAACCTTAATGCAATGCTTGAGATGCTCTAATTTTGATAGCCTCTTCTTGAGATTTGGAAATTCCCCATCTGATTTGCCTTTGTATAAAATTTGAGGTAATTGCTTTCCGGTAAGTCTCTGCAAGACATTGGTCTCAATTGGATGCCGCAAATGCTTTCATTGAGTGCGGGGTAATTGTCGCTTTGATACCAATTGATGTGAGCTACACCAATAGCTCGATTGAACCGACTCTAGTTCACCAAAACTAGAAACAAATTCACAACTCAGGGACAATTAATGGCAGTTCTCCACTCAACGGGCCAACCGGTGTTGAGATCGGCAAACTAACCACAAGGCATAAGGCAATGGCAAGACTTCCGCGGCAAGGATCGGAGATTCGCAAAGGGAGGCTCAATTGGCTTATGGGCGTCTGCGAGCTTAAAGGCTGGTTCAAGAGTCGGCGGCGACGGTTGAAGACGCCCCCACGAATCGGATGATGGCCATTGATGAGGTAGTCGAGAAGATTCATGCAACCCCTTTAAAAAATCCGATCTTTGGCCCTTCTTTGAAAAAGGTCGTTTGGCCCTTTGAAAAAAAGGTTGGTTTTTCAGACATTTGGCTCTTCCTATTTTAAGCCAAGGCCTTGCAATCCTTAGCCATTAGATAATATCTCATAAGATATTATTAAACTACTACTAAACAAGATATCTTTGCCAATTTACTTTTGCGCCTTGCCTTGCCATTAATTCGCCAAACTCACACACCCATGCTAGTCCACTAAGACCAACGTTCAAGGCCACTCCCCGAGGCTACCATATCCATGATCAATGATCTGTGTGGTCAATGATCTCAGGTGGTCGAGGGACTTGTGTAGAGGTCAATTGTCTTTTAATCCCCGGTGGGCTTGTTACAATTTTGAGTTTGATCTTGGAATCATGTGATAGGCAAGGGCGAGGCCTTCTTGGCTTAGCCCATAGAGGCTAGAAAGGGGAAATCATACATGTTTTATATGCCAAGTCATCTTTTTGGAAGGGTGTTGGGGAAGGTGAAGGGAGAATTAGCGTATATAAGAGTGATAGTTACATGGATCCGGGGAGGGCGGAATCTTGAGATCACATAGTCGCTCTTGTGTATCCTAGCTCTCAGACTTGGTGTGGAGCTTCGGATTAACTGAGTTCATAGGTTGGATGGCGAATTAATCACCATTTCTCTTTGTCTTTTTGGTTGTGGCCATACTTTTTAGGTATGATCTTGTGTGGACTTAACCTGATCCAACTTGCTATTCATAACAATAGGTAATAGAGGTGGGTCTTAACTAATCCAACTTGCCATTCATAAAATAGGTAAGAGAGGTGGGTCTTGTATCAATAATGATTGATCAAAGCTTTGGACACTCTAAACTTTTGCTTTATGTTCCATTAAATATGGCATGAAGAATTTGTGGGGAGAACACAAACATTAGAGACATATGACACTTTACTCTCTATGACGTGTTCATTACATGACTATATATATTGCCCTTCTCATTTTGTCATTACCACATTTTAGACATCAATACATGTTCCATTTATGTGCCTCTCTGAGATACCAATGTGGGGTCCACATTCAAAGTATGTTGAACTTGCTAGTTTACTAAGGAAACACAAGAGAATATATATATACCACAATAGAAGGCACGTATATTGAATGATGTATGTTACAATATATAATACCATAAAGGTAAAAGGTAATGGTGAAAGTAAAGGCGCTCATGTTGCCTAGCCACCTAGGCACCAACATGCCATCTACACTCAAAACATATCAAGGTGTCGAACATGCCAAGGTGCCTCAAACATGCCACGGGCTCCAACATGCCAAGGTGGCTCAAACATCCAAGGTGGTCAAACATGTTATGTGGATTCCCAACATGCCACCTAGGCTCCAACATGCCAAGGTGGCTCAGGTATGCCAAAAGGTGGCTCAAACATACCCACCTAGGCTCTAACTTTTACGACAAGGTGGCTCAAACATGCCAATGGAGCAAAAAACATGCCATGTGGGCTCAACATGCCACCTGGGCTCCAACATTCCACCTAGGCTCCAACATGCCAAGGTGGCTCAAACATGCCACATGGACTCCAACATCCAAAGGTGGCTCAAACATGCCACCTAAACTCACCTAGGCTCAAACATGCCAAGGTGTCCAACATGCCATGCGGGCCAACATAACATGTCAAGGTGGCTCAAGCATGCCACCCTAGGCTCAAGCATGCCACCTAGGCACTCCAAATGGTGACATGGTATGCCAAGTAAGCAAGGCCAAGTTTTTGGCCCTAGGCCAAAAATGAAAAAAGATGTCCATCTTTGGTCTTTTTCATTGGGTGATGTTGGCAAAATTTTGGGTGACATGGCTAGATGATGGTGACATGGACATGATGACTAGGACTTTATGCAGGAAATATGATAACCTTTGGAATTTTGGTAAAGGAGTTTGGCAAGGGATAGAATAGAGGGATCTTGCGCTGACACCTTCCCCAAATCGAACCAAAGGCGAGAACTTTTGCGGCTTCCTCACGAGGGGAGAGGTCGGGGACCGAGAGCGGACCTCATAAAAGGTTGCGAGGCTGACCTTTCCTCGCCGGCACTCAATGTGAGGGCAAATGCCACGCGCACCCTCACGGGCTCCGATTTCCATATCCCAATCGTTGAATCCGCCTTTCAAGTAACTTTCCGGCTTCGAAAGGGTTCAAAACAATTCGAGATCGGGTAGGGAGAACTTATCAAATCAAGGGCGTCCCCGCTGTTGGAGTGTAGAAAACCCAAGTGTTTTGTCATTTGGGTAGTACAAAGGAGCTCGAAGTGAGATTCGACTTTGCCATATAGGCCCTAATCAATAGCAAAATATGCTAGGGACTGATTTACATGGTCATTTTTTGCTAAAAAACACCGAACCCTCTACATGGCAAGACGCAACCACCTCTTAGGACAATTATTTGCTAGTCCTGTGCCTCTGGTTCAGGACTATTCATGCACACGGTTGAGGTCAAGCTCAAGGATCCACATCACCACTGTCACCCATCAAAGGCCCAAATGAAGACAAGCAGGCGGAACCCACGTGATCAAAGCCTGGTACAAGATCAAGAGGCCGAGCAGTGATGGCCGCCACCGCCTCGTCGGTGTCGGCGTGATTCTAGGCACTTCAGAGGCACCGCCAACATTCCGCAAATCGGGGCCTCCCGTGAGCCTGCAGACGCATCATCGTAGTGTGTATATTGGGCCAAAGGCCATTGTACTATATATATGATTAGAGCTAGCACATGAAGGCTAGATGAGTTTTTGAGTCTTGTCTCATTTTGGTCTTCTCTCGATTCGCGAGCCTCATGTATGTTCATCATTGATATCAAGGAAGCTCATCATTTTCCTCCCTCATTGTTCTTTTTATTCTGTTTTTTCTTCTTCTTGTTCTCTTCTTGCAAACTCAGCGTGACATAGTCCCAGGACTCTCTGTTAGGATCCATGGTCCTCTGCAGGGTCGCTCTTCGGGGAGTTCCCCAACCTGCACCCCAAACACCATGCTGGGCCGCCGGGTTCTGGATTCGACCCTTTCATTTCTTACATGCGCCATGTTCCGTAGAAATTTCACGCCCGGAAGAACTCCTTTCTCGTGCGGCATCTCGCTGGAGTGGGTAACATCATTCACGGGGAAGTCAAGCATTGCACATGTATGGATACGCTACGACATTGAGGCGGCCACAGGTCTCCGGCCCCTCGGCTCACCGGGCGCCACCCACCCCTCGTGTCTGTCCTCGCCCCGGTTCCCGCCCCAAAGCGTGCAAACATTGCTCCGGCCTCAGTCACCTCATGGTCAGAGCCCTATTAGGCTCAACCTTCTCAACCTACTTTCATACCCCTGATCATGCCTACATTCATCATTCTTCTTCAAGACCTACGCCTCTTCCTTCACAACCATCATCTCGGGTGAGGCGAGGGATATCCACATGTCTCTTTTAACGCCTCTACCCAGGACTTTTCCTTTCCCTACATTTCCCACCCTCTTCCCGTTTACAACCTTCTGAGCCTCAAAACCAATGCTGAGCACCTTAGGTACCTCAACCTAGCCCCTTCGCCGAGGGTCCTCTCGGGCACTATACCAAATTTCACCCACCTCAATATAATCCCTACACCTGCATTCCTGCCCAGCCAAGCACTTTCACATCTACCTTTTCGGACTCTTAAACCGGGACTTATCCCAACCAACACGAAGGCAAAACCTTTAGACCAAAGTGCTCTCGGGCCCACATGGAAGGATTTGAGGCTCGGGTCATCCCTAAATGGTCATCTTAACCTCAACCGGAATTCCACATCTTTTCCACCACCTGCGTGGCTCTCCTCATCAATGGCTCATGTCCAACCAAGCCATCGAAACAAGATTGGTCCTAAATGAGAACTTTCTTTCTCATTATGGGGACCCTGATGATGATCAACTTCATCTCCAAACTCAATGAACTTCAACAAAAGCCCACCTGAAGCCCCCGCAGGGATTTTGTGTGTAGACGACTTCACATTACCTTTCCGGTAAACTCAAGGAGTACCCAAAACGAGCCAGATCTTGGGTGCAGTTTCTCCAGGACTTCACTCCGCCTATCGACTCATGATCTTAATACCTGCGGCGTCAAGACTTTGGAGCAAAGCATCGACTTTGGTCAATCACTCGGCCAATGTTTCCTCCGTGGCGTGGCTCTTGTGAGCTCCCTTTCATTCCACCGGTCATGGTTCCGCAGAGGCTAACATCCGACCTCAACCGCCAATCCTTGGCCGCAATGACGGATCTGGTGCCATATCTGCAAATACCAAGGCCACTTGGCAAATGAGTGCAACTCAACCAATGGCCCGCCTCATTACCAAGAGATGCAACATGTGCAATCATGCCAAGAAAGTGCACTTTCGCACTCATCCCACTCCTTTCGCAACAAATCGGGTTTATCAAGTGCAAACCACACCTCAAAGAACAATCGCACTATCGCCAGACCACCCACTGCTTGAGCGCAAACCCACTCTCAACTCTATAGAGCAGAGCAACCAGGGGACCCAACACACGTCCTCTTTGATCCTTCTAAAGCTCTCGGTGTTATCACCGTGGCATCAGAATGGGGTCATACCACCCCGGGCTGTGTCCTCAACTTCCACAAGCCCGTGCAGCTTCTGGCACAAATCAGACCACATCGTCCGGTCCGCCTGGCTTACCAACTCGATAGCTAATGGCAAACAAGGCCCACGCCCTGTTCTTAAGAAGCCACCTCGGCGCCTCGGCAATCCGTTATCAACCAACTCTTGCAAATCAACTTTCGAGATGGATCAGCAAACACGGGAAGAAATTTTCTCTGTGCTCTTAATCCTCCCGGCCGGCCATCAAATTGGGTTGGTTTTGGTTTCCGCTGCACCGGGGCATCACGCCCCTGACCATTATTCCAAATGGCATGCAACCCCGCGCTGCGGTTGACACCATTCCTCATGAGGAAAGAAAAGGTTCACTTTTGCACCCGACTTGGAGAAACTCATGCCAAATGTCATGCCTAAAGTTCGCCAAAGCATTTGAATCTCATGCAGCCGCCTTTGAAGGCATACGTAAGCAAATGTTCATGCCACCACGAGCTCAACAAAGACAAGATACACCTTCCACATCTCAACCTCCACGCTTCCTCGACATATCCCAATATTCTTACAGAGGTTGACTTACTCAAAAAGTTCTTTTGCTTCATTACCACGCCTCCAAAGACCGTGGAACCAGCGGATCTTTTTCTCATGTGCCCTTGGGAACTCCAAGAGGAGCCGCAAAAATCAAAATCCCCTTAAGTTTGGCAACAATTTTGAAACTTTGTCTCGGCTTCAATGACCAGATTACCACTCCCATTTGTTTTGGTTGGGGTTGTTACCTCTACCCCGGTCTACCCGCGGTGGGTAATCAGCAAGTCAACCATGTTCAAATAGGCGGAGGTGGCTGCAGATTATCTCATCACGATAAACTCAAGTAAAACAAATGGGCATCAAAAGAACTTTATAAATTGCCCCATATGACATCAAATTGGCTAATGGCCATATCACGAGACCTCAAATCCACGCCTCTTCACATCCCAATATTGGTGACCTCCCGATTCCCTTTGGAATTTGGAGTTTGAAGAAGCTGAGGAAGATCCGGCGGTGTAAAATGTTGGTTACCACTTTTCTCCGCCGGGCCAAAAAGAATCATTCTTACGGGCCGCGGACGCTTAGTCATCATCGATGGTCACCTCAATGCCACCATGGACTTGAAACAGGCAAGATCATTTTCATTGAACATGCTGAACCCTCTTTCTCCGACACAGTCCCCGAGGAAGCTGGAATATCATCAAGTCCACTGGCGGAGGCGCCTCTGTCATCTATCCCAGAATATCTTTGTCCTTGGGGTGAAATGACTCTTGATCGGGACCAAAGCCGTGGCGGCTTTGCTTGACCCCACCGCTCCTTGCAATCTAATTCAATCCGGGTTGATCACTTTTCAGATGAGGAATCTCCTCGCGGCTCTGTAGATGTGTCTGCCATTTGTCATAAGCAACCTGCAGCAGATGAAACTCAGCAACCTCTCTTTTCACCACGCATGAGTGCCATGATCTGTTATGCTCCAACCTCCTCAAGACACATTGTCCGGGACACCGCGATACCCCATATTAGGACTCCGTAAGTGAAGTGTTCGCGGACGTTGGCAACAATCAGCCTTGTCCGGCTTCTGTTTAAATCTTCAGACCCTCATCGTGAACGGGCTATCAAACTCTTCAAAAAGTTCAAAACATTTTTTCGCCGAGAGAATAGAGATCTTCGGGAATCAACAAAAGCTTGGGGAACTCACCATTCCTACCAAATCTGATGCACGCCCGGTTTAGCAGCAGCAGTACGGCTCAACCCCAATACCGCGGATGGCGTCAAGGCGTAAATTGACAAGCCTTGCTGCGGAGTTTGATCTATGAGGTCAAACATGCGAATGGGTGAGCCCCATTGTCATTGCACTCAAACACAATGGTAAGATCCGCTGGCTCAAGGTGGACTACAATGGGAAAACTCAATCGGGCCACGAGCGTGATCATTTTTCCACTTCCCTTCTGGGGCCCGGAGTCCGAAGAGGTGGTGGACATGAGATGTACTCCTTCATGGATGGTTTTTACGGCTACAAATCAGATCTCAATCAAAAGCAACCGATCAACTCAAAGCATCACGCTTCACCACCCCTCAGGCACTTTTTGCCTACAAGGTAGTTCCTTTTGGCTTATCAAACTCTCCCATCCACGTTTCAACGATCATGCTCTCGGTTTTCATGATTTCATGAAGGAAAATCCCAGCCCTTCTACAAATTTTTCAAGATGGCTTCTACGCCTCTGATTCCATGGCTGACCATTTGATAAATTGGAACTCGTCTTCGAGAAATGTGATGAGTCCGGCATTAGTCTCAATCCAAGAAATGCACCTTTTTGCATCACCTCGCGCTTACGTTAGGCCGCGTTGTCGAAATAAAGGTGTATCACCACGCATCTGCCAAAATCAGGGTTGTGTGCTCAAGGCTCAAGCACCAGCCAATATCAAAGGAGACTCTTTCTTCCCCGGTAAGGTCAATTATTACTCCACCTTCATTCCTCGGACTAGCGGCCATTGCCGAGATCCATTCATAAACTCGGTGGATGAATCCACACAGGGCTTGAATTCAAAGGATGTCGCTTTCCAACAATTGAAGCTTTGCGGGCCGGTTCTTGTTCCTCCTCAATGGGACAAGCCCTTTTCATGTTCATGTGGAGTGTCTCGCGTTTGCTATTGGAGCTGTTCTTTCTCAAAATATGATCGCATTGGCGACAAACCAAATCGATACGCAAAGATAAAACTCAATTCTCGCGGCGCCCAAGAACTATTACGCCCGCAGGCGTGAAGCTTTGGGCCTCATTTTACAGGTCCAACGCTTCCGTCACTACCTTTTGGGCGGTCAAATCAAGTTCTTGTTGACCACCAAGCACTCCTTTATTTGATCAACAAATCACGCCCGCGGGCGCATTGCTCGTTGGGTCCTTCTTTCCAAGAATTTGCCCCCTTTGAAATTGTTCACAAGGCTGAAATCTCATGTGGTCCCGGATTATCTTTCACGCGATCCATACGCATGATCCCTCAACCGGAGTCTCGAGGCGCCTTTCCCCGATGCTCAACTCTTTTTAGTCACGGCAACACACATTGGTTCCATGATTTTCAGGGGTACCTCCTCCACAGGGTGCTCTTCCACCGTGAAGGCGAGCGCTCTCCCGCTAAGCGGCAATCCCGGTCGACATCAATTTCTCCACAGGTCCGCGGAGCTACACCATGGTTGCGGGACATCTCTACAAAAAAGGTAAGGATACCATGCTCGACGCC
Organism: Isoetes taiwanensis; assembly: GCA_021234155.1. NCBI lineage: Eukaryota > Viridiplantae > Streptophyta > Lycopodiopsida > Isoetales > Isoetaceae > Isoetes > Isoetes taiwanensis. The sequence goes on from JAJEKV010000225.1 coordinate 724,986, forward strand.
GTGTTCTACCTCATGAAGTTCCAGATATTGTCTCGAGAAGCTCATCAGGGGCTACAGGTGGTGGTCATTTCATGGTGACACCCGCAAGACGCAAAAAAATAGCTAGTTCTATTTTTGGCCCACGCTCTTCGAAACCTTTCACTTCCACGCCCGCGACGTGTGATGCTTGCCGGGATGTGGGGCGGCAAGCGCCCCATGATGCTCTTCCCTTGACGGTTAAGCCACTTCCACTTCCCTTCCAAATGGGAATGATTTTTGTAGGACCCATTGAGGCCCTCCCGCTGGCGGCACACCCGCGGCCGCTACGATACGGTTCTCACCGACCACGCTACCAAATGGGCGGGAAGCTTGCGCACTTCCGCACAACACCGCGGCAAGCACGGCCAAGGTCCTTTATCAACAAATTATCACGCTGATTTGGTCAGCCTACGGGGAGCTGGTCGGTGATCGCGGGTGTCCACTTTATCAATCATACCATCAAGGAACCGACGGATTATCTCACGATACATCATCACAAGAGCACACCTTTACTATCCTCCAAAGGTAATGGTTTTTGAGAAAGCACCAATAAAACTCTAGTCACAATTTCAAGAAAAATTTAGACGCTTCCCGACTGCACGACCGTAAAACAAACTTCCACCATCGTTTTTGGGTTTGCCAATACTTGTTTTAAAAATAGCTGTGTCACACCTCCTTTTCAAATTGGTTTATGGTCGTGAAGCTCTCATGCCGCTTTGAATACATCCTTCCAACACTGCTTTCAATCGGGTTAGCACGCCTATAATCCGCCACAAGACTAAAAAGAAAGGGTCTATCAATTCGGGAAATGCTTGGATGAACTTAGAAGGGATGCTTATATTCGTGGTTCTCCATGGACAAACAATTGCAAAATCTTATATGACAAACGTCAAGACAAAAAACATTCAAAGAAGGGAGATTTGTCTCTTCTTTTATGCGATTCCCTACATAAAAAATCTCCTTCCTAAACTGGCTCTCAAGGCATTTGGCCCTTAATCAAATTGTTCAAGTGGTTCAATCTGGCCTAATCCAATGAAAGTTAGATGGCACCCATTACCTAAGACCGGTTATCGGCTTTCGGCCTCAAAACATTTCCATCACGTAAAGCGAAACTACAAACAGATGTCAAGCCTACAAGCAAACACAAATAGAAGTACTAAAACGCAGATCTTATATTATAGGTATACAAAATGTGGGTAATAATGTACCGCAAATATTTCTCTCACATGGGCACGCCTATACAAAATGGGCTCAGCCCCTATCTACTAAACCTAAGAAACTCCTACTCCGTTCGGAGTAGGGGATGGGAGGTGGTAGAGGTTCTCGGGCTTCGTGGTCCCAAATAAGAAAAGGGAACTAATTTCCATCCTGAGGGGGTCGTGATGTTCGCTAAGCAACCATCCCGAACACCAGCCTATCCACCTAGGCTAATGGCTAGGCAGCCAGAGGTCCGTATAATTCCATTTTACATAGTGATCCACTTCGACAGCTTCAGTTTGGCATTTCACAGTAGCCTGCTCAAACCAGCTAGCCGCCATGCTGCCATCAATGTCTTCAGCTTCACTCCCTGCCTCACCTGGCAGGTAGCTGAGGAACTACTTAGTCGATTGGACTAATCGAATAACGTATTTGTAACAATGCAAGGCTCTTCTAACCGAGAATCTTTTCTCCTCCGCAGATATATCTAGTAAGGGTAAATTCTCCGACACATTCGCTTTTTGTAGATATCCCACTTTGAAGCCAAGAGATTAAAATGCCATTGCTTCTTTTCATACCACAACATTAATACACATGTGTCCTTTTGGCCACTCCGCTACATCCGATCATTCTCACGCCTCATCTTCTACAATCGCTCATTGCTTCCTCCCTTTGTTGTTCGGGGATCTCTAGCCAAATTTTTGACTAATCCTATCCTTACCATCTTCACCCTCCGCACCATCAATAGCCATGCTTACAATCTCTCATCATACCCCCTTCGCCCACGCAATGAACCTGCCTCGGCAGGCTCTCTCGTCCTTCGCCACCATTTTCCTTCACACAGCCTCTTCTCGTTCGACCGCTGGCCATGGTAGCCCCCAAACTTCTACACTTCTGCTTCTCGGCCCATAAGGAAATTCTTTTCGTAACTGTGGTTCTCTCGGGACAACACCTTCGAGAGGTCCTTCTGTTGGTCCGGGAGTCTGAAGGCTGCTAACGCCACAAGCTTTACTGACCACAAATGGAGCTCCCTACTCTGGCAACCGCAATTGCAGCAGCTTATCACATCGCCAATACACACAGCCCGGAAGGATTTGCTACTTGGTCAATGGTATACACCATTTTACTTACTCAAGATTTGATTTCTCTGGAGGTATTCTCAGATCCCTTTGGTAAAACCTTCTCTGCTTTTTCTTGGCTGCTTTATTGTGATAGATCGCCACTCACTTACTTGCTTATCATCAACATCATAAACCAAAGATCGGGCCAATAAATAAATATTGTTAAACCACATGAGACTTTGTAGTTTCTCTGTATGAAATTTTGGGCATTCCATTAAGGTCACCCTACATCAATAAGCCATGCATAATATGTATTACCAATGCCATCCACTAACTGTGAGATGTTGATTACATGCCTCTTATTCCCACCGCTTCTTCGCTATTAGGTGACCGTGATCCTGCTACTTCCCTCCTCTGCCTCTCCTGGAATTGGGTGGAGGCCATCCGTGCCCTCATTCGGCTATTATCTTCCCCTGCTCTTGAGAGCCCTTCCACTTCCCATACCTCCACTCGGCCTTCAGATTCCTAAACTCAATAAGTCAGACCTTCACGCACTGCCCCGTGCAACCTCGCACTCATGCATGTTACTGTGATCCTTCCTCCTCCAGGCCACTTCTACCCATTCCCATCATCCTCTAACAATCTCAGACATAAGGCAAAGAACAGGTCTCCCGAATCCCCATCCTCGGCCAGCCTCAGTATTAAATTCCAAGATAAACAAGCCACTCCAAGCATGCATCCTGTGAGGCTCTCATGATCGGGTGTGTTCAAAGGCCCCGAGGCTTCCGGCTGCCTTCAAAGAGATCTCTGCCGCCACGCCTATTCAAACTTTGGAGGCCCAACTTCAAGAAAAAGCACGTTCTACATAAAAGTCTGTGAGATAGATCTCTCACAAGTGTTCAGATCGTAATCTGTAGCCTACTTGCTGCATCACAGCGTCACCCAAACAATAAATCTCGTGACTTCATCGGAACAAAACAAGTCCAAAGATACCTCCCCGGGTGAAAAGGAGAAACACATTGCTAAGCCTCGACGCCTTGTATACAGCTTCTGTGACAATTACGCACCTGCTCAAAACCTCATCATGGAAACCTTACCTACCTCCTTGAAGTTCAGCATTCCACGCCACCACTCGCTAACGCCCCAGACTCGGGAATTGGCTGAGGCTCGTAAACAAAGGTCATCGGCGATGCGAGATTGCCACACTTCAGCCCACTCCCCGGGTAACTCTCTCTACACATGCCACGCTCAACCGTCCGTGGATTAGTCCCACTAGAAAGGAGACGGATCCGGGATCTTTGAACATCGGGCCTAGCGCTCAATCACTGAGCCTAAACAAAATGAGGGATGTCTTGAATGCTACAAACATCCCTAAGTGGACTTCTCTACTCCTTCCATATCTTGGACTAGGTCTGGACGACCTCTTTGAAGTGGTACACTACCAATGGCAGTTCATCAAATCAAAGCCACTAACAAAGGTGTGGACTTCCTCCTGGATCCGGGCCGGATCTTTCTATATAGAAGATAAGGGTTTTCTATTTTGTGCACTCTTAGCTTGATCAACCCATGGTTGGAAGATCCCAATTAACTATCTTCCGGAAAGTTGTTCACCACTCACACCCCTCCGCATCACCGCTGGAGGTTCAAACAGTCATCGATGATGCTGAGCTCAAGCTACACTTCGCCTCGGCAATCCTCTCACATGCCACGCTCTCGTAACCGTCCGGTGATTGGGTCCCTGCCTTTGTTGTAGAAAAGGAGCATCTGGGATCCGGTGGACCTTGAACATCAGCTCCGCTAGCAGCTCACCACAGGAAGCCCAAACAAACAGAGGGATATCTCGAAATTAAGCAAACATCCCAAGTGGACTTCTACTCCTTCCAAATATATCTTGACTATGTGGTGTCTGAATTTCTAAGACTTTTGAAGTGGTAATAACACCTGGCCAATGGTGTTCATCAACCGGGCCACTCAACAAGTTGTGGGATCACTTTGATTCCGGCCGACTTCTATATAGAAGATAAGTACTATTTTGCACTCTTATTCTTTGATCCCATGGTTGAAGATCCTAATTAATCATCTTCCCGAAGTTGTTCAACCCATGGCATACTATGACTTCTACCCTCGCGATCTCCGTGATAAATCTTGTGATGAGGGCCCATCGGCTTTAGAGAGGCAACTCCAATGTCAGCTTTGCTGTTAATATCAACCACCAACAACATTTCCTGATCCCGGGCCTCGTGACTTTTGGAAGGAGTACATGCCTGAACTGCCTCCAAGATTCTTGCCTCGTAAGGCAAAATAAACGTTGAACAGTCAACAAAAAACTGCACACCCCGACATTGATCTCGAATTTGCCCAGATGAGTATAGCAAAGACTTAGGAGGTTAAGCAATCAACTCCGCCAGGTCTTCCTCGGGAGCGGGACCTCATCCCTACCTGCTGGGTCAATCCTCCCTCGCCTATCAATTACTTCTACTCTCGTAATGGGACCATTGGTGTCGTGGGTTCTTCGGGATCAACACATCTTGTTCAAGTATTTCTCGACATGGCTCAAGAACCCACACACACACCTGCATGCTTCCCCTCTCCATATGCTTCCTTAGGAGCCCTCCCCACCTGCCTTTCTTCCGACCGGGCGCCTTCCCCTTTGACGGTCATGGATGGCTAATGCCTGGGTCGACTACGCTACAGATCTCCATCACGGATCTCCTCCGGTGGATCCCCCATTTGTCGATCTAACCTGAGGATAAATGCCACTTTGGACACCATCAAAACTGGACGCATCACAGAATGAGCCGGTTGGCAAAAGCTTCTCCCATTGATGCCTTGCATGGTCTTGATACCTTCAGCATCGTCACACTCACCACTCTTCAAATCTACACCGCCAGCCGGTTTCAGCCTCAAATGCATCCTAGTCACTCTTTAAATCGCAAGAATAACAGTCCATCTTTCAATCGCATCCGAATGCTGTCGCTCTCTTCTGGCCTCCAAACCCCAGCCTCATGGAGGCTGCTTTACCCTTCGTCACTTTACGCCGCCTGGAAGACATGTAGGCGCCTCACTTCATTGAGGCCCATCCCGGCTCTAGGGCTCAACACTGACGCCTTCTTCACGCTGTAGACCTCATTGCTCACACTATAATGGCTCGGCCATTCCCCGCTGGGTGGAGGGATCACTTCCTCGGGATCGGCCACTTCCTTCTGGGGCCATTCCTCCTTCAGACCGAGGTCATTTGGTGGGGGGAGGTCCCCAGGCCTCCTCGGGTTTAGGACTATTCATGTCTGACTAAGCAAGCACTTCAAAGCCCTGGTCTCACATCAAGAGGCTCACTGCATTAAAGTGATGGTCTCACACCACTGATTCCCAGGCACTTCAAGAGGCACCGGGCCAACATTCCTGCAGAATCACCTTCCGTGAGCTCCACAGACCAGACAGTGTTCATATATTGGGCCACAAAGGCCATTGCATATATATATGACAGAGCCAGCACACGAAGGCTAGATGAGTCTTTGAGTCTTGTCCTTACTTCGCCTTCTCTGGACAAGTGAGCCTCATGTTCATCATCGAGACAACAAGGAAGCCCATCATTCTCCCCTCCTCCCATTGTTCTTTGTTCCCCCTTGTCTCTCTTTGCAAATCCTTACAGGACATAGTCCCCCTGACTCCCTCCCCAGGATCCACCTAAGTCCTCACAGAGGGTCGCCTCCTCCGTGAGTTCCCAACCTTTCGTATTCACAATATTGACTACAAGACACAGCTCTTGGATGGTCTTCACTACGGTAGGAACCACCTCTGTGGTATTATTTGCCGCTTTGAGTCCATGCTGCCGCCTACATAGTCTCGGGAGTGGGAGAGAGTTTCCTCACTGCATGCCCCTGAGAGGACCTTTTGGGCTAACCGCCTCCATATCCATCTTTGGCTCTATAGCCTCCCCCACCGATGATATTCCCCGCAAGATCCCCGCCTTCAACCGGACCTCTGGATATGGCCTTCAAATGAACCTTGTGTTAGTGCCATTGGAGAATGAAGTCAGAAGGAATTTAAATAGCATATAAAGAAGTGCAGAAGTAGACCTCGATGGGTTTATTCATCGAATTGCTATATTATACATATGGCTCCACATGCATAAAGAGAAGAATTTTTTGCCTCCTCAAACATAAACCCTACAATAACCCAAAGAACAACACATGTAGTTTACGCCTGTACAAAAACTTGGTCGCTTTGGATAACCAAAGTGCACCTTTCTAACATGGATGTGGAGCCATGGTAACTCGAAATAATGAGTTTGGATCTATTGGCCATCCCGACGATCCCAAATAATTTTATATATACCGCAGAAAAGGCTCTTGACTTCTAATTGCCAAGACTAGGAGGAGGATGCATTCAAGCTCCATTTCCCCATCACTTTATTGTTTCAACCACATGTTCTCGACCATGTCCCAAGTGCAACCGGGATTACAACTCACCTCCATAATGTAAACCTTTCCAAAATTCCAGAACAAGCCCCAAAGATCATGTCCCGGGTTAAGGCTCCTACGCCACTCTGACGGGCAATTCTCCCACTAAACCGTGCAGGAATTGACTCTTCCAATGGACTCCAAACATCAATACCTTTTGGAGACCAAGTTTTATCTTAAGATCACCCTCTTCCAAGAAGCACAAAGTGGCCTTCATGTCCACCAGAGTCAATTGGCCTATTTGTACGTGGAATACCGCCATGTAGAGGGTTCCTATTTTCGCTGCAAAACAGACCATGTAAATTGGTTTTAAGAATTTCGCGCGACGGACATAATATGGTAGGAAGTCAATCTCAAGCCTTTGTAATCAGCATAAAACGACAAAACACTGGCTTTACACCTGGGCCGACTGTGGCGCTAGCTTGATAAGTTCTCCGCACGGATCTTGGATTTTTGAACCCGCCAAACCGGGTTATCATTGAAAGGCTGGGATTCACCCGGCTTGATATGGAAACCAGCTCCGAGGGTGCGATTGGCATTTGCCTCCTGTGGAGCGCTGGCAGAAAGGCTGCAACCTATGAGGTCTGCCTGGGTCACTGGTGACGGCTGCAGTCCTCGGGTTCGGATGGGGAAGGTGTCGCTTTAAGTTCTCTAAGATCCTCTCCTTGCCAAACTTCTTTCACTTCCAACTTTGAACCTAATTTCAACATCCCAGATCCAAATTGGATGTTTTTCCCACATCTCATCACAACTTTCTTTATCTTGTTATTTCTCTCCAAAAATCATTTGATAATCAACGACGGGCATGGCTTCTGAGATATTCGACTGCAATCTAATTTCATTTTGCTTTAGTGTGTGGATCCTAATATAACAATTGATGTCATTTTGTAAATTTTTGTACAAAAGATGTTGGTTGCTCTTAAGCAACCGAGGTTCACATGCCATACCCATATCAAAGCATATGTCCTATGCAAAAGACTGACAAGCATTCTTCCAAAATGTAAAATTCTCAAGAACTCAGCAACTCATATGGTTTTCTTAAGGCTTCGAGAGATTGTGAAACGTTGTCCTTTCATTGATAACTTAGTGCACCATCTCTAAGCACATGTATGCAGAGCTACATGGCACTAAAATGGGGTTTGATCCTCACAAATATCCAAAACAATCCCAAATGTTAGTATACCGGGCAGGCTAAATTGATTTTAATCGCTTACTTAAGGAGAATAGATCCAAACTCTATAACGCTGGGCCTCCACTAGCTTTCAGTTTCAACTTAACTTCTCATCCATGTTCTAAGTGTGTAATGGGGATTAAAATCCTCTCAATTCCAAACATAAACCCTTCCAAGAAAACCTAGCGCAACACATAGGGTTTATGTTTTGGAGGCCGAACGGTTGTTTTCTATGGATAACCTGCACCATCTCTAAACATGGATGCAAATACCATGGACATTGAAAGAATGTGGGTTCGGGGATCCATCAACGTCAAGAATATCCCAAACAAATGTCTTGCTACTGCAAAAGTGGTTTCACTCTAATTGCCACAACGGGAGCAGTAATAGGATCCAAACCCCATTTTACCGCCTTCCTATCATTGCAGGTTCTCGACCGCAGCCTTCTCGAATTATGTCCCAAGTGAAAACAACCAAACCTCGACTTCCATAATGTAAATGACTACAATAACCTATAGCAACACACACGTGGTTTACGCTTCTTCTACATCCTAGTCGGCTGACTGTGATCTGCATACCGCCATGTAGAGGGAGGGTGTTGGACGTAAGATGGACCTTCTTAGAACCTTCTCAAAGGTAGCTCTCCCCTGTGTGTCTCCCAAATGCCTCTAGCAATGGACTCCGCAGCTCAACGTAATTTCTGAACTGAACCGCTCCAATGGACTCGTGACCGCTGACATTACCTAGAATCCTTCATGGGTAGAAGACCACCCCTTCTCTTCCAAGAAGTAACCATGTTCAACATCGCCTCAGAATAATTGGCTTATAGGAGGTGTAATGTGGGATTGTCACGATTGTTTTTCTCTGCTGCAAAAATGCCCATGTAACTCTGGTCTCTAGTAATTCTCTTGGCATTCGACAACATGGCTGTAAGTCGCATCGCCAATTCCAAAATTGTGATCACCAACAACAAACACTGTCACATCCACACCGCAGGAAGCGTCGGTTTGATAAGTCTCTACATGCATTCAAATTCCAAGAGAGGTGGATGTATCGAGATTGAATCGAGGGATCCTATTGGTTGTAATAGTGGGATGGATGGCCTGATTTCATAAAGATGGACGCTAAGATGTATGCATCCCTCCGGGATTTCATCCTATTGGTGAAATTGACGGACAGCTTCACATGGTGGCCTTGCCTGTGGCACAGCCCATGGCGGATTTGATGCTGTACATCCAAGTGGCGGCTGATGGAGCAATACACACATCCATGGTGCAGCGCTACTTTGTGGTTATGGATTTGGTCAAGCGGTGATAAAGGCCAGCTACATCCAAGGTAAAATCGCATCGTAAGGGAGTTGCGCCTAAGCATCTTCATTCCTACTTAAGGCGTCGAGTACCAAGGTAAACTACAAAGAAGATTTGTATGCTTTCTTCCCTCTTGTTGAGCTTCTGTTTCTCTCTCTTTTTCTTTTTGCTTCTCTTTGGAGCAAGTGCAAGTTTATTTTCGAAGCTGAATCCAAGCAGTTTTATAAAGTCCCTGGCCAAGGTGAAACAAGAGAGTTTTCGAGTGCATGCATTCAAGGTTGGAATGCCCTTTATCGGACACGCTTTGCTTTGTGTGCGTGGATTTCTTTTTTAGGATCACTGTATTAAGTGATAGCTACAAAGAAGAGAGAGTTCTATTCCCCGATTCAATATGACTTAAGATATGCTGGGTGGTAGAGTAGAAGTGTTGCCTATGGACCCTTCCAAAACTTCCTTTCGCTGGAGTTGCTGTTGTTATGTTTGTAGCTGCAGCTAGAAGAAAGTTAAGTTATATCCACAACTCTCAAGGCAGGCGCTGTTATCCATCCATCCTGGTGTCGCCTTCCCACGATAAGCACCGAATGGCCATTACACATCCGGAAGGTAAATGGGGAAGGAGCTTACATGCCACATTCATTCCCGCTTTGTTGGTTCCTCGCTATACCGAGCAAATGTACATAAACCAGAAGGTTCGATGCTTTCTCGCTTTTGCTTTGATCGTAGGTTTTGATTCCCCCGCTTGATATGAAACAAAGAGGGTTCCCGACTGCATGCATTCAGCTGAATGCCCTTATTGATTCATGCTTGTTTCTAGGTGTGTCACTTCACATCTTCTTTTTTTAGGATCTGTGGTATTGCATGCTGCATACTTTGCCTTGGTCCTCAGAGATTTAGACTTTTACTTCTATTTTAATACTTACATTGTTAAAATCATCTCTAATGACCTGTTGGAAAAATGAAATGGAAATAACATTTTAACAAAGATGTAATGTTTTGAAAGTTAATACATTTATCTTAATCTTTGAACCTTAAACATTGGTCTACTGTTTTGAACCTTAACCATCTAATGCTTCTGAATTTAATGAGAATTTGATTCCCCAATTTAACAATATAATGCTTTATGGACTTGTTTGGGTTCGACTCCCAAACGCTTCTTAAAACAAACAAGAAAAATATGCCTTCTTGATATTAATTAGTTAATAATAAATAATATGTGTTGATACAATACCTAATTAGCTTGGATGATAATGTTTTAGAATTTAAAAATATGCCACGGTTTATATTACTTAATTAGTTAATAATAATATTTTTATTTTAAAAAAACTTGCCATGTGTCTCATATATATTGCATTAAGATAAAAAGCAAATTAAAAACAACACCTCTTCTATGTCATAACAACGATGTTCTATATATGTCCTTATTTTAGAAATAAATAACAGTTAGGAGCATTAAAAAACAATAGCCAGATTTGCATGTAATGCACGTGGTACTTTCTTAGATAATGTGCTTATTAAGTTACATGAGCAATCAATGCACATTCTTAAAGTGCCATCCTTCTTCTCTTCACAAAGAGTAACTGGGTCCCAAAAAGGTGACACACTAGGTCGAATGAAGCCTAATTGAGGAGCTCTTGCAATTGCTCTAAGCCCTGGCTAATCCAAGAGAGAGATCCTTTCTCTAAGATGAGCCAACAAGGGTTGTGGGACACTAAAGAGAAACAACGCTACTATGTTATGTCTATAAGATTTTAATACTTAACCCTTAATATATATATAACGTCAATAAGGTCTAATATAAAGTATATATATTGAATGTAGTCTGAATAAATCATCATGGCGTGGCCGTAGCACTTTGTTATCAATGCATCTACCAGCTAGAAAAATATTTAGTAAAGCTATAGTCTAAAATGTCGACATAACCTGGATATACATCATTACCTAAAGGATATCCAAGGTGATAGTGGATTAGAATCCAACTTAGCGTCTCTATTTTACTGGGAGGGAGTTCCCTTCCCAGCTGTCGCGAGAGTTCAATGATACCATGGAACGACCCATACAAGTGATAGTAAGAACCCCGGAAAGTCTTTACCCTCACCACAGGCTGCACAAGTCAGTGGAGCGCTGGGCCACCTGGTTTGTGGGAAGAAAGGAGGGAGGAGGGAGGAGACGGACATCGGTCTCATGGACGCCATAATGGGCTTCATGGACCGAGACGCAGATGGAAACCGACCCAATAAAATGGCCGGGTGGATCCAGTGGACACCGAGTGGCACAAATGACACAAGTGGAGCCCGGACTGAATGGATAGCCGGAAGGTATGGACGGAGCCCCACACACCACAGAAGCCAGCCGACCGGAAGATGGCTGCCCGGAATGGAATCCACATCCGAAATATGGAGCGCGGAAATATGGCCGGATAAACCGGAACGGAAGACCGGTGAGCGACCCAGGAAGATCCATACGCATCTTCTTTAGACAGATATAATGGCAGGTCTTTGTCCGATTTTAATTTATCTTAGCTTTTATTAATTGTTAAAACCATCCTAACGACCGGCGGTATGAAATGGAAAACGATTTTAATCAAAGCATGTAATGTTTTGAAAGCATTGATTATCCAATCTTTGAACCTGTAAACACTGATCCATCAAGCGAACCTTAACCATCAATCGCTTCAGAATTTAATGTGAGAATTTGACTTCAATTTAAGAATAATATAACGTTTTATGGGATCCCATATCGGTCCGATCCCAAACGTCTTTAAAAAAAAAACAACAAACAAGAAAAATATTCCTTTGACATTAATTAGTTAATAATAAATAATATGTGTTGATACCTACACTATTGATGATAATGTTTTAGAATTTGGTGTAACATGCCGTAATTTACGAGAGATTTAACTTTATCCATTATAAAGTTTTAGCGATAATCTCTAATCAAACCCTAATCGATAGTTGAGGATGATTTTATCCGCATTAACCACCAATCGCGGATCACCGCGTCCGGATCCTTTAAGAGGAAAGGGAAACGGCAGAGAAAAAGGGCAGCCGAGGAGGCAAAGGCACCCGCAGTAAAAAAGGAAGACCATACGGAAAAGGCCAGCCGAAAAGAGTTCCAAAAGGAAAAAAAAAAAAAGCAGAAAAAGAAAGCGGAGAAAAAGAAGAAAGCCGACACCCGCAAAAGTGAAAGCGGGTGAGACGTATCACCGGAAAGAAAGCGGGAAGGAGGAAAAGGAAGAAAGTAACAAGAACCGGAAAAAAAAAGGTGAAGACCGAAGGATGACTAAGGAAAAAGCAAAGACAAGAAATGATGGAGAGAAGGAAAAAAAAAAAAAGGGCACGAAAAATAGGAAAAGGGAAGGAAAAGGAAAAAAAGGAGGCAAAAAAAGGAAAAGGCATGAGGAAAGGAGAGGGAAAACGGAGAGGAAAGAGGAAGGAGAAAGGGCAACGAAGAGGAAAAAAAAAAGGAGGAAATGGGAGAAAAAAAAAAAGAAAGGGCAAAGAGATGGAAAAGAGA